>OX030997.1:7381428-8026785 GCA_943735965.1 Eupithecia abbreviata | reverse complement strand
TGACAAAACTCGGTCTCCACTCAGCATGTGCTATGGTAGAGCAAATCGTACCATAGCGCTGGTCTTCCGTGGAGACCGTGGTGCGCAAGGTGGCCTAATATAGTGAGGAACCAAACAAAAATATAAATTAATCAACAGAAACTAAAACTGTATGTACTAAGTAAACAATATTATTTAAAATTAAATATGTATATAAATTTTAGAATGATCTTTGTACATTTAAAATAAAATAAACCTGTTAAAACTACAATGACAGAAGTTGTTGGTCTTTTCATTTAGATGTCACGAACCCAGCTCTAACATAAATTTAATTTTTGAAGGGAAAATAGTATCCCCTAGAAATGTGTAATACGAATTTAACGCGGATTTAACCGCGGCGAACAGCTAATAAATTATATTTCCTAGTTACTATGAGTAAAACTTAAAAAATTAGTGACAATATAAAGGCAATCGACGTCGGTTTTTCGTTTTTATAGTAACGGTTTAATGGAATTGCATATTTGTGGCAGTGGCAGCACGTTACCGACATGCACTCGGGACACGCCAATAAAACATGTTGTTGACAGTTGTGTTAGTTATCACAGCGGTCGGTTGGTCTGGCTATCCTACTAACAAGTATTATGAGTGAATTACAGGAAAGTGTTGCCACAATCAAAAATTATGTTGACTACTCTATTTTATTAGGTAATACCTGTTAAAATATATGTAATGCTTTTAACAAATTCATAAAATTATAGGTTATCAATTATTTTATTATAAAGGCAAAAAGTTTAAGTATGTTAAGGGCCTTAACATACTTAAACTATTATTTTTATTTAATTGTTCATCTATTTTAACAGATATTACCACAATAAAGTAATGTTGACTACTCTATTGTATTAGGTAATATCTGTTAAATAAAATAGATGAAGTTTTATATTTTATTATTTCTATATTAAAATATATTTATTTATTTGTTCATAAAATATATTATATTTTTTTGATGTGGCAATACTTTCCTGGTATGCACTCATAATACTTAAGGCTAACTTAGGAATAATAATTGCTGGTAAAGTAATTAATAATATGCCTTTGAATAGATATTACTTTCTTAATTACTATATGTATAATGTGCGTTTCCGCAGAAGACACACGGAAATGACCTCAAATCAGGACCACACCGCTGCCACATAGCACTCAAATGCATATTAATATGAGCTTTAACTTATAATATTAAGATGCATTTTTCATTGACGGAATCAGATCTCTTTTGAAACTTGTGGGAAGCCATTTGGTCATTATAAAATGTGTAAAATACATTGACGAGTTTATATTATTATTTAAATACCTATTTGTGTTATGTGATAGCGGTGTTGGATGTACATACGCATGTGCAGGTTATCTGGTAGACATCACTCTCGAGCGATCAGATCGCCAATGTCACTTATGATATAATTTGAAAATACAAAAAAAAATCTTTATTAGAAACTTGTTTCATTTGTAAATTGTTCTTAATTTTATGTGTGCTTTAAAAGTATTTTCTATCTATCTATCTACCGATCTCAAACCTGTGATCGCAACGCACCTATATCATTGAGCTACCAGCACTTCAAGTGCCTACCTGTTTGATTATATTTAGAAGTGGCACTGCTCTAACGCTACGTAGCTCCTAGAACATTTGCACGCCCCATTTATCTATAACGGGATATCGTGGATATTACATAGGTATTTACTACGTTTAATATCATCATCATCATCATCAGCCTATAGCAGTCCACTGCTAAACATAGGCCTCCCCAAATGAGCGCCATAGCGCCCTGTCTTCAGCTTGCCGCATCCAGCATCTACCTGCAGTCTTTCGCAGGTCGTCATCCCACCTGGCCGGAGGGCGTCCTACACTACGTTCACCGAGTCGTGGTCTCCACTCAAGAACACGTTTGCCCCAGCCCTGCGTTAACTTTTAATATGGATTGAGGTATTCACATTAAGGTTTTTTAATGACGAGATATTACTTACGTTATTATATTTTCTAAACGCTTGCAACATGAAACTACTTAGAAGCATTTATACTCGTACCTCATTCATTACTAATTCTATCTATGTAATGTATTGTATTATGTATATCAGTCATCTAGTACCCATAACACAAGCTCTGCTTAGCTTGGGGCTAGATGATGCTGAGGGATTGTACAGCATTATTTATTTATTTAATTAGTTACGTTTCTTCCGGTACTTCCAACTCGAGGAAAAAGATTTCCGTGTAATTTTATTTTTTAGGTATACACTATCTACTATAAACCTACTTTGGTAAGAATACCTACTAAAATAATATACACGAATTAGAACTAGTGTTGTTTTTGCTATACACAATTGAGCTAAGTGCAGGCTGTTGCAAACAACCTACAGGTAGCTCAACTGATTCATATTAATACCACCCGGCGCGCGTCCCCGCGACGCTGCTGGCTGCATTGCCCCGCTGCTGTATGGCAATTGGCAATGCTGATGCGCTGCGCCAGATACTCACCAGGTCTCGGGTCATGGGTCACTAGTCTTATTGTTGCTGTTATTGTGTTCAAATGGGCAAAGTACGTCACAAATATCATTACAATAAATAAATAAATAAATAAATAAATAATCCTGGACAATTCACACAGCATTATCTAGCCCCATGGTAAGCAGAGCTTGTGTTATGGGTACTAGATAACTGATATACATAATACAATACATTACATAGATAGATATTTTTTATTATACATAGAAAACAACCAGAACACCCGGAACAAATATCTGCAGATCGTACACACAATTGTTCCGAGGCGGGAATCGAACCCGCAACCTCCTGCGTCGCAGGCGGACCTTCGCCCACCGCGCCACATCGGTCGTCAAAAATACATACCTACAGATAAGAACGTAGATTAAGCATTAAAAAATTCATAAAATTATTGAATTGCAAATTAGAATCATCTACGTACATTTATCGATTTTCGATACAAAAGATATAAACGCGCGCGCTCATATTTTCCCCTTGAAGGGAATATTATTTTGTTGAGCGAAATTCCAGAACGAAATTTTCCAATGCAATAGAGGTCAAAGGACCCAAAATATAACTGTAAAATATAACAGTTCCTTCTTTATTTTGATCCTTAAAGCCTTCGGTCATTGACAGTCAGATTTCACGACCAACTGGTAATTATATCGCTCTCTTTGTCACACCTAGCCTCAAACGCGAGCAAGACAGAAACAGCACAGCAACGGTACATTCAAATATCTCTTTTTCTTGTACGCACCGACTTCAGAGTCAAGGCCGAATGCACTTCAACTTGTAATTTAGAGGAAGACACAGCTATCTAGCAGAAAAGGACAAAGATACGCTATCAGTTCAGACGAAAACAGAATATTGAAGACGTTGCTCGCGCGCCGAGCGAATTTGATTTTCGAATTGTTTTATTTTTCTCAATTTGCCAGTGTTATAATCGTAAAAAGTTTTTATTCGTTTTCGAGTGTAGCAACATCGGTGTGAACGAATGAAATGTTCTTACGTGTACACACTTTTACATTTACCGGTGCGTGAATTGTATCGCGAATAACTAAGTGCTAATGTAGTGACTGATCCAAATAACAGATAGGAATTACATTTATAAATAATTAAATTTATCAATTCTGGTAACGAACAAGTTATCGTGAAAAGTTTTTAGAAACTATCGGACCGCATAAGCTGTTGGGGGTAAGTAGAAATTTTCAGTTTAAATTTAAGTTTCACATTGTACAGTTTAAAATACTTTGTGAATTAGTCTCGTGAGTTTTAGAAGAAAATCTGTGGAATAAATACTTCAGTGAGTATTTTAAACATAGGTAGGTTGGGTACCTACAATGAAGATATCAGTTTATTTGGTTCAAAATCGTAGTATTGTTTTCAATAATTTGTAAGGTAGAAGTAAGTACATGCGAGCGAACGAATAGCCATACGGAAAAGCTAGATTTTTATGTTCCAATCCAGATTCAGAAGTTTTATATAAAACTCCTACAATCATTGATGATTTTTGCAAAGTATTATGTAGGTAGGTACGTATATTTTTTCTACGTTTTGATTATTTCAATAAGGAAAATTCCAAGTAGGTATAGCTCTTTTTGAACCGCATTACACAAATATTCGTTACAGAAATAAATATACTTAGATAAAACATTGCATTGTACAAGTACTTACAAAGAAAATAAAATAAGAAGATTAGAAGTAGAAAGTACGAAAATAAATGAATGATTATGATGACGTCATCGCCCAAACATTTGGGTCAACAAGCAAGGTGATTTGGCTATGCACAATTTGTGCGAAACCCGCATTCTTTATGCACTAGATAATTTATACAACGTTCATACTTCAGCAGCTTTAAACAGGAAGGTAAATAAATACGTTTTCCAAAAAGGTTTTAAAAAAGGTTTACATACATAATACTTAGTACAATTTCCAGAAAAACATGTTTCTCTGAAAATTGTATATGCTATTTTTTTAATTTTAAGTAATTTTTTATCGGCATATTTAGTTTTTGGGTCGTGTTGGCGAGTTTTTTTGTGATTTTAAAATCGTCAGTATCTACCAATCTTAATTATTCACATAAATTACCAATTGTTCATGAAAACGGCACAAAAACCAACCTCAAGATTTAAAAAAAGCATTTGTTCGCTTATGGCCAACTTAGCAAACCGTCCACTAACATTTTCTGTAGGAGATGAGCAATCGGTCCCTTTCGTATATAGTCAACTTCGCAATCGGGCCGCTTCTTAAACCATCCACTTCTTGTAAAAATTACTCATAGTGTGCCCACACCAAAGAATAGTATTTCATCAGATTTTTCAGATAAATAACTTTATTGAAGCTGATAATTATTTTTAGTATAAAATATGACTTGTCTAAGTGCTTTTTTTGTAAGCCTAAAGAATAAATGATTTTGACTTTGACTTTGAAACCATAGACAACGCGTGAGTAGCTGTGGGCAGAAACTAGTACCAAATAAGCAATTAGACATGTCAAAATTTATAATATTTATTATCAAATAAAAAATAAGGTTTTATTCAATTTCACTTCATTTTAATGTTTTGTTCATAGTCACGGTTATTAAAATTAAATTAAATGGCTCGTAAAATACATACATTAAATTAATATCAATTAACAAGGTACCTTGGCTGTTATCAAATACCTTAAGAAATGTGATATCAATAATACCTTTGATACGCAGGTTACAGACCGGTTTATCAAAATCTTATCAAGCTATCAAATAGTACTAAGTAATTTACCGTTTGAATAAAAATCAGAGCATTGATTTTACGGGATCTTCATCATCATCATCATCAGCCTTTATTAGTCAACTGCTGGATATAGGCCTCCCCCAATGAGCGTCATAGCGCCCTGTCTTCAGCTTGCCGCATCCAGCATCTACCTGCAGTCTTTCGCAGGTCGTCATCCCACCTGGTCGGAGGGATAGATTTATAGATTTTACAAGCTGAGCCCGCGGCTTCGCCTGCGTGGAGATCTATGTGACAAATAGTTATAAACCTTGCTCTTGAATCACTCTATCTATATTAAAAAAAATCCTCATCAAATCCGTTGCATAGTTTTAAAGATCTAAGTATACATAGGGACAGACAGACAGCGGGAAGCGACTTTGTTTTATAATATGTAGTGATGACTTCGGGCGCGTCACTAAACGAGACACTTCGTTTCGGATATCTAAGAAATAAATGTTAGAATCATTTTCAAAGTAAGGTCACCGAAAGAACGGATCGTCTGACATCCGTCAACTTCGTTAGTTTTTCAAAGTAGACCTCCTAACCGTTGTATTACACTCTTATTTAGCTATCAAATTATAATAATGATATTATAATAGAATACATAATAAGTACTACATAGTTATTATGTGGTAGTAGGAAATCGTTTGAATAAACACCAGTGTATAGATTTTACGGCAACAATTGACTTGACGACCGATGTGGCGCGGTGGGCGAAGGTCCGCCTGCGACGCAAGAGGTTGCGGGTTCGATTCCCGCCTCGGAACAATTGTGTGCACGATCTGCAGATATTTGTTCCGGGTGTTCTGGTCGTTTTCTATGTATAATAAAAAATATCTATCTATGTAATGTATTGTATAATGTATATCAGTTATCTAGTACCCATAACACAAGCTCTGCTTACCATGGGGCTAGATAATGCTGTGTGAATTGTCCAGCATTATTTATTTTATTATTTTTATTTAATTGCGTAGTGGGTAAATAGCTAGTTGTGCTTTGAAAGCAACATGAGTGGAGTTTGAATCGTTTCCTATTTCAAGAGATTTAAACACTTGATAAAAGTGAAAACTAAACTTATGACCATATCAATATTTGAAGGTAGGTACTGATGTTACTTCAAGCAGCTTACTTTTTTTATATTTAGTGTTATAGGTACCTGATCTTGGTTTAAAGAATTCATTCAGAATTGTGAGCGCGTTTGTGTAAAATTTAAAAACAACTGTTTTCTTTATGTTTCGTTTGGACATAGTGTTGGTATAAAGAAAAAAAATTTAGAATATCACGGGAATTACCCCGGGAACTAGGTTACTTTCATAATAATCTACCTGTTTATGATAGTAGATCTATACTAATATTATAAATAGGAAAGGTTTGTTTTTTTGTTTGTATTGAATAGGCTCCGAAACAACTGCACCGATTTGAAAAAATCTTTCACCGTTGGGAAGCTACACTATCCGCAGTGAACATAGGATATATTATATTTTCAAAAAAATTAGGAGTCCTTACTAAATCTCCAATAATGTAACCCAAGGTGTAATTACCTTAAAAATTCCAATACCCGTGCGAAGCCGGGACGGTCCACTAGTTTGATATAAAAAGCTAAATGAAACATATTAGTAAACCTAGGCACGTGACCTGACCACCTGACCAAGCGATCATCAAATCATCTCGACATAACTGGTTCTAAAGGAGTCAACGACCTGTGACGTCACGAAGGCTGTACCGCTATGTGCGGTAGGACTGGCTCCGTGAATCGAAACACTTGTGTTAGCGACTGTAGGCATTTTGAACGATCAGAATTTAGGTCTAGAAAGTGTAGACCTAATTTTCCTGCTACTAGATAGGCACATTTAAACTACAGAATTAGAATAGACCTAAATTCAACAAGCTATAGACCAATCGACCCACATTCTACAAGCTGTAGTAGGTCTAATAGCTTGTTGAATTTAGGTCTAGAACGTGTAGACCTAAATTTTCTCCTGCTACTAGATACTTATAGACTACAGAATTAGAATAGACCTAAATTGTACAAGCTGTAGATCTACTATAGCTTATAAAATTTAAGAAACTAATGTAAATATTTATAAGTATTAATACAACGGGTATTTATCGCGTTTATTTACCTATTTTTCCCGACGTTTCAACAGGTTTACACACTGTCGTGGTCACGGGAAAAATAGGTAAATAAACGCGATAAATACCCGTTGTATTAATACTTATAAATATGTGTTCAGATCGCGTAAGTTTAAAAGTATTTATAACTAATGTAAAATAAAAATTTAATATTAAGTTACAATTAAAACTTCTGAAACTATCATGGTTATTAACACTAAAGTCATTTAAAACGGGATATTTACCATCTCGCAGTGTCTTCAGTTATTCCGTGATCATGGCGCATGAAACTGTGCCGAAATATTGGAAAACTCAAAAATCTAATCATGGTAAATATCCAAGTTACAATTGGCGATCTTATTGCTCAAGAGCTTTTCTCTTCCGTGGATGGATAGGATCGTGGACAGTACCAGTATCTGTGACCTAAATTCTGTTCTGCACGTAGACTACGAGATTACTTTATTTGCTACAATTATCAAACAGTTACCAAAAGTATCAGTTATTTGACAACCGATGTGACGCGAATTTTAAACACTATTTTATAAAACTTTTAGAATTGTCATGGTTATTAACTAAAACCACAGTCTGTCACTAAAGCCAGTTAAATAAATAATAAATAAATAATGTTGGACAATTCACACAGCATTATCTAGCCCCAAGCTAAGCAGAGCTTGTGTTATGGGTACTATAGATAACTGATATACATAATACAATACATTATATAGATAGATATTTTTTATTATACATAGAAAACAACCAGAACACCCGGAACAAATATCTGCAGATCGTACACACAATTTTTCCGAGGCGGGAATCGAACCCGCAACCTCCTGCGTCGCAGGCGGACCTTCGCCCACCGCGCCACATCGTCAGTTTTCTATGTCTTAGATTATTTTAAAAATCACAAAAACGCAGCTAGAATATAATAGAAAACACTTTATAACACACCACACAAAACAGAAAACAATACAGCAATAAAAACTTAGATTAAAGGTATAAAGGGCGGCCTTATCGCTGAGAGCGATCTCCTCCAGGTAACCTTAGGATGGACTGGACATGAAGGAACAATATAGACGGTGGCACTTTAATAAACTATTGGTTCAAAAAAGAAAACAAATACTTAAACTACATACCTACATACAAACATTGTGATAAACTTACATAGACATTAGATAAGGCTATCAATATGAAATACTAGCTGCGCCCCGCGGTTTCATCCGCGTGGTGATAGGTATTTTGGATAATATATCTTTATAAAAATAAATAAATTAAATTAAATTTATTTCTGTAACAGATTTACAACAATTGTTTACACCGTAGTGGAGACCTTCATTTAAGTATAGGTACTTGTGTTAGAAGGTCTCGCTCTTCTATAACAGACATTACATAATACATTTCAGACTTATTTGCTCATTTATGTACAGAAATAAAATTAAGATTATATCTAATTGCAATCTAGCTTAGAATCTAATTAAATCTAGTTTTCACAAAGAATTTATTTTATTATGATATATATGTATGTGTGTAATTTTTTAAACTTTATAAATTGTAGCCTATGTGTTATTCTGATGTATAAGCTATATTATTGTAAAGTTTCATTAAAATCCATCCAGTAGTTTTTACGTGAAAGAGTAACAAACATCCATCCATACATACTTACATACTTTCGCGTTTATAATATTATAGTAGGATTAAGTCTTAACACTTTGACTGTGGTTTTTTTTCGACGACTGCCATCTTTTTTTTTACCTTAAAAATTCGTGCTGCCGCTCTACACAGCGGTTGTGTTGCGCCGCACATGCGTTTCGTTCGAAAAATATTACAGCTCTGCTGAGTCACAAAGATCTGTATTTTCTCAGCCGCTGCGCTAGTGTGGATTTACGCATATTAGTGACTTGTAGAAAACTCATACCGTGCGTTTTCAGCAGTCGAAGTGTTAAAACAAGACAGAATGTGCAGGTAGGTAAAATTCGCAGAATAAACATGAAATGAATAAAAGATTCGATTCGCTTCAAATGACACCTATCTGAACAATGTTTACGCATGTAAATATGCACATTTTGTGCACCGCATAAATGTAAGGAAAACATTCCTTCGCGCTTTGTTAAAATTTTCTAGAAATACATTTTTATTATATATTTTTATATATATATTTATTTATCTTTAAATATTCGTGCTATGTTCATATTTATTCTAGCTTATCGTTGGTACACCCCCTGCCTTTCTTAAATTCACATAATTCTTTCCATCCAAAGGTTGCCTGGAAGAGATCGCTTCTAAGCGATAAGGCCGCCCATTGTACTTGTATCATGTGAAGTGTTTTATAATGATCTGTAACTGGTGTACAATAAAGTATTTTTGTATTTGTATTTGTATTTTTGCTCATAACCACGTTATCTTGTGTTACCTTTCTTTTGCTAAACGGGGTTTAAAATCCTGGGGAATTTAATACTTACAGCGGACCTTTACGGCTTCGCACGGTTTTAATAAGGAACCCTAACTTTTTTGAAAATATAATATAGCCCACGTTCACCGCGGATAGTGTAGCTTCCCATCAGTGAAAGAATTTTTCAAATCGGTTCAGTAGTTTCAGAGCCTATTAATTACAAACAAACAAACAAAAAATCAAACAGGATAAAACAATTGCAAGGTTTTATCCTGTTAATGTTTTTGTTATTATAGTGCGTAATCCCTTGCACTCGGGGTAATATCTATGAAGGAAATCTTGTTAGGGGAAGGTCGTAAGGCAAATTTATATCTACTCGTATTTCCTAAAATCTGAGCCATCGCCAAGGCAGAATTCTGGTAGCATCGCCACGCCAGCTTTTCGAATTAATATAGACCTACCTACCTATTCCCATCTTTGCAAGGCTAGAAAATCTAATTGGAAAGTTATAACCGATTATTATGAAAAAACAGTGATGATAAATACCTTTATGATGAGTCATCCATCATGACATGACTCACGCATAACATAAAAGTACCTGATAAAAGTTAAATTCCTAAACGACATTTCTTCGAAACCTTACCATTATCAGCGAAAGTTATACTAAAAGAATAGTAACAATGCAAAAAGAACGTTTGTGTTGAAAACAATAGTAAAGATCCTTATTTCTTTCCAAGCTGTTGAGTCAACAGATAGGGTTTTTATTTTTACGATGTCTATTAAGATAACGTGAAGCCTTAGAAGCAATATCACAGCTTTTGTTCTGCGGTAAATATAGCTTTCTTAAAAATATCATCCCGATTTTAATTTTCAAGGCCTTTAGTTTTAAATTTTTTGTGGGAATACTTTCCCTGATGCGAATGTATTTCTGTAGGTTACTATTTTTGTCCCATACACCTAAAAAAACTATTTTACCATGATTTTATTAGCTTCACCTGTATGTATGTATGTTTGTTTGTAACCGACTCCTTTGGACTCTATTTTGACCCACAATGAACGGTCCGAACTTAGTTAACTTATTATTAACCGATGACAATACAATAATTTGAACTGAAGAATGAAAATAAATAATAGTTAAAAATAAATAAACCGAACTAAAAAGTAGAAAATAGTTTTTAAAATATTTCAAATTATGAATAAGAGTGATAAATAAAATAAATTAGTTTAATGTACAAAAGCGTGAAATGGAAATGTTTGATTTTTTGTTTGTTTGTTTGTAATGAATAGGCTCCGAAACTACTGGACCGATTTGAAAAAATCTTTCACTGTTGAGAAGCTACACTATCCCCGGTGAACATAGGCTATATTATATTTTCAAAAAGTTAGGGATCCGTACTAAAACCGTGCGAAGCCGGGAAGGTCCGCTAGTGACTAATACATTTGATTTGCTTATCTAAATCTAAATATAGTGCGATTTTAGATACATGTCAATATTTATTTAAAGCTAAGCAAAGGTACATACTTATAAAGGCACTTCATAAGGAACATACATACCTATAACACAAACCCTTTACTGAAATACGCTCCAACATTTCTCTAAACTAGCATATCTCAGAAAAAACCATAACTCACGGCAATAAACATAAAACACCTTGACATAATGTATAACATACGATGTTATATGTATTTTCTTGTTGGAAATAGAGCCATTTGTTTTTCGAAACTTCCCGTTGGTATTGTTGAGGTGAAGAACCTTAAAAGATGTGCCTCTGTGAGTCAATTTATGACATTCAATAACCGGCATGCTAAACGGTTAAAACTGCTAAACGGTTAAAAATCTGTTACTAATTTGGCATGAGTTTTAAAATATTTCTGTAATAATAAATGGAATTGGCTTCAAAGTTGGCAGGGGAATTAAGTGTTCAAAAATAAATAGTGCTGGACAATCGACACAGCATCATCTAGACCCAAGCTCAGTAGAGCTTCTGTTATGGGTACTATATAACTGATATACATAATAACACAGATATAAATTTTTATTATACGTAGAATACGACCAGAACACCCGAAACAAATAACTATTTGTAGATTGTACAATCATTTGTACCAAGGCGGGAATCGAACCCGTAATCTCCTGCGTCGCAGGCGGACCGTCGCGTCGTCGCCCGCCGCGCCACAGACGTAATCATATTCTCGAATTCTTTCTTTAAAGGATGTATGATAAATGATTATTAATTACGTGCAATCTTTTTTTTTCTAATTGTGTGTAGAGTCTTAATTTCTTTATGAAGCATCTGCATAAAGAAATTAAGACTAATTAATTACTATATTTGTGATACTTAATTAAGTGATCAGCTTAGTACCCAAAGAGGGTCTTAATACCTAACTTAAGTGATTTTTTAAAGACAAACTTTTATAAATTTTATGTTTTTTCACATTCACCACCCAAAGTCCTTGAAAACACAAGCTCTGCTTATTTTGAAGAAAGGTAATGCTTACATTATTTTTTATTTATTCATGTAGAATAGAATAGAAAAACATTTATTTGTAGACATGTACAAAATACATGCATAGAATAACAAAAGGCAAATAAAGTAGTTTAACATTATTTTACACCTAACAAATACATACTATTTAACACTTTGACTGCTGAAATCACACGGTATGTGTTTTCTACAAGTGACTAATATGCGTAAATCCACACTAGCGCAGCGGCTAAGAAAATACAGATCTGTGTGACTCAGCAGAGCCGTAATATTTTTCGAACGAAACGCATGTGCGGCGCAACACAACCGCTGTGTAGAGCGGCAGCACGAATTTTTTAGGTTAAAAAAAAGATCGCAGTCGTCGAAAAAAAATCGCAGTCAAAGTGTTAATAGGTGTAAAATAATGTAAATTATTGCAAAATACAAACTATTTTCAGAGTCGATAACAGTTTTATGTTCATAGCCCGCCCGCACGGGTCTATCAAATTCATTACTATTCAATTGGTCCGCAGTAGCTTACACTAGATAAGACTGAATAATGTTTGGATCTCAGTAATCAGGATTAGGAAAGTTTTCAAATAGAGTAAGGACAATTTAGCACAAAAAATAATCATTTTAATCATTACTAGGTGCGCCCCGCGGCTTCGCCCGCGTGGAAATTTTAGCATATTTTCTGGGCAATTTCCGCCGATAAGAATAATAAATTTATGGGTAAAAAAAATTATATTTCAAGTCACATGTTCCTTTCTCAAGTTTAATAAAAAATAAGTGCCTATTGGCACAGAACCTTGAAAATAATGTAAATAGTCAAGTTATTCCGTGAGTGGCCATGGAAAATGCAGTGTTAGACCGGACATATCACCATGTTTCATCTAACAATACAGTTAGATATATCAAATACCGGATATCCGGTGAAAAAGCACTGCACATCATGCAAGCATTATTATCATGATAATCTTGAAAAAACGCTAATTACCTGGTTACCTAGGTATAGTTAGTTACCTTTGATGTTGATAGAATCCTAAAAAGTATTTCTTTCTACTTTTCAGACCTTAAAATGGCTCGACTTATCACCACCATAGCATTCCTATGCCTCGTCACAGTACCCAGCTATCGCTGCAACGATGACATTCCATTCATGGACTTGGCTTCATCATTCCTGCAGAACATGGGCGATGGCGGCAATAACAACAACAACGGCATGGCAGCTTTGGGAAGCATCATGGGTTCTATGCTGCAAGGCGGTGGGGGCAATAATGCGGGAGATATGTTGTCAAGTAAGTATTCATATTCTATTTATTTATTGCATCATTGTGTACATGTGTACCTCATCATTTTAGCTGAAATATGTCCGCCGCAGGATATAGGCCTCCCTAAAGATTGCAGCCTGCATACAGCATACCTTTTTTTTTCAAGCATGTGATTGTTGCCCTGTTAGTTGAAAAAGGTGAAGGTTTTACCGAATTCAAACAAATCGAATGAGATCTCTTATTGCGAGTCTCCTTGGTCAACTATTCCATACACAGTTTGAAATTCGAAATTCAAACACAACTCCCTTGGGAATAATAAACCATTACCTACTCGCAAGAGCATAATGAGATTGAATTTGGAACATTACAATTTTTTTACCAAGGATATCCGTACTTTAAGATTTTAACCGAAATTCGAAGAAACCTCTATTCAGAGGGCGGAATAAAAAACAAATGTCACGAAACCTAAGATTTACTTGCAGAAAGTGTATAAAGTAGAGTAGGCATTCATTCTCGTGCATAAAGCTGTCTTCGTCTTAGGTATGATTAAATTCCTCTCGTATTCAGGATTGTAAAGCCCTCGCTTTGTTCGTGAGTTCTAGTATGATAAGTTGCGCTCGTGATTCAAGGGCACCCGTGACGCAAGACACTGCTTTACACACTCGGTGCATAATATACCATTGTATCGATTCTAATGAAACTTCTCTTTTCCAGGTCTCGGCAGTCTACTGGGCAACGGCGGCGGAGCGGGCGGTGAAGGGCCCAAAATAGACCCAGCACTCATCGGGTCAATGATATCTATGTTCGCCCAAAACATGGCTTCCACTGAATCTCCCAGAAACAAAAGAGACACCAACCAAGACTTCAACATGGACAGTCTACTCAACCTGGCCCAAGGTTTCATGGGAAACAAAGATGCCTCTAGTCTTCTACCAGCTATCATGAACATCGCCAGTGCTTTTTCCAACACTGAGACAGAGAAACGAGCTGAAGATCACAAAGACCACGCTGCATTCCTCCCACCCTTCTTAGAAAAGATACATCTATATTGGGACCTTTTCATGAACTCCGAACTGGGTAAAACAGTGTGGGAGAAATCAGGGTTGAAGAGAGGATTGAAAGCCTTCACTGATCCAGATGGAAAAATCAGCTTTGAGCTGATGTTCAAGAACTTTGAGAACCATTCGTTTAGGAGACACTGGATCAAGGTTGCTGCTAAGTATTTGACGGACTTTGCTGTCCATTTCGCTAAGCCGGAGGTTTATCAGAAGTAAGTTTCTCTTATTTTTTAGGGTTCCGTACCTCAAAGGGAAATGAAGCCTTATAGAATCACATTCATGACTCAAGAAAGGGTGGTATCGAATTAAAATTAATAAATTCTCAAGTCTCTTGGAGCCGTGATATGAATCAAACTTCTAAGTCAACGCAATCAAAAGTTATAGCCATTTTTTTTCGTTTATGCCTACATATTTTGATATGTCCTAGGGAATTACATGCACATTTAACCCAGTACTTTAAGTACACCTAGAATCAAGGTCAAATCAAGATTACAAATCAATTTAATAAGGTACCAATTAGGCCACATTATAAGAACAAAAAGCAGCATCGAATGTACATATATTTCCACACAGCCATTTGATGGATTTCCTGGTTCTATGAGCATGAAATCTCGTAAAGTAAGTCGCATCAAAAGACTTTGTACAATTCGTAGAGTCCTGGAAGGGATTTATGGGATATATTAAATGTAAGGACATTCAATGCCTTTGATAGTTTCTGAATAACATTCAGTTCGAAACACGGATAAAAGTAGCCTGTCGTATTCATGCCTCGTATATATTACGCGAGTAGGCAATTCAATAGGATACTATATGATGCTATTCAAATATATAAAAAGAGATTCAGGTAGATGCGAAAATTTGGATGAATGGAAGAAGTTCTAAAGAAATGAGCCTACCAAAATGTTTTAGCTGTGTTATGGGCGTAATGTCCTAACATCGAAGCATCCAAACTGTGGAAGCGATTTTGATAAATGTGGCACCAAAAGTTCTATCATCGCCATCGTTCTATCATGGCCTTACCCTCTGGGTACCGAGTCAGGTTTTTTTTTACGAGTAGGTATAAAATAGTAGTAAATCGGCACAACCGTACAAAAGTTACAAAGATCCATATCTATGTATATTGACAGGTTTTCGAATTTTTATAATCTCTCATCTTTAAAAGTAAACTAATCTTTTAAAGTAAGAAAATGTTTCCTTAGATATTAAAACAGAGCTCAAGAACTTACAGCTTGAGCTTTGTCCTCAATCGAATCGCGTGTAGGCACCGTATTTTGTTTTGTACATTCTAACCCATTGAAGAATAGGGCGTTAAGAAATATCTACTGACTATGCTGTGTTTTACAGATACGCAGTCTCCTCTGAATACATAATCAACAGCTTCCTCGACACTCAAGGCATTCCGAAGTCTAACCACTTCAACAGCAAGCGACCAGAGCAGTCCATCTCTACGCTAACCAACTTCGTGTTCAAGAAATACTTGGACATCGATACTGATGTCACGGTCTATGTTAAACCGGCAGTGGCTTATGCCAAGGTACGTACTTATATATGTTTGTACCATAACTAGGTTCAACTGTGGGGAACCAAGCCTTGAGATTGGTACGTATAGTATAGTATCGAGATGTCATCGAGAGATTCCATTTTTGTAGAAAAAATCGTTCGTCTCGGTACCTTCTATAATCGAATGTGAACTAAACAGAACAAGGGCTCAATACTATGGAGAAACCAAACTTGACTCGGAACAGTTTGTGTGATGTTTACAATTAGGTATCACTTTGAATTGTATCAATTTTTTTCTAATTCCTGTATGACTAGTGTTTGGTTTGAAAATGTATTCCTGTACTAGCTCAATAAATATTATTAATACGAGTATATGAAATTTGGTGAGGACATTGATGGTTGACTGGAGAAGTTACGAGTATATAGGGCGCTATACACTATGCAGTCACACAAGCTCTGCTTACTTTGGATCTAGATGATGTTTTATGGACTATCTAACATTATTTCATGTTATTCTCCATAGCAAACCCTGAAGATGGCAGAAAAGACCACCCAATCCATGTCAAATCGCGGAGACTACAACGCTTTAGCTGACCGTCTGACAGATACCCTCAACTTGGAGATCATAGAACCAGTCCTTCGGGTCTACCGGGCGTACAAGCATTCAGTCGACGCGCCGCATTGTCAGGAACATCTGATGTGTCTGGTTAACAAACATCCTGCGGATAAGCCAGGTTAGTACCCTCCTAATTCGTTATGCTTGCCTGGTACTTTTCAACACACCCTCAACTTGGGAATCATAGAACTAGTCCTTCGTGTCTACCTGGTGTGCAAGCATTCAGTCGACGCGACGCATTGTCAGGAACAACAAACATCCTGCGGATAAGCCAGGTTAATAATACAGGTGAGCATAACAAACCTCCTAGTTTGTTATGCTTTCCTGGTACTTTTCAACACACCTTCAACTTGGAGATCATAGAACCCGTTCTACGGGTCTACAGGGCGTAAGGTTAATAACCTCCTAATTCATTATGCTTACCTGGTACTTTGGATTTACACGCCCAAAAAATGAGTGAACAAACTTTCCTATACATAGTTTATAGTTAATTTTTAGTGATACTGTCTAAAAAAGAAAAAAAAATGTTATTTGCATTTTATAATGACAAATGCCGTGAGAGAAGTAAACGAGTTTGAGCCCATATTTGAATGCACACTTTTGGTGGTGAGGTAGCGGGGTTGGATTAATATGTTCAGGCCGGTGCTATAAGCATCTGCTTAAAAACACTGCCTGACCTTTTGTCGAGGGCTAAGAAGCATAAGCTAGCTCCAACAATTCACCATGTAGGTATATTATATTAAGGGTGGTCGCTTAGGGGTAAATAAAGTACCCACCTATTCAAATAATCAAATTGTTAATACGTACCAAAATCTAATTTTCATGTTTCATTTCGACATAATGGAATTTAAGGCACATGTACATTGTGCGGTTCGTTTAACGTAGGACCTAGACAAATTAGATTGTCTAACATAGAATATTCATACAGACTAATTTAGGGGATTATAGCCGAAAATTAGTAAAGTATATCTGCTAATAGACATTTTTTGAAGGTGTATATATGTATTTTCTGGGCCTTAAACTAAGAGATAAAATTAGGAACATGGATATAAGAAAAAAATCTTTAAAATGGAAATGGGCGGGGCACATCCAGAGAATGCAAAACGAGAGATGGTCCAAAGCTATAATGAATTGGTACCCAATAAACAAGAAACGAAGAAAAGGAAGACCTGTAAAACGATGGGACGATGACATCGTAAAAATAGCAGGGAAGACATGGAGTAGAGAAGCTAGAGATCGAGGAAGATGGAAGGAGCTGGAGGAGGCTTTCACCGCTGATAGCGGTACTCACATATGTATAGATAGAGATAATATATAGATTAGTATTTAAGTTAAGTGTGAGAAATAAAAGCTTTTTTATTTATTTATTTATTTTATATATGTATATTTTTTTTTTATGTTTTACACGATCAACATAATTTGAAAGTTCGTGGAATTCTTCTCTTGAAGTGAGGCAGTTATTTTATACGACCCTTACAAAATATACCCGTCAGTTTGACGTGAATTTTCGGAAGGTTTCTCTAAAATTAACGTTATCACGTGGGTTGAGATAACTTCGCTACATAGCATTCTTCAGGCTGTAGTTGTCAATGTCACGAGCGACTTTAAAGTCGTTTGCAAGTTTACTACAAAACCTCTCCTAGTTACTCTACAGTCATTTAAAACGGGATATTTACCATGATTAGATTTTTGAGTGATCCAATATTTCGGCACAGTTTCCTCCTAGTTATCCTGTTAAAGCTGAAGTTAGATTAAGATATAATTTTTATATTTTATTGGGTTTGAATTGAAGATTTTTTTTGTATGTTATTGTGAAATTATTTGACATTGTATATTAATTGATGAACGATCGATTCCCGCCTTGGGACCAATGTTTGTAAGATCTGCAAATATTTGTCCCGGGTGTTCTGGGTAGGTATTATCTATGTAGGTCAAATGAAAAATATCTATCTATGTAGTCTATTGTACAGCATACGTTGTCTCTATGGAAACGCTTAAAGATTACTTCTATCCCATGGGAACTGATTTATAATAATATAGCAAAAATGTAGCCTACGTTTTATTCCAGGCCTAGAACTACCTGTACGCAAAATTTCAGCACGATCTGTTTAGTAGTTTTGGTACAAAAGTAACATCCATCTATAGATCCAATCCAAACTTTCGCTTTAGTAATATTAGTGTGAATTATTACATCTTCTATCAAAAAACCCTTCCCAGTGGAAAACTTGATAGAATTTCATTAAACCTTTCATTCCAGTTCACATTAAAGACTTTCATCGGATTATCGAACTGAATGCCCTTTTCCATGGCATTTCAATAAAGTCCATTTGAAAGTTGACTTCACAGCCTTTCTTCAAATAATTAAACATAAATCGGTAGATTTCGTAAAATTATTGTAATGTAGAAGGCAGGCAAAATATGATTGATTTCTAGCCATTATTTCACGGAGTGAGCGAAGCGAACGAAGTTCTCAGCTTGGGTGATTTGGCTGATGATGATTTACGGTGAAATAGTTACTTCGAGCACCTGTTCAACCTTATGTGGACCTGATTTGGTTTACAAATGAGATATGTGAAATATGCTGGTCAAATCCGTTGAGGGGTTTTTGAAACAAGGGGTCCAAAGAGGGTAAACTTAATCAATTAGACGGCGGATTTTTCAGTCACGCTGAAGACAGGGCGCTATAGCGCTCATTGGGGGAGGCCAATGTCCAGCAGTGGACTACTATAGTCTGATGATGATGACGACGATGATTTCAGTGCATACTCGATGCATTCATTTTAGAAGACCTGCGAAGTCATGTTTGCCTACCTGCCAATCTCTACCAAATTAGAGCTCTTGTAAGCTGGATCGAGCACTCATTTGTTTTGTTTTGAACAACGAATTCATACACCGCATACTTACAACAAACTTAACTAACCTCTTAGACCGCTGCAAATAAGGCGAAAGCAAAAAAACAATATAAGCTCCATTTTTTAAACTAGAATTCTTAAGTTTGTGTTCGTTTTTCTTTAGCTTTTGTTAAGCTTTTGCGCCATTACGTCTCGGAATTTCAAACTGGTATATAACTTAGGAACCACTCGAGACAGACCCTCGTTATAAATTATGTCTCTCAGAAAACAGAAGAATGAAGCTAAAGCGGCCAGGACGTTATGTTTACGGGCTAAGTACTAGTTTCTTTTTGGACAAGAATAGGTACTTTCACATATTGATATAAACATAGTGCGAGGAATACCATAGAATGTGTGCCCATGTTAAGCATTTTTTAACTTTCACAAAGTAGTTACAAAAATGAAATAATTGGAAAAAACTAAATAGTTCAAATCTTTAAACTCCGAGTTAAACTTAGTGGAATAGATGGCTTGCACAGCACAATGATAAAAAAGCATCACGTACCCTCACGTCTCGCATTCCATGGCGACGACGCGACGTGAAGTATTTTTCTCTATCCTGCCCTAGACAACATTCGTGTGCTTGCTGCTTGGTTGGCCCTCTGGGTTTGTTTTTAGGGCTTGTCTCCTAGTCCCAGTTAATCTCACTTGTTTTCGAACATACAATAAAAACAACCTCCAGAAACCGAGTAAATCCCCGCTGAATTCCGAATAAGTAGGTACAATTATTATTTGTATTTTGTGTTACAGCCTTCTATCCAGATGTCTCATTTGTTACTTTTGACAAAGGCTTTTTCTTTTCCTTTGTGCCTCCTTTTGTTTCTAATAAGAATGGTAGAAGACAGCTCTTTTTGGGAACATCTTTAGATATTATTTCATTTAAAATACGCGATTTCGCAATGATGATAACAAAATGGCGAAAGATAATGGGTCATACTAAATTCTGCTTTTTTGACGGCACAAAAATTTCGGCGTCCCTTTTTCCCCAAAATTTGACAAAAACTATAGTAAATATAAAGTTAAGTAACTATATAAGTTTCAATTTTCTATTCGTATACGTGTACTTCTGTGTGTAGACACATCGACGAAACGTACTGTCGTCGAGGTAGAGACATCGAGGTAATGAACATCGAGCTTACGTCATCATTCGAACTAGAGTACGAGAGCCGTATCAAAGTACTGAGGTTATTATGCTTGTCAACCCACACAAATTAATTTTTGGTTACAGAATTAAAATAAAAGAAGTCAGGTCAATAAATTTAAATTGTTGAATGACACTATCCCTCTGCTGACAGCAACGTTTTTTTCTCTGTATGGGTCGAAATAAAATAATGGAAAAATTTGATGTGCTGTAAGATTAGTTTATTTTAGTATATGTGCCACCTGAATTAAACTAAATTGATTCAGATGGCGCAAATAAAAAGTATTTTCTAGGTTCCTATGGTGTCCCAATCACTATTATGTAGGTACCTACTTCCTTTGTCCCAATTGGTAGATAAGCAAATTGATAGTCAGCCCAGAAGCAAAGTAGAGACGAACACCTATTTTTAATCACCTATTTTTGCCCACTGGTGGGCCAAATCCTAAGACCCAGTATGTAAGAAGGGAAGAAAACCATTTCCCCAGCAATGTGCGCTCACAGTAATTATAATTCCTCTCTATTACAGGTCTAGCAGGCTTCAAAGCAGGTCTAACGAAGCTCACCAGTTTGGCAGCATCAGCAGCTCTCAGCTTCCAGAACGGAAAGTCCTTCTGGGACCTCTACAATGCTGTGCAGAATGACCGGAACTGTGAGGTAAGGGTTTACCTTACCTACTTACCCTTTAGTAGTAGCGCCCAGTAGCGCCCCTAAAGAAAAGACCCAGCACAGAAGTGCGATCGTCAACCCGCTTGACAAGCGTGGCTATTGGCGAATTTGGCAAACCTCCCAACTGGCAAGCCTTTGTCATTCGTGGACGTCCGTCCTACCATGATTATATTTTAGTTTTCCAATGTTTCCCTTTTATTAATTTTTTTGTGTAACGGTAGTGGTATCAGCAACATTTAGATTAGACCAGTTAGATTTAATTTTTTTTTTTTTGAAAGATGACTTGATCAATATTTCTCTTGCCGTTCGAATGTTAAGATGATATATACCATCAACATAAAATAGCAACTTGATTTTTTGTAAAACTACCTTGCTATAGTTTGGTTTCTGTTCATAATTATTAGTGGCGTTGTTTCGTACCTACCTGAAACGAGTTTTTATTTGAATAGTTCTAATTTTTCTTACAAAGGGTTTACGTGGGTGTCACTAGTGGGTTGGTATTGAGAGATTAAATGATATTTATTTTCCAGGCGACCTACCCGGCCGATTGTTCATCATTCCACGAGCACGAACTGAAAGTGACCACTGAAGTCTACCACAGCGAGTTATAAATTTATTACAATCACATATTTTAATAGCTTGGAAGATAGCCTCCATATCCAACTCGGCTCAACGACGCCATTTCTTAAACAATGGACAAAAACAATCGACGTCATCGTTGTCGTATCGATTCTTTAGAATCGACATTTTACATCGTAATTTGATGGCTCATGAAATTATTGCCTTTCTTTAAAATCGAAATAGAACGCCTAATTTTTATGTAGTCAAATCAGTTTTTGTACTAACAAATTAAACGGCATTGTCAATTTTAAAAAATTGCGTCGTGTACACAATTTTTTCAGATTAAATGTTCAGCTTTTTTCGTCGTTGAGTTTAAATCTTCGGCATAAACCCCTAAACGCTGGCTATAACAGACGTTATAGATAAAAATAATATATATTATATTTATTTTATATGAACATGATTTATGAAAACAATATGTTATCTTTTAAAGTAGGTAATTAGTACATTTTAGAAATTAAATATTTTGTATTAATTGACTATTCCTACTGTATGTTTCAGTGGGTATTATTATTGTTTATATTTGAAAGGAAAAATGCATTTATATAGGCATAATTTACTTAATTTTAGGAAAATTACGCAATAGTAAACTAAAATGTTGTAATTTATATATATGTTGTAATTTGTATAGTATTTTTGCATAAAATTAAAAGTATTGTTAGTAATATAAGAATTATTTAAGAAATTAATCATAATTTGCTGGACATTTGGTGCTAAATATCGTACTTATTATTGCTTACTTTTAAATGTTCCTGAATCTCTTTTATCTTTATCAATTCTTTTCTTTCTATTTTTTTTTATATTTTTCAAATATCTGAATCAGTTTGCACAACATAAAAAGAGTACCTATTATTATTTATTATACACTAGTTTATAATATTAGTAGGATATCTACTGCTTATTAATTTTCCAGACTTTCTGTATTTTAATGGAATTTCAGATTAGTAGGCTAAAAAGATTTTATTTAATGTTGAAAAAGCATTTTAAATAGGAAACATTTATTTCTTTTGAGTTTTATTTGTAAATAAGAATGAAGTATTCCGTCCTATTATTAAATAAACTGTGACTTATCAAATAAAAGATATTAATATTTTATGTGTTTTATTATTATGGAAAAAAACTAAATTCCTTAAAATCTAATTACAAGGAACTTAAGTAAATTAAATCATTGTAAGATAATTTTAGAATATCAATCATTTGATCTTTCCATAATCGTTAAACAAATCATTTAGAGTACTATCTAAATTGTTCAAGTAAACTTAAGAAAACAATTAAAATACACAATTTTTATGACTAGAACATGATTACAAAAATAAATTATTATTAGAATAACATATCACCAAACCCAGATATTTTTAATTGAAATCCAAAAGCGACAAATGTTTGGAAACACAATAAATTTAAAACTAGTGTGCATTTATGTATACTATGTATGTGCACAGGAGACGTTATATGTCTAAATGGAATATTATTTGTGGGTAGCTCCTATTTGTTCTATGGAACATGACGTCATCGAACAAAAAGACACATTTTCTTCCCTATTTTTTCCATGGAACTACATACTAGCTTTTCACCCGACTTTCATGCCATAGAACAAAATGAGAATCAGATACTCCCAATATCTTCCATGCGAAGCTAGTTGACACTGATAATGTCAATTATTCTGTCATACCATTGATCAAACATCTGCCTGGGTAAAATAATCCTACAAAGGAAACCTAAAAATCGAAAAAATGGATATTCGAAGAAAGTTCTCAGTGCGTCAATCAAATTAGTCACTGTAACAAGTGCCACAATAAACTAATATTATTTACTAAATCATAAAGAGGTCGTATTTACCTTGTCCTATGGAACAATTTGAGAAATAAAAGTATTGCATGTTCCATAGTGTAAAATAACAAAAAAAATTTTTTATTCTGCACGATGACGTCATGCTCTATAGATCATAATTATGGGATATTCTGAATTTGACCTAAACAAATAAGGGTAGGTCCTTATTTGTTTAGGTCAAATTAGGTCAAAAAAAAAAGTCAGGGCCCGCGTGCGATGAAAAACATAATATTATATGACATTACTAACTGCGCCCGGTTTCACCCGCTTGGTAATCCAAGCGGGTGAAACCGCGGGGGTTATATATTGTATATTATCCAAAATAACTATTAAGTTATTTTAGATAATATACAATATATATCTTTATGAATTGTAGCCTATGCGTTATTCTGATATGTAAGCTATATAATTGTCAAGTTTCATCAAAATCCATTCAGTAGTTTTTGCGTTAGTGAAAAAGCAACAAACATCCTCACAAACTTTCGCGTATATAATATTAGTAGGATATGTTTCGGGTGACGACCAGCTTCGCACGCAGGCAGAAGTCCATATAAAAAGAAAATGTTATATATTTATAGGTATGCGTCGTGAGTTGTAATCGGTCGATACGTTAAAGTCTACCTAATCGGGCGAGTTTACCAAGCCCGTTTAAGTGGACCTTTACGTCTCGACCGATGACTGGCTAAAGCACCTAGAGTAAAACTAGAAAATATCTTAATGTTAAAAAGCATTGTACTCGTATCATATTTTGTCCATACCACTGATTTCTGTTGTACTATTTCTTGGTTGGAAAGTTTTTGCATACCCACTCCATACCTTCCTGTTAACAAAGAAGAAATGTTAAAGTTAAATGTCTATTCCATTACATACATTAAGTAAATCATAAGAGCTAAGGGGCCCCTAACAAAATTCTTCAGATCCTAACAGTTTCAGCGTTTGCCAGCGAATTATAAACGCCGCCGCAGCTTCAGAGGTGACCAAAACTCAATAAGTTATTTTAGTAGACTTGACTCAAATAATCTATAATAATAAATTAGACGACCTCTGCGGCGCGGTGGACGTAGATCCTTCTGCGACGCAGGAGGTTGCGGATTCGATTCCCGCCTTGGAACAATTGTTTGTAGGGTCTGCAAAAATTTGTTCCAGGTGTTTTGGTCTATGTACAATAAAAATTATCGATCTATGTATTGTATCATGGTTATCAGTCATCTAGTACCCATAACACAAGCTTAGCTTGGGGCTTAAGCTTAAGTTTCACCGTTGGGAAGCTACACTATCCCCGGTGAACATAGGCTATAATTTATATTTCCAAATTTCAAATAATCATAATAATAAATACCCGTGCGAAGCCGGGACGGTCCGCTAGTAATATATATTAGTATAGTATATATTAAGGTGTTTACCTTAACCCCAGTTCCTTCAACGGCCACGCAGGCCTGTATCTGCCAGGTGTGGTCCCTGATCAGGTGCAGGCCCAAGTGCTGAGCCACCTCGCTAGCTGGTAACGCTGCAACATTATAATAAACCATGTTTTAGAAAGTTTTGTATTACAATGTTCATTCTAGCAGTTATAAAGGAGTCTCTTGTCAATGCAGAGAATCAATAAAAAAATAAATAAATAATGCTGGACAATTCACACAGCATTATCTAGCCCCATGGTAAGCAGAGCTTGTGTTATGGGTACTAGATAACTGATATACATAATACAATACATAGATAGATATTTTTTATTATACATAGAAAACAACCAGAACACTCGGAACAAATAATAGACGCAACCGATGTGGCGCGACGGGCGAAGGTCACAGTTGAGACAAATTTTCATTTGTTCCTGGTGGTCTGGGTATGTTCTATGTATAATAAAAAATATATATCTTTGCAATCATCATCAGCCTATGTTAGTCCACTACTGGACGTAGCGCCCTTTCTTCAGCTTGACGTATCCAGCATGTACCTGCAGTGATTTCACAGGTTGTCATCCCACCTGGTCGGAGGGTGTCCTATACTATGTTTACCGAGTCGTGGTCTAACCATGATTTAATTTATAAGTAAAATAGCTGAACCGTCAGGCATATTTTAATTAGCTTTATTATTTGATAAAGTATTGTATATATAAAGAGAACTTGAAAATACTCAGTGCTGTCCATGGGCTCATAGAATTTTGGATTCATCATTGGATCCTTTTTAAGTGTATGAAGAACTGTTTATGTAGTATTATTGCTCAAAAATTTTAGGCATTGCTCTATGCTTGAAAAATTAAATCCTTGAAAATATTTGAAATGCCCACCTGCTGCCAAATCTTGCTTATTTGCATATACCAGCAATGGAACTCCTCTAAGTTTCTCATCTTGCAGTAGTTCTGTCAACTCTAAACTGGTCTCTTGAAGCCGGTGGTGATCTGAACAGTCTACCACATAGATCTGAAAAAGTTAGGTATAGGTATACAAATAATTGGCAGGTCTCAGGTTCTAAGTTACATTTAGTACACCTTCACTATTGAATAGTACTAAATGTAACTTATTCATTATTGAATTCTGATTTGAATGGGTACAATACAAACTCACCAAAACATCAGTATTCTCAAAATAATTCCTCCAATACGGCCTGATTTTCCTCTGCCCGCCGATATCCCAAACGTTCAACTTGAATCCATTCGACATCACTGACTTTATGTTGAACCCTGCAGTAGGAGTCACATGGTCCACCTCTTCCGACGCTAGTTGCTTGAGAAGCGTCGTTTTACCAGCATTATCGAGCCCCAACAGCAGAAGACGGACCTCCTTATCTGAATTGGAACGTAACTTCTTCAGTATGCTGAGCAAACCCTGGAAATTATGAGTTCATTTGGCAAGGGTCTTGCATGCAGGTTTTCGAAACATTTATATGCGGGGTAAATCATGTAATTACTTACCATGGTTCATTAGAAGGCTCTTGGGAGCTTCCAAATTAATTTAGACAGCACTGAGAGGTGTTTTTCTCGTCTCATAAATAACTCAATTAAAAAAGAAGCGCAAAAATTATCGACATTCGACGAGAAATTATTTTGTTGTCATGTCGCCGTTACCATGGAAACCAGAGCAAGCGTGACGTTTTAAGACCGTTCCATTTCAGACAAAAAATATCAAAATAAATCGTCTAAATACAAAAAATATTGAACTTATAAAGAATGATTATATTTATCCATATCCATTTTTTGTTTACTGATGTTAATTCATTATTTTTTTATGTAAATTTTAATGAACATCAATAATGTTATCAATATTGCATCTCAATCAAAGGTCTCTCTCTGTATAGGTATAACTGGCAGCACATTTTTTACGTTCATGTGGCAGCACAGCACTACTGCCTGCTGTCTGTCATAGTCTAGTCTTAAGTCAATGTCAGTCAATCGATCGAACCACTAACTAAACAAAATCATTCAAATTTGTACATTTTCTATTTATTAACCCTTTGTGTGTGCATGCATTCTTAACTTTGTGTTGTTTTCCTGGTACAAATCAAATTGGTACTACTCAAAAAGATAAAACTGTTTACGCTTAGTTATCAATCATTAATAAAATTTCATTCTCTTTCTCTCTACTATAGTTTATGACTCTTCACATGGACACTGGCAGAGTTGTGGCAACACAGTCATAGCGAGCCATAAAAATAAGAAGTTGAAGTTGAAACAAAATCACGCACGTCGTTGTTGTTGTTCGCTTTTGCCACACGTGTTTATTTTTATTCGATCAGTGCGTAAAATTAAAATCCTGAAAAATGGGCAAAGTTAAGCAAGAACCAAGTGCAGATGATAGCCAAGCTGATGTGAGCATTAAAACCGAAACCCTGGGATACGAAGACAAAGTAGACCATTGCAGCGTTATTGCGAAGCCCATGGCACCGAAAAAACTCAGCAAAAAGATCTACAAACTAATCAAAAAGTCCAGTGGTCACAAGAATTATATTAGGAATGGATTAAAAATCGTTCAAAAGCAGCTCCGATTAGGAGAAAAGGGGTAAGTCACGAAACACAAACTTTGAGGTTAGGTTCCAATGTTGTACTCCATTTTCAAGTTTCTAATACCATTGCTATTTCAAAGACTTTAAATAATATCCCATAAATCGGGACTTGTATCCGAAGTTTTTTTTGCGAACCTTTGAAGATTTCCCTAAGTCTGAGGGGTTATATACATTAACAACAAAAAAACCTATTGCTACCTCGTTTAGTCGACTCAGATAGTCTATCATGTATGATCCTTTAATCATCAATCGACTTACCTATCATGTTATACAGCCAATAACATCTACGATAATGTGTATTTGACCAATATGTTATTTTTCAGAATTGTGGTGTTTGCTGGAGACATATCCCCTATTGAAATCATGTGCCACCTGCCTGCGGTTTGCGAAGAAAAGGATGTCCCATACTGCTACACACCAAGTCGTAGAGATATTGGTTAGTTACACTTGTATAAAAAATACCAATGTTTGGATGGATGAATGTTTGAAACTTTGCTTGGTACTTCTTCATTCTCAAACTACTGAATTAAGTCTGTTACAGTACAGACAGAGTAGTTTTTTTAGCTTGAAGAAGGCTGAAATTTTGCATAAATGTAGCTCCAAGCCACAAATCAAGCATAGGCTACTTTTTATCCCATAAATTGTTTCCCATGGGATAGAAATAATCTTAAAACAATGTGTGCCAAGCTATGGACAGAAATTAGTAGCTCATAAGGCAAAGGCCTATCTATATCCCTGTCATGTTTTATAGTATACACAGTGTAGCACAGGTCAATGAAACATTGTCATCATCATCATCAACATATCATAGTCTACTGCTGGACATAGGCTTTGTCTAGTGCACTGTCTTCAGCTTAACACATCCAGCATCTGCCTGCAGTCTTTCGCAGGTTGTTATCCCACCTGGCGAGAGGGCTTCCTACACCATGTTTACCCCGGTGGTTGTCTGTTCCTCGAGATATATGGCCGGTCCACTGCCACTTCAGCTTGGTAATTCATTGATGAACATACTGCAGCCCACATTGGCATCTTACCCATATTTTAATTTCATAATTGTTTGTTTTTCTTGTTTTGAGTCAACTGTCTTTCGTGTTTTTGTCCTGTGTACGTATTTGTTGTATTTTGTATGTGTGTTTCTGAAGTTGTTAATAAAGAATTTATCTATCTAACATTGTAGTGTCATAAATCTATATTTTTGTACTCAGGAGCTGCGATGGGCACCACACGAGGCTGCATCATGGTTCTGGTGAAGGAACATGATGAGTACAAGGACCTGTATGAGGAAATTAAAGGTGAAATCAAACTCTTAGGCCATCCACTGTAAATTCCAATATAGACCTAATTTTCAGAGCATTGAGGTTCTATCGCCTGAATACTCAAATGCATCTCAGATTTATGTACACCTTTAGTAGCAATTAATAAAAATAGTCTGTACTTCACTCATAATTTTTTATTTTTCACATTCTATTTTTATTTGTATACTTGTTAATTTTATTTATATTAGTGTGTTTTTGTCTGTTTGTATAGCGGTAGTGAGTAGTCAGTCCGTAACGCCAACAAGTTGCTTTGCCGGAAGACCAGCTTTGGTTGCTAGCATGCTAGTCATCCAACTCATGCTGAGGCAAAGCCATTTTGTTACTGGACTTACACGATTACCAACACATTTAGTTTACCTTTAAGTTTATTATGTTCTGTGTAAGTCTTTACAAATAAATTCATTTCATTAAATTTTTTGACAGTGACGATTTATTTTTTGACATATTTTCATTTCAATAAGTTTCAATTGTCTAATAAATCGTCACTTGAGAAATCTGAGATGCGTTTGAGTATTCGTGTGTAAGTCATCATAAGTAATGACAAAACCAGTGAAATAATATTGAATGTTACAAATTTTCAGCTACACATATTTCCATTTAAAAATAGAGTTCTGGTTACTAAGCATTTCCCTATTGTATAAGCCTAGATTAAGCATTAAGTTTAAGATTTTATGAATACAGAAATTATTTCATAAACTGAGTTTAATTTATTTTTATTTGTAAGGAGCTCCATCATTTTAATTTGAGAATGTAATATTATCTTGGTTGCATAGGTAGACAAGGACTGCTTAGTTAACACTTTGACTGCTGAAATCACACGGTATGTGTTTTCTACAAGTGACTAATATGCGTAAAACCACACTAGCGCAGCAGCTGAGAAAATACAGATCTGTGTGACTCAGCACAGCCGTAATATTTTTCGAACGAAACGCATGTGCGGCGCAACACAACCGCTGTGTAGAGCGGCAGCACGAATTTTTTAGGTTAAAAAAAAGATCGCAGTCGTCGAAAAAAAACCGCAGTCAAAGTGCTAAGTGAAGGATTGTAGACGACGCGATCAAAAAGATTATACTAAGAGAGCAAGATTTAAATTAAGTTAGTTTAATTTATTAAATTAATACTTAAATTCTTTTAAGAAGAGAGGATCATACGCCCACCTGGCGCCGCACGCTGTCCTACATCATCATCACACCAATATGGATGTTAAATACTTGACGACCGATGTGGCGAGGTGGGCGAAGATCCGCCTGCGACGCAGGAGGTTACGGGTTCGATTCCTGCCTCGGAACAATTGTTTGTACGATCTGCATATAATTGTTCCGGGTGTTCTGGTCGTTTTCTATGTATAATAAAAATATCTATCTATTTAATGTATTGTATTATGTATATCTGTTATCTAGTACCCCTAACACAAGCTCTGCTTACCATGGGGCTAGATAATGCTGTGTGAATTGTCCAGCATTATTATTATTATAACTTCTTCACGGCAATACTACTGAAACTGAACGGACCGGGCTGAATTTTAGCCTGGAATAACACAGGCCTATTTTTTGTCCCATAAATCAGTTCTCCCATGTGATATAAATAACCTTGAACGTTACCATAGAAACGACGCTTGCGAAGCCGCGTCACTAGTACCTATATTATTAAAGTAAAGGTTTGTGCCTTTGTCAAAATGTTTATGCAAAGACGTCGCGTCGCTTAAACCTACTACTGAGCTGAATGTATTGAACTGAAATTTTGCACACACAAGCTTCTGGACCTAAAATGTTTCCAGATTAAATTTTTGCGCAGTCAATAGGCTACTTTTTATTTTAAACTAATTCGACGCCCCGCAGGCAAAAGCTATCTATCTCTCTCATCATCATCTACAATCTATATTACTGTTGGAAGCAGTGTTCGGTGATAGACTTGATCACCAGGTGGCGATGCTGCCCCTCCCGCACCCGTGGATATCTCTTAGTCACCTCTTACGACAGCCGCGGTAGTTGGCGTGGTGCAAAATCTAAGAATTATCCAGCTGAAGTCGCAGTGGGCCAGCCATATCTATCACAAAGAACCGACAACCGCTGGGGTAAACGTGTTGTTCAGTGGAGACCGCGACTCGACAAACGTAGTGTAGGATGCCCTCCGTCCAGGTGGTGGATGCGTCAAGCTGAAGACAGGGCGCTATGGCGCTCATTGGGGAGGCCTATGTCCAGCAGTGGACTAACATAGGCTGATGATGATGATCAAACTCTAAGCACAACACGGCTAGTTATTCCTAAATATATTTTTGGGAGTTTTGTATGACATAAAACGCAGTTGTTTTTTACACAGGTACATTTATTATTATTACACTTATTAAAATCTATGGGTACGTAAAAAATGGCAGATTGTCATCAATGACCGTGAAGATTGGCAATTTTAAATTACGCGCTAGGTTTCTAAAATATCTCATCTAAGATCTAGAAGTTGGGAGAGATTTCAGGTTTATGAACAGTAACTACTAAATTTAAAAAGTTAGTAAATCAGATAGTTACATAAAAATATGAACCATTTTGCCGTTGTGATGGAATATATATGTATTTTATATATATACGTGTATTTTATTTTTATAAATACTGTCGATTCGAAAACGATGCAGTTTACAGTCATTTTACACAATGTGGTAGAGCAGGGTCACAGACTAACTTAGTCTGTGACCCTGCTCTACCACATTTAATTGCAATTTTTTGCGATCTCCTGATTATGAACTCTACCAGGTAGAGTTCATAATCAGGAGATCGCAAAAAAATGGTTCCTACCTACGCGATAAAAACGTGCTAACCATAGGGTAGTGAGGACAACAATTAGTAGGGGCCTGCTATATCACAGAACAAATACCAACCGCTAGGGTAAACGTGTTCTTCAGTGGAGACCGCGACTCGGCAGACGTAGTGTAGGATACCCTCCGGCCAGGTGGTGGATGCGTCAAGAAGAAGACAGGGCGCTATGGCGCTCATTGGGGAGGCCTATGTCCAGCAGTGGACTAACATAGGTTGATGACAACAATTAGTAGCGACCTGCTATATCACAGAACAAATTAAAAAATTATGAAGTGAAAAATCTGATAAGAAATTGCGAATGTCAATAAATTGCCAACAGGGTACTTGCCTGCCTTCATAATTAAGTATAGGAACAGTTGTGTCACAAATAGGTTGGTACTTTTTAAAATCTAGATCATTCTCAATAAGACCTCGTCTTCAAACAATAGAAATAAATTTCCCTGCAGACCTGAGACAGGCCGAAGACAGAGTGGTGTGGAAGCGGTTCATCAGCGTCACCGTGAAAGCTTTCCAGAACGGGCACGACCTTCAGCAACGAAGAATACGATAAAGAAGATAATTCCAATTGAAATAATTGAGCTAACTGAACATTGTTGCAAAAAAAATTACAGGTAGCTCAACTGATTCTATCAATACCAGTCGGCAGCGTCCGGTCTGTCCTCAAGACACTGGCTTAATTGCCCCGCTGAGAAGGTATGTCCGTAATGATACGAACACATAGGTACAGAAGGGGTAATGCAGCCAGAAAGAATTACTAATAAGTAATTCCACTAAAAGTTTTCTTAAAAGTATCTACCAACAGAAATAAAAATGTTATGGTTTTTTCCGTCCCTGAAATCTCCCCCTAAATACGTACTAATAATTGAAGCATCCATTGAATCGTTAATGTTCACAATAACCCTGCTTTAGAATGAGTGCAATTTGAGATCAAAAAAATACACCTGCGTGCAAATTAACTTCAGAAACTATTCTGAACCATCTAGTTCTACCTATCTTTCACTAAGCTACTATACCTTACCAACAGCTAAACTTTAAAGTTAATTTGCAAGCGGTGTACGACTTGTACAAAAATTAGTTTGAAGCTAGAAAAACTTTAGTTTCAATTCTTAAAACATTTTGATTTATTTATTATTCACTAGCTGCTCCCCGCGGCTTCGCCCCCGTGGAAATCTATGTGTCAAATTGTTTAAATAATAAAAAGTATCCTATGTTAGACTCCTGGTTCTAAGCTACCTCTCCACCAATTTTCAGCTAAATCGGTCCAGCCGTTCTCGAGTTATAAGTGTTGTAACAAACACGAGTTTCTTTTATATATATAGATTTAGGTAGGTACTTCACATTTTTGTTCTTCATTTTAAAATATTTATTACTAGCATAGTAAATTTTATTTTGTTAACTGGTTTGTACTGCAGTTCCGTATTTGTGTTCGAATCAATTCTTAAATAAAGTAGAATAGAGAATAAAATAATTATTAAAATTGCAAAATTGCGCTGAATAAAAATATGTTCAAAACATGTGCCATGAGGAAGAATCGATTTTACCTAAAATACAATATTTTTAGCTTAATTCTAAGCAATATAAGGTCAAAAATCTTAGTTTACATCCTAAAATAGTCTTTACAAGCTTAGATAATTTTAAAATGTCCCTAAAATCCAGTACGTAATTGTTATTGCTATTTTTAATACATTCTATTGGGATACAGTTGCAATGAACGAAACCTTTTTAGAACCCAACCCATCAACACCGCAATTTTTAAAACTTTTGAAACGATCATGGTTATGGCAACACTAAAGTCACTTAAAACGGGATATTTACCATGATTAGATTTTTGAGTCATCCAATATTTCGTGCGCCATGATCACGGAATAATTAAATAGTTATTCCGTAGCAATTTTTAGCCAATACAATAGTGTGAGACTTGAAAAATATATATATTGAAAGCATAACATGTTTCGCCGGTACGGTACGACGAAACTTTATTTTCGAAAAACATGTGTCAGTTATGCGGGATTACATACTTAGTAATTTTATACTGACCATTTTTAAACTCTTTGGTCTAACCATAGAAATCACAGTTAAAATTTTAACGAAATTATCACAGTCTATTAAATACTATTGAGATTGAAGATCTACGCCCACTAAACCGATACGGGAATGCCGTATCGGTTTAGTGGGCGTAGGTCTTTAGATTATTAAAAGAAGGAACTCTATTACGCCTGTATCTACTTAGATTCCTACTAATATTCATTTAAATACTATTGGATTATTTTTAGTTCACACAAAAATACATAGTTATAGCAATTAACCAATATAGCGTGTTTTCTGTGAGTTATTAAAATGCCATACTAAGTAATAGAAAAATAATTTAAGAATTAAAATACCTATATGCTTTACAAAATAATTACTGCATCACCTACGTGTAAATTCGATTACAACATAATACTTTGGTTTTCTATAGTTATTTCTTAAATAAATGTAATATTATGTATGATTAAATTATTATTATGTAACTACACATAAAATAAAACTAAAATCACACCATCAAATTTTTCATCAGTCATGTTAATCTATGGATTGACGTGACTGATGTATTGAATCAAGCCCTACAGTTCTTTAGTATCACTAGAAAAGCACCAAGCTAAAACTTTTACCGAACCATTAACGTGCATTTATGCACTTTCATTCCTACATACAATCTTAAATGACTAAAATGTGTCTGATAAAAATTTTACACCAATTTTAGTAAATGGAAGAAAACATACAATGTTATGCAAATATGTTTGTTTTTACCATTATACTTAAAGGTCGGTTATGTATAAAAGAGCAAGCCATTTCTAAAGATTCTAAGTGCATGAAATTCTAGAGAATTACAAAGGGTTTTCTTTTAATATACTGGGTCTCTCTCGTAAGAATGCACGCTAAATTAGTCTTGTATCTCGTGCGTACTCAATAACGACGACAGAGGAAAATATGTACGTTTTGAAAGTAAGGATTATTACATAATGCCAGTAATCTTTTCTCGGTGAGTTTTCAATGGAATATGTGTTTTATTTATTAGTAATTGGAATTATGTAAAATTAACCTTAAACAGTCATAACAATACCGCGCACAATCACAAATCACACGCAAATCAGACCTTAGCACTACGATTGAGCTCATAATTGCGGTTTCGCAAAGAATACTTAATGTCACTCATAATAAGGTCGTGTTTCGCTTCATTGATCATTCTGTGAAACACTATCAAGGCAAGCGGTTTTATTTTTTAACAGATTCTGAAGCAAACTTATGTAACAAATAAAATATGATTGCTTTCTTTTCTTTAGGTTAATTATAATATAATATAGATAATATAATATCGAATAGAAATAATAGACTCAAAAGTGTACACTAAAAACGACGATACGATTAGTTTGACTAAATACAAAAGAATATGAAATAAAGCACTACTCACATTCATTTGGAGTTCATATCAACTATAGTTGTACATTAAAATAAGAAATTATGTGAAAATTGCTTCTTAGAAGAAAAATAATACCTATTGCATTTTATAAATACCGTTAACATATTTTAGATAAAACTAAATAATAATCTGCAACGAGTAAGAACCACAACTAATGCAAAATATCGTAACCCTTAAATAACTTAAATAAATATTTAAAAAATACCCTCTTACATATTACACAGTTTGATGCTTGATCAAACTCGCCTAGTGCTTGCTAACTTGACGCTTGCTTGACAGTGTAACACAGCCGTCATGGGAGTTACCCTACTACGTATAAATATTAAACAGTATAATGATCGTCAGTATAGTGCTCATGAAACACATAGACACTGGGAGGAGGACCGCGAAACGGAGAGACCTGAAATATAAAATAATAATATTATAATAATGCTGGACAATCCGCACAGCATACTCTAGTGCCAAATTAAGCAGGGCTTGTGTTTTTTTTTTTTATGACTGATTAGATAGGTAGGTACCTCCAGTAAGGCAAGGGTCAGAGCGGTGGTTGCGGCGCCTCTCCGCTGCGGCAGAGGGCGGTAGTGACGTCGGCGCCGGCAGAGCTCGAACGGCGGACCTTGCCTGGGTAGAAAATATAATAATAATAATATTCTTTATTCAGACACGAGATATAATTATGTGTCTCAACATTCGCCGAAGAAAAAGTATGCAAGCTAAAGTACCTAAGAGGAACAAGCGACGCGTGACTCGAGAACTGGTTCAGCATCTATCTGCAGTCTTTCGCTGGTCGTCATCCCATCTGGCCGGAGGGCATCCTACACTACGTTTACCGAGTCGTGGTCTCCACTCATGAACACTTTTGCCCCAGCGGTTGTCGGTTCTTCACCTGATATGGCCGGCCCACTGCCTCTTCAGCTTTAGAGAATTATTCTAAATACTTGTATCTAAAACTGTGGAAACTATCGTGGTTATTAGTATAAATTGTCTAAGTGCTTATTTTGGCTTCTTTTTTATTTTTTCTTTAGGCTTACCTAAAGAAAATAAAATATTTAGATTTTTTTTGAAACGTCATTTATTGACCATGATTTTGATTTTTTAGTTTTCCAATATTTCGGCGCTGTTTCATGCGCCATAATCACGTAATAACTGAAGGGCTTCAGTTATAATTCATAAGTTTTATAAATAAGTTAATATCAAAAATCAAATCATGCTAAATATTCCGTTATAAATATTAATTATTTTTTTTGTATCCAGAGACGTAAATTTTACTTGTCCCTGCTTGTTTCTATTTGTTGTTATTTTCTTTATAAGTAAAGTTATCTAAGTAGGTACTCACTGGTAAAACACAAGCACCCAGTCTGCTGATTAGGTAGAGAGGTCTGAGGTCTCAGCTCCTTCAGATCTTTGTTCTGCACGGTCAGACATTTCTGATAGTAGTCGAATTCTTTCACGTACCTGAAATATTGAAAGAATAAATTATGTACATATTTTGGTATACAAAAATTATGAAGGGTCTTTAATGTAACCTACTTGTGATAGGAAAGACGGTAATTTTTGGTTTACCAGATTGTATTATAATATCTGTGCTACCGGTTTACCAGACCGTAGCTATTGATTTACCAGACCGTAACTATAAGTTTACCGGACCGTAACTATAACTTTACCAGACCGTTATTACAACTTTACCAGACGGGCGGCCAGCGGTTGTCTGACAGGTAGTCCCTGGTGGTGGGGCTGAGGTGCTTGGCACGACAGGCGCGGTCGTAGGCGCCGCATAGTCGCCACATGCACCAGTCAGCTAGGTTGTGGGCGTTATGTAGCTGGAAATAAGGTTGGTTTTTGATGATTAACACAAAATCCAAGGTATTTAATTAACTGAAACTTTAATCTTATCCAATTCAATTATCATTTATTATAGCCTTATTTAACCAATACTTATTTAAATATGAGGATACGATTAGCACATCATATTTTTAATACTTCGTCGGTAAGAAAGCAAGACTGCACAAAAACTCAAATTAAACCTTTGACGAGATGGTTAAAACTGTAAATGAAATCTAAATTGCTACCTTGAGAGGTTCCAACAGCGAGAGCGCTATTTCCACCACTTGGTCGTCGTCACCGCAGACTCTGCAAGAAAGAAAAAAAACGAATCTTTTGTGAACCATATAAAATTACGTAACTTGGATAAAGAGGAGTTAGACAGACGTCTAAAGCTTCTGGAACTCGTGCGTGCCGGCGTGCCCAAGATACACAGGAAAGCATTCGGTGTGGATGCAGACGAGTTCCATGATTTGTGTTACCCAACGCGCCTAAATAAGTTTTCCCTTCAATAACGATTTATTCTTTTATTTCAGGGCAGAACATTGGTCGATTGGAGCCCGAGTGTTCGCGTTTGACATGCGTTGCTTTGAGCTCTATCAAACAGCACAACCGGCTGTGCTCATGCACAGCCGGTTGGCTAGCTCCAACGGTTCTAGGCAGCGCGTCGGTTCCACTGGCGGTATCTTATCTACAGCCTCACCTGTCCTGCCGCTGCAGATGGCTCAGCACCTTGTCCTCCACGAGGGTCACGAGACGCGTCATGCACAGCCGGTTGGCTAGCTCCAACAGTTCTAGGCAGCGCGTCGGTTCCACTGGGGGTATCTTATCGCTATACATATAGCAGAGGAGGATGTGGAAGGCGTACATTTTCACTCCGGGGAAGGCGATCTGTGGAGAGTTTATAGAATTAAATAAAATTATACATCCTAATAATGTCAAGCAAAGAGAATACAATAACTATGATGTCAACTCTGATACTCGTAGCTGACTATGGACATGGATAAAAGACGGAGGAATCGCTGATTCTGATGATAATTCAAATTTAACCAAAATAAGGCTCGCACGACGGCTTCGAAATTAATACTCGGAATTTTGTTTTGCTCACATGTGGAATAAAGGATATTATTCAACTCGGTGAAAAAAGTAATTGAATTCAGTACACCCCACAAACACGCTACAAGCGAATACGAGACGATTGCCCTTTCACTTACCACTCTAGAAGTGCTCTCCCTAAAGTGACCTTGAAACATTGCCTTCATAGGGTCACATCTGGCCATCAGGATCGCCCTGTGCGCCAGATGTATGCCGTCGTCGAGGTCAAATGTCACATCGGCAAATAGGTTCCTTTCCACGTAGAAGTCGCGGAGTCTTTGAGTTAGGGGCTAGAAAAACGTAGTTATGTTAAATCTAAAGACAAAACGTGGTGTGGTGCCTCTAAATTATCATTAAAAGGAATTTTGGTCGCCCCACAATTTTATTTTGAACTTGCTTTAAACGTGGCCTTTCAGAAAACTCACCGAGTGGAATTGCAGCATAAATCCTTTATCGAACAGCAAGTGCTGGTCGAGAATGAACTGGGTTAGCTTTGTCAGCTCGTGGAAGCCTAGTAGCTCAGCCGCTTGTCTTATTTCCTAGAAAATTCACATCATTCTCAAAATAACTCTCAAAAATAATTAAAATTATGAACACGATTATTTTGATTTGTATCTATTTAGTTTAGCTAATAATGCCTGCAGCTAATTGCGTTTCAGTATTCGGGGTTTAGATTCCGCCCCCATTGGGTTCATTCTGAATACGGGCACAACAAGAACTACATGCCTTGCGACAAGCGTTAATCATTTTACGAGCGAGACATTCGCTGAGTTGTTTAATCATCAACTGGTAGGGTAGCTAAAAGGCGGGTACTGGCCGGTGTTACGCGAAATAACGTAACGTGTTACACAGCGAGCGTTCGTGCAGTCAGGGAAAGAAAGCGCTCGCAACGAGCGTCGGCGCGTAACGTTTTTATGTTTGCTGAGACATGGTACTTTACGCCCCGTAACACCGCTCAGTACCCGGGTAAAGGTCAATATATATCGACAGACATTGAGCGTGCCAGACACGTGCCTTGGTAGACAAAAAAACACACAATACATTTTGTATAAACGTATTTATATCTACAGTGCATACGCCGACAGACACCGGCTGTGATGGCGGAATGAATAATTATAGTCTGCGCGGGTCTGACACGCAATGTGCCGGTAGATGTAATAGGACCTTTAAGGGGTAGGTATTTATTAGAGATTATTAAAAACTGTCTCACAACAGATTTGTTAAGAATTGTTTGATATTCACTGACCAATTGAATAAACAGGTAAGCTCATGAAATGTCAGATCAAAGAGTATCCCTACTTAATTATCCCCTTTGATGGTAAAATTTCATTTGCTTATCTAATAATTATAAAAATATAGATAAGAATAAAAATAATAATGGATAGACCTTAGTTACTAGTGAGTAATATAAATATAAGGCAGTAACTTCTTGAGATAAAAAACACAAAGTAAAACACCACAATGAAATATACCTACTAAATAACAAGAGTGGTAAAAAAACAGAGTGCATAATAAATTAAATTTTATGATTTTAATATTTTTATGATCTCATGATTTTATTATTATAAAATTTTACCAGGAATAATCCGATAGCAGCAGACTGCGAAATACAGTGTTTTGATATAGAATTATTATTTATTTATTTAATAATAGGCGTTTTAATAATAGTGAGTTGAAATAATATAGGATAGGTAAGAAGAAAAGGCTTATAAAATAAGCAATCTTTGTTGGAAATAAGATTATTGTGAAAATTATTTAGGCGTGCTTAAAAGGCGCCATAAGAAATCAAATGGAAGCATATTTATGAACGAATAAATAATTATTCTTATTAAATTAATAAATAAGCAGCATCAGATACAAGCCAGGTAAATTAAATACTATAAGCAAATAATTTTACACTGACAAGAAAATACAAGCTTTAAAATATTAATATTAAATCTTTTAGAAGCTCCTCTATAATGCCATCTTCTATATTTAATATTTAATTTTCTAGAAGGAATCTCTATTTCCAACAAAGAGTAATATAATCCGTGAGCGATCGGAATAAAATTTAGACGACTCGACGACTTTTGAGTGGACACTGCGACGGCAGATGCTGGATGCGGCAATTTGAAGACAAGGCGCTATAGTGCTCATTAGGGAAAGCCTATGTATGCAGTGGACTAAGATAGGGTGATAACGATGTAGCCGTTATAAAATCGGTATGGTGATTATGTAACTCGCGACTGGTTTGCGACAGGCGTAAATTAAGCAATCAGTGCTGTCAAACGCCAATTTTGACCAATTTTGACGTTGTAGCTGGTGTCAAACTAATACAAAATTGACGTTTGACAGCACTGATTGCTTAATTTACGCCTGTCGCAAACCGGTCGCGAGTTACATAATCACCCGGCGGATGCACACTGCTAATGCATCGATTAAATGTACGAGTATTTTAATTCTGATAGCGCACGGATTATAGGTCACCAATTTACACAAAAGCTTTATTGTAAAAAACTTCTTCAATCTACAGAAAATGGTTTCAAATTCCAAACTCAACTGACCTGCTGCTTAAAGGCGGTGCCATCCAAGGTTCCAGTGTAGACGAAGTTGATGATTTCTTGCATAACCGTTTGGGAGATCAGTTTACTCATAGTCACTATTGTCTGCGTTTGGGAGGTCGCGTGCTGGATTTTGTCACACTGGAAAAAAGGTTCTGAATCTGTTGTACATCATACGTTAACAACTTCGCTGCCAGTCCTGCACATTTGCGAGTGGCCGCGTGTTATGTGTACGGTTTAAGAAATTTATTTTTCTCTAAGAATTTAAATTCACTTATAGAAAAATATAGGATTATCTTAAGTAAACATGCAGAGCCGACTTATTTATGAAACTAACAGTTGGTGATGTTTTCGTAGGTATATGACTTACTGCTTTAAAAATTTATACAACACAAAAAATCGACGATTTCCTAACTTTTTATGGAATTATGTGTTAGACTTTGAATCATTGCGAAGCCCGGGACTGCGTTCAGTGGCGAATTTTGCAGTTGGCAGCAAAGTTCTTAAGACAAGGAGCATGCTTGTAACTCTAAAACAATATAAACCGTACCTTAACAACTCTAATAGAGTTGATGGCGGGGTGGTTGACCTCCCGGTATAAGTCGGGCGGCTTTTTGCAGCTGTCACTGAGGGGTAGGATCTGGCAGGATGAGCGACGCTTTATTTGGTCCCATACTCTGAAATATAACACACTTATTTTACACAAGACACACATACTTCTTACCAGGTAATCATATTGATTCCCACGATACAGGCCCAGCCTAGTGTGGGAATCATTAGCACTTTTGTTAATTAATTCTGTCTACTTAAACCATACCAAATCTGTATTAACTATAGTTCTGTTTAGATGTAGTAATAAACATATTTTTCATTTTCATTTCATACACAATGCTTTACATAATATTGTATGCAAGCTGAGCTTGGACCTTATTAGCCGCGTACATAGGGAAAGACCAGTTTTTCTTACTCTTGGGACTCTACTACACCCTACATTATGTTAAAGTTTAAATCCCTACGACTTATGTTTTTCTGTATTTTTGTGTGTTTTCCTTTTTTTGTAACTCTGTTAAACATTGGGTGTGTGGGTATAAATAAATTATTTTATTCTTTTTTTTAACGCATTTTGTATGATTGTTTCTTCAAGGTGGGTAGGCGAGGCCTAAATGTATCTATGTTATCTCACCTGACATAATGCCTCAAAGTTTGGCTAAACTCAGTGTTAAAATATGAGATAAATTGATATTATCCTTAATTTTGGATGATCATCAAACAGTGTAGTAGTTACCCTATCCACGTTTATATGGGAAGATGAGCGACATGTTTAACCTGCTCAAATAACTGTTCTTTTATATTTTTATTAGTTGAAGTGACCTCTACCGGCGAGAAATTGCAAACTAACCTCATCTGCTTAGCCTGTTCTTTGCTGATCAGGTACTCCGTATCCTCGTTGAATTCTCCCGCCGTGCCCTCGCCCATGCTGCTTACCTACGAACAAAAACAAATAAATTCACTGATGCTCATATAATTAATGTCCATAAACATCAGTAGAAGACAGGGCGCTATGGCGCTCATTAGGGGAAGCCTATGTCTGTCTAGCAATGGACTATTATAGGCTAATAATGATGATGATGATGATAAATATCAGCATACTATGATATAATCTCTTAATTTATATTGATTCCCCGCGGTTTCACCCGTGTTAAATTCAAATTTCACATTTCCAGGACCTAAAGGAGCGTTAGGTCATTTCACGTGCTTTCAACTGTCGCTATGCCAAAAATCAAGTCGATTGGTAGCTTTGTTAGGCCGTGAAGAAAACACGAATTTTCGTATAAAAATACGAATATAATATAATATTCCTGTAAATCTCCCACGGGAATTAATTTTTTAGCCAGCACAAAAGTATTCTTTCCATCCATCCTTTCAACTAGCTTGCCAAAAAATCAAGTGAAGTAGCAGCGTAAGTATACCGTAGTACCAGCAGTGGACTTCTGATAATTACCATGCTGCTCTCACTGGAGCTCCTAGCCAGTTCTGCAGACAGGCTGACGCAGTCCGTGGTCAGCAGCCGGTGGAAAGCCTCGCAGGCGGCTGCCATCATGAACCGGTGGACTGGGAAGCCTTTGGCACCGCAGATTATTACCATGTCGGAGAAATACTGGAAGAATTACAACAATAAAGGTGAGGTTCTGCTTAGTTTAGGGCTATAAGACGCTGTGTACCTACGTGTGTAATTTGATAGAATAAACTCTATTGCACACAAGTTGTACATAGGCGAGCATAATACTAGACAGCATTCTCTACCTGCTAACCTTTGCCTTTACAGCAGGGTAAAGCCACTTTTGCTGTAAAGGTGGCCTTTACCTTCGGTAATTGTCCAGTATTACTTATTTATTTCGTTGGTATTAATTTGCATCTGTTGAGCTCTCTTTCCATTTTGTGTCCATCAGTCTGCAGCTCACTCAAGTATTCAGCAAAAAAATCTGCTATTTGCACAGCGTCATCAACAATTAAAAAGCAAATCATCTAGATTCATAAAAAATATATTTTTTAATGGTTTGGAACTTGGTTTGACATTTTTTTATTCCGTATTCTATCGCGTAGAAAAATTCCGAGTAGAGCTCTCTCTAGTCGCTGAGTGACTTTGAGCTTATGCAAGACGCCTATAGTCGGCTACCACGATATCAAATCTCACCTGATGATGTAGTAAAGAGGTCATATTCTCGAAGTAAACGCTGTTAACAACAGCTATTTCGGGCTCCATCGGCCGCGGTGGTCTGAAAGGCGCCTGGAAAATACACAACGAATCAGTGACGTTAATGTCCCTCTGGTGTGACGTTCATCAACAGTTCAGAACACCAAAACGAAAAGACTAACTGATTTTTTGTGACGGAGAGTCACTGTTCAAAAACGAGTTAGTATTTTGGGAACTTTTATTTAATTGTGCCATTATTGGAACCTATCTAGCTAATGTAGATTCTATACTTTATACGTTGTTATGTTGTAAAATATTTGTTGAACCCATGTTGAATCCCTTTCGTTAACACTTTGAGTGCTGAAATCACACGGTATGTGTTTTCTACAAGTGACTAATATGCGTAAATCCACACTAGCGCAGCGGCTGAGAAAATACCGATCTTTGTGACTCAGCACAGCCGTAAAATATTTTTCGAACGAAACGCATGTGCGGCGCAACACAGCCGCTGTGTAGAGCGGCAGCACGAATTTTTTAGGTTAAAAAAAGATCGCAGTCGTCGAAAAAAAATTGCAGTCAAAGTGTTAAGCCCTCTTTCTACGGGTTCATAAAAAATCGTTTGTGATAGTTGCAAACCCACTAATCACATAGCTATGGTACTTGTAGAATTTACTAGCTTCATAAATAATAATTACGGGATTGCATATTTACCTGTAATAAAGGCCGTTGCACTCTTTTTAAGTTGGTCATCCAGAACCTTTGTTGTCGCCTCGCTGTAACAAAAAAAATATCAAATACACCAGAGCAGATATGTTTTGTAGTTCTTATTTCAATAATGTCCTAATGGTCTTTATACATATTCGTGGGTTTTATCGATCGTTCTATCGATACTCTGTAGCTCAATTAGATGTCGCTAGAAGGAAAAAAATAATATGATTTGATTCGACTCAAATAATAATGATGTCACTGGAATAATAATATATATAAAATAAAAACATAAGGTATCCTATTTCACAAATTCGTCAATCCTATAGAAGGATTGATTCGACTTTTGCGATTCAACTCAACACGGATCGCGTTTCGTCGGGTGGTGTGGCGCGGCGGCGTGTCGATAGTGTGTCCTTTTCACATATAATAAAATATGCAGTATGTTTCATGGAGCCGATAGAGTGTCCGATGGGCGTAGATGTGGTGTCTAAAGGTCCGATTCCATGTACCGACACAGTACGTGTGAGACCCGCGCAGACTAAATATTCATTCCGCCAGCACGGCCGGTGTCTGTTTGCGTATTCACTGTAGATCTATACTAATATTATAAAGAGGAAAGGTTTGATTTTTTGTTTGTTTATTTGTAATGAATAGGCTCCGAAACTACTGGACCGATTTGAAAAATTCTTTCACCGTTGGGAAGCTACACTATCCCCAGTAAACATAGGCTAGATATATTATATTTTCAAAAAGTTAGGGATCTGTACTAAAACCGTGCGAAGCCGGGAAGGTCTGCTAGTTAGATATAAATACGTTAATTTCAGTTTACGACGTGTCTAACACGCTAAATGTCTGTAAATATACTGACATTAATGGTGGTTGAAGAAGTATTACAGAGAAGTCGATGCAAAGTATTTAAAGAGAGGTCTAATAGTTGTTTATTTATTGGGGGTAGTTGGGATTCAACTGTTCAACATACCAATAAGTGCAGCCCGTATAGCGCTCTCGAAGACCTCGTTGACGCCGTAGTAAGTGAACACGGAGGTCTCGTAGTAATACATTCCGAACTCGTGCGCAAGCGCGCGCCCCTGGTCCGGCATTACGAGGTCGCTTTTACGCGGCGCTCTGAAAGGAATAGTGGGTAAAGTAATAAGTTTAGTAACAAAGAAAATTATAAAAGAGCTATAGGTATTAATAGTAATATCAGAGCTATTATTTTCAATAGAAACAGTTGAGCTAACTGTATTGTATAACTGCAGTCAATGGCCTAGAGATAGCCTAACTGATTCAACTTAATAGCTATCAGCAGCATCCCCAAGACGGTGCTTGCGTATCTTTGCTGGATGATGATTATTCTTTGTTAATGGCAACTGTGTCTGGTTTATTTATTTATTCATTTATTTACATTTGACTTACAGTTATATACATACTAAAACGTCAAAAATTATATTTTATAAACTAAAGTAAGTCAATTTTTAACATTAAACAATGAAATAGTCATAAACACAAAATAATAACAATCTGATTAATAAATTCTAAATATACATATATCTAATAAATTTTATACTAATTATATCAAAAATAAAATTCTAAATACATTATGTGCATGTCACGGATAAAAAAAAAACAAAACAAACAGGTCAAAAGGTACAATTTAGAAATGAGAGCATCAAACGGTGTTACTTGGCGATGCTATCAAAGAATACGTCGGCGTCAGTTGCGGCGACAAACTCGTTTAGGAGGTTTAGTACTCTAGGGGTGGGAGCGCTCTCCCCAGCATGCGTTCGGTAACCGGGAGGTAGCGCAAACAGCGGTGGCCGACGCCGCGGACCGACAGCTCCGACTGCGCCCACCATGTGCCGTCTAGGGACCGCAAGGCCCATTTGCTGTAGAGCTACTGGGTTGTCAACTCTACCACGCAGTACCACACAGTGTTGGACACATTACTGCTAGTGTCAACTAATGGAATATAATTGTAAAATCCTTGATGCTGGAGGATCGAGCAGTGTGCTCGTCAAAATGCCGCTGACGTAGGTAATGGTAGTTAATGACCACTGGTGGGCAAGCCTTGAGCTCGTCTCGCTTCTTACCTTGATCATGACTTACCTGATGAAAGGGCTATCCTTACAATAGTTGAGATAGGTTTCGTCTCGATACATGTACCGAAGGTCGTTCTTACAGCCAACGAGGAGAATCGGCGTGTTGGGGCAGAAACGTCTGAAACGGACATTTTTATATTTCAGATTTATTTAAGGCTTACAGAAAAACACTTTTAGAAGTCAAACTTTAAACATTATCAATATCAAGCAAACACGAGCAAAATTTATAAGTATTGTTATTCTGTAACTAGACAATATATGTAAGCTATTTTCCTTAATAAATAAAACGTAAGATACTGATGTTTTTAATACGAAACAAATAGCAAGAAAACTTGTCCATTTTCGCATAAAAATGTGCAAAATGCGATTGGCTTTTATTTAATTTTAGGTAAGTATTTAGGAACCTAGATAAATACTATTCAAATACAAATAATACAATATTATAGTGGAAATATGCTTGAATTGGAAATCATTTTGGTATTACGTTTGTATGAAGAATTCGTCCCTCCGGAGGCCCCTTAAATTTTCATTTTATTCTATTATTAGTATTTGTTATAGCGGCAACAAAAATACATCATCTGTGAAATGTTCAACTGTCTAGCTATCACGGTTCATACAGCCTGGTGACTGACGGACAGACGGATGACGGATAACAAGTCTTAATAATAATAAATAAATAATATTGCTGGACAATTCACACAGCATTATCTAGCCCCATGGTAAGCAGAACTTGTGTTATGGGTACTAGATAACTGATATACATAATACAATACATTACATAGATAGATATTTTTTATTATACATAGAAAACGACCAGAACACCCGGAACAAATATCTGCAGATCGTACACACAATTGTTCCGAGGCGGGAATCGAACCCGCAACCTCCTGCGTCGCAGGCGGACCTTCGCCCACCGCTACACATCGGTCGTTAATAGGGTCCCGTTTTACCGTTTGGTTGCGGAACTCTAAAAAACACGATTTTGCGGTCTTTCAACAAAATTCCGTTTTGTTCTAGGTGTGCAAGATATTGATTACATGTTCAGTAACTAAGATAGAGAGAACATGATGATAGTTCACCTGATCTCCGGATACCACATCGCGCCGCAGTTCCTCAGAGAGATCGGGTTCGTGATGGAGAAGCAGAGAAGCACCACGTCTGATCTGCAAGCGAAGAAACATAATTATAAGTACTATTTAAGGGGTATTTATCGCGTTCATTTAACTATATTTCCCGACGTTTCAACAGGTTTACACTCTGCCGTGGTCAAGGGAAGACTGCGAAGTGGAGGTAAGTTTATTTGTAACTACCCTCACTTGGTTACCGAAACTAGACATGTCCACCTGCACACTCGGACGACACACAACACTAACAGTGTCCGCGACGCACTGAGAGACCGGTTTACGATGAGTTCAATTGTTGGTTATAATTGAATTCCACGTGGCAGAGAATTTGAACCCGTCTTCACGATTAAAATAAGGATATTTCTTAATTTTAATCGCTCCCCGAAACATTATCTGGTACCTAATGCCTTTAAAGAGAGACTTTATTTTAATTTTTTTATAATGCTGGACAATTCACACAGCATTATCTAGCCCCATGGTAAGCAGAGCTTGTGTTATGGGTACTAGATAACTGATATACATAATACAATACATTACATAGATAGATATTTTTTATTATACATAGAAAACGACCAGAATACCAGAACAAATATCTGCAGATCGTGCACACAATTGTTCCGAGGCGGGAATCGAACCCGCAACCTCCTGCGTCGCAGGCGGACCTTCGTCCACCGCGCCACATCGGTCGACTTATGATTGATTGATGTTGTGTCTTTATGTGTTCAGATCGCGTAACTTTAAAAATATTTAAACCACATTGTTATATATATTTGATTATTTATCAACATGATAAATAATCAAATGAAAAATATGTATCATACATTGATGAATTTAATAATTGCATCACTTTTTTCACTTTGTTATTGTTGTCTCGTAAACAGTTTGTCTGAAAAACAGGTTTTCACCTAATTCAGGCACACACATTGTTGGTGCATCAGAATTTAAGTACCTACCTATAGTCTATCCATCCAGAATGTAGAATGTTTGTAAACAGAGCCACTGACAGTTCAATCAGCTGATGTAGGGGTGAAAAACATTTTTTTATTTAGGTCACATCTTTGAGCTTTGATGGGGGTGCCTTACTGGGCTGGTGATATTTGATGTAAATAATTAAATGGCATAAACAAAGCATCCCTGTGAAATCAGCCTACTTTTATCATTACCTATCCTTATAGAATGGAATAAAAGCTAAAGGATTATGAAATAAGACTAAAAATCATTAGACTTTTTGTGCTCTCAAACTATTTTCTTATATATATATATATTTTTTTTTTTTTTTAAATAATAAATCGTTTATTGGTACATGACATGGAACAAAAAACAGTTTTGAAAAACGATGTCATCTGCAGTAGTTTAACACTGTGTCGCAGATTGACTTATTTTTCAGCTGTGCCAACTCAATTAAATGTAAATATGCCTGTTTAAAGTATTTTCCTTGAAGCACTAAACATTATTGATGAAATTGGAAGAATTCATAACCTTTGGACTGATTGTCGCTAAACAAATATGTAGCGTGAAATTAAACGTTAAATAATCCGGCTAAATTAAAATAATACTCTCTGTCAGAAATATGTATGGTCATAGTGCTATCCTTGATTCGAAATCATAGTTCAAAAGTAACCAACTGTTGGCAACACGGGACGTCAAAACTGAGATTCGCTAGGGATGGCACTGTTACAAAGACAAAAAATCTCTAGTGATTTTAATCTTTGTTTACGATCACATAATGTTGATTTGTAAATTGAAATAATTAGATTCTGCATAGAATTGACGTCAGGATTATAAAAAGTAATAAATCTAATAGAATGTATATGTGAAATCATTAGAATTCTATTAGGCCTGCATCATGTCGTGGTGATAACCCTAAAAATCAGCTGATTTCTAATGTTTACAAACATTCTACATTCTGGATGGATAGACTATAGAGTAATTTTTTGTTAATCTTTAGTCCTAAGATATTTTCAATAAATAGTTTCAATTGTGAACCACTCTCGTCATCGTCATTAGCCTAAAGCTCTCTGCTCTCTCACCAAAAATATTAGTCCACTGCTTACACTCTCTCACCAAAATCTGACGTCATTACCTTCCATAGGCAAATCTGCGGTCCTTCTCGTGGTCCCCGAACGTATCCCAGAGACGTAAAGACACGTTCACACCGTCCACCACTTCCCAGGACCTCTCTAACACCTGCAAAAATAAATTAGGTCTTTTTTTATGGAGAGTTCAGTTTCCATCGGATAGAAATTACTTTAAAACGTTTCCTTAGAAAAAACGCATGCGAAGCCGCGGGCAGAAACTAGTAATAAGATAAAAAGGTGGTAGCGCTAGTGCGCCTCGAGGTACCGCCTTAAACCATCGTAGCCTTATAACAACTGCACTAATTGTTTTTGTACCACATTTTTATTGATACCTAAAACAAAACATATTGAATTGAACTTATTTTGATCAATCATAGAAATAGAAGATTCCACAAGAATCATAAATTGCGCCATAGCGCCATTGCACCCTGTATTCAGCTTGCCGCATCCAGCAGTCTCTCTGCAGTCTTTCGCAGGTCGTCATCCCACCTGGCCGGAGGGCTTCTTACACTACTAATAGCGAAAAAATACTAGTAGTACCTTATTTTGTTTATCTATAAAGTGACTCACATCTTTATATATCCTGTACTGATCAATAGCCCAGACAGATGGCACATGAGTCGTCATCAGCTCTGTGACAGCCAGACGTGCTTGTTGCAAACCCGGGCACAGATGAGTCGGGTTTGCCCACCGCGGTGTCTCCTACCACCACACACTTCACCAGCTCTTGATGAGGCTACTCGTTTATCTTTGCTAATAAACTCACATCTTTATAAATCCTGTACTGGTCGATAGCCCAGACCGTGGGCACATGAGTCGTCATCAACTGTGACAGCGAGACGTGCTTGTTACAAGCCCGGGCACAGATGAGTCGGGTCTTGCCAACCGCAGTGTCTCCGACCACCACGCACTTCACCAGCTCTTGATGTGGCTGCTCGTTGTCCATGGTCTAAGGATTAAAAAAAACACAAAAATCCTTTATTTCTTCAAGCCCGGTTTTTAGTATACGAGTACACTCAGACCGAGTGCGCTCGGACTCGGACCCGGTTCTATTTTTATAGGTTCACTCAGATTATTTTATGAAAATAAAATGGCGTCAAGCAAGAAAAAATGGAGGGAACGTCATCTTGATGCGAACGGAGACAAAATTAAATGCTACTTTGACGCTGATGAACTCGCAATGTGTCAACCTAATTCCCTCCGAGTCAACTCCTATACGATCTAGCTCGTCCGAGCGCACTCGGCCCGAGAGTACTCGTATAGTAAAAACTCGACTTCAGACAAGTCAAACTTTGTACTATACTAGCGGACCTTCCCGGCTTCTCATGGTTTTAGTACGGATCCCTTAATTTTTTGAAAATATAATATAGCCTATGTTCACCGGGGATAGCTTCCCAACGGTGAAAAAAAAATTCTAATCGGTCCAGTAGTTTCGGAGCCTATTAATTACAAACAAACAAACAAAAAATCATATACTATAAAATTATTTATAAAAAAAAATTTATAAAATAGGAAATAATTTGAATTGTGTTCACTTCAATATCAAATACCTAATACTGTTTTTTCCTTTAGACCCAAAAGGACGCTTTGGGCACGTCTCAAAATTCAAATAACATAAGTCAAACTAACGTGATCATTTGTTCACTTCTATCATTTTAGCGTAAATTAAAGCGAGCACGAAATCTTTACCTTGTTCGGTTGTTAGTTTTTGATTTAGAGCATAATTCGCCCCAAGCTTTTTTATCGAATTATTTAATTATAATTGTATATGTGTTGTTGCTTTTTTAACTGTAAATGTTCGTTCACACAGAAAGTCGGTATGACGGATCTTTTAAAAACGGACCTATAGGTATTTACAGGTCCCTTTTCAAACGATCTCAGTCGCTACTGGTAAAAAACGTTCACACCGTATCTGCAAGACTAGCATTATTAGACTCGTATATATAATACAACGGATCAATATTTTAATACTGTTGTGTGTGGGAAATAGGGCATACACAATACGCGACTTAAAAAGATATAAGACAGAATATAATTATATAAATTGATTAAAAAACTGACATTTATTTATTTATTTACAAAATTTTTGGAGAAACTCACAGCTAGGTTTACAAATGAGGTACATATATAGAACATGCCTGGAAAGACCCAGTGCATGTTTGCTGATGGCTAATTAAAAGTTTCCGCTGATAGATAATTAAAATTTTTAAGTTATGAAGCTAAGTAGGTTGACGCATTAGTTAATATTGTTAAGGGCAGGCCATGTGTGATGGTCATTGCTGTGTTCTTTGATAGTGTTTTAGGTAGTACAGTATCCACATTTATACAAACAGCAAGGGTGTTGTTCACCTACAGGTTTATTTGGGAACATGAATGAACATTTCAATTCATTAATACGAATTGATTTCGTGAAGAGATTAGAAAACGTTATTGAGAAAAACAAATGAAAAACGGGAGTCGACTATAACTCTCGATACTACTTATTATAAACAAACGACTTCAATCCATCTGGATTAAATGAAAAAAAAAAAAACTTCTACGAGTACCTATTCGAATTTTTTCATTCATCATGCATGACACTGGCCACAAATATTTTGAATAAAGGAAATAAAGTTTGCCGAGGTAGGTACACTTACGTAGAATCAAACAAAGCGCGTAAATACATGTATCATTTGTATAGATATTAAGTAATTAATTTAAAAAAAAGAGATATACATTACATTATATTATTATTTTAGTCTTAAACAATATATCCATACTTCGCAATGTATTTCTGTACGCATAGTCTCAGATTACTGCTCTACATGTTATTGTTATGTTTTTATTTAGCTGGATTACTCTGTACCTAAATTTAAAATTAGTTATAAGATATCCATAAATGCATAGACATAATTGTATGTAAACATTAGTTGGAGAAGCCATTGGTTCCTGAAACACCGTTTTTTACTAGTTCAGGGGCCTATGGACCCATATTGCCTGCTTCACTGTCTATTTTGTCAATAAATTAAATTTTTACATTACATTACATTACATTAAAATTGTTGGTACCTACCTATTTATTTACTCTAATTTTTTATCAAAGCCGCCCCGCCACCGGTCACCGCGCCGGTTTATTATCCCATAACAAGAAGAAGACCCTAAATTTTCTACAACTATAGACACTTACAATAATACCTACCAGGTCGACCCAACACTACACAAACATCACCGGTCTTTTGAAAGACGAGACGAGCAAATAATCAGAATAAAAGTTAGAAAAACACAATCAAATCGGTCAAATCAAAACAATGTACGTATGATATGTCTTTTTTGTTTTTCTTCTGTCTGACTAAATTTCTGATGGAAGCAAGTAAGCTTATGTGTGAATTGTCCAGCAATATTTATTTATTTATTTATTCATTGTTTGGGCCGAAAGTAGCTGCCTAATCAAAATCAAAAAATTGCTGAGTCAACCTTTTTAATTTGATATAAACATTTACAGACCGGCCGTTAGTTGCGTAAATTACCGATTAAACTAAGATATTACTATGGAACCAAATACTACCTTCTTTACTTACATATCTAGACACAATGCAGATTTCATGATAAAACACAATTTGAACACATTCCATGAAGCATAACAACGCAAGTCTCTTTTATGTCTATGCAAATCTCATTTTATTAACTTTCTACATCGTTGATTCCAAGGCAGTTCGCCCAGCTGAAGTTAATCTTAATCTTGAGTTAGGTATGCTTGAGACTTAAGTAGTTAAAAAAGCCCTTACTGAAAGAAAATCTATAAAACAGTCATCAGGGAGTAGATTTTTATTGAAACGCGGTTATACGCTGTATAGGTAGATAGTAATTGCTTCCGCTTAAACCAACGACGTCATAAATAAGCGAAAATTAATCAATGAAACACGCAAATTCATTCAGAAACATCGATTCACTTACGACACGACTCTCCCTGAATGGGAAGTGTTGTTTTCACTTATATCACCTTCACATAGCCACTGTACACCACAAGGCAAAAGAAAACTTATTTTAGTAGGAAATCTGCATTACGCCGTAAAGAATAATCGCGAAAATGGTAATTCTTCCACGATAACCAAAGACGAGTGAAGTTTTTGTAGCATTGCAGTGTTGTGCGCATGTCTGTGACCTGCGCACATCGTCACGCCAGACACGATCTGACAAGACACGGTATGGTATGTGCTTGGACAATATCATTTTAATTTTTTTATTGACGATTTCGTGGGTTAACGAACTTCTCAGCTTGGATTTAGGTTTGAAACGTCTGGTCAAATCGGATAAAGCACTCTTGGCGATACCCTTCGAGTTGAATGCGATGATATTTACGTAGCTTTGTAAGTGCATAAGTGGGTAGGTATCTATACCTACCTGCTATACAATGAACTCAATGAGTCTCGTCAGTTGAATAGACTTCCTCTTGCTTGTGAATTCGTCAACGGATGCGTGAAGCGAGTCAATATGATTATTTCTCTTTGTTCGCTGATGGCCATATAGGTTCATTCTTTGTAGTTAACTAACTACCTAGATAAGTTTCCCATATAAGATGTCAATTTATTGGTGTTTAAATTTTCGGTCAGCTGAAATTTTTGCAAAATCTGTTTTGGTCAGCGTAATACGTTCTAACCGGCTTTAAAATATAGGTTAACCATTAGCAATATTTGGTCGGCAACTAAGGTATTTTTGATCGGTAAATAATTAGCTGTTTGATCAGATCAGATTATGAGATTGAAGGAATAGAAAAGGCCACACACTTGTGCACTATAAATTATGTCTTACGCACCATGGCTCCGTTCAGTTGAGACTGTGGCCGAATTTCCAATAGGAGAACATCGATCGTTTACCTAGCTTACTTCGCTCCTATGTACCTTACTTACGTAGAAGGATGAATGATAATGAGGAACATAGAACACCTTATAGGCCCGTGTTGACATCCTAACACATCCCTGCTGAATATAGCGGCTGTTTTTTTTTATTTATTTACTAACTTAAAATAATGATTTATAAAAAAACTTTATAAAAACACTTAGGAAACCAAAACGGTTTGTATAGAAGTGTTATTAGCGAGTCAGCTGAGCAAATACTTCTTTGAATTCAGACCACAACCTCTTTAGTTACCTATCGAACTCGCATCTTGGTATGGTGGAAGAAAAATAAAATCTGTCATTTCGATGAGAACGATTGCGAATTCGTCAGATTTCTGCCTAAATCTGTCTTGTGCGTTTTGCCGAAACATGAATAAAAATAACGGATTCCCAATTTCTCACTCAGGTATTAATTTCGTACGTACAAAAAGCTCTTAGAGCCTGAAATTTCAAACAAGGATGTCGCACTTTGCGCTGCTTTGGAAAGCGCGAACGATAGAAAAATATCGGCAAAATTATGAGAACGAGAAATTGAACTCCATCATCAAGTCCAATGCTGATATCCCGGAGAAAACCTTGCACCAGCGATGGAAACACTACAGCCATGACCTGCACAAGCGTCTGTCCCGCACAATCAGCCAATGGGCTCCTGAGGGTTCTAACATCTCAAACTTCTTCATCAACTTTCGAGCCGAGATGCGTTTCTCCAAGATTTTACTTCGAAGTCTTTTTGGCTTTGTAGGTGGCTTGGTGCTGACATATTTGTGCTTTGTGTTTCTGGTGTTTCAGCTGTCTCTGTCTCTCGTCAATGCTACGGTAATAAGCTCTCTTTTCGGGATGTTGATCACTGTGGGGCTCACTTTCAATAACAGAATAAGGTAAGCGATTTATGAGTTGTTGGAGGCGTTTCAGGATCGTTCTAAAGATAAAGATCATTTATTTGCATATACATTATTATGTTAATAAGACGTTACAAACAGGTAGGTAGGTATCAAACATGTTTTACCAATAACGGTGTTCAAATTGAGAGAGTTGGCATGTGTCAATGTCTCTGTTGCTAAACTGAGAATTTTGTATTAATAGAAATAATGTCAAAAAATACTCGTATTGAAATCCGTAATTACGACAATAATTCCATACATTTTCATTATTCTATAATTGCTTGTTATATGTTCTGTGTACCTAATAAACTAAAATAAAATAAATAAAATTAAAAAGTCGAGTAAAATTTATCATTTAGAAATTCGTCAATCTTTTGATAATAACATTAATTTGTAGCGTCGTCGTTTAAGTGACGCCTGTTAACTCAACTTCTTTCAACAACGGTTGTTTAGATTTGATGGTAATTTGAAAGAAAGAAAAGTTTTTTTTGTTTGCTATGCGCTACGTTATTATAGACGCCGTTAGAAATGTTACTCACGCCGTCGTGTGCCTAAGACAGAGACAGTGCCTAAGCACACAATTATTTATTTATTTAAAAACTTTATTGCACTTCTAACCACTTGAACGTCCGGGCGACTAGATCCGCCTAAAAAAAATTAGCGTTGACTGTTCGGGCGTCTAAAGCAACCCAGCTCACCTAGTAGACTTTTGTTTTATTTTCTTTGCTCCAACAGCTGTCAAGCTCGGAAGTTCAAGGGTACAAAGGGTGGGCTTAATGCCGAGGCATTTTCTACGATTGCATCCAGCATGAGATCACAAGGCAAGGGAAATATCTACTCTACCAATACATCCAGGGTTGCACAATAGCCTATCATGTTGGCAGGCAGGTCCTATCATAAGTGAAATTCTTCTTCCAGATGTCTAGTGTTCTTGCTGATACCCCAATTCTTCTCTCGAGCTGGAAGGTATACCCTGACCTGCTATGCCCTGGTCCTCATCCTAACTGGTCCAGCTACTAACATCTTCAAGAATTCTGAAGTTCTCTCGGAATCTATGGCTTGTAGTCAGGTAAGATTTCAAAGTGTTTCATCCTCAGATATAATGTAGGTACTCGAATAAAGATTATATATACATATACAATTATATTAGCCGAATTTTCGCCAACGGCGGCGGCGGCGGCGGCCAGTCTCAATGGGCAAATATGGCTATCAATATCTGGCACAATTGTGAAAGATGTTCCTGTATAAAAAGTATTATAAAAAAGAGCTTTATTTACTTAATCAAAATTATCTCAGTTACTATTACTGGTCACTATTAATTAATTCACTACCTCTAATTAAATACATGTACCACGTGGTGAAAGCCTTCAGGTTCAATGTTAACAGCAGGTCCGCCTACAAACCCAGGAGGGTTCGATTCCCGCCTCGGGACAAGAGTTTGTAAGATCTGCAGATATTTTTGAGCTTATGTCCAGTAGTGGACTAACATAGGCTGATGGTAATATCAATTATTTATTACTATTGAGGGTAGGAATTTCATAATATTCACGTTTTGATAACCAGGAACACATAAAGACCACTGTCAGAGATATAAACGAATCAGTGAAGAAGCCATACAACTCTATGAAGGACTCTATAAAGCTGATGGTAGAAACATCGAAGCGGATCACTTCATCACTCAGATCTTCAATCTTGACAGTTAATCGCCTGGTCTTGAGCATAGGTAAGCATTTTTCCACTTTATAGACTGCGAAGTAATTCTTTATTACTTCGCAGTCTATAAAGTGGAAAAAATTACAATTAGAGTACAGAAACAATTTTTTTTTTAATAAAAAATGATTTTAGAATGCGGGAATTCTACATTTTAAAATCTTTTTTTATAAAATCAGTGTGAATGTAATGAGGGATGGCATAGATGTCTATGACACAGGCTGTACAAGCCTGGCGTATATATCTAAGGCTAGCCAATTCAACAAGTTAAAACAAAGTCGCTTCCCGCAGTCTATCTGTCCCTATGTATGCTTAGATCTTTAAAACTACGCAACGGATTTTGATACGGTTTTTTTAATAGATAGAGTAACTCAAGTGAAAGGTTTATACATCATATGGCACATAGATTTTTAAGCGGGCGAAGCCGCGGGGCGCAGCTAGTAATTAAGAAAATCAAACGATTGTTTGCGTTTCAGCATCCATCATCCAAACCAGTTTCTCATGGCTAACTTCAATGGCCGAATCTTGCCACAAACGATTAGGAACACCATACGACCGCTGCATATCTACAATCAACCGGGGCACCATTGAAGAGTCACCAAACGACGATTGGTACATCATAGCTTCTGTGGGAAAGATTGCTTGCGGAATGCTAAAGGGGTATAAGACTTTCTGCGTAGCCGCTGATTATGCTGAAGAGACTTTCTTTGCCACTATCAAGAGAAGTAAGGGCCTCTTATTCTGTTTTATCATCATCATCATCAACCTATGTTAGTCCACTGCTGGACATAGGCCTCCACCAATGAGCGCCAAAGCGCCCTGTCTTCAGCTTGCCTATAAAATACGATGGAAATGTTAAAAAACTCATCGCAAGCAAGTCCAGCAGCTGTTTAACATCCATTCTCATCTTCCAGAATTAAAAACATTCACTACCCGCCTAAACAAGTCGATGTTCTTTGAGATTACCGCGCAGCACTCATACAGCATCGTCGGTAACAGCAGTTCCAATCAGGTGGCTGCTGGCATCGTCACTGAGATCCGGAACAGAGCTGATCCTATCCTGACCTGGCTGTCGTGGAGCTCTTGCGTCACTAGTCTCTTCCTGATGCTCATCTTATTCAGGTTAGTTGACACTACCTAATTAGTTTTTCTAATTTGATGATACCTACAACGGCGATGGCCGACCTAGAGGCCGACCGATGGCAGGATAGTTCTGTTCAGTTGATTATTGATAAGATTTTCTTTTAAGTCAAACATAATATATGCGCTATAGGTAAAAACATACAAAATAACATATTAAGTATGAAATAGTGTAAGAACTAAGGGACAAACTAGACGCTCACTGCTCAAACTGGGGCTTTATTCTCTATTGGCTTTCGAAGCGTGTTACATACCTACGACAAGCCCGCGGGCGTGGAATCTGTTAATACCGTATTCCCTATGTCATTAAGTCATTCCCCGCCGCGACACGACGCGATTTGGCCACGGTTTGAACTGTCAAAGAAACGCGCTAGCTTCTAGCGTGTTTTGGGCACAGATTGGTGTGGTTTCGCATAGTTACTATGGCTCGTTTGTTTTGGTTTTGATCGAGCATCTTTTGAGGTTATGTTATGTATAAATAAAAAAATAAAGATCGATAAGATATAATCACGGGGCATAGACAACTCGTCTTGTGGCAAACAGAATACTATTTGTCGATTCCGCGCCAAGGCTTGTTTCGATCACGTTTGTGTATCGAACGCGATTTGACTTCACACGATTTGGGCACGAAATCTCCTATGTCATACAGAATCATAGCCCTGGTCAGATAAAGGTTTGCGCGGAAATAATACTTGAATCATAAAATAATGTAGACCACATCAAACGAAATATTAGTGTGATGTGATCTACATATATTATAAAGTTGCAAAAATGTAAATGTCTAGATGTTTGTTTCCTTTTTACGCCAAAAATGCAGAACGGATCGGGGCATACAGGCTTGGGGCTAGATAGATAGATAGATAGACAATACTTTTATTGCTCACTTAAAAATAAAACAAACAAGGTAAACAATAATAATACAAGATATGTGACAATTTGGCGGTCTTATCGCTCAAGAGCGATCTCTACCAGACAACCGTGGATTGATAGGATCGTTGGATTGAAAAAGGGGATCTGTGTGCGTTATTATGTAGTTAATTACAACATGAAGTTTCTTATTATTATGGTACATATTACAAATACCTATCTACTATAAATACATAAGGGGCTAGATGATACTGTGTCGATTGTCCAGCATTATTTATATTTAACAACGCGTGCGAAGCCCCAGGCAGAAGCTAGCTCTTCATAAGCAACAATTTTCAGAGCACACCACTACCAGCACATGTTCGAGACGCGGTCTCGATTCGACAATCGATACATAACGAGAGAGTTCCGAGAGCTAGACCTAACGAGACTGTACGAGAATCGAGAGACTGTGCTGCCGCTCAGCAACCGGGAGAGAGCTAAATATGTTACGGTAAGAGCTTGAAGAAGGCTTTCTACTCCATAGATGATTGAACTCAGTTCGATGTCGGGGCTCGGAATAGTTTGTAGGCGACTTACGGTCCTGGCGGGGTATTGTGCTCGGTAGAGCAGCGTCGTGCTGCGATCTGTTGAGACTCAGCCCTACGCCAGGTGATTCGTCCGAGGACGATATCATCCTAACATTGATCATAATGGTTTTTTTGATAAATAAGGATATTAACTAGTTATTCAATGATAAAGTCATTTAAAACGGGATATTTACCATGATTTGATTTTTTAGTTTTCCCATATTTCGGCACAAAATCCATCCATAGCGAATATCCCGTTTTAAATGGCTTTCGTGTTAAAAACCATGATAGTTTCAAAAATTACATCAATGATGTTAATGCTTGGCCAGATGTCGCTGAGTTCCGCAGCGACAATAGTATGTGAGAAATTCAATGTTGTGCTTATCTTTAAATAAATATTGACGTGACGTATCTAAAATCGCATTATATTTAGATTTAGATAAGCAAATCAAATGTGTTAGAAAAGCTAAGTATTTATTTCTGTTTTGTGTGGACAACACTTAATTGTATAAAGAGTTTTCTATCTATCAATATACCTCACTCGTCCCTCGGGTGTCGTAAGACAATCCAACTTTCAGTAGCGCAGACCCAACAACTAAACTGTTGCCAACTCGCTTGCGAAGCGTGGCCATTATGGCAACCCCCAAACATTGACCTTTGGAGGAAACCTTTATACACCAAGTTGGTAGATAAAGGTCTCCTCCACGGACGAACGAAGTTACGGGCTATATATTTTATCTGAGCCAATGGCGTTTACACAGTTGGTGGCACCGTGCAAGACTGTTAGCAGATACTGGATGCAGCAAGTTAAAGACAGGGCGATATGAAGAAGCCTATGGCACCAACTGTGTACAACATAAAATAAATAGCCGTAACTTCATCCGTGCAAGACTGTTAGCAGATGCTGGATGCAGCAAGTTAAAGACAGGGCGATATGAAGAAGCCTATGGCACCAACTGTGTACAACATAAAATAAATAGCCGTAACTTCATCCGTGCAAGACTGTTAGCAGACACTGGATGCAGCAAGTTAAAGACAGGGCGATATGAAGAAGCCTATGGCACCAACTGTGTACAACATAAAATAAATAGCCGTAACTTCATCCGTGCAAGACTGTAGGCAGATACTGGATGCAGCAAGTTAAAGACAGGGCGATATGAAGAAGCCTATGGCACCAACTGTGTACAACATAAAATAAATAGCCGTAACTTCATCCGTGCAAGACTGTAGGCAGATACTGGATGCAGCAAGTTAAAGAGAGGGCGATATGAAGAAGCCTATGACCAGCTAGACTAGCATAAGTTGATGACTAATTTTATAAATATGAAGTATATAATTAAGTAAACAATCAAACAAGAACAAACCCAAAATTTGTGGTGCCCTATTAGGGTTTCTACCCACTAAGATACTACCTAAGAACAGTCACCTGATTTCATCATATCAATATAAATGATATGAATATGATGATAATGCGATAAGGCCGCCCATTGTACTTGTTGCATGTAATTTATTTTTTGTAATGATTTGAGTAAGGTCTACATAAAGAATTTTTGCATTTACAGAATTTTGGAGAAACTATAAATACAAAGATTCGTTATTGTAGACCATAATCAAATAATTACAAAAAGACATTACATGAGACAAGTAAAATGGGCGGCCTTATCGCTTAGAAGCGATCTCTTACAGCTAGGTTTACAATTATTTAGATGCAGATAATAGAACATACGTTGGCTACGTTTAACGGACGCACTCTGAGGCTTGACCATCATCTAGCGCAGTTGGAAGTGGAGTTAGAGAACATCAAATGGCATGTTCTGGGGTTATGTGAAGTCCGTAGAGAGGGTGAGGACACCGTAACCCTAGACTCGGGCCATCTTCTCTACTTTCGCGAGGGTGATAAAACATCCCAGGGTGGCGCAGGCTTCCTCATCAATAAGGCCCTCTCTAGCAACGTCCAAGAAATCTCCAGTGTGTCGACTAGGGTAGCGTACCTGATCCTTCGGCTGTCCAAGCGGTACAGCATGAAGGTCATCCAGGTCTATGCACCGACCTCGGCACACTTGGATGATGAAGTCCAAACTCTCGGATGAGACTCTTGGGCTGATGACAAAAAGACGGGAGACCACCCAATCGACTTTGTCAGAGAGGTCAGACCTGAACAAGCGGATTGCGAAGATGGTACGGCACGACCTTCGGAGCTTCAACACGCGCCTCATTCAAGAGGCGATAGAGCGAAACCGAGCTTAAAACGCATGACGGGAGGACCGTATTGTCAAAGCCGGAGATATCCGCCGAGATAGAGGATTTCTATGGCCTATTATACGCTGCACATGCCCCTCGTTACCGACGAGATGACCAAGATTCCAGAGCCACCCTGACACGCCACTATACCGACGAACTGCCTGAAATCAGTCAAGACGAGATCGTGTTAGCTCTAAGGCAGCTTAAAAATGGAAAAGCCCCCGGCGAGGACGGTATTACTTCAGAGCTTCTTAAAGCCGGAGGAGCCCCTGTAATACCTCTTTAATACCGTCCTTGATAGTGGGAGAACTCCAAAGGCGTGGAGCGGGAGTTTGGTGGTGATCTTTTTTAAGAAGGGAGATAAAACCCTTCTTAAGAATTACAGACCCATCTCACTCTTGAGCCACGTCTATAAGCTGTTCTCACGAGTGGTCACGAACCGTCTCGCCAGGAGACTCGACGAGTTCCAGCCACCGGAACAGGCTGGGTTCCGCGGAGGATATGGCACCATAGACCACATACACACAGTGAGGCAGATTATACAGAAGTCCGAAGAGTATAATCAGCCCCTGTGTCTGGCTTTTGTGGACTATGAGAAGGCATTTGACTCCGTCGAAACCTGGGCTGTTTTGGATTCCTTACAGCGATGCCAAGTAGACTATCGTTATATCCAGGTGCTGAGTTGTCTCTACGAGGCCGCCACCATGAGTGTCCAAGTACAGGGTCAGCAGTCTAAACCCATCCAATTGCGCAGAGGAGTGAGGCAGGGGGATGTCATATCCCCGAAACTGTTCACGTGCGCATTGGAAGATATGTTTAGGTTGCTGGACTGGAAAGGAAAGGGCATTAATATAAACGGCGAGTACATCTCACACCTGCGATTCGCTGATGACATAGTCTTAATGGCGGAGTCGCTTGAGGAACTGAACCAGATGCTGGACGGCCTAGCTTCAGCCTCCCAATGTATCGGTCTTGGCATGAATTTGGATAAAACCAAAGTCATGATCAATGGTCACATTGATCCAAGGCCGGTGGTCGTACATGGTCACCTTCTCGAAACTGTTTCCGAGTACACTTACCTTGGGCAGATTCTGCAGTTGGGTAAAAACAGTTTCGAGAGGGAGGCCAAAAGGAGGATCCAGCTGGGCTGGGCAGCATTTGGGAAACTACGTCAAGTCTTCACGTCATCCATACCGCAATGCTTGAAAACGAAAGTTTTCAATCAGCGCGTCCTACCCGTTATGACCTACGGAGCTGAGACGTGGACACTCACGATAGGGCTGGTCCACCAGTTCAAAGTCGCTCAGCGAGCTATGGAAAGAGCTATGCTCGGAGTTTCTCTGAAGGATAGGATTCGTAAAGAATACATCCGACAGAGAACCAAGGTTATCGACATAGCTCAAAGAATTAGCAAGCTGAAGTGGCAGTGGGCCGGCCATATCTCGCGAAGAACCGACGGCCGATGGGGCAAACGTGTTCTTGAGTGGAGACTCGGTAAACGTAGTGTAGGACGCCCTCCGACCAGGTGGGATGACGACCTGCGAAAGACTGCAGGTAGATGCTGGATGCGGCAAGCTGGAGACAGGGCGCTATGGCGCTCATTGGGGGAGGCCTATGTCCAGCAGTGGACTGCTATAGGCTGATGATGAATAGAACATGCCTGGATAGACCAGTGTATGTTTGCTGATGGCAATATATAATATGGTATATACATCTCGTTTGATCAAGGTTCGACAATTGTATATAATTGGTTACATATTGTATATAAATATATTGTATATTGTATTGATTAAAAATTACAGACGACATCCTTCCGGCTAGTGGCATCAGAGAAGACATACTTGAACCGCTCAGCAGTGTTCATGGTGATCACAACGTTCAAGCTGCTCGTCCATATAGTAGCTGACTACAGTCTATACTGGTTGCTAACTACGATACGACACCATGGATCCTTGGAGACTGCGATGGAATGTGAGTGCGGTAGCAATCCTATTTTCATAAATACTGTGAATAAAAAATCAAAGATATCTCTTTATTTCCTAGTTCTAATTATTATTCAATATGAAATTTGTAACCTGTCCAAGAGTCCCGTCTTTAGGATACAAAGCACTTTGATGTTTGATGTAATAAATTACATAAAAAATATTGGTAAGCCCGTCTAGCGGAGATATTCATTACGAGTGCATAATATCATCATCAGACATACGTGCCGAAGGTTATTATGGACCAAGTTCAGTCTAGCAAGTCATAATAGGGCTCATAAAAGAGAGTCCATAATGTACAGGGTCGCCGTCATCGAAATCGATGAGAAGGTCTTTATGCTATATATCGAACATTAAAGGAACTTAAAATGTATGTTTACCATAAGGATAATTCTGCTTCATGCTTATACTCATTAATTCAGGTATTCAATTATATCATTTAATATAAGATATTTGCTCTATAATTATATTTTTGTGTCCTTACTTACCAAAATGGATCCATGATTATTAGGTAACCATATTTGAATAAGAATAAGATTAAGAATTGTTTCATTTGGCCAAAAAAAAAAAATTGGTTAAAAGCGAGGTGGTTCAGGAACCATCATGTACCTCGGATTTTGTAGAGAGAGATGTTTTTAAAAATAAAATAATATCTCTTTATTTCGGATATCCATATTAAGTTAGAAAGTACACAAAAATAGAGCGTAGTTCTCACGTAATCTTTCGAGGCCTGAAAATTTCCAGTAACATTTATCAATCACCTACTGATAAACCATATATTATATTCAGCTGGGTCTTCAACTACCGGAGCTCACATATCCGGGAAAGGATTCGTGTCACGACTTCTTCAATCGTTGATAAATACAATCAACATACCGTTGATGCCGCCCAGTTCTACGCCAAAAGACTGCCTTCCAAACCCACGTGTTCCAGATTTTAAAAGATATTCACAGATTGGTAAGCTTGCTTAAAGTTAAAAAGTATATATTGCAGTAAAAGACATAGGAAATTACATTAGATGTACATTCTTATCTTAATATGTTAGTTTTATACATAGGTATCTTAGGAAGGAGTCATAATTTACACATGAGCAGCAACTAATAAGATCTTTTGCAGACAACTACATAATATTATTAGTGTCGGTACATGACTGACGACTGGTACATGATGATGTTGACGACCGATGTGGCGCGGTGGGCGAAGGTCCGCCTGCGACGCAGGAGGCAACCTCCTGCGTTGTGTTCGATTCCCGCCTCGGAACAATTGTGTGTACGATCTGCAGATAATTGTTCGAGGTGTTCTGCTCGTTTTCTATCTATAATAAAAAATATCTATCTATGTAATATATTGTATTATTTATATCAGTTATCTAGTACCCATAACACAAGCTCTGCTTACCATGGGGCTAGATAATGCTGTGTGTTGAATTGTACAGCATTATTTATTTTATTTATTTATTTATTTACATATACTAAAATAATCTATGTAGCTGTCTGCAAAAGACATGACAAGACTATTTATTGTTTGTTGATTTCTTCACTAGGCTGAGCCTGTATCGAAGAAATCAAGAGTACGAAAATTTCGATTATTTTGATGACTTGTTTACGGAAGTATTTTCTCAAATAATTTACTTTTTTATACGTAAGTATGTAATTTGACAATAAAACAGGTTAGCAACAGCTATGTGTGCTGATATGACTTTACTCATTCGTACAACCGAAGTCGTGTAAAAATAATGATCAATCTATTGTACGAGTATAGAGATTAATATTATAATTATCTTGCCTTTTTTTGGTCGTTTTCTATGTATAATAAAAAATATCTATCTATGTAATGTATTGTATTATGTATATCAGTTATCTAATACCCATAACACAAGCTCTGCTTACCATGGGGTTAGATAATGCTGTGTGAATTGTCCTGCATTATTTATTTATTTATTATTTATTTTTTCCACTTCCAAGCAGGGCCGGTACATGTTTCATTCCTTGATTTACTTTTACCAGGCAAAATCTCAGACTCTGCATTTTGTTACTTAGTTTTATTAGAAATTACACTAAAAAGGGCTGGTCCACCAGTTCAAAGTCGCTCAGCGACCTAGGGAAATAGCTATGCTTGGAGTTTCTCTGAAGGATAGGTTTCGTAATGAGCAAACGTAGTGTTGGACGCCCTCTGGCAAATGGGGTGACGAACTACGAAGGATTGCAAGCAGATCCTAGATACAATACAATAAATTTCATTCCGGCCCTGGTGTGGGCTCAGAGAGGGGCCCTCGAGGCTTGGCCTCATTACCCCGGCGTCAACTCGAGGGGTGACGACCCCTCGGTCCTTGGGTATTGTGGGAATATATTTTTTTCCCCCTTCTCAATGTATTTTTTTTTTGGCTTCACTTGGTTTGTATAATTTTTCTTTTTTTGTGTTTTTTTTGTTTTTTTTCTTTATTTTTTGAATTTAGATCCTAGATACGGCAAGCTGAAAACAGGGCGCTATGGCGCTCATTAGGGGAGGCCTATGTCCAGCAGGCTGATGATGATGACACTAAAAAGGCGTACGTTTCTAAATTTCAGGGACACTCATCTGTGCTCAATGGTTTTTTGCTTTATTTGAGCCTTATGGTCTTCGTCTCCGCCACCTTATCGTTGGGCATTACAACCCAGAGAGAGCTAAAGCTAGAGCCGCTTGGCTTTACAACCACATTTTGAGAAACAGAGGTTAATATCATCTGCGTCATCATCTATCTATATCTTTTCCTTTGACGACCTCTGTGGCGCGGTGGGCGAGGGTCCGACTGCGACGCTAGAGGTGGCGGGTTCGTTTCTCGCTTCGGGACAATTGTTTGTACGATCTGGAGATATTTATTCCGGGGGTTATGGTCGTTATCTATAATAATAAAATATCTATCTATGTAATGTATTGTATTGAGTATATCAGTCATCTAGTACCATATATTATATACATAACACAAGTTCTGCAAAGTCTGGGCTAGATAATGATGTGTGGATTGTTCAGCATTATTTTTTTTTTCCATAATTAATACTAATAATACTGGACAATTCAACACACAGCATTATCTACCCCCATGGTAAGCAGAGCTTGTGTTATGGGTACTAGATAACTGATATACATAATACAATACATTACGTAGATAGATATTTTTTATTATACATAGAAAACGACCAGAACACCCTGAACAATTATCTGCAGATCGTAGACACAATTGTTCCGAGGCGGGAATCGAACCCGCAACCTCCTGCGTCGCAGGCGGACCTTCGCCCACCGCGCCACATCGGTCGTCAAAAATATTTGTCAATTATTTGTCTTCGTTACTTATCTTTTTATTAATTGAACTTTTCTATTCTAATATTCTGCTCTTCTTTTTTATGCTTTTCTAAAGATTTTTTAAATTCTATTGACTTTTTGTGTTATTTTTCCTCAGGTAGTTTTATGAAGTTCGCCCGTAGGAAACTTCATCGTGAATACAAGTATTATTCTAAGAACATCCTGACTGGCCGGCAACGGTTTCGCTACCTTGTTCCGTAAGAACTGTGTAATTACTTATAAAGTAGATTATAGGCCACATTTTTCTTTAATTCATAATTCATTTATTGTTTGTAAATCACGGCCGATGGGGCAAACGTGTTCTTGATTGGAGACCACGACTCGGTAAACGTAGTGTAGCACGCCCTCCGACCAGGTGGGATGACGACCTGCGAAAGACTGCAGGTAGATGCTGGATGCGGCAAGCTGAAGACAGGGTGCTATGGCGCTCATTGGGGGAGGCCTATTTCCAGCAGTGGACTGCTATAGGCTGATGATGTATGATGATGTTGTGAATCAGGTAATTTACTCTAGGATAGGAGATAGGTGCGTTATAAAACGGGTAGTTTCACTGCGCTCCAAAACCCATTGTTCTCAAAATTATAAAGTTTTTTTGCTAACTCTACTCAAAGTTTCTTGGAGCGCGGTGGAACAAAAATATTAAATTATTTTATAACTTAAATATCTTGGAGCGCTGTGGAACTACCCTATAAAACGTCCAACTCAGTCATCATCATCATCGTACTCGTCAGCGCGATTCAGGCGTTCAACTTTACTAGCGACATCTAGTTAAAAAATAACACACTAAAGTAGGTAGCCTCGTATCTACATCTTGACTTACATTCTTACATTTAACACAGTACGTAAGACTTATTTTTACTTTAGCGACATCTGAGTGTCTGTTAATGTAGTTAACACTCGACAAAAAAGAAATGTTAAAATTTTGATGTATATTACCCGTTTATTCAGATTGTATGGATCGAGTGCATTCTGTTCGTGACCTCGGCATTCAAATGGACACGGAGTTAAATTTTAGAAGTCATATAGTCGATATATGTAAAAAGGCTTTCAGAAATCTAGGATTTATATTGCGACAATCTGGCGACTTTCACAATATCGGTACCATTAAGGTACTGTATAATGCACTCGTTAGAAGTAGGCTGGAGTGTGGAGCCATGATTATGGTCCCCTCATGAAAAAAAGTACAGTAGTATGGTGGAAAAAATGCAGAATACGTTTTTAAGGTTTCTCTATTTAAAGGCATACGGAGTTTACCCATTTTTCCCATTAATGTACCCTACATTATTCGTACTGGGGATGGTAGGGTATTTTAAACTAGAAGTGAGAAGGGAACTGATGTTGATAACTTACATTTTTAGTGTGATTAGAGGCATAATACACAACCCTCTTGTTTTAATGCATATAGGGCTGCACGTACCTAATAAGTATGTATACGCACGCCGAAGACCTAGCTACTTGCGATCCCGAAAGCAAGAACTAACCTCCTGAGCAAGTCCCCGTTCACACGGGCCCTTCGGGCTATTAATACTTTATGTGCAGAGGAGGATGTTGACATATTCTATATGTCCTTACCAAAATTCAGGGATGCAGTTTTACAATTTTTGGATAGGACCCATAGGAACATGTAAATAGGTTTATTTTAAGTTTAATATTAAGTGGTAGTTAGTAGTGTGTAGAATGTTAGTTTTTTGGTTTGTGTTTTAAGTTTAAGTTTTTTTTTGTTATATTCCTTTGTCGCTTTGGTGTCCAACTGTAAAGGCATTGTAAATAGTTTATCAATAAATAAATAAATATTCTCTGTGGCATTGTAGTTCCGAAATGGATTTAAATATAGATTTTTTACTATCTAAATGTGCGTCCAGATTAAGTTACCAAACATGCTATAAAATATAGTTATTTGACGATTTTTATAATGTGGACTTGTTATTCAACAAATGTTATGAAACATGTGTCACTTAATCTGAAAGGTTAAACAACAGTTATAAAACTTGTGCTACTAATCTTTATCTCACAAACAAAAGGCACATAAGTACTCGTAGGTACCTTTTTATTTCTGTATTGTTTTCTGTTTTGTGTGGTATAATAAAGTGATTTCAGAATAATCAATTTATTGGTAACAACGAAGATTACAAGACAGTCACAGGTTCTATTTATCTATCTCGCTAATAAAAGCATATAAAATATACGGATGCTCTACGAACGTAACAACAGTGCATGAGGCATTACGGATATTTTTTATTGGTTACGTTACGATCGTAACCAAAATGTTTCAAGCGGATAAGGGATGTATGTGTTTGAAAGATGGCTTGACTGATGGTGTTTTTGTTATCTATTAAAAACTAGCTGCGCCCCGCGGCTTCGCCCCCGTGGAAATCGATGTGTCAAATGGTTTCATTAAATTATAAAAAGTCCTATGTTAGACTCCTGGTTCTAAGCTACCTCCTCACCAATTTTCAGTCAAATCGGTTCAGCCGTTCTCGAGTTATAAGTGTTCTAACAAACACGACTTTCTTTTATATATATAGATATTGCTGCTTATACTCCGATTCAAAAACCTGGATATTTTTTGGAAAATATTTAACGTCATTGGTATCATCGAAGCTAAGCATAGAAGCTCGAAACCATTTTTGTTTTTGAAAGCTTTTATTCATCGTTTTATTCATATAATCGTTAGTTTTCGAATTCATTTAAACATTTTTTTACTCCACATGTGAGATTATGCATTGTTGAAGTTTGTTTTATTTTTAAATATAACCTTGACTTGCTGTTACCTCGTTGTTTTCTGTTATTATTAACTTTTCATTCAAAAATGTCCATGTTGACATAAACAGCCCCAACAGCATCCTACAAACTGTAGCGGGCAGGATTGATTCGCCAATATGGCGGAAATTAATAAGAAATGTAATTTTTAATTTGAATTTTTATTGATGATATAATTTGATTTGTTTTAATTTATTTTAATTTTTTCTAATTTATTCTAATTTATTACTATTCATTTTAATTTTAATTTCAATTTAATTTAATTTTAGTTCGTAAGAATCACTAATATTTATTATAAGATCATTACTAACAAATTATGGATCTATAGTAGTCCGAAATAAAAGAATTTTATTTATTTATTTATTTATAAATATCTTGGATTCTAAATCTGAATATAGACACATTATTGCCAAATAAAAGAAGTTAAGTCTATATTGCTGCAGTCGTTCAAATGCGATGATTCAAATCAAAAACTTTGCCTGTGATATTATTGTTTGATCTTTAACTATTTCAACTATCATCATCATTATCATCATCAGCCTATATTAGTCCACTGCTGGACATAGGCCTCCCCCAATGAGCGCCATAGCGCCCTGTCTTCGGCTTGACGCATCCAGCATCTACCTGCAGTCTTTCGCAGGTCGTCATCCCACCTGGTCGGAGGGCGTCCTACACTACGTTTACCGAGTCGTGGTCTCCACTCAAGAACACGTTTGCCCCAGCGGCCGTCGGTTCTTCGCGAGATATGGCCGGCCCACTGCCACTTCAGCTTGCTAATTCTCAGAGCTATGTCGATAACTTTAGTTCTCTGTCGGATGTATTCGTTGCGAATCCTATCCTTCAGAGATACTCCGAGCATAGCTCTTTCCATAGCTCGCTGAGCGACTTTGAACTGGTGGACCAGCCCTATCGTGAGTGTCCACGTCTCAGCTCCGTAGGTCATAACGGGTAGGACGCACTGGTTGAAAACTTTCGTTTTCAAGCATTGCGGTATGGATGAAGAGAAGACTCGACGTAGTTTCCCAATTCAATTATATGTGTTTATTATTATTTCTAGATTCAAGTGGCTTCGATTCTTACTTGGAATACAGCTAGAAAAGGATCACTGTCTGCTTTGTAGCGGTCTTGAAGTTGTCGGTGATACCAACTCTGATCTCATAAGGTGAAATTATTTACAATTTGAATTATCTCTTATCTGTAAATTTATTTGAAATACAGAAATACATTTTATTGGTAAAACCACTTTACATGTCACATTTTTCGTATGAGTACAATAGGTACATATTGTTAAAATTAAAAAAAAAAAAAAAAAATTACACTTTGACAGCCAAGCATTTTATTTATTTCCAATCTCTGACAGCCGATCACGTTTTGATTGTTTTTTTTTTTATTATAAAATTGTCACGGACAGGGGCCGTGACAATTTTATAATAAAAAAAAAACAATAATATATGTTTTTCTTATTTTATATAATAATATGAGATACCTTCAATACAATGAAAAAAAAATCATGGCCGCAACTATTATAGTCTTTTTTCTATAAAAGTAACAAAATGGTCAAAAAGTGCCGGCGCGCCCAGAATGGTACGCTAATTATGTATGCGGCTAACTAGGATAAAATAAGCGTCACGTGCGTAGTACGTTATCCGCTGTCAAAGTGTTAAATTATAGAATTTATAGTTAATTAAAATAGTCAGGTTAACAATTATAATAGTTCGTTCACAGAATAGAAATTCTGCTCGGCAAGCCAACGATTAAGTCTTATTTTAAAGCATGATAGACTGCCATCGGATGTGACCGTAGTCGATGGATGTGACAGAGTCTGGTAGTTTGTTGTATACTGCCGGACCCATCACATGAGTTACCTTTGAGGATGTTTTTGAATGTATTATAATTTAATTAATAGTCTTATAGAATAATTCTTTTTATTTGATGTTATAATTAACTATATTATTATAATGTATACAAACCAAATTATACTTAAGTATAATAAGGATACCTATTTGACGTGTAATAATTATTTTACCAATAAATGAACTTGAACTTGAACTTGGACTTGATAAGACGTTCCATTTAAAGAAAGACATTATTCGGAGACCATCGTTTATTGTATTATTACAAGAGATGAACAAGCAGTAATGAGAGCTCTTAAGACTACAATATCTAGCGTCTTACTGCTCTTGTTCTGGATAAAAATAGGCTTTAATCCGTTTTTAGGGTTCCGTAAGCAAGGGGTAAAACGGGACCCTATTACTATGACTCCGCTGTCCGTCCGTCTGTCCGTCTGTCACCAGGCTGTATCTCATGAACCGTGGTAGTTAGATAGACAGTGACAGTTGAAATTATTACAGATGATTTTATTTCTGTTGACGCTATAACGACACAAATACTTAAAAAACGAATAAAATTAATATTTAAGGGGCTCCCATACAGATAAACGTGAAATTTTTGCCGTTTGTACGGAGCCCTTCGTGCGCGAGTCCGACTTGCACTTAGGCGGTTTTTTTTTAAGTTGAAGACTACACAGCTAGCTATGGTAGTTGTTGTTGCAATAGCATGAACGTTGACAGAAAAATGTATCTTTGACACCATCAGGTTCATTTTTCACTAGCGGACGGACCGTCCCGGCTTCGCACGGGTATTGGAATTATAAAAGTATTTTTTACACCTTGGGTTACATTATTGGAGTTTTAGTAAGAATCCCCAATTTTTTTGAAAATATAATATAGTCTATGTTCACTGCGGATACTGTAGCTTTCCAAATGATGATCCAGGTGAAAGAATTTTTCAAATCGGTCCAGTATTTTCGATTATTCAATACAAACAAACAAACAAACCTTCCTCTTTATAAGTAAAGATCACTAATGGCCCTTGATTTATATAACATAGAGCTGTTACTATCGACGTTTAATATTCATTTATTCTCAAAAAGACAATTTAAAGTCAATTACATGAGAACAGGGTTCTTAGGTTAAGGCTATACATAGGTTGTGGTCATTCAATAGCTGGCTCATTTAATGTGTTCACTTAATAAGAAAAAAGAAAAAATACAAGGAAAGACTGCACAATCATAGCAACACACTAGCAAGACACCTGCTACAGAACCAAGACAATATAAAACGCCTTAACACTTTGACTGCGGTTTTTTTTCGACGACTGCGATCTTTTTTTTTACCTAAAAAATTAGTGCTGCCGCTATACACAGCGGTTGTGTTGCGCCGCACATGCGTTTCGTTCGAAAAATATTACAGCTCTGCTGAGTCACAAAGATCTGTATTTTCTTAGCCACTGCGCTAGTGTGGATTTTCGCAGATAAGTCACTTGTAGAAAACTCATACCGTGCGTTTTCAGCACTCAAAGTGTTAAGAGATGGAATATTCTTGAGCTTGACCGAAGGAACTAAAGTATTCAAGTCTAGAGATGGTGCCTTTCACTGGAAATGGCACCTGAGTGTCCCACCCGAGACCGCGTCTAATTATGGCTGAACAGCCGATTGTAGACAAAAATGGATGAAAAAAAAAAAAAAACTTAATAAGAAGTGACTTATCATTCTTTTACAACAAAACTCCAAGTGAGTTGCAAAAATTATCAATAAATAAATTTAAAAAAATTGTTAAACACATTCTTTGTAAAAAAGCTTATTACAAAATATCAGATTACTTAGAAGATAAAAAAGCTTGGAACGAGTTTTGCTCCAACTCAAAATCTACCAACTTACAGATAAGCAAATCAAATGTACTAGACACATAAGTTATGAATATACTAGTGGTTTCTTCTCACTTCTTCCACTGGTGGACAAAAAATTGAAGTGAACTATAAAATATGACGTGTCTAGGTGCTTATTTGTAAGCTTAAAGAAATAAAAACTTTTCATTTTCATTTACTATGACTTATAATAACATTCACTATCTGCAGATGTGATGTTCCTGAATGTCCTGGAATATATTGCAAGTGCTGTTTCTCCGATATTGGAGAAATGTGTACGATATGTTTGACACCGGCTGACTACGGCGACTTTAGTGATGCGAGTTTGGAAATGTACGTTCTATCTAACCTACGCATTTTTTTTTTTGTAGTTTTCTATAAGCTTTCCAGGACGGGCACGACCTTCAGAAATGAAGAGTACGACAAAGAAGAAGAGAAGTTTTTTATATTGTGTTTTCTATCTATGTCATTGACGACCGATGTGGCGCGGTGGGCGAAGGTCCGCCTGCGACGCAGGAGGTTGCGGGTTCGATTCCCGCCTCGAAACAAATGGGTGTACGATCTGCAGATATTTGTTTCGGGTGTTCTGGTCGTTTTCTATGTATAATAAAAAATATCTATCTATGTAATGTATTGTATTATGTATATCAGTTATCTAGTACCCATAACACAAGCTCTGCTTACCATGGGGCTAGATAATGCTGTGTGAATTGTCCAGCATTATTTATTATTATTATTATCTTACTTGTATTTTCCCCTTGTTGGTCATAAGGCTCTCTCAAACTTTGCCAGAAATCACAAGGTCGTCGCACTGGCATTCCCACTAATTTACTGGGAATGCGTGGAAATCGACTTGTCAGCATCTACTATGCCTGCCTCTGCGTCGTTGTCTGGGAACTTATTTTAAAACATATAATGAAAAATTCGGCAAACGTAGTGTAGCCCTCAGGCCAGGATGACAACTTGCGAAAGACTGCAGGTAGATACTAGATGCGGAAGCTGAAGACGGTGATATGGCGCTCATTAGGGGAGGCCTATGTGCAGCAGTGGACTATTATAGATTGATGATGATGATGTATGAAAATAACAATTAAATGATTTCAGGGGATCTTCCAATGAGGATAGTGATAAAGACGATGATGACAGTGCTGGAGCTAATTCAAGTTCTAACAACGATATGGTTAGTAAGGCTGATTTTAGTGTCAAGCTGACCATCAGCGCTGACGGCTCAGCTCGTAGCAATCTGTATGGACGCTATAGAAAGCTTTTAGAGTAACGCCGACCGTTTCAGCGCTGACGGTACGCGTCCTACGCGACGCTCGTCAGCGCGCTGAGCGGTCGGCGCCAACCAGCGCCCGCACGCTTCTGTCTTCAGTGAGCGTTTTAGTGTCGCGCTGATCGCCCGCGCGCCGTTTGCGTACAATCATGTCGTAAACAATTTAAAAAAAATGTTTCGTCATCCCTCAACGTGCCGTATAACGTGACAAATTCTCCCGCGACTAATCTCTGTTCAATCAATGGATTAACCTGTGGTCTTTTTCTTCGCATTTTTTTTTTTGCGTAGGTTGTACAAGGCAAAAATAATTAATGCACTCCTCATTTTTCTATGCGTCTGTACTCCGCGGCAATCAGCGTGATATTACAAAGACCCGCGCTGATTGTAGGCGCTGACGAGCTACGCGCTGAGCTGTCAGCGCTGATGGTCAGCGTGACACTAAAATCAGCCTTATACTGCTTGTTTGTTCAAGGGATATGTGAAACACGCTATTTTATGAACTGTCTAATGTGTTTTTTAGGATAATGATTACACAAAATCGGGATGTTATAACGAGGAACCAGATGATGATACTGACGATTCCAGCAGCAGTAAATATAGCTATGAAATGTTTCCTTTGTTACACCATCAAGGTGACGTTTGGTATGACAACGACGAGAGAAATGATGAAATTATTAATAAAAACACAATGAAAACATGTTTGAAAACATATAGTACTGAACACAATAATGTTGAAGTCCAATACCTTGAAATATTAAAACAAATTACGATCGATGTTGAAATTTTTTCCATTCAAGATCCGTATGTATTTTATGGCTTTTATGAAATTAGAATGCAAAACTCGTCGCTCTGTGTTTATAAAGATTCGTCAAGTCATTCACTTCTGGGAAACAAAAAAATTAGGACACGCAAGAAAAACAGTACGAACATTTTAAGAGATTTCCTTGTAACCTGTAAGAATAACAATGGAGAAAAGACACAAAAAGTTAAAAATAGTGATGAAAAGGGAAAAATAACTGAAGGTGGTGGAAAAAAGGGTAACAAAGGAAATAACAATAAAAAAAAAAGAAGCTTAGATAAAATAAATAAAATTATCAAAGGTAATGGAACCAAAAAGCCTAAAAACAACAAACAAGCCACTGGCAGTAACACGAATATTAACTCAACTACTCGCATAGTATCTAAATGGTCTAAGTATTGGAAAAACATATCTCTAGCTCTGTCATGCACGAAAGTCATGTCAACTACAAAATTCCCAGATAACGAAAAAAGTAAACATAAACGAAAGAAAAAACGTAAAGAATTGAGAATACGTAAAATTAGAGCCAACAACGAAGCAACAAGGCAATATAGAATATTTACGTATTTCTCTGACCAAGATTGGAGGAGGAACAAGCTTATGAAAAAAATTAAAGACAGCTTTGAAAGTCAGACGCAGATTACCGAAAACGATGAAATTGAAGTGAACTTCGTGAGTAATATTAAATGCATGCACTATATGATAATTTATCATACCGATGGGTATTTTGACACTTACTGTGACAGAACCAGTGGCCGTGCATAAAAATCGACACCTACAACTCAGCCAGCTCAGCGCGTTCTTGAGTGGAGCAACTCGGTAAACGTATTGTAGGACGCCCTCCGACTAGGAGGAATGACGACCCGCGAAAGACTGCATGGAGATGCTCGATGCATCAAGCTGTAGACAGGGCGCTATGGCGCTCATTAGGGGAGGCCTATGTCCAGCAATGGATAGGCTGATGATGATGAACTCAGCCTGGGACAACAGCTTCATTCTATGTATTTTTAGAAACTTCACTGCGATCACCAATCCTCTAAGCGTGATGATTACGGCAAAACCCCTCTTGGTTTTCGTTTTCGACTAAACCACTCAACCAAGTACTAATTAAACACTAGTTGAAGCATCTAAGAACATTCAACAGCAGAACTTTATATTGTTCGTTTGTTTTGTTTTTATATCGTTGTATTTAAAGTATACTCGCGGTTGATAAAAACGTGGTCTATTGAATCTCATTAATTTGATAAACGTCAGTCCCTTCTATTAACATCCCTGCTATTCAAACTACACTAGGTTACATACATAGATACATAGGTATTGGGTAAGTAAAGGATTTTTTGTCTTAGGCTTTTTGCGATTTCTGTACCTGCAAGAAACTCGTAGCATTCACTGGGAGGGAAACAAATGTATAGTGATCGATTTAAAATGTCATCGCATTGCTTGGGACTGTGACTCATAATGTCCCGTATGCGGTTTAAAATTCAGAGAACAATAGATTTCGCATTGCTGGAACTAACCCTTGTTTAGGGGGCATAGGAGGCATGTTGTTCACGTTCAGCTGTAGACATTATGTGTGCTGTGCAAGTAGATAAGTAATTAATCTTTTGTGGAAAATCTTAGACCTTGAGCAATAAGAAAAAATAAAGCAAAACGTTATATGTTTTTGTGTGATTTCAGATAAAAGTGCCAAAATTGAATCTAACTAATTTATCGAATGAAGAATCGAATGAGAGATATGGAAACAAATCTCTCCTGAACAAGGAAGAGAAAATCGTAATGCATGCAAATGTTTTGGACAATATTTACCCTAGAATAAGTAAGTAAATTTAATATTCGCAAGATTGGAAAGGCAGCTTGCCAGTTAGTATAACAGATATTTAATGAAATTATCGAAATTATTAAACATATTAGTATATTACAACGCTTAGAGGACGTGGAAGGCCCAGGATGAGATGGCGTGACGAGCTCGAGGCACATCTTCCATCATGGCCTGTTGCAGCATTGGATCGCGAGGAGTGGAAGGAGAAGGGGGGTTGGTTCTCGTCTCCGCTTGCGGAGTGGCATCCCAAGAGAACCAGATCCCCAACTCTTGCTTGCCTTCATTGGCCGGTCTGAGTGGAGTCGCGAGAGATGCATCTTAGGATGTAGACTCGGGGGTGGAAGTGTCTAATGGCGTAATAGCGAGGAAACCCGCTCACGAGCAGTCTTCGTGATGGTGAAATCGGGGCCGCACCTCGACACCCCTCAGTCGTTTGCGCCGATGTTATTCCTCTCCGGTAATTTACTCCGGCTTTTTAAGGAACCCATCCAGCATTCGGCAAGCCACCGTTTGCCACTCTTCTTAACATTATGATTGACTTGTTTATGGCAGACGTCCGCAATCTCCCCTTTAGCCCGATTATCCAGTCCATCCATCCATCACAATAGCCTGGTTTTATTTCTTTCATTTTTCTTTGCAATAGTCTCTACACCTGGCGGATACCATATTTGGGTGTATCATATTGTGCACCCGAGGATGATACCCGCTATGTGTAGCCGTCTTTAGATTAACTTCTCAAAGTGCCTCTGTGCTGTTGGCTTCGGCCCCACAGAAGCCTTCCAAAGGACCGGGTCACTTTATGGCCCGAGATAATGGTAAATGAGAGACATAATAATTAGTATATTGACTACGACTAAAACGTAAAAAGGCTCTGTGAAAGAAAATAAATGTTTTGATGACGTTTGAGCGCGGCATCAGCGAGCAGATTAGGAATATTGAACTTTCAGAAGTCTTACAACCATAAGTTTTATTTTAGAAAGGGATTTCACAAGGACGACAATACAAACCATATTTAGAGGTCAGAATATTTCATCAACAGGACAAAACACTCCCGTAAAATATGGCAACATTGCTACATCTCTTGCCGACGGATTACCCGATACTGAATATGCAAATAATGGTAAGATCTAAACCTCTTTATACGAAAACTAAATATTTTTGTGAACGAATTTACAAAATTGGATTTCTTCAAATATTTACATGTTCAATTAATGAAGATTGGAGGAGGTAATTCGGAGAGGAAATTACAGGGGTCATCACTACATAGTACAAAGTTCTTTCGCTACCCGTTGTCTGTCTGTCCCTATGTATGCTTAGATCTTTAAAACTACGCAACGGATTTCAATAGTAATCCACGCGGGCGAAGCCGCGGTGCGCATCTAGTAGTTCATACTTAGAGCCTCCAAAGATTTCAAACGTGTATATTTTTCAGATGGTATCGATGTAAGCATGCCAAGAAGCATGCGATTCTTTCGATCATTGGACAATATTTTTGACCCGCTGAATCATCAAGATAGGTAACAATAGATTTTGAATACTAACCAAACTTTCATAACCTGTAGGGGTCACTACGTACCTTAGTTCGATATATTCCTCGTTAAAATCGCTACACAGTACAACTCACTTGTTAAACCACATCTCCTATAGGTACCTCATACGCCCAAACCGCCAAAACTGAGCTACAATACCCAATAAATTTTGCACATCGACCTTTAAAAAGAGACAAACGGCTAATATCGGCTTCGTAGAGCCTTATCTCTGCCGAACACTACCTACATATGTAACGTTTTGTCAGTCGATGTTCAAGAGCGATAGACAATGGTCGTGTCTAGTTCAAAAAATTTATTGATTTGAGTTGGTGACACCCCCAAATTTTATTAACTTTAAATTACCTATGAAAATTTGTACTCTACAACTGACTTTAAGAAAAAGTGGGAAACCTCGATATTGGCGGGACCTTCCCGCAGTACGGAAACGACGCAAAGACTAAAGTTACATTTAATTCGTTCGACGATATGTGTTACCGTTGCTCAATTCTAAGGTTTTTGTTATTTTAGTGCGTAAGCCACTCCATTTTCCACAATAAATAAATAAATGAATAATGCTGGACAATTCACACAGCGCTGTCTAGCCGCAAGCTAAGCAGAGCTGGTGTTATAACTGATATATTACATAATACAATACATTACATAGACTGCAGGTAGATGCTGGATGCGTCAAGCTGAAGACAGGACTTGGAGAATTGATGGAGGCATATGTCCAGCAGTGGACTAATATAGGCTGATGATGATGATGATGACATAGATAAATATTTTGCACTTGGGGTAATCTCTAAAGAATTATTTAAATTCATGCGTTTTTTTTTCAGTATCATGAAGAGTAGTGGTGATCATAATTCACTGCTTACGCATTCTAAAAATAAAGGTTTAATAGTCATGAAGCAAAAGGAGAAAAAGGTGAGCATTTGACGGATTTGAATTATATCTAGTTAGGGGCCGAATTCCACTAAATGAATCGCTTCACCATAGCAATGGTATGGTTATCAGAAAGCTTGAAAAGAAACTACAGAGAACGCGAGTCAAACGTGTCAACGGTTGAAACCAATCTATGAATTTATCTTATTTTTTTATAGTCGATATCTAGATCTTTGTTTGACCACAAACTCCCCTGATGCAAAGTGAGATGATGACTCAGATGATGTCGCCTACGGTGTATCAGGAAGGTCTAGATTCGCATTCCTTTCATCTAAGGATTCTGCGACGATACCATTGTCATAGTAAAGCGATTTGTTAGCAGAAATCGGTCCCAGGTTAGTCTGGGTTTAAAGGGTGAATCTAACAAGTATCTATCCTATAGCGAATCGGATTCGTTGCGGGTGCAAATCTAACGTGTTAATAAACAAAAAAAAACAAACACTTGCTTGGCGTCGAGTTTCAAATATATGTAATTGTAGCAAAGATTTATTTATTGAAGGAATGATCTCAAACTACTAACAATGTAATGTTAATTGCGCATAAAAAAAATTGAATTTCAGGTACTTTATGGGCTGTTTATTTAACCCTAGAGTACTAATATACATTTACCACAGCTTAATACTAATGATCGCTTGGGAGGCTACTTTTTAAATAAAACCAATTTATTATATTAGTTATTTAATATTTTTTTATAAAGATAACATAAAGGAATAGGCAAACTTCTACCTTTTCAAAAACTTAAACCAAATTCTTCTTTAAAATCAACTTTAGTCTTAAAATAAGACTTGAAACTTACAATTATGAAGATTTTTTCTTATAACATAACAGCCTTTTAACAGTCTGGTAAAAAAAAAGACTTCTCGATTTTTGTATTTTTTTGGCATCGGTATTGCTATCCAATATATAAACTTTATAAAACACTAAATCAAACTTATGGTAACGTCACATTTTTGTCTACAAACTAATTTGAAGTCAGCCTTTAATTTTTTGTTACTGAAGCTACAAGATTTTCCATTGAATGTTCTGGAACTGAAGAACCTGACGCATTACTTGTGTCTTGATGTGGTATTGAAATGTTCGGGGGTTCAGAGTCATCTACTACAATATTTTGTAGGTCTTCTTCCAGTCGGAATGGCACGAAAGAAGGATCTGCCACGCTATTGTCAGAGTCATAAGGATCGACATCCAGGTGGTCCTCAGTTTCACTGTCGGAGTTCTCATTTAGTAAAGAATCGGCTATCTGTTATTCGTTGAGATTAATCTTAAAAGAAAATAAACATTTGCTAAGTTATAACATGGCTACATGCTAAAAAACAGCGCAAAACAAGACAAGTAACTGAAAATAAACTTACCGTTAATACTAATGATCGCCTCCCAGGCGATCCAGTAGCTTTTATTTTGAAAACGGAGCGTCCGCGACGGGTCCGCTTGCGCTCACGTCTGCGGCGTGGTGAATACGGAATTGGCGCGAAAGCACAATTTTATTGGCGGGCGCGTTTTTGAAATAACCGGAAAAAACTTACCGCGCGCGGCCTGTCAGGCGATGATTAGTATTCTAGGGTTAAAAACACTTCATATTGACGTCATTTAAAACGGGATATTTACCATGATTTGATTTTTGAGTTATCCAATAATGCATTCCGCATGAAACTGTGCCGAAATATTGAATAACTCAAAAATCAAATCATTTATTTATTTATTACAAGGAAAACTAGCAGCACATACAGTAAATTAAAAATAAGAAAGTAAAGTAAAGTAAAGTAAAAAATCATTTATTTCTTTAGGCTTACATAATAAGCACTTAGACAAGTCATATTTTATACATTAAATTATTATCAAATAAAATTATTTTACTGTTCACTTCAATTTTTTGTCCACTAGTGGAAGAAGTGAAAAAGAAACCACTAGCATGTGAAATAGAAACAGAAGGCTATTAAGAGGTTTTCACGACTAAGAAGAATAATAGAAACATAAAAAATGTGAACAAGCAAAGAATAGATACAGAAAGAAAACAGATCATTGGGGATATCCCGTTTTAAATGACATTAGTATTAATAACAATGATAGATTCAAAAGTTTTACTTCACTTTGAATTGGATTGGAGTATAGCAGCTGAACACATACCACATACCTCTTATTTGCATCATTTTTTCAGATGAAGTCAAAAAGTAAGCTTGTACAACATACTGTCAATCCTCCTCCAGAAAACCTAAACAAAGCAAATTCAGTTAAATCGAAAACTGTAAGGCAGAAAGGTAATGCTCATTTTTAAGAGTAGAAAAAGAGAGAAAGATACGAAATCTATATAAAACAAAGTAGGGTTTGTTCGAACACTTATAACACGAAAACGGCTGTACCAATTTTCATGGTTTTTCTTTTTTTATTCGTCACGAATAGCAGCATTATTATTAAAAACATTGAAAATTGACAATCAAATAAAATAAAAAACATTTTTCCATACAAAATGGTTTCGTAACTGTCAAATATTGACTGTTAGGCGGTACGAAGTTCGCCGGATCAGCTAGTTATTAATAAATAGATAATGAAGTGGCAGTCTAGAACCTACCACTATTGGGCTAAACGTGTTCTTGAGTGGAGATCGCAACTAGACAAAAGTAGTGTAGGGCGCTCTTCGACCAGGTGGCACGACCAGCGAAAGACTGCAGGAAGATGCTGGATACGGCAAGATGAAAACAGGGCGCTTTGGCGCTCACTAGGCGAATCTTTCGTCCAACAGTGGACTAGCGTATGCTGACGATGATGATGCGGATTAATTAAACGTTTAATTATATATAATAATTATTATATTAGTAAATTGTGCTAAAAGACAGAAAACAATACACTATTATAACTGTATTGTTTTCTGTCTTTGTGTGGCACATGCAAAGAGTACAAACCGCAGCCTTATCGCTATGAGCGATCTCTTCCAAGAAACCTTAAGGCGTACCTGAAGAGAAAATACCTCAAATATCTGTTATCTTCAATTTACTTCATGGTTTTTGTTATTATAGTGCGTAAGTCCTCGCACTCGGGGTAATCTCGAAGAAATAAAAAAAAATCGATTTCGACGGGACTAGAACCCGCGACATACCCCTAAAATAGTAAATTTAAGTGAGTTGAGTGCAGACCACGACTCGGTAAACGTAGTGTAGGACGCCCTCCGACCAGGTGGGATGACGACCTGCGAAAGACTGCAGGTACTCGTAGATGCTCGATGCGTCAAGCTGAAGACAGGGCGCTAAGGCGCTCATTGGGGGAGGCCTATGTCCAGCAGTGGACTGCTATAGGCTGATGATCATGATGAGTAAATTTAAGTCTCGTAGAAATCGTTTTTTATATTATTTAATTGCTTAGCGTAGGTTTTTTAACGCTTGATTTCAGTTTCAGTTACAAATGTATTTTCAAATAAAGAAACACAAGCGAAAGTTAAAACAAAGTCTGGAATCTCATTGGCTCAGAAAATTTCTAAAAGGTAACGTAAGCAAAACAAAAAAAGTTACAATCAAATAATAGAAACAAATTAGAACTAGTATTCACAATTGAAACAATTGAGCTTTCCGCAGACTGTTGCAAATAATCTACACGTAGCTCAACTGTTTAGATGTTTGGATGGATGTGTTTGAAATATTATTATTATGACGACCGATGTGGCTCGGTGGGCGAAGGTCCGCTTGCGACGCAGGAGGTTGCGGGTTCGATTCCCGCCTCGGAACAATAATGTGTACGATCTGCAGAAATTTATTCGGGGTGTTCTGGTCGTTTTCTATGTATAATAAAAAATATCTATCTATGTAATGTATTGTATTATGTATACCAGTTATCTAGTACCCATAACACAAGCTTTGCTTACCATGGGGCTAGATTATGCTGTGTGGATTGTCCAGCATTATTTATTTATTTATTTATAATCTCAATTTTATCAATGTCTATTTTAACATGTTAAATTAATGATATGTGAAATAATAATTAGTCATGTAAAATAATGAAGCTAATGTACATTCCAGAAACACCAAAGGCTTGCCGTGTTCTTGTGGGTGAGTCTTTTATATAATTACACGGGAAATTAAACCATATGCCTAACGACTTAGAGCACATTAAGTAAGTCTGAATACAGATATATTTTCAGTTGCAAATGCCCTATGTCGCTGTTGCGGGACCTCTACAGTAGTTTATTCCATTGCCAACGGACATGTCATGACCCGTGTGATGAAATAGAAGAAGAAGAAGAAGAGAAAGTTAAACCAAAAAAACAAACTCACAAAAAAGAAATAGAGAGAGGAATAAGAATGAAAATACCACCGAAAAAAGAGAAGAAAGAAGAGATACCGTCAACCGTTGAAGAAGTTACAGAGGTGAAGAAAACAAAGCATAAAGTACAAAAAACAAAAGTAGAAGAGATCATGGAGCCAGAACCAACATCGACACCCTCGCTATCGGCGGAACCGTCGCCACCGCCGACACCGCCGACACCCCCGACACCCCTGACACCCCCGACACCCCTGACACCCCCGACACCTCCAGAGTGCCCCCCGCCAATACCCTGCCCACCCTGCCCACCACCGACACCCTGCCCACCGCCACCTCCGCCAGTCATCAAACCCTGCCCACCCTGCCTGACGCCACCTCCGCCAGTCATCAAACCCTGCCCACCCTGCCCACCGCCACCTCCGCCATCCATCAGAGCCTGCCCATCGCTGCCGCCGCCACCACCCAGCCCCCCGCGGATCTGCAAACCAGCCTGCCCACCGCCGCAACCCACTTCACCGATAATATGCAAACCAGCCTGCCCACCAGTAACATCAGTCTGCCCTCCAGTAACATCAATCTGCCCTCCAGTAACATCAGTTTGCAAACAAAAAGGTAAGAAAGAAACTAAGAAAAATAATTGTTAGACAACTCACAACAAATTTCCTAATCCCCGGGCTACACTAAACTGCCACTCAATAAAAAAAATTGACCCTGGCTACGTTTAAATGACGCACTCTGAGGCTTGACCACCATCTAGCGCAGTTGGAAGTGGAGTTAGAGAACATCAAATGGCATGTTTTAGGGAAATGTGAAGTCCGTAGAGAGGGGGAGGACACCGTAACCCTAGACTCGGGCCATCTTCTCTATATTATAGTAACTAACAGAGCAAGTGAAATAAAAACTTGTATTTTTTTTAGAGCGGCGACGTGTTTTGTTTCTAGTTTGCTTTGCTAGCTCACATAATTTGATCTTCTAATTAAACAAGCTCTGAGATGAGAATTTTGCCCCGCCCTTTTCCAATAACTACATAGATAAATTACAAATCTTTATTTGACGACCACTGTGGGGCGAATGTCAGCTTGTGACACCGAAGTTGCGGGTACAATTCCCGCATCGGAACAAATGTTTGTACGACCTGTAGATATTTGTTCTGAGTGTTTTGGCTGTTTGTATATCAGTTATCTAGTACCCATAACACAATCTCTGCTTAGCTTGGGGCTAGTGATGCTGTGTGAATTGTCCAGTATTATTTACTTATTTATTATTTTCTACAGTACCCACCTGCAAACTAGCAAAACCCGCCTGCAAACAATTGCCGAAAGAAAGCTGTGCTTGTACATCAGGTACCTAATATTTTTGTTCCTTTAGATGCCTCAGGCTGATTTTAGTGTCACGCTGACCATCGGCGCTGAGAGCTCTGCGCGTAGCTCGTCAGCGCCGACGATCCAGTGCGGGTCGTTTTAGAATTCTGCTGATCACCGCGGAATACGCATAGAAAAATTAGGAGTGCATTAATTATTGTGGCCTTGTACTACTTACGAAAAAAAATGCGAAGAAGACTACATGTTCATCCATTTACTGAACAGAGATTAGTCGTGGGAGAATTTGTCACGTTATACGACAAGTTGAGGGATGACGAAACAATATTTTTTAATAGTTTCGACATGATTGTACGCAACCGGCGCGTGCGATCAGTGCGACACTAAAACGCTCACTGAAGACAGAAGCGCGCGGGCGGCGCTAGTCGGCGCCGATGCGCTTTCGTCAGCGCTGAACGGTCGGCGTTATTCTAAAAGGTTTCTATAGCGTCCATACAGATTGCTACGCGCCGAGCTCTCAGCGCCGATGGTCAGCGTGACACTAAAATCAGCCTTAAACATAATCAAATCAAACAAATCTTATTACTACATAGTATAAAACAAAGTCGCTTCCCGCTGTCTGTCTGTCCGATGATGTATGCTTAGATCTTTAAAAGTACGCGACGGATTTTGATGCGGTTTTTTATTAGATAGAGTGATTCAAGAGGCGGTGCGGCCCCATGAGCCGCCTGTGACGCGTCTTCTTTGATTACAGCCCCTGCAGCCCCACCGACGCCGTCACCTCCTTGGTAAGAATGTATAACTTCCTACATTAAATCCCGTTTTTTGGGGATCCGTACAGTCAGCGTCAAATTGATATAGAAATAGAAATAGAAAATATTTATTTGTGTTTCATATATGAAACAATGAGTAGTAAGATATTTTGAACACCTTGGGTGCTTACAACATTATGATGATTCGAACTGCGTATATCAAAAAGCTCTCATGTTTTTCAGATCATTTTGAACCTTTACGCGGTATATACCTTTTACGCTACTCTAGACGCTAATATCAATTTGAAGCTGACTGTACCTCAAAAGTAAAAGAAAAAAACCCTTACCCTTCCCTTCAACTGTCTGTCACGTTTTTGATTTTGATATCCCAAATTAAAACGATATGACTAAACCTATAGGGCATCTTTAGGTTTAGTCATCATGTGATTCCCTTTCGATAAACTATACAGGGGCTTTATTCTCTATTGGCTTTCGAAGCGTGTTACACACCTACGACAAGCCCGCGGGCGTGGAATCTGTTAATAACGTATTCCCTATGTCATTAAGTCATTCCCCGCCGCGACACGACGCGATTTGGCCACGGTTTGAACTGTCAAAGAAACGCGCTAGCTTCTAGCGTGTTTTGGGCACAGATTGGTGTGGTTTCGCATAGTTACTATGGCTCGTTTGTTTTGGTTTTGATCGAGCATCTTTTGAGGTTATGTTATGTATAAATAAAAAAATAAAGATCGATAAGATATAATCACGGGGCATAGACAACTCGTCTTGTGGCAAACAGAATACTATTTGTCGATTCCGCGCCAAGGCTTGTTTCGATCACGTTTGTGTATCGAACGCGATTTGACTTCACACGATTTGGGCACGAAATCTCCTATGTCATACAGAATCATAGCCCAGGAAGAAGAGCAGCCCAGTCTTTTGTTTTCAAATCAAATCAAAACACATTTATTAACCGAATTTTAAAAAAACCTAGAAAGTCGAACAAACTCGAATTGAGAACATCCTCCTTTTTTGAATTCAGTTTAAAAGGAGGGGGGTTTATATGTGAGTGATGCGTGCTTAAATAGTCGTAAGGGCTTTCAATTTGGTCCAGTTCTGACAATGGCATCCATGAGAAAGCCATTTGTCTTAAATTTCGATATTCCTTATATTTAAACTAGTTTTAAAACGAATTTCATTATTTAGGAATTTGAAGTCCGTTTATACGTATAGTTGTTTAAAACACGCCAAATTACTTCATACTAGCGGACCTTCCCGGCTCCGCACGGTTTTAGTACGGATCCTTAACTTATTTGAAAATACGAGTATAATATAGCCTATGTTCACCGGGGATAGTGTAGAATCCCAACTGTGAAAGAATTTTTCAAATCGGTCCAGTAGTTTCGGAGCCTATTCATTACAAACAAACAAAAAATCAAACATTTCCTCTTTATAATATTAGTATAGACATAGTACATAGCTAACATACACATTCCATATAGCGTGACACATTTATAAACACAAATATGTTATTCTTTCTTTCCAGCAAGTGCTCTGCGGTGCCATCAAATTGTTGGTAAGACCCTAACGCTACTTCGGTAGAAATTAAAATCTCGAAATGTATATATTCGTATATTTATTATTTACTAGTGACCCGTCCCGGCTTCGCCCGGGGGGTCATTTGTTTCCGGCAATTTTTTATTTATTTCTCTTCTTTCTCTCCGTAAGAACAATCTCCGTATTTCAAGGAATATTCTACAAAAAAATTTGCGAAATCGGTTCAGCTGCTCTCGAGATTTGCGATTAGCAACACATTCAGCGATTCATTTTTATATTATACGAGTAGATACGCGATCTGAACACATAATTATAAGCACTAATACAACGGGTATTTATCGCGATTATTTCCCTATTTCAAAACCTGTTGAAACGTCGGGGAAAAAATAGGTAAAAATGCGATAATTACACGTTGTATTAGCTTATAAAATTATTTCGAAATTTCTCTTAAATGGTATTTACAATTATGTTTAAGGTACCCATTTTTTTTATTTGGTTGGCTTGGGTAGCACAGCGGCCATGATAGGCCAGGATATTGTGATCGCCACTTATACGTTCAGCCTCGAAGCCGTAGCGTTCATAGTTCGCCACTAACCCTTGCAGCTGCTAGGAACTGTAGGATTTTCTTCAGGGTGATGTCTCGCTAGATATTAGTAAGGTACTGTTCGGTTTAGGGAACAAACTTTATAAATAAAAGTAGATTTTGCTTGAATTGGGTGTATTAGGCTTTAGAATTGAATTACAATAGGTTTTTGGTAGATAGAATTAGTCGACACGCTTTTTCGTTCTTGTCTTGTCCTTATGTCAAAAAGCGGCGGGCACGCGTCTTCTTGCGAGGCCTTAGATCTTGGGATTGGTGCTTTTTGAATAGCCGCGCCATGGCGTCGGCTCTCCATAGGCGTTCTAGTGCGACGAGTGGTGTGATGATTGGCCCTCTCTTCTTCGTTCAAAAACTGACAGGAAGGTTGACGCGTTCGGAAACAGTTGGCTTTGTCCAGCTTTGTAGTAAAATAGGATGATGATGATGATGACTAAGCTTAACTTTCATAGCTTGTTGGATGAATTATCCAGCATTTTTAATATACAGCGTTAGAGACGCTCTTAGGCGGGATATCGTCGATATGTATAATTGCTCCGACCAGGTGGGATGACGACCTGCGAAAAACTGCAGATAGATGCTGGATGCGTCAAGCTAAAGACGGGGCGCTATGGCGCTCATTGGGGGAGGCCTATGTCAGTGGACTAATATAGGCTGATGATGATGATGATGATCTATAAATTGGCTTGTCCTCGCGGCTTCGCTCCAGTTCTTTCAGGATAAGAAGTAGCAATACATTAATCCAGACTTCGAACTACGTCTATGCGAAATTTCAGCCTGGTCTATGAAGTAGTTTTGGCGTGCAGAGTCATCCAAAAATCTAAATTTGTGCTTTAACTTTAATATTACTGTGATGAGATATCTTATTTATTTTATTATTCATCTTTTTTCTATTTTCAGCAAATGTCCTTCAAAGGCTCCAACCCTAGTTCCCACACTACCAGTCAGTTGGTAAGACTAAAATTTAATAACACTCCTCCGTTTGTAGTCGGGTAAAAATTAAAGTAGTTGGTAGCCCAAAACTCAAGATTCGTATTTACGAAAACGACTAAAAATTAAAAATGATGGCACTTGAAACCGTGAGAAGCCGGGAAATTCCGCTAGTATGAAATAAAGTAATTACTTTCATATTTTGTTCACTTCAATCTATTTGAGGTAAAGTAAAGAAGCGAACAAGAAACCTTTACCTTGTTAGATTGTTCGTTTTTGAGTTGCATTCTTAAAGGCACAGACAGTTTTTAATCTGAGGTTCAAGATGAACGAGAAAGCTTTATGATAAAATATTTATTTTCTTCTTATCATTATAATTATTTTAATAAATATAATATAATATATAATAAATATCACTTATAATATTTTTTTCTCTTGCTGAAATGCCTAAATTCTATTTAGGCATTTCTGACTTAGAAATTATATATTTTATCATAAAGCTTTCTCGTTATATATAGCCTAATGTTCACAAAATTCTTATATAGCCTATGCTCAGAAAAATTCTTTCACCGTTGGGAAGCTACAATATCCCCGATTGTAGCTTCCCAACGGTGAAAGAATTTTTCAAATCGGTCCAGTAGTTTCGAAGCCTATTCATTACAAACAAACAAAAAATCAAACCTTTCCTCTTTATAATATAAGTATAGATTTTAATTTTGCAATTGTTTGAATCATTTAATACAACCAGCATTTTTTGCAGCAAATGTATCGAGGCCCCCGCCGCCGCCGCCATTGGAAAAATCATTTGGTAAGGTTCCACGATAAGCATCGAAAACTAATAGTTTAACCTAACCTTTTAAACTAATAATTAAATAAATAAATAAAATAATAATTAATTACCAATGCAAGCCCTCCAGGACCGGGGCATGGTTATTCGTTTGTTATTTGTCTCCGTTCCGAATGACATTATAAATAAAAACATTTAAAAAATAAAATAAAAATAACAACATTTTCCCATACAAAATGTACATCGGTTTCGTAAAGGTCAAACATTGACTGAGGCGGTGAGAATTTCGCCGGCTCAGCTAGTAAATAATATTTATTAATATCTAGTATTATATGTATATTAATATGTATATTACGAATCGGAATCTAAAATAATTTTTTTTGCTTTACTTACTCTAGGTACATGAAAGGAAAACAATATTATCTTGAAATTATTACTGCTTCTTATTAGATGATAATTAAAATCAACGTTTTTTTTTCAGCAAATGTTCGAGCATCGTTTCCGACAAAAAAACACCTTCACTCACTTGGTAAGACTGCTGCTTCAATAATAACTTTATTAAATTTTTAAACTTACGCGATCTGAACTCGCGTTAAATGGGTCTCGTACTCTAGTTCGAATGTCGTTAGCTCGATGTTAATTACCTCGATGTCTCTGTCTCTACCTCGACGGTACGTTTCGTCGATGGATCGTTACCTCGAAAGATCAGTACCTCGAAGGGTTTCTACCTCGACTGGTCTCTACCTCGACGTTACGTTTCGTCGATGGGTCGTTATCTTGAAAGATCAACAGAGCCAAAGTTAATTTAAATTATTATTGAATGGTGTTAATTTAGTACTACAGAGGTAAGACGATTCTCATTCGACGGACGACGACGCGAACTGCCGATCGGCGCGAACCCACGAAATACCAGTTGTATTAGTGCTTATAATAACATTATTTCAGACAACACTAAAAGTTTACAAAAGTAACTTAATTATGGCCCTTATAATACATTCCCTATGTGTACTAACATAGATAAAAACAGTTAAAATTAACCGAATCAGCGACGCTCCGATGACGCACGCGCAGTGTCGTTTGACAGGCGTCCAATGAAACAATGACCAAAAAAATTAAAAACTCGCTGCCGCCGTATGAGACGGACATTGGCAGAATTGCGTCAATCCAGACACAGAACCATCTGGCAAGAAGTTGAAGTATACGCAGATAGTCGATTCGTCGGCAGTTCGGCACTCTATAGGAAACAAAATAAGATACCAATATTATGTATGTTGTAGTATATAGGTAAACAGAACTGAAGGAAAGCTGATCGACAGCCAGATGTTTACATTTACATTATACCACTCCATAATTATTTTCTTTTCCAAAGAGGTTTAGGTGCATATTGTATACTCTTGCACAGTGTATTTGTATCCCAAGTAGTAGATAATAGAATTCCTGTTTGCGCTGTTTTCTGCGATAAGACACAAGCTTTTGACTATGTGGACCATAACATTTTGATGAAAAAACTGAAGGCCTACGGGATCAGAGGAAATATTTCAGACTTTCGTCGTATCTCGAAGATCGACGACAAGTAACAGAAAATTAACGAGATTGGATCAGAAAACCAAATGCGAAATATCTTACAAGTCTGCTGTTAGAAAAATAAAATATGGTGTGCCCCAGGGTAGCGTATTAGGACCCTTACTATTTATTATATATATAAATGACCTTCCTAACACAATTAATCAACCTATGACATTATTTGCTGACGATAGCACAGTGACAATTAAGTGTAATGACATTGACTCTTATAAATATGACATAAATAATTATCTTAATTCAATAATTTCTTGGCTTGACAACAACTATTTAAAAATAAACATTTCTAAAACTACTATAATTCATTTTAGTCAAAGAACTAAAATTCTAATGAATATTAATCTAGAATTCCAAGGTTGTAGTATTGATAAAGTTGCCTCTACAAGATTTTTAGGAATACAAATTGACCATAAACTTAACTGGAAATACCACATAGATTTACTTAGTAGACGAATCAGCAGTTCAGCATATGCTCTATACAAATTATCCACAACTGTTAATATACAATCTATGCACCCGGAAATGACCAGGGTGAATCAAGTCCAGTGCCGGATTAGCCACGTAGCAAGAGTAGCAAATGCTACGGGCCCCGCGAATTGGGGGGCCCCGAGCGCACCAACGCGTCAAATATCTTGCATCTCCGATAAGGCATGTAAGATATTTTACGCAGACGCTTAGGCTATGCATCACTCCCACCTGAAAATCTAAAACTCGATTTAGTCACATTAAATCGTAGGTATAGGTTGTATAATACCTACCTCAAGAAACGTTTTAAACGTTAGTATAAAAATCTACAACATAAAGATGATAATAATAATAATTCATTTTTCTTTGCAATAGTCTCTACACCTGGCGGATACCATCTTTGGGTGTATCATATTGTGCACCCGAGGATGATACCCGCTATGTGTAGCCATCGCCTTTAGATTAACTTCTCAAAGGGCCTCTGTGCTGTTGGCTTCGACTTAATCATCTTACTTTGATGAATATAGAGTATGATTTGCAGAAGTTGACATTGAAAGTGTTATCTCTAAATTTGCTCGTCTTAAATCCAGAAAATTAAAAATGGTATAGTTTGTTACTTTTAATCGTTTTTTCGTCACCACAAAGTGAATCTAATAAAGTTAATAAGAGAAGAAAACTATTTAAAATTACGATTGCATTAGCTACATATTATTATATTAGGAACTATTATAGGTAGTTCTCGACATTTGAATACTAAACGGCAATATAAAAAATTTGTGATGTTGTTAATCGGAATAAGGTTGATATTGTTGTATGTGTGATTTACTCTGTTAGTTTAGCGTTGTATTTTAGTTGCATCAGTTTACATTCTACCATATTATTGTAACACCATGGCCGAATGGCGAATAAAAAGGGTAGCCAGTTTCATGTCAGTTCTTATAGTTCAACCCCAATCAGCTGACTGACCGTAGGCAAATTGGCTCAAACAGCTTTCCTAAGTATCATGGATGTCATTTACTAACAAAAATATAAATTGAATTTGATTGTTCGTATGTAACTTTGCTGGTATGTAATAAATATTTAAAATAATATACGTCTGAACTATTTTATTACCCAAAGTTTCAAAAAAGCCAACCAACTTGATTTGTAAAAGTAATAAAAAATATAGGGAGTTTATTTCAAAAACTGGTATCATTACACGGACACAGATAGGTATACGCGTTCATACATAGCCGCTTCGGGTTGTCCCACACATACATGTTAGGTTTTATTATCTAATCTGAGTTTAATACCTAAGAACTTAAGAACCTAAAGCAAACCAGGGGCCCCTTGGCCGAATTTGCTACAGGCCCCGCGCTGGCTTAATCAGGCACTGATCAAGTCTACTAAAAGTGTACTTAGTGCACCCGGGTGAATTGCCCCAGATGAATTATGATTGAATTAAGTATACCGCCCCTTATATATTTTTTTCAGTAAATGTTCAGATGCTAAGTCATCAACATCAGCAGCCGTCAACGTCACATGGTTAATATATATTGTACATAATACCAAAGCGATATCTATACTAATATTATAAGGAGGTAAAGTTTGTGTGTTTGTCTACTGAACAGATTTCAAAAATTCTTTTCTAATGGAAAGCCACGTTATTTGCGAGTGTTATAGACTATACAGGGTGGTTTTTATAGAAGGGCGGTAATGGCCGAGTCCGAAATTACGAAAGTTAGAGTAAACTTGTGAAAGGAGCCGTGGCCTCGATTTATAAGAAAACAATGACTGCATATTTCGTTTTTTTTATCTTTCCTACTAATATTATAAACGCAAAAGTTTGTAAGTATGGATGGATGAATTTAACCTTACAATAATATAGTTTATACATCAGAATAACACATAGGCTACAATTTATAAAGATATATTGTATATTAACCAAAATACCTATCACCACACGGGTGAAACCGCGGGGCGCACTACATACAAGAGATGAACTAGTACGTATTAGTGGTTTCTTTTCCACTTCTTCCACTAGTGGACAAGAAATTGAAGTGAACAGTATTTTTTTTTTTGATAATCATTTATAGCATAAAATATGTGACTAGTCTAAGTGCTTATTTTGTAAGCCTAAAGAAAAAGTGGATCCGACTGGCAAAAGACCGCCAGGGTTGGCGAGATAAGGGAAAGAGGTATATACTCTGCAGTGGGTGTTTTCCCAGCTGATAAGATAAATAGAAAGAAATAAATTCTATTGATTTGGCTTTGTACCTATTACTTTGTATGTCAAACCTTTTTACTTACCTACGTCATAATTAGAGATCGGATAATCGGATGCATATTTACCTAAAGTAAATTTTTGGCTGACAAATTATGGAAGCGGCTTCTTAGGAACTATTATTAAAAATAAATTTCGGGGATGGGATTGCATAAGTAATCAGAAGTATATTTCATCATCATCATCATCATCAGCCTATAGCAGTCCACTGCTGGACATAGGCCTCCCCCAATGAGCGCCATAGCGCCCTGTCTTCAGCTTGCCGCATCCAGCATCTACCTGCAGTCTTTCGCAGGTCGTCATCTCACCTGGTCGGACGGCGTCCTACACTACGTTTACCGAGTCGTGGTCTCCACTCGGCCGTCGGTTCTTCGCGAGATATGGCCGGCTCACTGCCACTTCAGCTTGCTAATTCTTTGAGCTATGTCGATAACCTTGGTTAAGTATATTTACTTAACGTAAATTTTACTTCCAATGAGGATTTTTTTTTTCAAAAATAAGTACGTCATTTTTTTTCATCGGTTTTGAACTCATACCAAACCTCTGGTTTCAATGATAAGACTATACACATTAACCCTCTATGACTCAAGAACTAAGATTATTCTATTTTTTTTTTTGGTATAGGTATTTTGAATCAGCAAGAGCACGCACTCGTTTAAATTACCGGCGGCAGACAATTGAATTTTAGTTTTTGACAGGCAAAACTAGCTAGTCGAATTTCATGGTCGTTACTTTGGTTTGTAGACTACAACATACTGTGCTTTGAAACGAAATAAAATTTATCATACCGATTTCTAGGGATTGCGATCTCTAGTCATAATTAACATATTTTCAATAATCTTAATATTACTTTATATTACCTTCCTTGGTTATATTGTGTATTATTTTTTCAGCAAATGCACAGAGGTTAAATCAAGCTCCAAAAATATTTGGTATGTTTGCTTCCTGTTAAAAAGTAGCTCACATCACAGCCCTATTTTCCTCACTCAAATAACCACCTACTTTCAAAGCCTAATAAATAAATAATGCTGAACGATTCACACAGCATTATCTAGCCCCATGGTAAGCAGAGCTTGTGTTATGGGTAGGTACTAGATAACTGATATACATAATACAATATATTACATAGATAGATATTTTTTATTATACATAGAAAACGACCAGAACACCCGGAACAAATATCTGCAGATCGTACACACAATTGTTCCGAGGCGGGAATCGAACCCGCAACCTCCTGCGTCGCAGGCGGACCTTCGCCCACCGCGCCACATCGGTCGTCGATAATGTTTGTTTTATTTTCAGCAAATGTAATGAGCCCGTGAAAGAGAAAAAGAAAAAGAAAAAAAAAGGTGACTGCTTTATATTAAAATTTATAACTTCTTTAAAATAGATAAAAATGAAGAAATAACCATAAAACGTTTCCATAGAAACAACGCGTGCAAAGCCGCGGGCCGAAACTAGTTGAATATAATCATGGATAATTTTCGTAGTTTTTTTAAGTTTTTTTTTCCTAAAACAATTTTTTTTTTGTTATAGGACGGAATTTCGCTGAATGGTGAGACAATATAATTTTAACTGACAAAAAGAAAAGATTAGGTGGTTTTTACATATTTTGTTCGGCTATATATTTTTGTACATATGTATATTTTATGTAGGTATGTTCGTCCATTTCTCCGTCAATTATGGAACAATTTGAAAAAAACTATTTGAATTATTTCGATGGAGAATGGCCCCTAGGAGGCAGTCCCTACGAAGTATCTTCTATCTTATTTATTTCTTCGTAGGGTACCATAAAACAATTATTCCCGAGGGAGAAAGTATTTGTCCCGAAAAACTTACCTAACAACTAAGGAATGTGAAGCAGTTTTCTTCAAATTATTATATTTAATATCAATATCAAAGTGGTTTAGACCGTACAGGACTCATGGACAGGTCACAATATTCAAATTACATTTTTTTTTTTTTTTTATATTGTCTAGTATACTTATGTAAATGTTAAATACACTAGAGTATAATTACAATCTAGCCATGGAATTGGCTAATGGGTAATTTAGTTCTAACTTATTTTTATAACAACATATTACTAAGAACGTGTCCATTGGCACTTTTCTTATCGTCTCTATGCTTAAGGTGAAGACAGTTTGTTCATGTGTTCTTTAAGATAGCACTTCTGCACATACACTAATTATCACTACACTAACTCAAAAGGTTTTGTTCTTTTGAGCCTTCTCACTATGTCCGTGTTGCATTATAAAGTGCAAAGTGTTTATTTCCTAGTTTTATAAAATTACATTTATAAAACTAGGAAATAAACACTTTGATTTTTTGCTTACTTCAATTGTATTTTTAATAAAATTATTTATATCGCGATCACGGCCCAGCTACTAATAATATCTAGTAACCAACATCATTTTCAGCTCATGTCAAACGTCTGAAAGTCAAGAAGAATATCTACCAAACTCTCCCTGTCAACCAAAACATGTATGTCAACCAAAACCATGTAAATCAACGTCTATACATCAACCAAAGCCTACATGTCAACCAAAGCCTACATGTCAACCAAAGCCTACATGTCAACCAAAGCCTATATGTCAACCAAAGCCTACATGTCAGCCAAAGCCTACATGTCAGCCAAAGCCTACATGTCAACCAATGCCTACATATCAACCCAAGATTACATGTCAACCTAAGCCTAAGTCATGTCAACCAAATCCTACGTGTCAACCAAAGCCTATATATCAACCAAAGACTTCATGTCAACCAAATCATTCATGTCAACCAGAACCGCGCCAATACCGTGACTACTATTTTGATGAATATGAGCACCAAAGTTCCCAAATATGGCCAGATGCTGTCAACAGATCCGATTGCCGGAAGCATTGCCGTCCCAGGACTGTCATGGTTTGTGGTAAGATACCAAGATTTATACACACTCCACCACAATCATAATCTTTCTTTCTTTTCAAATTTTTTAGGGTCGGTACATTTCTGATGAAAAATGCGTCGCGTAATATCGGTCCGTTGGCCAAAGCAAGCAAATAATAAGACATTCAGCCTTTCATACTCAACCGATGATGTGTCAGTGCGTCGAGCGTACAGCGTCTGTTACGTTTCCGTCGTACGCATAGTCTGTCGACGTAACGCGATACGTGTATTTTGTATGATACATTCAGACTAGGCGAAACATCAGCGGAGATCGTTTGTGTACGAACTGACTAGACGCGTAATGTGGAGGTCTAATTTGACCGAATAGACGCGACCGATGATGATACGCTCGACGCATTTTTCATCAGATATATACCCTTATGACACAACCTTTGCGGCAATTTAAGAAGGCCATCTGTCCAAGCATTAACTAGCATTAACATTTGATGTTATCATCTATGTATCTAAAATAATCTATAATAAATATCCAATATAAATATTAATCCACACAGAAGCCCCAAGCTAAGCTCAGCTTGGGGCTAGTGATTCGCCGTGGATTGTCCAGCATTATTTATAAATTTTATTGATTAATTCAATAATCGTATCAGTAAATGTTGTTGCTATTCATGGGAGTCCATTCGATGCAAATTGAAGGCCTCCTTGGTCATTTTTGATTGGAACACCCATACACTCTTGACTTGCATGAGATGGGTTATAGACACCCTTTATATCCTACTTTATTATACAGATGCTGAAGTAAATGCCTATAATAAACAAACGTGCACCTGCGCTACCCAGCATGTCGTCGCAAAGAGAGACTTTGGCACGAATGGTTAGTCTATTCTATCTAATCTTCAGTATTTTGTTTCAGTATTTCATGTTAGTCAACCCTAAAAGGAGTTATTGGTGATTCAGGGTGTTCCAATCTTAGAGAATTTATACAAGATGACTTTAATCTTCATGCAATGGGTCTCTGAAATTAAAGATGTTTTTGTCAAAAAGTAGAATGTTTTAGAAACAAGTTTCAGTAGTTACTAATACAAATTCACGAATAAAAATCGTGTAAACGTGAATCTAAATTGATTACGTTCAGTTCATATACAAGAAGCCCCTATACCAACTCCATTAGTTTGAACCTCTCGGATTGAAACACTCTTTGTGCAACTAACGTTCGAATAACAGTTTTCTCATAACTCCCAAAAATCAATCCATTCAAATCACAGTATATACTTTTTGAAGAACGATGTTGCGTGCTAATAAACTAGACCCAAGCTGTGCTAATAAACTAGATGATGCCGTGTTATTTGTCCAGCATTATTTATTAATCCTTGATGATATTTCAGATTTCTGTGATAGAAAAACTGCGTATGTACAAGAAGGTACATCCCTTGAAATGCTAGGATTTACATCCTATCAATCGTCAACGTCAAACGTCAAACATCAAACGTCCACGACATCATCCACGACTGGCTCGACAGAAGAAACGGAAACATTCTCCCTAGACACTGAAGGTACAGAGACAGAAACTACTGGAAGAACTGACGAGACAAAGACTGATACAACAGTAACAGTGCTACCAGTCGATTACCGACACACAAGGACACGAATTGACCTCGAGAAGAAGAAAGTCAGAGTTGCTGTTATAACCAAAGCAAATCAGTCGACTGCGACCGATAGGGCTATATATTGCGATGCTGGTACAGTAACGCAAGACTGGTGGAGCCCTATTATCGAGAAGAAGATGAATAGGGAGAAGGATTATACGAATGAAGGGCATCAAATAAGGGTTATTAGCAAAGATAAAAGAATGTTGAAGGATATAGGCATCACTGCCGAGGGAAGAATAGTGACGTTCAAGAGTCGCGCTCAAATTATACCACGAGGTAATGGTAATTATTAATTTCTATAACTTAATTATGTTAATATTTACATAGGTATTAAATTGTCTAGATATTTTTAAAAGCAATTTAATTCATCAAATGATTTTGTTTTCCAGAATCGTTTAAAATTGTGGAAGACATCCTATCGCCATCGCGTTATCTACTAGAAGTAAGTTCAGTCATCATCATCCCACAGTTGGATATAGAGTCATCCTAGCCTTTACTAGTTCACTGCTGGACATAGGTCTCCCCTAATGAGTGCCATAGTGCTATGCATGTCTTTAGTTTCATTGTCTTCATTGTCGACGTCTAAGTGCAGTGTCTACTATATGTTTATTTGAAATTAGCTGTTTCTTAAGATTAAGCAAATAATTATAATTTATTTTCAGTCTCAAAAATACTACAACGAACTGTTCACTTCGAAGTTTTATTCTCCACACGTGTTCCCTGTTACTTTGGTAAGCTTGTTCTGTCACTTGTATATACTGAACCCATCATCATCAGACAATACTTGACTTGCTACACTTGCAACTAGATATTTACCATGATTGGTGGTGTCATTTTTTTGGGTTCCTTACCCAAATGGTAAAATGGGACCCTTATATTACCCGAAGCAGTAATAGTAATCTATTACGTACTACTAAGGCTGCATTGTGCGTTAGTCTGCCTGTCACCAGGATGTATCTCATGAACCGTTATAGTGAGACAGTTGAAATTTTTACTGATAATTATTTCTGTTGGTAGTTAAGACCGCCACACTGAAATGGAAGTGGGCGTGGCACATTAGCCGAATGCACCCCGAGAGGTGGGCTAATGCTGCAACACCCTGGGTCCCGGAAGGAAGCCGCGGGCGAGGTCGGCCAAGAAAGCGCTGGCGAGACGACCTTAACGCCTTCCTCAGAGATTGGTGGGAGATTGCGCGTGACCGGACTGAGTGGAAAAATTTGGGGGAGGCCTTTGCCCAGAATTGGGACGAAACAGGCTAAATAAAAAAAAGAAATGTTAAGAAATACTAAAAAAAACAGAATAAAATAATATTTAAGGGGGGCAATAAGCTATAGTTTCCTTTCATTTAATCTTTTTTTTTCTGCTTCCAGAAAAATCAAAAGTTCGAGCCGCGATCACCAGTCAATAGCCGCCAGGGTCGACGATGTAAGTGAAATTACTTAAACCAAATATCAAATACCAATTCAAAAAAAAAATTTATTCGAATACCCAAAAAAAAGTGGTGCTAAAAGAAAAAAAAATCTGTGGGTTTGAATAGGTGGATTTTTAAATTATAATTATAATTTATCAATTATTTTTTTTTTCATATTTCCTGTCCTTTACTTAGTTTTAAATAATATTAATTTAGTTTTTAGCTTTTAGTTTTAAATAATATTATTTTGTATTCATAAACGTCTGATCTCATAGAACCCGATTTCAGCAAACAAAATGCCATAAGTAAGTATTAGCTAATTGGTTAATCAACAATTACAGAAATATTAAACCATGCTTTCTGTTCGGTGAAATCGGCTTTAACCTTATCCTGAGTTTAAACGCTGCAGCTAGGAGGTGCGACACAGTTTAACACTTATGCGCTTTCCAGTGTTCCGTTGTCTTTTAGTGATATTATGTCTTTGTTCATTTTAAATAAATAAATTTAAAAATTGAAAAAAAAAAGATAAATGATTATTGATTATTCTGGCATGGTTTGTTGAGCATTGGTTTAACGCTCTTGAGCGTTATTATTTTTGTAAAATTAGCCAAATCACCAGCAGCTAAATGTTAATGTCTGTTAAATTCATAATTAATCACTTATTTGCGACAACTACCCGTTATGACCTACGGAGCTGAGACGTGGACACTCGCGGTAGGGCTGGTCCACCAGTTCAAAGTCGCTCAGCGAGCTATGGAAAGAGCTATGCTCGGAGTTTCTCTGAAGGATAGGATTCGCAACGAATACATCCGACAGAGAACCAAAGTTATCGACATAGCTCTGAGAATTAGCAAGCTGAAGTGGCAGTGGGCCGGCCATATCTCGCGAAGAACCGACGCGACGGCCGCTGGGGCAAACGTGTTCTTGAGTGGAGACCACGACTTTGTAAACGTAGTGGAAGGACGCCCTCCGACCAGGTGGGTTTACGACGACTGCAGGTAGATGCTGGATGCGTCAAGCTGAAGACAGGGCGCTATGGCGCTCATTGGGGGAGGCCCATATCCAGCAGTGGACTGCTATAGGCTGATGACGATGATGATGATGACTTCTTAAGTAGGTAAATATTTCTTCTTATTTTAATTGATAACATTAGGTTTGTAAATTCATACTCGCACCTATTCGTTACATGTATTTAATAGAATGTATATGGTTTTCGCAGCTCGAATTACAAAGAGGCGTGAAGATGGCTACCATTGTAAGAAGCAGGTCAGTAAGAAATACAGAATAAACAATAGAATAGAAAAAACACTTGTACAAAATAATTGGACACAGGTACAAAATACAGGCACAGAATAAACATACGGAAAACAAAGGGGTTTAACCTGAACATAAACCGACCAGGTGGGACGACGACCTGCAAAAGACTGCAGGTAGATGCTGGATACAGGCCGCTATGGCGCTCATTGGGGGAGGCCTATGTCCAGCAGTGGACTGATGATGAAGTGACATAAAAGGGTGATAGTTAAAATAAGACTGCCTCCATGACCCTGCGCTGAAATAGGGGTTGGCTCAGCGTGTACTGAACATTTTTCTAAAAAAGCTACGTATCTACTACTAGTAGCTGTTCTTGGTAAATATATATATAATAAAAATGGTATATTCATAGGTACTGTATTGTTCTTGCTTGATGCCTCACTAACGAATAATTATAAGTAATATGTATTACTACAAATCAGATCTTTTTTGCACTTCATTTTCGGGCTAATTCCGTTATAAATATTTGTAGACAAAACCGTATTTTTAGGAATAACCTTAGATAGTAAACTTCAATGGGGCCCACACATAGATAAGCTATCGAAGAGACTTAGTTCTGCTTCATATGCAGTTAAAAAAATCCGTCACCTTACAAACGTTGATACTTCTAGACTAGTCTATTTCAGCTACTTCCACAGTATTATGTCTTATGGCATACTACTGTGGGGGAACGCTGCAGATATAAACACCGTATTTGTGTTGCAGAAGAGGGCTGTTCGTGCGATCTATAATATGGGTCCCAGAGAATCCCTACGTGAAAAATACAAAGAAATAAACATAATGACAATATCAATATATTTATGAAAACTTGTTGTACACTCATAAAAATATCAATCGGTTCACTAAAAAAGTGATATACATAATGTAAATACTAGAAATAAGAATAAACTCGCTGTGCCCACAACTAGGCTACACAAGATAAATGTATCTTTTAAAGGGCAATAGGGTATACGCTTCTACAACAAAACTCCAAGTGAGTTGCAAAAATTATCAATAAATAAATTTAAAAAAATTGTGAAACATATTCTTTGTAAAAAAGCTTATTACAAAATATCAGATTACCTAGAAGATAAAAAAGCTTGGAACGAGTTTTGCTCCAACTCAAAATCTACCAACTTACAAATAAGCAAATCAAATGTACTAGACACATAAGTTATGAACATACTAGTGGTTTCTTCTCACTTCTTCCACTGGTGGACAAAAAATTTAAGTGAACTATAAAATAATTTAATAGTATAAAATATGACCTGTCTAAGACCTGTCTGTGTCTTTTTTCATTTTGTCTTTTATTAAAATGATTTTTGAATTTCCCTAAGTTATATTATTCTATTTTTATTTAATTTTATTTGTGATTTATTTTGTGACATTTATTTTTAATTTTGTATGTTTTTATTTTTAAGTTTGTATATGGATTGAGAATCTGATAATAAATGAGTTAATAATAATAAGTGCCTATTTGTAAGCTTAAAGAATAAAAAACAAAAAAAACCTGGCCCTTGCCTCACATGAAAATAAACCACCTAAACAGAAGAAAACAAACCACACTTTTATTTATTTATTTTTATTTATTTATTTAATTATTACTAGCACGATTACTATATTACAATCAATTACACTAGTTCATTATAATACCTATATATTAGAACAAATGAAACATAAAAAAATTATAAATAAAATTACACAATAAGAAAAACTAATAATAATTGATCATTTACTTGAAATGAAATGAAATGAAAGTTTATTTCTTTAGGCGTACAAATAAGCACTTAGACAAGTCATATCTTATACTATTAATTATTATATTGATGTTCACTTAAATTTTTTGTCCACCAGTGGAAGAAGTGAGAAGAAAACACTAGTATGTTCATAACTTATGTGTCTAGTACATATGATTTGCATATCTGTAAATCGTTAGGTTTTGAGTTGGAGCAAAACTCGAAAGTTTATTTCAAAGTTTGGTCCTTACTTTTTGCGACACCCTGTATTATGTACTACATAATATATAGGTACAGGGGATACAAGTGATTTTTATTGTAACCGAGTTATTAATTTAACAATTTCCCAATTATTATTTTTTCAGCCAACCCCTAGAAGACGATGCAGATGAAGATGTCATTGTACTACATCGTTACCCCAATTGGATTTATTTAAAGTGAATTGTTTTTGTAGTAAAGTTTGTTATACGTTTATCTTGTACTGTATTCGTTTATTTAAATTATTAACTGTTTTTATTTTGCGAATAAACTTTTCTCCTGTTTATATTCAGCTAAATTAAGCTGTTTGTTTTTAAGTACCTTATTTGTTTATTCATTTCAGTTCCGCCGTATGTACACATGTTACACTTGATGTCGTTAAGTTCTACATACAAATTATATAACAATTGTATTATATAACACACATTAATTTTGATATAGGAAACACCATAAGGAATTGTGTTATAGAAAATGCAGACAGACATGCCTTCTTTAAAAATTAAATACATCATTCATAGATATTTATTACAGTTTACTTACTTTACCTATAGCGTATCTATCCATGGGGGGTTGATGCCCATAATCCCCACGCTGGGTATGCGGCTTGGGGATCGCAGTGTAGAGATTGTGCTACAAAGGACGCAGCTGCCTGCCCCCCGGTGTATGTCCCTTAGTCGTGTCCTACGACACCCACGCGAAGAGTTGGGGCTAGTCCAGTCGACTGAACAAACGAGAAAAGAAATCTCACTAGTTCAGTCAACTGAACTAGTGGGAATAGACAATTCTATCTAGGCCGGTACCACACAGCACAAGCGGTAAGCTGGAGACAGGGCGCTATGGCGCTCATTGGTGGAGGCCTATGTCCAGAAGTGGACTGCTATAGGCTGATGATGATGATGATGACCTTACCTATTACTTATCTCACCTGGCACGGTGGGCGCCTGCGACGCAGGAGGTTGAGGGTTCGATTTCCGCCTCGGAACATTTGTCATTTTTTCGGAGTGATCTAGTTCTGTTGTAATAAAAACTATCTATCTATGTTATGTTTATCAATTATCTAGTACCCATAACACAAGCTCTGCTTAGCTTGGGGCTAGATGATGCTGTGTGGATTGTCCAGCATCATTTATTTATTTTACCTTATCTCAGCATTCCGTAAAATCTAGCTGCCGATGATGATAACGATGAAGCACCTTGCATAGTTATATCTCTCAGAAAATGTTTTAAAAACTCTGGACTGGGTCTGCTGTTTATAAAAAGTATCAAAATATAGAAAGTTTCATAACAGGAAAGTATATCTACTGCCGTGGTACAAGTACCAAATTGTATCGATCATTGTATGCAAATAATTTATTCAGTGGAATTGTTTTCAATTTCTTTCAGTCTGGTTGTGTTTTCCAGAAAGGCAGGACTATGGTCAAAGTCGTATTAATTTGGTAAGTTTTTGCCAATACAACATAATCTAATTAAATGTTATTTAAAGTTTAATGAACCGGTATTTTTAAATTTACCTATTTAATATCATGCAATGTAACTGGATTTTTTTATCAAACAGTTATTTAGGTTTTAAGATGAGCTATATTTTGTCTCGACGACAGTATCAAGTCTATTTTTGTATCGGATTTGAGGATGTCATTTGCATTCACTATGCGTATTCAACAAAGAAGGGGTTTGATCTGATTGATATTGTTACTGAAATTGAAAGAGGACTTTTGACATTCTTAGACAAGAAAGTAGTATCTCACAAGAGACTTTTTCAGATCTTATATATCGTTGAATTTGTCGATACCTGTTGGTATAGGCCATAAGTCATATCTGATAAACAATGTCCAATACGACACCACTGAGTGTAATTACTTATCGGTAGGTACTCTAGTTAAGTTATTTTGGTTTTGTTTTCTTTGATGTTTTCTATTTTTTTGTAGTGTTTTCTATGGACCGTTGTCTGGAAATAAAGAATTTGTATCATCTCAATTTTTGTCGCTAATTTTCACAAGATTTCAGTTTTCACCTGATTATTGGCCAAAATGTCATACATTGCACCAGCAGCAGAGTTCGGAAATTTCCTAAAACTTTAATGTTTGGAGCTTCATCATCAGCTTTCCAAATTGAAGGTGGATGTGTGGAAAGTGGTAAGTAGATAAATATTTTGAAACCTTACTATACATCTTCGAAAACCAACTGATAACTATTAATTCGAATCAAACCTTTCTCTCGATCGTTATCCTTAATGGTACACAAGTCGAGTTTAAACTTATTTCTAATCTTTGATTGTAATTTGATTGTTCTTTATAAATTAAGTACCTATTTAATTTATGAATTTCATCAGGTAAAGGGCCTTCTAATTGGGATATTACAACCCATCTGAAGCCGTCACCAATTGAAGACGACAGCAACGCAGACATCGCAGCGGACTCTTACCATCTCTACAAAAGAGACGTGGAGATCATAAAAGAGCTAGGCGTCGATTTCTACCGGTTCTCAATATCCTGGTCCAGGATTTACCCCCATGGATTTCCACAACTGGTTAGCAAAAATGCTCTTGAATACTACAATAGCTTGATAGACTTGCTGATAGAAAAGAAAGTGTCGCCATTCGTCACGATGTACCACTTTGATTTGCCTTGGAATCTTCAAGTGATGGGTGGCTGGACGAACCCAAATATAATCGAATGGTTCAGCGATTATGCTAAAGTTTTGTTCGAGAAATTCGGAGATCGAGTGAAGTTCTGGGTGACAGTAAACGATCCTAAGAAGATTTGCAATGATCCGTATGGTGCTGAAACTAGAGTTCCTTTTGCGAATACAACAGGGATAGCAGTATATCATTGTGTGAAGAATGTGCTTCTGGCGCACGCGAAAGTATACCATATGTATGATGAAGATTTCAGGCCGCTACAACACGGCCTAGTTGGAATCGCTATTAATCACAACTGGTATGAACCGGCTTCGGAGACCATGGATGATTATCAAGCTGCTGTGGATGCAAGACAGTTCGAGGTAGGTGACTCTTGACTGATCCCTGTGACGCTGGAGGTTGCGGGTTTGATTCCCGCCTTAGGACGAATGTTTATACGATCTGCAAATATTTTTTCTGTGTGATCTGGGTATTTTCTATGCATAGTAAAAATATCTATCTATGTATTGTTTTATGTATAATCAGTTATCTAGCATTGCTTAGCTTGGGGCTAGATAATGCTGTCTGAATTATCCAGATTTTTTTTGTTGTACTGAACCAGAGTAGTTCGAAATCATAGTTACCTTTTATTAAGTTCCGAAATATTTCAAACCCGATCTCATGCACGTTCTAGTGCAAACGTTACATAACGGCAAACAGTGTAAAAATAATTAATCATTTATGATCCAAAATGTCCACAATTTTAGTTACTTTTCAGTGGGGCCTGTTCACCCATCCAATATTCTCAAAAAGCGGCGACTACCCGCACGAAGTGAAACAGAATGTCGGCGCGAAGAGCGCAGAACAAGGATATCCCCGCTCTCGACTTCCAGAACTAACTTCTCTAGAGACTGCCATGATTCGAGGGGCCGCAGACTTCCTCGGGATGAACAGTTACACCACGAAGCTGACGTATCGAGATGCTTCGCTGGATGGACTGTACCCTGTACCTTCATTCAAGGATGATATGAGTGCTGTTCTGGTGAAGGACCAAGCTTGGCACCAGTCGGCGTTGCCTTGGTTACAAGTGAATATTTTGATATTATAAAACTGCGACCCACAGATTCGCCAGAGTGGAATCTTTGTGTCAAATGGTTTAATAACCTTTCTGTTGAATCACTCTATCTATTACAAAACGCATCAAAATCTGTTACGTAGTTTTAAAGATCTAAGCATACATAGGGACAAGACTGACAGCGGGAAGTGACTTCGTTTTGTACTATGTAGTGACTAGGCGAGGCCGTACACCAGATAGACATTTGTATTGCGACAATTATTATTGAAGCCTTACGTAGCTCCGTACCTTATACGTGTTGTTATTAAAATGCCTATATAATCTCAGCGACAGGCTAAATTTGATATAACTGTTGATACTATTATGTTTATTACGTAAGTCTTTTTAACAAGATATTTACCATTTTTTGAGTTCGAAGCTATTTCATATTTGGGCAGTTTCATGCGCCGTGATCATGCTAATATTGGATACCTGATAACTCAAATCATGGTTCATTGTAAATGTTGCCCGTTATAAATTTTAGGCTAACTTTGGCTTTTTATATTTAAAAAATTACAAATTTATTTATTTAACAATAGAGAAATAAAGAATAAGAAAAAAATGAATTTAATAGCTCGTTAAGTAAAGTACTTTTTCTTTTTAGGATGTACCATGGGGCTTCTTCAAGGTATTAATAGAAGTGAAGAATCTCTACGGAAACCCACCTGTCTACGTGCTTGAAAACGGATGGGCCACTAAAGGAGGCCTACTGGATGATGACAGGATTCGCTACCTTCGAGGATATCTGAACGCACTACTGGATGCTATTGACGAGGGTTGCAACGTAAGGGGGTATGCTGTGTGGTCGCTGATGGATAACTTCGAATGGCTTCATGGATATAAGTGAGTACTGAGTGTAGCCTATAATATAGGCTAAAAACTATGGATTCTGATAGGTATAGTATAAAACTTTTGAAACTCTCATGGTTATTAACACTAAAGTCATTTAAAACATGATATTTACCATGATTTGATTTTTGAGTTTTCCAATATTTCGGCACAGTTTCATGCGCCATGATCAGGAAACGTTCGTAGCAATAGACAGAAAATGAGGGAATATCTGCCCATAAAAACTTACTCACAGTGCCTTCAGTTATTCCGTGATCATGGCGCATGAAACTGTGCCGAAATATTGGATAACTCAAAAATCAAATCATGGTAAATATCCCGTTTTAAATGACTTTAGGTATAGTACAGGCTCTATACTTACGTTGGGCGTTTTTTAATCTCGAAGATATGACGAATAAAGATTTGTATTAGAGCGTTGAGATCTTTTGTATGCTACGTGACCTAGCGTAGCTTCGTAGCACGTGCTACGAAGTTTTTAGGCGTAGGTCACTGGTATGTCTAGGCATCGCCGTAGCTGCACTGCCACCGTGTCGTTAGGCGTAGGTCACTGGTATGTCTAGGCGTCGCCGTAGCTGCACTGCCACCGTGTCGTTAGGCGTAGGTCACTGGTATGTCTAGGCGTCGCCGTAGCTGCACTGCCACCGTGTCGTTAGGCGTAGGTCACTGGTATGTCTAGGCGTCGCCGTAGCTGCACTGCCACCGTTTCGTTAGGCGTAGGTCACTGGTATGTCTAGGCGTCGCCGTAGCTGCACTGCCACCGTGTCGTTAGGCGTAAGTCACTGGTATGTCTAGGCGTCGCCGTAGCTGCACTGCCACCGTGTCGTTAGGCGTAGGTCACTGGTATGTCTAGGCGTCGCCGTAGCTGCACTGCCACCGTGTCGTTAGGCATAGATCACTGGTATGTCTAGGCGTCGCCGTAGCTGCACTGCCACCGTGTCGTTAGGCGTAGGTGACTGGTATGTCTAGGCGTCGCCGTAGCTGCACTGCCACCGTGTCGTTAGGCATAGATCACTGGTATGTCTAGGCGTCGCCGTAGCTGCACTGCCACCGTGTCGTTAGGCGTAGGTCACTGGTATGTCTAGGCGTCGCCGTACCTACACTGCCACCGTGTCGTTAGGCGTAGGTCACTGGTATGTCTAGGCGTCGCCGTACCTGCACTGCCACCGTGTCGTTAGGCGTAGGTCACTGGTATTATCTAGGCTTCGCCGTAGCTGCACTGCCACCGTGTCGTTAGGCGTAGGTCACTGGTATGTCTAGGCGTCGCCGTAGCTGCACTGCCACCGTGTCGTTAGGCGTAGGTCACTGGTATGTCTAGGCGTCGCCGTAGCTGCACTGCCACCGTGTCGTTAGGCGTAGGTCACTGGTATGTCTAGGCGTCGCCGTAGCTGCACTGCCACCGTGTCGTTAGGCGTAGGTCACTGGTATGTCTAGGCGTCGCCGTAGCTGCACTGCCACCGTGTCGTTAGGCGTAGGTCACTGGTATGTCTAGGCGTCGCCGTAGCTGCACTGCCACCGTGTCGTTAGGCGTAGGTCACTGGTATGTCTAGGCGTCGCCGTAGCTGCACTGCCATCGTGTCGTTAGGCGTAGGTCACTGGTATGTCTAGGCGTCGCCGTAGCTGCACTGCCACCGTGTCGTTAGGCGTAGGTCACTGGTATGTCTAGGCGTCGCCGTAGCTGCACTGCCACCGTGTCGTTAGGCGTAGGTCACTGGTATGTCTAGGCGTCGCCGTAGCTGCACTGCCACCGTGTCGTTAGGCGTAGGTCACTGGTATGTCTAGGCGTCGCCGTAACTGCACTGCCACCGTGTCGTTAGGCGTAGGTCACTGTTATGTCTAGGCGTCGCCGTAACTGCACTGCCACCGTGTCGCGACTGGTTATGAGCATTCTTACTGCCCTTCTTTATAAAGACCATCTATGTACTTTATTTATGAAACCAATGTACTTTATTTAAGAAGAAAATGTACTTAGATGTGGGGTGCCGCTTGCTAAATCTAAGTACCTGAATTTACTTCACGCCTCGACGCTGCCACCACTCCTTCGTCTCTGGCGAGTGAAGCGGCTTAACGCATTCACTGCCCAGCCTCGTGAATGCACGCCGCACGCCCCCTATTAGTCTTAAGGTCCATTTATTCTATATCTTTTGTTTCAGAACAAAGTTTGGATTTTATGAGGTGGACTTCGCAAGTAATGATAAAACTAGAACCCCTAGAAAGTCTGCATTTATCTACAAAGAAATAACCAGATCAAGGACGTTAGATCCAGTGTACGAACCTGAAACATTTATTTTGGACACGCCAGCTCTATTAGATTAAATAGCATTAAGTATATTGTCTACTCAATAATAAATCTAGATTCCAAAGATTTCCTTGTATTTTATTTTGCATTGTACCTAAGTATTTCATAACGTACATTTACCCTACCTACAATCCTGCCCAATTCGATGTTTTTAAACCGCCCATCAATTAAGGGCCCGGCGACCCTCGCTTGCAAAAATCGCTCCGAATATCGCTATCCCTGTTTAACCCTTGCGGTGCGCCCCATGCGTGCGCGATAGCAATATTAGCCGTTCAAAATTTGGTTTGTTCCGTAATACCAAAAATTATGACTGAAAGCTTTTTGTATTCTTCACAAAGTATTGTTATTCTGTAACTAGACAATATAAGCTATGTTCCTTAATAAATAACACGTAAGATATTGATGTTTTTAATGCGAAACAAATAGCAAGAAAACTTGTCCATTTTCGCAAAAAAATGTGCAAAATGCGATTGGCTTTCATTTAATTTTAAGCAAGTATTTTGAAAAAAAAACTATTTAGGAACCTAGATAATTACTATTTAAATACAAATAATACAATATTATAGTGGAAATATGCTTGAATTGGAAATCATTTTGGTATTACGTTTGTAATACCAAAATGAAGAATTCGAATTAATTTTAATGATGTATGAAGAATTCGACCCTCCGGAGGCCTCTTAATACCTAACATTCACTATGTTGTTGTGAAAGGGTGCGTTCCCATCCCACCGAGTGTAGTTATTGTATTCTCTTTGCAACGAGTCGTGGTGAAGTCGTACTCGTACAGTTCAAGAATCGTGGTATACCTATAAATTATTATTAATAATAAAATATACAAAAAACTTAGCAAATATCTTGACTTGGCTAACAAGGTTGTCATGTGGGGTGGGCATGTGGGATGTATGTAGATTCAGCGACAATCGTCCCGATAGTCGTATCGGTTAACGGCATAGTAATAGCGAAGAGCCTCGATCAACATGGTCAACTTGCTTGACAATAGATTTTCAACCTGGGGGAGCAGCTAGAAACTGTATACATACTATGTATGTAAGTCATCCAACCATGAACGTAGAAAATGCCCGGACCGAGTCTCAGTCAACCGAAGAACGAAGCACTCACTGAAGTACCGATTTTGACATTGTCAATTTATAGGCCGCTCGTCCGCCATTACCTCTATACACCAACAGTGACTCTATTGTAACTTAGATCGAAAAATAAAAAATGTCTTCTTGTGTGATCAGATGTTGCCGAAATCACACTAATTTAGTAAATAATAAACACAGAATCACATTTCACACGTAAATTTCTCATTACATCCACTTATTTATTCGATTGAACGCAAATAACTTTCAACAGAAAAATCACAACAAAAATAGAAATCTTGCCGGTGTTACCTGCACGTAAACTTCTAAATTTCCGAATAATGTGGGAGTTTATTAAAAATGTTTGAATCTTTGTATATTATAATTCTTAAAATTGGAATTAGGTAGGTAAACTACCTAACATAAATAAGAATTTAAATAGATATTACTCAAGCATTCTATTAAATAAAGCTAAATTAACACAGACTGACTTGACTTACTGATTAACATAATTGTTTTCCTTGATGGAGGTATGTTTATTTTACGGAATCGTATAGAGGTGACCTAAGAAAAATTCAAACTTTTTGGCATTTACTCCCCCAGAACAAAATAATTATAATCATAGGTTGGTGTGTTACGTAGTAGGTAGGTCTTATAAAACCTATAACATTTATGTGACTACGATACTTTTTTTTAAATAATAGCCTACTTGATATGTGATTTGTAGAAAATTTTATGAAAATTATCGGCATTTTATTTCATCAGTTGGCATTTCTCACTTATGACAAGTCCGTCATTGCTGTTCTTGACTTGTGATTACGTAGAAATCCGTCTGGAATTAGACTTAGTAATACTAAGTCCAACGATAAAATTTACGGTCACGCACTGGTGGGAAGTGGGAAAATGCCCGCAATACTATACTTGTTGAACGCAGATAAATTACTATACGCCGGAAAATATTTGAATTTCGTTCGACTCAACTTCTGTTTTTGGTTTTACACAATTTGCCAATGCAATATGGACCAGACCAAATAACTACAAGGCTCCCGTGAACGTAAAAAACGTAAATACGTAATTATTACTTAGTCTATGAAGTCTCCATTGAAAATTAAATATACGCTGTCAGCAGTTACCCAGTGATTAAAATCTGTCATTGTCTCTATTTGTTATGTCAGTGTCAAATTGAAATTGTTTTGTTTATGTGTCATGTTGTTTGTTGGTTGTGAATTTTTCTAATTTCCAATTCAACAAAAATGTGTGATCTAAACGAAAATCCACTGAAACTAAGTGTTAAATGGAATGGAAAAGAGTTCGAAATACCGGAATTTTCGCCCTCGGATTCTGTAGCCATGTTGAAGATAGCTATCGAGAATGCGACGGGCGTCCGGCCTGAGAGACAAAAGCTGCTAAATGTTAAATTTCAGGGTAAGTACGTCTCGTATTTCTGTATATTTCACCCTCTGGAAGCCGATGGAAATTGGTGCGAATGCAGAGGTCACGTATTTTCTTAGTAAACAAAGGATCAATGAAAACATAGGTTATGTTTTGTAAGGCCGTTCTATTGTTCTTCTGCAAGTTTGTAAATCATCATCATATCAGACCACACATGTCCACTACTGGACATAGGCGTCCCGGATACCACGCCCGAAATAGCTGTCCCGAGCCACCTCCATCCATCAACCCCCTGCCACCGTTACAATGTCATCATCCTATTAACTGATACTAATAATTTATCACTTAAACAGGAAAAGTAGCCACAGACAACTACACACTTTCCGAGCTGAACTTAAAGCCAAACCTAAAAATCATGATGATGGGGTCCCTAGAGGAAGCCATCTTGGGTGCACAAGTGAAGCCGGATGTTGAAGATGTGGTCAATGATCTGGATATTGAGGAGGAAGAGTTGGATGTGGAGAAGCAAGAGGTATGACTATACTTATTCTTCTAATTCTATGGTAATGTTGAAAGGTTATTTATATTCCATGGGAACTGATTTATTGGGTATAAAGTAGCCTTAAGTTATTCCACAAACATCTATGCAAAATTTCAGCCAGATCCCTTCAGTAGTTTGGTAAAGAGTAACAAAAATCCATGTATCCAAACTTTTGCATTAAAATATTAGTGTCATTCCACTATGCCATAAATATCATTGTCAACCTGTCTTCACCCATTGCCAAGTATAGGTTCCTAGATTCTTGTTGCTACTACTTACAGTCCTGCACTAGTCTCATTGATTAAGTCCTATATGATTTACACATTGATTAAGCTATACCTATTTTGATTTACTGATTGATTTAGTCATACCTGTATGATTCACTTAACACTGAGTGCTGAAAACGCACGGTATGAGTTTTCTACAAGTGACTAATATGCGTAAATCCACACTAGCGCAGCGGCTGAGAAAATACAGATCTTTGTGACTCAGCAGAGCTGTAATATTTTTCGAACGAAACGCATGTGCGGCGCAACACAACCGCTGTGTAGAGCGGCAGCACGTATTTTTTAGGTAAAAAAAAAGATCGCAGTCGTCGAAAATAAACCGCAGTCAAAGTGTCAATGAGAATGCCTACTTTGGATCCAGATGTTGTGTAATGTTTTGTAAAATATATTTTAAACTCATAATGTATGTTAAGGAAGAGTGTTACCTCCTAATACTTATACTCAAAAGGAGGTCTCGAGCACTCAGCAATGTATAATGAACAATAAGCGAATGATAAATAAACATTTTTATATTTTGTATTTATTACGTCGCTCCAAAGTAAGCTAAGCAACCTATAACACAAGTTAGATAGATAGATAGACAATACTTTTATTGCACACTTAAAAATAAAACAAACAAGGTAAACAATAATAATACAAGATATGTGAAATTTGGCGGTCTTATCGCTCAAGAGCGATCTCTACCAGACAACCGTGGTTATGGGTACCATACGAGTAGATGATTGATACTCTCATAAATATTATTATAAGACATATTACTTAATTCTTTCATGAGTTTGCAAGTTTCTAAATAGGATGTTATCTTTGTCTGATTTTCAAAAAAACCTTTCCCTTATTGCTTCATTATCGAGTTACACGGGCTATGTTTTATTCACATTGCTCATGAGCAAAGCAGCCAGTAAATAAATAATACTGAACATTTCCAGACAGCATCTAGCCCCAAGGTATGTTATTACCAGATTAATGATATATCCTCATTTCATTTCATTTTTCATTTATTCAGTTCCACCGTAGGTACACATGTTACACTTGATGTCGGTCAGTTGTACATAAAAATAATATATCAATTTTATTATAAAACACACATTAATTTTGACATAGGAAACACCATAAGGGATTGTTTTAGAAAAAGCAGACATACATGCCTTCTTTAAAAATTTGATATAACATTCATAGATAACATATACCTAATACATACACACCCAGACTGCAAATAAATACCTGCAAATTATACAAACAATAAACATAGAATAATAGAATGCATCACTGCATGCTACTGTATGGTATCTGTAGAAAATACTCTTGATTGTGTGTTATGTATATTGATATCTATCAGTCACGTGTACAGCCGCGTGCCTTCGACGTCGCCTGATGCGAGCGACCAATCAGGCGCCAGTAAACCCGGGTGCGCGGGGGCAGGGGGTAGCTATGCGAGAGCCGCGCGCCACGCACGGACGAGGCGGCGAGTAGTGGAGTTAGTTGTTTGCAAACGGAGGAACGGTTCGGTCGGTCGGACGTCTCGGGGCAGGTGGCCGTGCGAAGCCACGCGGTTGCGGTAGATTGAGTTAGATTCTGTGTGTGAGTGAATAAACCGCTAACTTAAAATACCTACTTAGTGTTTTTATCTGAAAACGGACGAACCCTGCGACTTAATCTATAACATTGGTTCTTCGAGCCGCATCATGACGACGACGTCGCGAAAGATGGAAACACGAAGTATAACCGCCGCCGCCGCTGAACGCCTGCATGAAGAACCTCCGCTATGCACGACTCCAACGAATGCCTGCAAACCGGCTGTTTCGGATAGAGAAACCATCAGCCAGGAAACGAGGAGTAGGAGCTTGCGTACGAGCCGCACGAGTAAAGAAACATTGAGAAGACGAGCGGAATACGAAGCAGAAATCCAGTTAGCGGAAATAAAAAAGGAAGTGATTGCTAAAAAGTTAGCCTTGGACATCGCTGAGATTGAAGACCAGGTGAACGATGACGATAACAGAAGTCGTACCTCGCGAGTAGACAGACAACACAGTGTTGACGAGTGGCTTTCGGATATAGCAGAGGCTTTACCTCAACCACCTCTGAACACGGCTGAGACTGGACCTAGTGGGCCCTTGAATCTTAATGGTAACAGAGAGATAGGCCCCCACGTTTATTGGCAATTAAAAGGACCCCATCATCCTACCGCTCCCCCTGCCGTGGAAGCAATGTCAGCCTCTTTTGCTATGCCTGGAAACCGGGGGTACCCCCCCGCCTTGGAAGCGTCATCACCCCCTGTGATTATGCCGACAGGCCGGGGGTACAAACCCCCCCAAGTTGCTTATCCTATGAAAATTATAAGTTATGAATTACCATCATTTGGAGGGGGCCCCGCCGACTGGTTGATGTTCAAAAGGTCGTATGAAACGTCCTCAGCTACGTACAACTTTAGTGACTTCGAGAACGTAACCCGCTTACAAAAAGCACTGACCGGGGAAGCGAAGACCGCCGTCGAGGACCTACTGGGAACTAGCTCCGACCCTGGAGAAATTATGATCGCCTTAGAACAGGAGTTTGGTCATCCTAACCTTCTCCTTCAATGTGCGATACAAAGAATAAACAGTCTAACGAAAGTGTCTGAAAGCGGGACTGAGTTACGGAAGTTTACCTCAGTTGTGAGAAATTGTGTCTCGATTCTGAGAAACATAAAGGCAGATGGATACATTAATAACCCCCAGCTTGTGAGTGACGTGATAAGTAAGCTAACACCCATGCAACAAGCTCAATATGGTGAATATGCTATGAAAAAAGATTTATCCCTTGAATATCGTGTGGACCTCAGAGTATCACCAAACCTAGACCTCGTGGTAGAATTCCTCACATACTTATCGAAAGTATCGTCTTACTACACGCCAATTCTACCTGCTGCACCACTGGAAGCTCCGACAAATTTTTCCCGAATTAACCTGTCGAGCGGCGATGGTCGTCGAGTTAACCCTTCGGTGGCCGCGAGACGACCATGGTCACAGACGACCTCGCAACATCGAGATCGAGTTTTAACAAATGTCGACGTGTCATCTACGGACAATGAAGTGAAATGTGTCTTATGTGCGGAAAGTCATAATTTACATGTATGTGAAAAATACCTAAAAATGCGTGTTGAAGATAGGTGGGAATTAGTGCGAATGAATAAGTTGTGTTTCAAGTGTTTGTCGCAAAATCACAATCGTTTCCAGTGCCGCGCTAAACGATGTGACAAGTGCCGTTTGCCACATCACACATCGCTTCATTATAAGTCGAACACTGCTGCAACTGTCGCGGCAGTGACTGTGGTTGTGGAGCCTGGTGCAGGGACGACGACGCCAGAGATCGAGGAGCGATCCACAGCAAGGGTAATGGACACTGAGTCAGTGACGAACATTGGTGAGCGAATTACAAAGACATTACTTAAAGTTATTCCTATTGTGATTTATGATGATGACAAAAATGAGATAAATACCTACGCCTTGTTAGACGACGGTGCAACTGTTTCACTCATAGATGAATCTTTAGCCGCGAATTTAACTGGTTTAACGTCTGCCCTTAGAATTGTGACCGCACAAGGGAAATGTGTAACGGACGACCGATCGCGTAGGGTAACCACACATGTACGCAGCCCTAATGGAAAAATGCATTTGATAAAGCTAAGAACGATTAAGAACCTCGACCTTCCAACTCAAAGCATACCCGCCAGTGTTATGAACCTTACATACTTGCGCCACTTAGACATTGAACCATACAGGGATGCAAAACCTATGGTACTGTTAGGGCAAGATAATTGGCATTTAATAGTAAATGATACTATGAGAAGGGGTAGGAACGAACAACCGGTAGCTTCTCATACAGAAATGGGTTGGGTGGTGCATGGTCCTATAGGGTCTGGGAATAACGGCAGTGAAAAAGTTAACTTTATGATTGAAACAGATGAACAAGTAGGGAATCGATGTGAATTAAAGTCCATAGGTATAACGGAAATATCTAGAAAGAAGTCGGAAACCGAGCAAGTCCTAAAGATTTTAGATATAACCAGTAATCAGGTTTGGGACAGATGGGAATGGGAAGTTGGGTTGCTCTGGAAGGCGGATAGATTGGAATTACCTTTAGACATAGCTATTAGGAAGTCACGGCGTAAAGCACATGCACTGACGGATGTGTTTTGGCGGCGATGGTTAAAAGAAGTACCCACATGGAAGAAACGTCAGAAGTGGTTTAAGGCGTCACGCCAGGTTAAAGTGGTTGATGTAACATAAGTTTAGAGTTTTGATAATAACTAGCCTCGAAATACTTGGCCCCGTGGTAGTATTAAGTAGTATGAGTAAAGTAACATTTTTGAACGTTGTTCTGTGAATTATCCGTCTAGTGGGTAGGTTGGGTATATGGGTGGTTGCCCTGGAGGACGGTCTTTCGAATAGACATTATAATGTACTAGTATTATACTTACTTGATGATAAGTGACTGATGTGTTTATTTTGACTACTTTTGATGATTCTGTGTGATTATTATTTTATTGTACTTTCATACCCTGTGTTTTATTGCTAATTTTTGTGTGTACTCATTTGTGTAATAGTGTGTATTTTCCACATGTTTTAATGTTATCGGGTAACTTTACCCTCCAACAAGGGGGTGGAAATGTAGAAAATACTCTTGATTGTGTGTTATGTATATTGATATCTATCAGTCACGTGTACAGCCGCGTGCCTTCGACGTCGCCTGATGCGAGCGACCAATCAGGCGCCAGTAAACCCGGGTGCGCGGGGGCAGGGGGTAGCTATGCGAAAGCCGCGCGCCACGCACGGACGAGGCGGCGAGTAGTGGAGTCAGTTGTTTGCAAACGGAGGAACGGTTCGGTCGGTCGGACGTCTCGGGGCAGGTGGCCGTGCGAAGCCACGCGGTTGCGGTAGATTGAGTTAGATTCTGTGTGTGAGTGAATAAACCGCTAACTTAAAATACCTACTTAGTGTTTTTATCTGAAAACGGACGAACCCTGCGACTTAATCTATAACAGTATCCGTACCATACATCTTGATTCATTATCTTTTTGGCATTCATAATTTGTGTACCTGCTAAACATTGAATGGCATATTCAATACTAGTTTCTGGCCGCGGCTTCGCACGCGTTGTTAATATGGAAATTTTTAATGATTATTTATATCCCATGGAAACTGTTTTGAGTAGTATGTTTGATTCCAGGCTATATCTATGCAAGATTCAATTTCAGCCCAATCCGTTCATTAGTTTTGGCGTGAAGAAGTAGCAAACATACAACCATCTAAAATTTCGCATTTATATTATTAGTGTGATGTGGAATAAAGTCCTTATGTTAAGAAATTATTTGTAATTAAAACCTGGTACTAAACTAGGTAGCTGAGTATTATTGATAAATGGGTTCATTATGATGAAAAAATATCCAGGAAATCAAAGAATTTTCTACTTTGATGGGACTTGATGATTACCCTTATTGTGCAGTGCAGGCCTACACCCTGCGAAATACTGCATGCAGATGATGCGTCAAACAGGGTGCTATGGCGCTCATTATGGGAGGAAAATATTCACAAATTTCTCGAAAGTAAAGAAATCGTAGAATTAAAATTGAATCCTCTCTGGGTCCAGAATCAACCCCTTTCGGTTTAGTACAAATGTCAGAGTACAAAAGTATTATTTATTCAATAGCAACTGGTTTCGTACAAGTACAAAAAAGTTTTTATTTGCAACTGGTTACGAACATCCGGTTTCGTAGGCGGCCGAAAAATATTAAACACAGTCTAATAGCAATTTGTAAAACATTTTCAGATCTACCTAGCGAAAATAAACAAGAGGGTGAAAGACTACAAAGTAAAAGTTCTCAACGAGCCGAGAGAAGGAAAGAAACTGCTAGTCCTGGATATTGATTACACATTGTTCGATCATAGATCTGTTGCAGAGACTGGTAAGATAGACCTCTAGACTAGACTATCGTCGGTCGGTACATATCTGACGGAAAATGCGTCGCGTATTATCGGTCGCGTAACGCCAGAAAAGGCAAATATATAATAAAACATTCAACCTTTCACACTCAACCGATGATGCGTCAGTGCGTCGAGCGTACAGCGTCTGTTACGTTTCCGTCAACGCATAGTCGGTCGACGTAACGTGTCGCGATACGTGTATTCTGTATGATGCATTCAGACTAGGCGTAACATCAGCGGAGGTCGTTTCTGTACAGGCCGTTCGAACTGACTAGACGCGTTATGTGTCAGGTCTGATTTGTCCGAATAGACGTGACCAATGATACGCTCGACGCATTTTCCGTCAGATATGTAGGTACCGACCCTGAGGAAAATCTGTCAAAATTAAAACAGTGTATTTTTTGCATTCTGCCTTTTTACCTAAGAAGTAAGAATCAGCGTGATTCACGTCATAGCGCAGGACCGATCTTTGTAGGCATCTTTGGACCCCCAAAGATTTGACGACCGATGTGGCGCGGTCCGCTTGCGACGCAGGAGATTGCGGATTCGATTCCCGCCTCGGAACAATTGTGTGTACGATCTGCAGATATTTGTTCCGGGTGTTCTGATCGTTTTCTATGTATAATAAAAATATCTATCTATGTAATGTATTGTATTATGTATATCAGTTATCTAGTACCCATAACACAAGCTCTGCTTACCATGGGGCTAGATGATGCTGTGTGAATTGTCCAGCATTATTTATTATTATGTCTCTCATTTACCATGATCTCGGGCCATAAAGTGACCCGGTCCTTTGGAAGGCTTGCGTGGGGCCGAAGCCGGCGATGGCTACACATAGCGGGTATCATCCTCGGGTGCACAATATGATACATCCAAAGATGTATTATTATTATTATTATTTATTTAGCTTCCAAAGTGGCTTTTATCTTTCTCCGAAACAGTGTGAGAGGTAGCACACAAGCTCTGCTTACCATGGGGCTAGATAATGCTGTGTGAATTGTCCAGCAATATTTATTTATTATTATTTATTAAGATGTTACACAATGTTGTTGTGTTGTTTTCTTTTCTTCTTTAAATAGTGTTTAGTATTTTTTTTTTTATGTATTGTGTTAGTGTACGTAACTTGACGCGTGGGTTTGGTTCCGACGGAAGATCAGCGTTGTGATAGCTATGCACAGTGGCTATCACAATCAGAGAACTACCTTTCCCACTGTTTCGGAGAAAGATAAAAGCCACTTTGGAAGCTAAATGCTAGTATACATTAAATGATTTCATGACTGACACACATTTTTTAGATTTAAGCAAATGACATATCTAGCTTTTCATTATTTAGCAGTTTGATTTAAATTAAGTGACAATTATTGTAACCAGATTTTGCACGCCACAAAGGTAGAAATACATTGTGTCTTATTTAAACATACACCACCTGTGTACCCTATTTACATGTATTTGATGTAATAAATATTTACTTTCAATTCAATTTTTAAATATCTTTATTTATAAACATAACAAAATATAAAAGTAATAATTATCCAGTGTACATTTTTCCTAGATAATATTAAATTAAATTTACAAGCGTTTATAAGCGATGCGCTTTTTCAAACTTTTATACTAGGGAGTTAAGAATATTTATAATTTGAATATTTACTTTACTTTTAGTAGTTATGTAGTCTTTATGGTGTTGGGTAATTAAGGAATTAGTTTAGTAAATTTGTTAATGCTACAAATAAAGATTTTTCTATTTCTATTTCACAATAGTCCAGCATTATTTATAAACTAGCTGCGCCCCGCGGTTTCACCCGCGTGGTGATAGATACATATTTTGGATACAATATATCTTTATGAATTGTAGCCTATGTGTTATTATGATATGTAAGCTATATTATTGTGAAGTTTCATCAAAATCCATTACACAGTAGTATTTGCGTGAAAGACACACTTACATACATCCTCACAAACTTTCTCGTTTATAATATTAGTAGGATCTAATGACTTTTTCAACTGACATAAAAAAAGAGGTTTGCCTGCAGGATGTTCACGGATACCTCCGTCCTTTGTGAACCGTTTGTGATAATTATTTTGCTTCCGTACTGAGAATATTCTTGAAGTTGAAACATAAAAATATTATTCCCACTTGACCCCCGTGACCCCCTAAAATTCCGGACAGTTTAGAATTCCTCCGAATTCCGGACATTTTCGGAAAATTCCGGGGAATTCTACAACTTACAAAACATAGATAGTTTAGAATTCCCCCCGCTTTCCGGACAAAGACTTGTATGTCCGTAAAATTCCGCAAGTATGGCAACCCTTTTCCCAAGAGATTACTACTTTTTCACAAAACTTTAAAAAACATTGTCAATGAAGCTTGACGCCTTTCAGTTTTTTCATACAATCACATTTCATCTTAAACCACCAGGCTACGAGCTGATGCGGCCATATCTCCACGAGTTCCTCACATCAGCCTACGAAGACTATGACATCGTGATCTGGTCTGCCACCGGCATGAAGTGGATCGAGGAAAAGATGAGACTGCTAGGCGTTTCTACACATCAGGTAGGTGCCAGTTTGAATTTCTAAAGCTAGAACCACACTGTTCTGGTGTCACCAGAACAGTGTGGTTTTGTGGTGAATCAGAAAAATATTATTTTCATATGTCAGTCAAGAAAAACATTTTTTCATCAACTCAAGATATAAATATATCACATACAGTAATTTATTTCTCAACTAGCTGCACCCCCCGGCTTTGCCCGCGTGGAAATCTATGTGTCAAATTATTTATCTGCAGGTAGATGCTGGATGCGGCAAGCTGAAGACTGGGCGCTATGGCGAATATTGGGGGAGGCCTATGTCCAGCAGTGGACTGCTATAGACATGATTATATACATTATATATCCTTGCTAAAAATTAAATAATCCTTTTCTTTCCAGGATTATAAAATATGGTGTTACCTAGACTACCTGGCCATGATCACAGTACACACGCCCAAATATGGAACTATTGATGTAAGTAAATACTATTTATTTATTACTACTGACGACTTCTGCAGCTGGGTGGCGAAGGTCCGCCTGCAGCGCAGGTAGTTGTGGGTTATATTCTCGCCTCGGGACAAATGTTTGTACGATCTGCAGATATTTGTTCAGGGTGTTCTGGTCGTTTTATATGTATAATAAAAATATCTATCTCTGTAATATATTGTATTATGTATGTATATCAATTATCTAGTACCTATAACACAAGCTCTACTTACCTTGTGGCTAGATGAAGCTGTGTAGATTGTCCCGCATTATTTATATTATTTTGTTATACAACAGTGATCTAGTCCCCATACCACAATCTCTGATGCTTAGCTTGAGGCTTATCCAGCACTATTTAATTTTTTTATTTAATTTTATTAATATAAATTATTGTTTATTTATTGCCAGGTAAAACCTCTAGGCGTGATCTGGGGGAAGTACCCGCAATACAGCTCAAAGAACACGATCATGTTCGACGACATACGAAGAAACTTCCTTATGAACCCAAAAAGCGGTCTAAAAATCAGAGCGTTCCGCCAAGCACACCTCAACCGAGACAAAGACAGAGAGCTTCTATTACTTTCAACGTATTTGAAGGATATAGCACAGTATTGCGATGACTTCGACACGCTGAACCATAAGAAATGGGAGAAATACCGACCTGATAAACGGAGCCATGCGAGTAAGAGAAAAGCTGAAGACAGTTCGCCGTCCACGCCGAGGGAATGACGATAGGTTATTTGTTAGGTTTAAGTGTCGAGGTAGCTTGGATTTTGCTGAGCTCGCATATTACTACATTTAATCTCCGATATTGGAACTTAGCGATAGTTCAGTTTTTACACCAAAACGGAACTTAGCGCGGAGTCCCTGGGACCTATCAGATGAATTAAGGGCTAAATACTCAAGGGAAATTAATACATCATTTTATTTCTCCAATATTGTAGCTAAACTTAAATACATAAAGAAATGAATACATCATTGTATTTCTCCAGTATTGGAGTTTAACTGAAATACATAAGAAATGAATACATCACTTTATTTCTCCAATATTGGAGCTTAACTTAAATACATAAAGAAATGAATACATCATTTTATTTCTCCAATATTGTAGCTAAACTTAAATACATAAAGAAATGAATACATCATTTTATTTCTCCAATATTGTAGCTAAACTTAAATACATAAAGAAATGAATACATCATTTTATTTCTCCAATATTGTAGCTAGACTTAAATGCATAAAGAAATGAATATATAGATAGATACCACTTTTATTCGACAAAGGACATGATACAAAGGGCACAGTATGAAAGGCACATCATAACATTACACAGATAAATATTACGTAAGCAGATTTATTACAATTATTTACCCCCCCCCCCCCCCCCCCATCATGACAAGGGGTGTAAACAAAAATAAGCAAAGCCCTTACCCCCCCATGCGTACGTAAACATTTTTTTCAATTATAAATGTATTTTTTTTATGCATTATTTGCGTGAATCCCCGAAAATGCGTTTCGTTTTCAAGCATAGACAATGTGAGGGTTGCCATTCGTGTTAAAAAGTAAGTAACTACCGATGACGTAATCATCATCTAGACTCCCCTACCCCCATGTCATCCAAAATAAGCAAAATAAAGACCCCCCCACCCCTCCATAGTGCTTACGTAATACTTGAACGGCACCTAAAGGGAAATGAAATGCTGTGCGTTCACACAGCATCTGTGATACAGAATCTGTTATTCCGGGATGGTGTATGTAGTTGTAGGAGCGAGTTCACACACCCGACAGTATTCTGGATCCATAAAAAAACGGTCCTGTGAAAACGGATCTGCTGTGTATTCACACAAGCTTTCATAATACGGGCCTTGGTCATTTCAGAACAGTTTAGGTTCACTGTTCAAAAATGGTTAATATAAAAACACTCGTGCCTCGGAGCGAAACGATTCGTATCACATCTTTAAACTTTGTAGTTTACACACCAAAGTTTGATGCGACATTTATATCACATCCTAATCTTTGGAGTTTACACACCAAAGTTTGGTGCGACATTTATATCACATCCTAAACTTTGGAGTTTACACACCAACGTTTTGTGCGACTTTTCATTATATAGTGGTAGTTATCTTTTCCGGTGACAGGTAGTGAGGATTGAAAAGTTCGCGCAGGGGACTCGTTTAAAGCCTCATTGTAAAATGTATCTAAATTCAAATTAATTTATAGCATGAAATACATGTTAAAAAGTTCTTATATGTAATGAGTCACAATGTTGTAAAATTAACAATAATAAAAGATATAGATAATGAGTTAAAGCCCAAATTTAAAAACACTTGTGCTGTTCAGTAGCGGTGTTGGATTAATGTTCTCAGGCCTTATATAATAATAGTGTATCATCGAGCTAAGCAAATCTTAGTTACCTCTAGATCACTTACTATAAATATAAAGCGTCCTGTACACATGTGGCGAATGCGCTGGGCCAACTGATCGGATTGCGTTCATACATTAGCGTACGATATAAAAAAAATCTCTCAGTAAATCTCACACGCATGCAACACGACTGTCATTGCTGACGAATAGAGGCGACTGAATAAGACGCAACTGTGAAGATCCTTTGAAGTGTGCACGAAAAACTGACACTAGTCGGTTTGCGAGCCAATTTTGGCCGCCAACTACCAACATGCACCAAGTAGGTCTCTACACGTTGGCCCAACGCCTTGGCTCAACGTGTACAGGACGCAAAACGCACAGGTAAATAAGATATCGTGCGCTGAGAAAGGAATAATACGCTAGTAATTTTATAATAAACGACTGAAAACACTTCCCGTAAAGCCAAAATCGAGAGCCCGGCGAAATGACTGTGAAATATTAATAATACTCATGATTTGAAAAGTTTTATCGATTTTCTTTAAACATAACTAAGAACACTATAATTAAGTACCTTATATAGAAAATTTAATCGAAATCAGTTCATCCCTTTGGAAGCTACTATGCGTTAAAGACGCATGATCACGGAATAACTGAAGGCACTGCTAGTAAGTGTTTTAGTAACGTTCGTAGTAAAAGACAAAAAATGAGGGTAGATCGGAATGTCTGCCCATAAAAACACTTACTCGCAGCGCCTTCAGTTATTCCGTGATCATGGCGCATGAAACTGTGCCGAAATATTGGATAACTGAAAAATCAATTCATGGTAAATATCCCGCTTTAAATGACTTTAGTGTTATTAACCATGATAGTTTCAAAAGTGTCATTCAATCAATCTCTCCGTGCAAATTATAATAAATTTCAAGGACTTTTAGTCTAGTAGGTACAGGATTATACAATGAAATTTTTTGACGTGTCCGAGTCTTGTAAGGTCTAATTTAAAGGATATAACGCACTTTAGGTTTGACTGTCTCTGTGTCTGGTTCGACACAATTCTGCAATTTCCGTAGTCATTTTGTTACGTCTAGGGCTACAAAATCATATTAAAATAATTTTTTTTGAATCAGTTAAAATGAAAAGACGATTGAAATGTTTTGTTCTTATCGACAAGTTTGAGTTACAATAATTTACATGGAAATCAATTCAGTTAAGTTGATAATAGAGAGCCTCTTGATTGCGAGCCACAGTCAGGGTGAAAATAAAACTATTGCATCTTATTCGTTCATTCAGTTTTATTACACCACCGAAGCTAAATGCAAAAATAGGATCTATAAAAATTGTGGCAAGTTATTAGAATGCACTTAGAGAGAGATTTGGTGTTGTAACATTTATTGAAAGAATAGAAAAAGAAGATTATAATATATTGTAAACGCGTAGCCTAAATCAAAACGACGGTTTTTTTCCACACAAACTCATCAATTCTAACTCATACTAACTCATCAAACAACTTAATAACATACATTTACATACATACTGATGATGTTAACTACGAACCTTTTTTGTTTTGGGAGAACACCAACGTTTTGGTCTTCCAGCACAAATAAGGCTCGTAGTTTACCCACTTACATGCGTAATGAACTCATCAAACTAAGATATTTTCATAGTATACATTATGTACTTCTAGCGTCACTATAGATTGACCGAAACCGCTGTACCGCGCCTGAGGTATGCGAGCGGCGAGACGGGGGGGAAATATCGGCCGCTCAGATCCATCAGTCTGCCGTCAACGCGTACTCTTGCTCGTTTTCCTCGCCCTCCACCTCGCCACACTTTCCTAAGGAGCGGTACAGCGGTTTCGGTCAAACTATAGTAATCAGCGAAATTTAGCTCTCACTTGCCTATCTTAACGACCCATGACATTAATTTAAAGTATCAAATAGATATAAGATTCTGCATTTAATGCATTTTATTTATTTATTTAGCTACAAGTAGATTTTTATTTTTGTACTTATGGAAAACTATGCTTGGAAACTTAAATCTCTTTTCTATCTAAGACCTATTTTTACTCTACACACTGAATACTGTTTTACTTTGTTCTAATGTCTCCTCTACACGTTGGCTATTTTACAAACGGATCTTGGGCCAATGTTTTAGCCAACACATTGGCACACACATTAGCCAACGTGTAGAGGTGACATAACGGAAGACCAGCGCTGGCTAGGTCTCTTACGGAGCTTAGCCAGTATTATGCTGAGTTAGAGCCTTTATGTAACAACTCTATACATAGGTCTCTATATGCCTATTCTTTAACACTGTCATGTTTTTAACTGTTTATATTGTTAAAAATAATGTCTTTCGTTTCTATGTTCACAATTCATATAAAAATCGGAGTCAAGTTTAATTAATGAAAACTGGTGTATGATATTATGAGAAAATAAATCGAATGTAATGTGTAAAAGGTAAGTATGTACCTACATTAATAAAACTTAATTAAATTATAGTTTAGGATAAAATTAAAAAATTGTAAAAAAAATTAAAAAGTGTGAATTGAATACTTTTTATTGACGACCGATGTGACGCGGCAGGTAAAAGTCCGACTCAGGTTGCGGTTTAGATTCCCGCCTTGCGACAAATATTTGTTCATTATTCTGTCATTGGTCACACTAGGGTGCCTAGTCTACTACGTTCTGGAAGAAACCTGCTTGGTGTCGACTTTGCCCATTGTAAACTATGTAAGTAATTTTAGTTTTATGTAATAGCCTTATTGGAATAAAGTATTATTCGATTAAATATCTTGTGTTTTTCAAAACACAGATATTCTATTTCACGAAGAAGGTTTAATCTTGGTTGTTGTTAGCCGTGCACATGCACATTGAGTTAGTGTGCGTGACCTCGGGAGCACTCTCGATCACTCAGTCAGTCTCGATCGCGACGCGGTCCGAGTCACTTGTGTTTCTGGATCCACGCAAAATGTCAGCACAAGGCAAATAAACAGAAAAGTCGTATATGTATCTATACTAATATTATAAAGAGGAAAGATTTTATTTTTTGTTTGTAATTTTTTTGTTGAATAGGCTCCGAAACTACTGGACCGATTTGAAAAATTATTTCACCGTTGGGAAGCTACACTATCCCCGGTGAACATAGGCTCTATTATATTTTTTAAAAGTTATGGATCCGTACTAAAACCGTGCGAAGCCGGGTAGTATTCTGTATTATATGAAACCTTATTCGTGAAATAGATTATCTGTACGAAAATTGTAGATTTTTTACACTCTTGGACCTAATGGACTCGAGGCTCTGATACCTGAGTAGGTAGGCCTTGACTCTGTTGTAAATAGTAGATCGCCAAGATGACCTACGAGAAGCAAGCTCCTCCCAGCACCCCCCGGGTCAATAGTTTGAGGAAAATCGCATCGAGGCAATGGACGCAAGACGCCAGATACGTAAACAGAGACCTAAGCCCTCCTACACGTATATATATAACTCATCGGGCCAACTCTACTGCCATGCGCGCCGTAGGATATTCAAGACCAAGTTCGGTCTAGCGAGCCATATTAGAGCTCATTATAGAAAAAATCCGTGATTACCTAGGGTCGCCGTCATCGAAATCGATGAGGTGGCCTATATATATATATTATATATATAGGTAGGCCTTAGTAGGTACCTACTAAGGCCCGTAGGCCCCTTTAGCCGTTTGGCCCGTATAATGGTGGTGGTGGTAAAAGCAGGTCCTGTAGGGAGGGGACACTCAATAGTGTTGTCACGATCGATTAATCGATTCACCACACATAGACACAGCTAATTACGTCATACTTATGGGTTTTTTATGGATATTTAAAGAGTAGGTAAGGCAACCACAAAACATTATTCCAGGAATATCCTGTTTACAATACACTAACAGGAAACTGAATATTCCCAAGTCTACTAATAGTCCGATTAAAAACGCTGGATATTTTTTGTAAACAAAGGGGTTACAAATTATAACGAATATTGGTGGAAAATATTTAAAACATTGGTATCATCGAAGTAACGCACAGTAGCTTGAAACTATTTTTGGTTTTAAGGTGAAGTGTGTCCCAAAACCTACGTTTTGACTGTAGAAAATAAATTTAAATGGATTTTTATGAATTTTTTTGCTCCTAATTTCGCTATATAAAGCTTTCATTCATCATTTAATTAATTGATTCTCTACCCGTTTTCGCATTCACAAAAGTTATTAAACATTTTTCGCTCAACATTGTGATATTATGCATTCTTCACGTTTGTGATTTAGTTATTGTTTTCTGTTATAGTTATCAGTTTTGTTAAGTTTTCATTCATAAATGTTTTTGTTGACATAAAATATATTGGATTTTTAAATCGGAGTACCTATAGGTACCTACTTTACTATTGGTGCCAACTTACATTCCACGAGCAAGGGTCACAATAACCACAACACTGGTTCATAAGAGAATATTTTTTACATTTTTTACATACCAAAAATAGTTGTGTTATCTAAATGCTCTATTAAGAAGGGCAGATTTAAGATGAGCAATGGATCGGAAAGTATAGTGCCTGCAACGACGGCGGCGACATCGTTAGGTATAGAAAACCAAGGTAAGAAAATTATTCAAATATTTAAGAAGCAGCCTATAGTAGTGCACATCTGGACATAGGCCTCTCCTAATTATTAGGCTACCATACTGCGCATGCGGGTCGGAAGTTGCTGTGAAGATTTTAAATAAACATACCTAATTAATTATCGCAACTCGGATTTAAAGCATGTCTCAATACCTAACGAATTTTTGAAATATTTTTATTAAAGGTCACGACTTGTAAATAATAATAAGTAATATATAATTTGACAGTAGTTTTCCCCATTTCACACAATTATACGCAAGTCGTGTAAGATTTTTGAGGGAAACAATAAAATATACTTATCAAATTAATGGGTTCGTATTCAAATATTGAAATGATTTAACGATTTACCGGTTCGTAAATCGGCAAAAAATTTCGGGAATTTCCGGTAAATTCTGAACAGGGAATTCCCTGGACCAAACTCTACCGCGTACGCCCAGAATCTGAGTTCCGTTTGAGTAGGAGTTGACGCTTTTACATTATCTGCTCTGTTCTCTAATCGAAAAATCTTTGTTTTTTTTTCAAGGTGAAACGGAACGTGAAGAAAATAGAAATAGATGGCATAGCATACGCTCTGCGTTCTGCCACTGTTTTGAAAATATAACGGACTGCTTCGTCTTTTGGTTCTGCAAGAACGAATGTTGCAAATTATGCTGCACATGCGACGACTTTTATTATGATAATGATGATGAAAATGAACGATCCAACACCATACGAGTTCCACCCGCTAGCTTAAGATCTGAAAAGAATTGGGAAACGTGGTCAGTTAAAGGTATCGCAAATGAAGGACTTGTCACAGATAATGAAGAATTTATTTCAATGGAAATACATCATGGAGATTGCGAAGAAGGTAATAACAATTCTGACAAGCATTCAGGTCTTGTAGAGAACCATTCTGGTGATCGAGAATCCACTGGGGTTCAACATAACGATCTTGAAGGTGTTATTGGACGTGGCGAAGTAGAATACCAATCGGGGGGTCTTAAAGAGAGTTGTGATCAACAATCTAGTGGGGGTCAACATAATGCTCATGGAGCGTGTGTTATTGGAGACCGTGGCGATAAGAATAATGACCATGGAGCGTGTGTAATTGCAAGCGTTGGCGATGCAAAGAACCAATCGGGGGGTCTTAAAGAGAGTAATTCTGGTGATCAACAATCTACTGGGGTTCAACATAACGAGCATGAAGGTGTTATTGAAGGCAGTGGCGATGCAAAGAATAATGATCATGGAGCGTGTGTTATTGGAGGCAGTGGCGATGCAAAGAACCAATCGGTGGTTCTTAAAGAGTGTTCTGGTGATCAACCATCTAGTGGGGGTCAACATAACGATCATGGTGTGAAAGAGTTTGGAGGCGCTAGCGATACAGGGGATCATCATACCAGTGTCGACCATTATACCAACCATGGAGTGAGTTATTTAGGAAACGATTCAGCAGATCACCATACCAGTGGGGGCGATTATGGAGTTAGTGATTCAGGTGGCGGTGGCTGGGGTGGAAGCGCTGATGACTAAGTAGCTGATTAGAATAGTTAATTATTGTTCGTTTTATTTTTGTCTAATACTAGCTGCGCCCCGCGGCTTCGCCCGCGTGGAAATCTGTGTCAAAAAGTTTATAAACCTTCCTCTTGAATCACACTATCTATTAAAAAACCGCATCAAAATCCGTTGCGTAGATTTAAAGATCTAAGCATACATAGGGACAGACAGACAGCGGGAAGTGACTTTGTTTTATACTACGGGCTTCCCTTCCTACTGCTGACGATCAATGTGGCGTGTTGGGTCCTGCGCCGCAAGAGGTTGCGGGTTCGAAGCACGTCTTGAAAAAAATGTTTGTACGAGTACCTACGTTCTGATCAAAGATTTGTTCCTGGTGATCTGGGTATTTTCTATGCTAAAAAATATCTATGTAATGTATTGTTTTATGTACCTATTTCAGTCCATCTAGTACCCATAACGCAAGCTCTGCTTAGCTTGGGGCTAGATGATGCTGTGTGGATTGTGAAGTTTACTTAAATAATAACAAGCTATTTGTTTTTTTTTTAATAAAGAATGTGAATCTGGAGCCCCCGTTCCTTACTTAGGTTGGTATATAATAAGATAAATTCCGCGGGCTTAGCACCTAGTTTAAAAGAAAGATAATTTTTATGAAGTAACATAGTTTCCTGAATTGATAATGAACGAAAGCCATGATTTAATATCCACCCAAATAAGAACTAAAAATACATTAGCCTTGAATGGCGTCATCGACTTCATTCGACGACGACGAAGCGACGCGCTGCCCGAAAACAGTCCGTATAAGCATTTTATAACAGCGTTGCGGGTGTAGATCTTTTTGGTCCGTTTCGGATCTTGTTCTGCCTCTGCGGATCTTTTCGGATCAAAATGACGAAACGGAATATAATACGTCTTTGGATATTTATAAGTACTCTCTATCAATACAATATAATACAATACAAAAATACTTTATTGTACACCAGATACAGAACATAATGAAAGATATTACATGTGACAAGTACAATGGGCGGCCTTATCGCTTAGAAGCGATCTCTCTATCTGGACATATTAAAGTAAAATGTCTTTATTTTGAACTTACTTAGGTGCTGGTAACAAAAATATGAAGCGATGCGACCTGCAGAAGTAAAATACTGTGTGGCAGGTCGCAATGCTCACCTCCGGGAATTATAGTTATCTATAATGTGTTTCAGTTCAACAAAGTGAAGTACATAACAGATTGATATAAATATAACCTAATACAACAAGTTAAAATTAAGTTTAAGTTATATATTAAAGTTATATACTTAATTAAAAAAAGAAAGGTACATACCAGCAAAAAAAAAAAATGGAATGAATAAGGGAAAATTTATATGAAAACAAATTATCAAGACTTGTATGTATGTTTAGCTAGATGCCTACAGTGAGTTTTATGTCGTCGTATTTAAAGTAAGGTCCTGAGAGAATTACATTAGGTAATTATCTTATCTGTGATAGTCGAGTAATGGTATGGTTTATTATAGTCTATTATAGTATGGAATGTATTCAATACTTATGTTATGGTGGTTTATTTCACGTTACCACTAAGTATATTATTTTTTGCAGTCTTTAATAATTTCTTTATTCCACAATATTAAAACTAGCGGGATAGTATTTTTTTTTATTTTCTTTTTTTAATGAAAATTTGACAATAAATTTTTATTTCTGTATTTCAAAGTCTTCAAAATTAAGACTAAAAAAACTAAAGTTTAAGTTTTAATTAAAATTTAAACTCCAAGCCCTCTCTTTTTGTTGTTGATGCCTTAATTTTTTTGCGTTCGGCACGGAGATTTTTCACTTTTACTGCCGGCAACACTAGTACCTATTATATAGTATACCTACTACTAGTCATAAGACTTGTTTTGTTTGGCTCTACAATACGCACGTATAATAACATACCCTAATAACCTTACTTTTCTGAGTTATTTTCAAAGTGCTGATGTAGTTTGATGATGCGTAGGTACTTAAGTGTTGTGTCTATAATACCTACTTAGTGATAATGGTTATAAAACTCTTAATTCTTTGAACCACTGTGAACTGTGAATTGTGAACGCGGATTACTGGAAATACTGGAATATTATCAATAAACACCAGGCAAACCTTATATAAAAAAAACCTGCGATGAGAACAGAAATTCAGTACCTAGGTATGTGAATTCAAATCGTAGGAGTACATTGCTGGATAACCATGAATCCAACGACATCCATAAATTCAGATGGCCAAGGTCAAGTGGAACCAATTGATGCGGGAACGGAACGGCGAAAAAAAATAAGTTGCTGGCAAAGTATAGGCTCTACATTCTGCCACTTCTTTGAAAATATGTTCGAATGTTTGGAATTTTTGTGTTGCAAAAATGATTGCTGCGTTTTCTTTTGCAACGAATGCTGCAACTGTGATGGTGATGGAAACGGAGATTACGGAAATACGCGTTCTGCGTACATTTATGATGAAGTTTGTTATTCAGACGGTTATGTAGATGATGGTGGCAACCAAAGCGATTATGGAGTACCAGATTTCGGAGGGGGTGATAATGACTGGGGCGGTGGTGATACCGGGGGTGGGGATTGTGGGGGTGGCGGTGACTGTTGCGATTAAGAGGGAGAGTATTCGTAGAAAAACTCGTTGGGTGATGGTGGTGACACTTTCGGAGTTCTGCCTGAAAGGCAGAACTCCGAAAGTGTCTTGGAAGAATGCTACGCTTGCTCAGTGAGTCTCATAGCCCGCCACACGCTACGACTTACCTGCGAGCATGCCTAAATCAGAGCCCTAAGTTTATTTGAAGAAAGTATCGAGGCGTGATCGTGAATTCGTGACGTCTCATTTTTCCATAGGTTTTACTACACTTTTATCTATCGGACAGGGAACTACGCAATTTAAATTTTACACAAATGATGTAAGTACTATTAAGATATTATTATCTATATTAGTAGGTACCTACCTATTGTATATACAATAAATAAATACAATTTGTATAAATTACCTGGCCGTCTCTTTTTGGAACACCCTAAATGGGTACAATATGTACTGGTGTACTTATGTATTCTATTCTATAGTCAATATCTATAGTCAATAAGTTCTGACAAATTTTATGTACCTTATTATGATGCAATAAATAAATGAAATGAAATGAACTATGACGTCAGACGATCACGTCTCGATACTATCTTCCAATGAACTTGAACAGTAGGTTAGGTAGGCCGTAGGGCGGGTGATTTCCATCGTCCTTGGCCCGCGACTCCCGCGTTCGAGCTAAGACAATTTATTGACATTGGCATTTCAACGTTTTGAATGACGTGCGTGACAAGGACAACCAAAAACAATAATTAAGAATTAACCATCAAAACAAAACAGTAAAACACTTGTTTTGTACCGTTTCGTTTTCTTTTTATTCATTCATCACACGTAGATATAAATATTTTGTATTCTGTTTGATTCATCACACAACAGCACTGGCTGGGCGAGCGAAACGAAGTCGTTTTCAGTTATACAAAATCACCGAAAGGACTTCAGGTTGTTTATAAAGTGAAAGTTGTCGTAAGATAAGGTTTCAGTGCACCAGCCAGCGCCTACCTACATGTGCGAAGTTTGCATGAAACTTTGTAAGCGAGCGCAAGTTCTATACCTACCTCTTCAAATAGCAAACATTTTCCTCTTGACAAACTGTCTACAGTAACATAACTATACATACAAATGGAACAAGTTGTGACAACCCAGCCTATCAGCACCCAACCAGAGGTAGAAATCCCTCAATCCCTCAAAGAGGTAGTGACCACCCAGCCAACAACCACGGAACCAACCGAGCTCACCGAAATTAACGCGAAATTTGACCCACCCATCCAAGATGAAGAAGAAGAAAGAAATAGAAAGCAACGAGAAGATTGCTGTTGCTATATAATCGACACTGCAGAGGATGATGCGTTTTGTTGTTATTTTATATGCCGGTGTATAGCGAACTGTTTCTATGATTGTGGACAGTGCACAGAGAACTGTTTTGAGGGCTGCGCGGAGGGCTGTAATAATTGCTGTGAGACTCATGATGTTGGTGATGGAGCGGGGGATTCCAGTGCAGGATGTTTTGATTGCTGTGGGGACTGTGGCGATTGTGGGGACTGCGGGGATTGTGGAGACTGTGGAGATTGTAATTGTGACTGTGACCCATAAGCAAGGGGAACTGAGGTCTCACATAATAATAGGAAGTACAGGTGTTATTTTGGCTACTGCTTATTATACCATTTATAATTATTTTATAAGTAATGTAATAATTAGTTTAGTTTCTATAATTTTTTACAGAATATTTGCCAATTATTATAGATAACTTAAGATTAAAATGCATAAATCTGTAACATAAGTTTTGATAAAACTTTAAAATATTGTGATAAGATAAGATAATGACAGATATTGTGAATATCTTTTGTGCCAAACAAAATCATAAAGGTGCCAACCTCAACTCTCCTCTGTTGGTATTGCTGAAAATACTGTGTAATATGTGGTGCTCAAATTCCATTAGCTTTGTACCCACTTTTGATAATTATGATTTGAGGATGAAATTTAAAATTTCATGATAAATAATTCTAGAATATGTAATTCTCAAAATAAAAACTGAAGGAATTAAAATGTGGTGCTCAAATAGAAGGCTTTTGATAATTACGATTGAAGAATCAAACTTAAAATTTCATTCAATATTTTGATGTAGCTGAGCTTTGAATAGCTGATAAAGAACGAGCCTGTGGCCTGCGATGCAGGAGTGTTCTGGGTATTTTCTATGTATAAAAAGATCTATCTATGTAATATATAGTATTCTGTATGCCTACCCGTCATCTAGTACATAACACAAGCTCCGCAAAGGGCTAGATGATTTTGTGTCGATTGTCCAGCATTATTTAGTAACTTAAAAGGGATTTTTTTTTATTAAGTAATGGCAATCATGGCAATAGTCAAAATTAAAATTATATACCGATCTCAAAAAATAACTAATATAAGCAAATAAGGAACATACTTGTATTTGATGTTGCCTTTTAGAAGTTTAGAAAAAAAACGATTACTAAATAAAACAATATTAATTATAATAATTACAGTCAGCGTCAAATTGATATGAGCGTCTAGACTAGTCAAAATGGTCTGAAAACCATGGAAGCAATTTGATATACGCAACGCAGTTCGAATCATCATAATGTTGTAAGCACCCAAGGTGTTCAAAATATCTTACTTCTCATTGTTTTATATTTATGTGAGCAGTCAGGGTGTTCAAAATCATCTTTACCTACCTACTTGTCATTCATAATAATATCAATAAATAGCCAAATAATGAATTAATGCTCATGTTGTGCCATTTTACAGGATATGCCCATTGTAGCCCTTAAGTTAAGTTTTTAGTAAGTATTTTTATGTAATAGATAGAATGAATAGCTTTATCATCGCAATTCAATAGGTTTCATACGGTACATAGGTAGTAGAGTTTAAGGAACTAGCTAAGTAACATGAACAAGTTAAAATAGCTTATGTAATTTAAGGTACATAACTTACTTAAAAAAAGAAGGTCCATATTAATAGAAATAGAAAGACATTTATTCATAACAACTTAAAATAACAAAAAAAGATACACTTATAGAATAGGTACATGTAGAGAGTTGTAACAAAAAGGCTCTAACTCAGCATAATGCTGTCTAAGCTCCATAAGAGACTTAGCCAGCGCTGGTCATTGTGCTTGGGTAACACTTTTGCCATAGAAAACAGTTCCTTAAACATAGATCAATGACTGAGTAAGATTTTTATGATATGGATAAGTGCCTATTTACTAAACTTGACTTATTTGACATGGGCAATATCTATTTTGATTTTTTATACATTTTGATACTATAGATAGATGAATTTATTTTAGTCTTTTAATTGCATGTTTTAAGGGTGCTAACTTGTCAAGTGATACCAAGACACTTTAAAGTAGATCTTTGCAATGTTTTTAAAACGTATATACTTTAATAGAAATTAGCAATGTTATTTTTGTAAATACAATTTTGATACTTTAACCTATGTTGTTTTATTTTAACAGTAGATAATTAAGGTTTCAATGAATTTGATTTAAGCCCTTAAGCTGTTGCAAACAATCTACAGGTAGCTCGAATGATACTACATATTTATACCAGTCGGAGCGCGTCCCCAAGACGCTGGCTGCATTGCCCAATGCTGATGCACTGCGCCAGATACCAGCACTCGGGTCACGCGTCGCTTCGACGCTTATTTTTTTTTTAAACCTAGGAAGCCTCATTACTGTAGACTGATAGATGCATTATACATACGAGTATGTATCTTAATTGCAACATCGCAAATGAATTCTTTACAATTATTGTCAGAAAACAAATAATTTCTGAAGTTATTATTCATCATTGGTAGGGGTTTGAATAATTAAAAACAATTATTTCGATAAATTCTTTAATTATTTTAATTTTAACACACCAATGACACATGACTAGAACAACATTAAGATAGAATAATAGAGTATTAAAAGACAATAGAATTATAAATATGTAGGTACAATTATGTCAAGTTATTATTATAGAAATAAAATCAACTTAAATACTACTTTGCACCTCTCGAAGAATAACAAACGTCTTCTCGAAAAACGGAAATCAATGCTGATTCATTTTCAAGCAAAACCAACTTTTATTTAATTTGCATAACGTACACAGCGTTACCACGACCGTTTTTACGAGTAGACCCTCTGAACACGAACAGATTTTTTCCACTAAGTGAACGAAAATGTGAAGAGAACATTGAATTGAGAAGCTAAGAGGAACTCAAACAAGTAGGTACGTTCATGCTTGCATTGAAGTAAGTAGCTGCCTAGGTATCTAAATTCATTAAGTAGATATTTAAAAGCATGATAGGTAATTATGCTTCAAATGTAAAGTCAGGTACTTTCAACTATCTATTTTAAAAGGTGTTTTTTTTATTAACAAAGATATAAATGTAAAATCTATTAAATTGATCATAAATTCTAAAAAGGTTCATTAATACCTAGCTATTGTTAACTGTAACAATTTTACTTTAAATCATTGACAATGGACGAAAAAGTTACCTATTTATTGTGAATATTTGACGTCCTTCAATGCCTATAAATATTAGACACGCCATTATTTTCATTTGTTAAAATACTTATTTTTATAACATGTGAACAGTAAAATATTTAAATAATCACATCTAAAAGATAAATGTCAAAAAAATCTTAAATTCTTTGAGTGATTGTCATTCCAATTTTATAACACTAAGCATGCACTTAATTCTATTTACACTTACTAAGGCAGGTAGAACTCTTTTTAACAGGAACGTAGCCGAGCGTTATTTGCAGTTATAAGTTATAACCTAGGCCCGTATTATGAAAGTTTACTCGGACATCGATATGTGCTAGAGTGACGCTCATGCCTTAGAAAAGCGTTACTCAAACATTCATTGATGACCGAGCAAACTTTCGCATTACTGGCCATCGTGTGGCAGACATCGCAGTAGTACCTAATGAGACGCCGAGATAATAAATTAGACTAATTACAGTAAAAATAACATGTAGGCACATTCGAGATCCAACAAAATATGCGAACGTGAATAATAATTTAGAATAGTTCAATTTATGTTATTTTATATTTATAATAGCTGTTACCCGGTACTTCGCTAGCTAGGCTACTAAACTCAACCTATTAACATTGTACAAAATTCTTTTTTTTTTCTTTTGAATCCCTCATATTATGCAAACAGAACAAAAACTATATTTAAATTTAAATAGTTTTAGCGGGACTAACGAACATCAATTATTTTTTATATATACGTATAGTATTTTAAGTAAAATTATCTATTGATAGAGGACTAGATTTGGTTATGTACGTACATAGTAGGTAGTCTACCTATTGTATAATAAATATACAGGTAAGTAATACTTAAAAAAATATTATATAAGATATTACTGTACTTTGGCAGATAAGTACAACAAACACTTTATGCCCAGATTTTAATAACGGAACGATTTTTTTATTTTTATTAAATTCTATCCAGCTTTTCTACCTTTAACTGTTGTTGTTTATCTGTTTATACACATATTATAATATATAACATGCATTCGCTATGTACCTAAACATCATAAATATGTATATATCCTTAACTGTTATATATACTAATTACATTTATTTTACCATTAACAGACACCAATTTTATAACTATGCACAACAATGAATAGGTATAATAAAAATATGACATCGCAAAATATTACGTCAATATTATGGCAACATCATGGCAAAGTATTTACCCTGTGGTTTTCGCTCCCTGATATAAATTGATAGAATAATATTGCCATCATTTTAAATCGTTTAATAATGGTGTCGCACAACTTGAGAACAGGAATTTCGAGATTTTCTTACTTATTACGGCATTTTATGAACATAAAAACACCTATTTTTTTTATTTAAATCATGAGACTAACTATAGGTAGATACTATTATGTACCTACCTACATATATGTAGTTAGTTTTTACGAGTACCTAAGTTACTAGAAATACGCCAATGGCCAATTTATATTGTTATCAATATTACTTTATACTATAAATCTTGTATTTATAAGTTTGACACTAAATTTACTATTGATAGAAACGCCCAGAACTCTATTTAACGATAGTATCGAGAAGTGATCGTGACGTCATTTATTTGTATGGGATTTGCATAGTTCTCTATTTGCACGTTAGAGGCGCTGTACCAAAACCTATGGAAAAATTACACGTCACGAATACTTCTTGATACTATTGTGGACTATGGGGTCTGAACTGAACACTGACTTTAAGCCCGATTGCAATTTTTTTGGCATAAATTTGGCGACAAAACAAGGAATTAATACTAGATCGATAAATAGTAAGAGGACTAGTTGAGTATTATTATGTTTTTTCTTTAAAGTACACATGCATCTACAAGTCTAAACCCCGTATTATGAAAGCTTGCTCAGTCATCGATATATGCTTGAGTAACGTTTATGTCATAGAAAAGCGTTACTGAAACATAGATCGATGACTGAGCAAACTTTTATAACACGGGCTTTACCTACTAAGCTAAGAAAGTCTAAAAATATCTACCATAGTTTGATTTCAACAGCAATTCACTACCTACGCTTAATATTATTGACATTTTACTCTCTCGCTTAAAAACATCTCAACTTTAGATGATAGTAATAATGTTGAACAATCCACAGGAGTTAGCAGTACGTGATAAGAAGGCGCTCGCAACAACCAAATAGACGGATTTTAGTATCATGCTCCTTGAAAATGGTACATTACTACTATAGACACGGACATTATTATTTATTTGCCACTATTTATTATATTATTATATATTATTATTATGTCTCTCATTTACCATGATCTCGGGCCATAAAGTGACCCGGTCCTTTGGAAGGCTTGCGTGGGGCCGAAGCCAACAGCACAGAGACCCTTTGAGAAGTTAATCTAAAGGCGATGGCTATACACATAGCGGGTATCATCCTCGGGTGCACAATATGATACACCCAAAGATGGTATCCGCCAGGTGTAGAGACTATTGCAAAGAAAAATGAAAGAAATAAAACCAGGCTATTGTGATGGATGGATGGACTGGGTAATCGGGCTATAGGGGAGATTGCGGACGTCTGCCATAAACAAGTCACTATATATATTATTATTATTATTATATTTTTATACACACAATATAAATGAACTTTTTAAATTACACAGATATTGACAGAACCCTAATATTGGTTACCTACTTATCGAGTAGGTAACAAATATTAATATTTTAGATTTTTCAGTACCTATTGCTGTGTGGATTATCCAACCTTATTTCTTTATTTATTGAGACTACGCGTCATGAAAACTGTATTTTTAAGAATGAAGACGGAAGGAAAATTTTTGTATGAGATTAACGTAGTTCCATGTTTGCACGCTAGAGGTGCTGTATCAATTCCATACAAAATTTATCGTCTTGTCTCGAGAAAGCAAACTGACTCTGGTTAGGGAAGAGGTGATTCTTAGAACAATAAATATTAAACAATAGGTAATACACTCTTTGGAATGTCTAATCGCATCTAAACATTGAAAAAACACATCTAGAAATAGTGAGATTATAATTAAGTTAAGTATCTAAAATAGTGAATAAAATGTAGTATGGATTTGACCATAAATTACTAACAAGAATGCAAGTTATATACCCTAAGTATTCATGAATAGTCGATAGTTAAAGTAGGTACCTACTACTCTAGGTTTCCTAGTCGATAACATAGTCTATGTACCTAGTTGATAACGTAGTAGTAACCTAGTCTGTACTCCGATTTAGAATCCAAAATATTTTATGTCAACAAAATTATGAGTGAAACCTTAACAAACACTGATAACAATAACAGAAAACAGCAAGGTTATCACTAAAATCTAAAACACAAACGAGCGAGAAATATTTAGATTTGAATTCGAAAACGAACGTGAGATCAATTAAACGATGAATGAAAGCTATCAAAAATAAAAATTATTTCGGGCTTCTGTGCTTTGCTTCGATGATACCAAACCAATGTCGTTAAATATTACTATTCCTACCCCTTTGTATACAAAAATATCCAGGTTTTTAAATCGGAGTATAGTCGATAACATAGTAACATAATTACATAGGTATCATTGCTAAATTATTAAATCGGAGTAGGTATAGTCAATAACACAGTAACGGACATAATTACACAGGTCTTCAAAGTAAAATAGGAACCTTTTAAAATGTTATAGAGAATACCCAAAACTAGGTAATTAAAGCCAGGTTTTCATTATCACGAGTATACCTACTCAGACCGAGTGCGCTCGGATGGCTAGTCGGTAGCGTAAAAACACGTGATCCGAGCGCACTCGGATAGCGGCATCCGATCAGAGTGAACTCGGACCCGGTTCTATTTTTATAGGTTCACTCGGATTATTTTATGAAAACAAAATGGTGTCAAGCAAGAAAAAGTGGAGTGAACGTCATCTTAATGCGAACGGAGACAAAATTAAATGCTACTTTGACGCTGATGAACTCGTAATGTGTCAACCAAATTTCGAGTTAACTCCGATACGATCTAGCTCGTACAAGCGCACTCGGTCCTAGAGTACTCGTATAGTGAAAACCCAGCTTAAATGTCAGTTTCTTTAAAGACGTAACTCGGACTTTCGGGGTTGAAGTGTATGTACCTGGTATTCGGACAATCGGCTGCGTTTTCGGACACGCTTTCGGCTTCTTCGGGTTGCATGTGCTTCGGAGAAGATTCGGAGTAGAACCCCTGGCGGAAGTTGCCTGGAATTAATTGAAAAAAGGAGTTTTAATCTGTTGATCCGGGTTTCGAAAGTTTTAAATTGTATATTGTCCACGGAAAAAATATTATGTACATTGCATAATTGCAATGTCCATAATCAAGATCAAGATTCTTGAAAGGTGTTTGAAACTATTTAACCGGGTTTGGTTCTACCAATCTTAAATTATATATTGACCAAGGAAAACATATTATTCAATGGATCTCAATTCAAAACATAAATCCGTTTTGATACACAACCTCTTTTCTTAATGTAGGTGGTAAGTGCCTACACTTTAAGAAAAGAGGTAGGTATAGCCTGGTTACAATATCTATGGACCCCGAGTCAAAGATGAGTAGGTATAGCGCGAGGTTGAGATATTGTGACCGGTAGTAAGAAGTAAGGGTACATCATCAGCCCGTATACCTCTGTAGCTGAACATTGGCCTCCCCCAAACGAAGTATGTACATATAGTTCGACAAATAACTACATAAAACTAAAACATATTAAAAAATAAGTACTTACAGAAGCATTATACAGGCAGGGAGCACAACAAAAACACAAAAAAAACACAACACTACAAGCACAAAAATACTACTACAACAACACTACTAAAAAAAGTGCAAAAATAACATTTGTTTTCATCACATGCGAAATTTTTGAACGGTTTTGGAATGACATAATCGGTCGTTTAGTTTGTCCATGAAATAGAAGTTATTTATTTTGCAGCGGAGATAAATAAACTCCAACTAATTAAACATATTTCCGTGAAATTGTGTTTTTTCCTTCTAATTCTGCGCTCATTAATCCAATACCGCTCGAAAACACAGCACAAAAACGTGCATTCAAATATGGTTTTAAACATCTTTAGGTGCATTTAACAACGACAAACTCGAACTTCCAGCTTCAAACGAGTGGTCCGCAAGCTGTCTTTCATTCAATGCCATCAATACAACATTCATCTAAATCTAAAGAGTTAAAGTTCATAATTGATTGCACGTTTTTGTGCTGTGCTTAAGTGGTGCTTTTCAGATTGGCGACAAGCATTTGCCCAGCTGTGGGACAAAATATGCTAGATAAGCATAAAAATGCCTCAATTCTTTAACATACCGTTCTACCTACTAAATTCGTGTAAATCAAATAAATAAAACGAAAAAAATATCCATCATTATGCCAAAAAGTCGAATGAAAAAAAAATATATTTAGACAATTTAAATTTAATATACAGCACCACACACTATTCCACTTAACAATAAATTGCATTTTACGTATATTATGAGTAATATTATATAATTAAGTATGACAAAAGCAAGAGTAATTATGGAACAAATAACTTAATTGATAAAAATACATAAAAGCGTTTTGTAGTTAAGACTACATGAAAAACCTATCAAACAAAACAAGTGTCAAAAGTGTTTATATTTTTATCCTGACTCTTCATTATAAAATACAGAAACCCAAATAATATATTTATCAGATCTGTGAATTTATTGTAATTTGGACGAAGTATTTAGGCTCTAGACAGAAGGACCCCATTTCAACTGCAATCCAACCGCAATTTTGCAGTTGACACGACTGTAAATGAACTGCAATCCAACTGCGCAGTCCGATTGCAGTAGGTTTGCAGTCGTGTCAACTGCAAATGAACTGCAAAATTGCGGTTGGATTGCAGTTGAAATGCGGTCCTTCTGTCAAGAGCCTAATGTTTTGGAATGTATGAGTCATATTTTTGTTACTCTCTATGTGGCTCGGCTTTTATCAAAAGAATGACACAAAACTTAACTAATTTACTTAAATGACTCACCAAAATATTACCCGTCTTAAAAATAAAGTGACTATTAAATATGTTTTTGGTTTAATATTGCAACCACGTCAAGTTATTATTAATTTATTACAATTCGCTATTATTTTTATGACAATATTTATTAATATTTCAAGACTAGATTCTAGTAAAATTATTTTGGTATAGTTTCATTACCTACATACTTAATGTTAAAGTTGTTACATATATGTGGACGAAGTCAATTATACTATTCAACTGTGTTAATTATGTACAATTAATATTAAAAAGTATTGGTATATTAAATGAGTAGGATATTATTAAGTAATATTGCACTGAACATTAGTCAAACCTAATATAATACAAATCATATATGTATATATATATTGAAGTAATTTCATTTAAAAATCTATAATCTAATGATTCAGATCGTCATTTAAAGCAACATATACGTTTAAAAAATATCTGTTCTCAATCTAAATAATGTTTTTTTAGAAGTCAAAGTATCAAATTATACAGAACATAAAAATTGCGTTGAAATAATGCTAAATTCAAAATACACATTATGCTTAAATTCCTTTACAAAGCAACGCTAAACTACGCTGATATGTGTCTTGCAAAACCCTTGATTTTCATGGCTCTTTATTTACATAATTTTAAGAAAGGTCCTATATAATGTATTGTATTAAGTATATTAGGCATCTAGTACCCATAACACAAGCTCTGCTTAGCTTGGGGCTAGATGATGCTGTATGGATTGGCCAGCATTATTATTTTTTTCTTTCTGCGCAGCGTATCTGGCAATGTTACGTCAGAATTCGTTAAGTCTGAGTAAAGTCGGAAATAAATCTGAGTAAACGCTGAGTCCTTGTTATATTTTTGAACAGAGATTTTGGTACATCGCCTGAATCGTGCGTCATACCAAATAACATTCCAAGTTATTCAGAACTTTAACTTCTGATTATGACTCAGGGTTCTGGTTTTTGTGATACCGAATCGTTGAATCAAGCCCGTTTGCAGTATGACTAGGCCGATTGAGAAACTAAAGCTGATTTGTAGGGTCTTATTAATTTTATTAAACGAGAATCTGCTATCACTATTTTACAAACTGGCTGTTTCTTCGATCGGTCGGCGATACATTAGTACATGCTGTTAGCGGAAACAGTATGGCTGCTGTCTTTTTTGTAAGGTATTTAGAAATTCCAAAATTTATAAAAGAAATTATTTGTTTTTTCAAAACAATAAAGAAATAATTTAATTTAAAAAACCGCAATCGTACTGTTTCTACTGATTATTGTAAAATCAAATCATGCACGTCAAAAATGGTACAAATCTACCAAGATCCATGGAATACAATACAATCTATGATACAAAACATAGCTCAGTACAAACGTAAAGTCAAAACAAAAAACACCAAAACAAAAACATTAAATGCTAATTATCGAGGTATCGAGACTAATGTTAAGTTATGTACAGAAACTAATAAGTAATTCATTTTGAAGAATTGTTTTACCAAAACTAAAAAATATAGTAATACTAATTTTGTTAGGTTATTTTCATTATCATACAAAAGAAGACCGCTGTTACGGACAAGATTGGAAATAAAAAATATATGTCAAGAATGGTTATTTTGTTTCATAATAAAATTGTTTTTCTTATTTATTTTTCTAGTTTTGAAAAACTAGCCTCAAAAGGAATCTACCAATACATAACTACCGGTTCTTCGAACGCGGATCTAAGTAATCAATGGTCAAGAAAATCAGTTGATTTAGATCAAAGGTTGAGAGACTGGTCACTCTCAAATCATTGATTGGACAATATTTATTAAATCAATTCATTAATATAATATTTCTTGTTTTGTACCCTTAACATCAGCTTGACACCAAACATCTAATACCTAACTATCAACTACCCTCACTAGGACTTACAACAGCTAAAGCACCTACACTTAACCTTCCTAGCTTTCCTCCTACAAAACCCTAAACACTTCAGCGCAAAACAAACACCTTTAGAACTACCCTCACTTTTACAAGATTCCCTACTGTTTAACCTCTGGAGCTCCGGTTTATTATCAACCAAGAGTTTATCTAATCTATTCTTCAACTGCGCAGGAGTCACGGTCATATCTCTAGCCACTTTCGCTTTTATTTCTACAATATCCGCTTCGACGTTCGGGCTTCTAGAGTCTACACTTTCCGGTGTATATGGATCTAAGCAAGGTTGTACTGATAGCAAAGCATTATCTATTTCGTTAACGAAGAATCCGTCTAGGGAATCAGCTGTAGTGATTTCTACGTGAGGGATTCTTAGAAGAAGTTCGTTTAGGGAAGCTGTTCTGTGGTCGGGTTTGACTGCGAGTGGGAGTGAGAGGGAGAGATCGGGGTCTGTGGGCGTTCGGCGCGGGAGGGAGGGAGATAGAGAGGTGAGCGTACCTCGGTCTGATTGGAGCATGATGCGCAGGTAGATCGGCTGTGGACAGAAACAGATTGGTTAATACAATACAAAAAACCTAAATATAGCCTTATTGTTTAGAAGCGATATCTTTTAGGCAACCTCTGGATGGACATAATTGTGAATTTAATAAAGGCAGGAGGTATACCAAAGATCTTTGATAAATATTAATAATAATGCTGGACAATCCACACAGTATCATCTAGCCCTAAGCTAAGCAGAGCTTGTGTTATGGCTACTAGATAACTGATATACATAATACAATGCGTTACATAGATTTTTTTTTATTATACATAGATAACGACCAGAACACCAGAAACAAATATGTATCTGCAGATCGTAGACGCAATTGTCTCGAAGCGGGAGTCGAACCCGCAACCTCCTGCGTCGCAGGCGGACCTTCGACCACCGCGCCACAGAGATCGTCAATATTTTTGGTTTATATCATAGAGTACCTCCTCGACGACCTCTGTGGCGCAGTGGAAGGAGGTCCGTCTACGACATAGTCCGACATTTATATCTGTATTTCTTTACCTTATGATCTCCCATACAAGTGGTGCCTCCCATGACTGCGTACTCGGTCCGCTTTCGAGCGGGCGCGTCGACGAGCCGCCTCAGCTCTGCGGATAGGGCTTCGCCTTTCGGAGACCCTTCCGACTGGTTGCGGACGAGCTTGCGTCGCTGCCCGCCCGCTGAGATTTCAGATTCTACCCTGTTGGATAAATTATTTGAATATTATGTCTAGTCTACCCTATTATTATTTTTATTTTAATATTTATTTATTCTCATAAAGACAATTTACATAAAGTCACTTGAGAACAGGGTTCTTAGGTTAAGTATATATATATACAAAGGTTGTGGTCATTCAATAGTTGGCTCATTTTATGTGTTCATTGAATAAGAAGTAACTTAAAATTTATAATGTGTAAATATCCAGTCTAACTTCTGAAGGACATAAAGCACTGTGATATTTATTTAGTATACTTAATAACTATTTACGATGACGACCGATGTGGCGCGGTGGGCGAAGGTCCGCCTGCGACGCATGAGGTTGCGGGTTCGATTCCCGCCTCGGAACAAATGTGTGCACGATCTGCAGATATTTGTTTCGGGTGTTCTGGTCGTTTTCTATGTATAATAAAAAAAAAATCTATCTATGTAATGTATTGTATTATGACTACCAGTTATCTAGTACCCATAACACAAGCTCTGCTTACCATGGGGCTAGATAATGCTGTGTGAATTGTCCAACATTATATATTTATTTATTATTTATTTAAATGTCAGTAATGTTTTTGTAAATCAGCGATGGCGCGATATTAAATTATTTAGCGATTTTAAATTTAGGTTTAAGTTTTCCATATAAGGCCTACTAGCCGCTAATATCGATAATATCGATAATATTCTTATTTAATGAAATTATGTTGTATATGGAAATGGATATGATTTGTGATTTATAATGTATGATTTTGTAATGTAAGGTTGACTCTATGATTTTTGTGTTGTTTTTCTGTATTATATAATGATTTCTAATTTTAATATTAAATTTAAATATGTACTCTATTGCATTGGGTGTTCCCGTAAAAATAGAGGTACTTTTGTAAATAAATAAATAAATAAATTTTATTCCAGGTTTATTGTCAGATCTAGACCTCGTTTGACAATCAAACCTGTTAGGTTCACCCTTTAATATAGAAAGGAAGACTCGTTTGACCGTATACAACGATCATTAAAGCCTTACCTCATCTGATGATGAGGTAAGGTAAGGTTCCAGCAGTGGACTAAGATAGGCTGATGCCTATCATAGATAGATTTATAGTCTATCCATCGAGAATGTAGAATGTTTGTAAACATTAGAAATCAGCTGATTTTTAGGGTTATCACCACGAAATGATGCAGGCCTAATAGAATTCTAATGATTACACATATACATTCTATTAGATTTATTACTTTTTATAATCCTGACGTCAATTCTATGCAGAATCTAATTATTTCAATTTACAAATCGACATTATGTGATCGTAAACAAAGATTAAAATCACTAGAGATTTTTTGTCATTGTAACAGTGCCATCCCTAGCGAATCTCAGTTTTGACGTCCCGTGTTGCAAACAGTTGGTTACTTTTTAACTATGATTTCGAATCAAGGATAGCACTATGACCATACATATTTCTGACAGAGTATTATTTTAATTTAGCCGGATTATTTAACGTTTAATTTCACGCTGCATATTTGTTTAGCGACAATCAGTCCAAAGGTTATGAATTCTTCCAATTTCATCAATAATGTTTAGTGCTTCAAGGAAAATACTTTAAACAGGCACATTTACATTTAATTAAGTTGGCACAGGTGAAAAATAGTTTGAGAGCACAAAAAGTCTAATGATTTTTAGTCTTATTTCATAATCCTTTAGCTTTTATTCCATTCTATAAGGATAGGTAATGATAAAAGTAGGCTGATTTCACAGGGATGCTTTGTTTATGCCATTTAATTTATTTACATCAAATATCACCAGCCTAGTAAGGCACCCCCATCAAAGCTCAAGATGTGACCTAAATAAAAAAATGTTTTTCACCCCTACATCAGCTGATTGAACTGTCAGTGGCTCTGTTTACAAACATTCTACATTCTGGATGGATAGACTATAGATATAAGGTGTTATTTTGTTATTTTGGGTACAATAAAGTGTTAATTCATTCATTAATTCATTTATTCCTATTTTAGTCCACTGCTGGACCTGGTCTCCCCCAATGAGCGACTCCAGCATCTACCTGCAGTCTTTCGCAGATCGTCATCTTTGCTGGTCGGAGGGCTTCCTACACTACGTTTAGCGAGTCGTGGTCTCCACTCAAGAACACGTTTGCCTCAGCGGTTGTGGATTCTTCGCGAGATATGGCCGTCCACTGCCACTTCAGCTTGCTAATTCTTAGAGCTATATCAATAACGTTACGAATCCTATCCTTCATAGAAACTCCGAGCATAACCTCTTTCCATAGCCTGCTGAGCGACTTTGAACTGGTGGACCAGCCCTATCGTGAGTGTCCACGTTTTAAAGCTAGACTCTTTAAAGCCTTACCTATTCTGGTTCAACAAAGCCTGCTGCACACTGGTGGGGTCGGCGATGCTCTTGCGGCTCACGTTAAAGCCGGCCACTGACAGCGCGTCTATCTCTAGCACGCTGTTCTTCTTGCAGAGCGGTTTCACGGGGCTGCCCTGTTGATACATATAAGATTATTTTTATTTTATTTGGAAGACAAAAAGTTTTCGAATAGTAACAGATAAACTTATATAATAACAATTATAAGACACATTATAATGTGTAGCCTAGTTGTGGGCACAACAAGTTTATTCTTATTTCTAGTTTTTACGCTGTAAGAGGCATAGGCCTCAAACAGCTGGATCCAGCCAGATCAGCTAGGTCCAGCTGTGGACTAATATAGATTGATAATGATGATTAACGTCTCCTTGAGTGGAGACCACGACTCGGTAAACGTAGTGTAGGACGCCCTCCGACCAGGTGGGATGACGACCTGCGATAGACTGCAGGTAGATGCTGGATGCGTCAAGCTGAAGACAGGGCGCTATGGCGCTCATTGGGGGAGGCCTATGTCCAGCAGTGGACTGCTATAGGCTGATGATGAGGAAGCTGTCAGTACCTGGTTATTCCTGGCCGGGGATCCGGAGCGAGCTGGGCTGCTGTCAGATGAAGATACTCGGCCGCTGCTGTCCGTAGAGTCTGTCACTGATTTCCTGAAACATGGAGAAGAAATCATGTAGGTATGTTTTTTATTTGGTTACTAATTCAATAGCTGTTAGATATCCTTCATAATATTTTATTCATTTTGTTTTTGAACAGAGATCGTTTGAGGCAAATAAAAAGTTTAAATCCAACAAAATAAAAAAATCATCTACTGTCTGTCAGTAAATCTTTTTTAGAAATGTGAAATTCGAATTGAACGCAGGTAACACCGCGGGGAACACATAGTTTTATAATACTAGTTGTTGAAGTATTTATTAATATATTAATTAGTATTGTTTAAAGGTTATATATGTTGTAAATTAGACCCAATAAATAATTTAGTACAAGTAGATATAACATCGCCTTAAGGCTTAATAAAAAAAACTGTAATGATGTTAATATCTCAATCACAATAAATCCTGCTAATATTATAAACGCGAAAGTTTGTAAGTATGGATGGATGTTTGTTACTCTTTCACGTAGTAACTACTGAATGGATTTTGATGAAACTTTACAATAATATAGTAGCTTATACATCGGAATAACACATAGGCTACAATTTATAAAGATATATTGTATATGAAAGAATTGTTTAAGAGCACACTACCAGTCTCATTGCAAGCTAAAGCGATGAACATCTGCCTCACCCCGTGCCTCACCTATGCTTGTCAGACTTGGTCGCTCACCAAAAAGCAACAAGATAGAGTCAGAATTTGTCAAAGATCTATAGAGAAGTATCCTGGGTATAAAGCTTAAGGATAAAGTTCAAAATAAAAAAATAAGAAAAATAACAAAAGTTAAAGACGTAGGTCAACATGTACTGCGCCAAAAATGGAAATGGCTGGGCACCTACAGCGGATGACACCTAATAAATGGGCTCAAATAATCACAAACTGGGTACCTAGACAATGGACAAGAAAAAGAGGACGACCGCTGAAGAGGTGGGACGATGATAAAATAAAAGTAGCGGGCAAACTCTGGCCCCGCACAGCGATAGACAGAGAGAAATGGAGTAACTTGGAGGAGGCTTTCACCGCTCTAGGCGGTCCTAACACTACCTAAGTATATAAGTTAGTATATAAGTAATTTAGGAAAGTTATTTTTATATAAACAAATAGTATACTATGCCTTTATTAGTTAATATTGTTAACATTAGTGTTTTTGGAACAATAAAGCTCTTTTTTTTTTATTTATTTACCTAGAGGAGTGTATATGCCTGTTCTCCCCGGGTCGGGCATCTTGTTGCTGGACCAACAGCCGCGCCGACTGGGACAGCAGGATTCTGTCGCACCAGGCCGGACAACTGAAATCAAAATATATAAATATTTAAATAGAAAAATGAGAAGTGAAAGTGTTAGACAAAATATTAAACTAAAGGAAATCTCTTTTAATCCATTATGTCCACTAGCGAAATAAGTGGTAATAATCCTCTTTTCTAAATCTGGCATTACATTACTTTGTGTATTCGGTAAAGGCCACTCCACACTCGCTCGCTAATGACGTGCCACACCGCCAATATCCCGCGATCCATGAAGGGATTCAAAACGCATATATCATACTATATATACATATCATTATATATAGTATGATATAAAAAATATCTATCTATATAATGTATTGTATTATGTATAACAGTTATCTAGTACCCATAACACAAGCTCTGCTTACCATGGGGCTGGATAATGCTGTGTGAATTGTGTCCAGCGTTATTTATTTATTTATTATTCATATTGTTCGCAGCTTCGCGTCACGTTCATGCCTCGTTCCCGTAATTTTTCGGTATTTTGTACGGCGGTTCTGAACAAAAAACCGCAGGTGCGGACGGATGTGAGTGTAATTATTTCCATCCACTGGAAGAGATGCGGCAAGCTGAAGACAGGGCGCTATGGCACTCATTAGGGGAGGCCTATGTCCAGCAGTGGACTTCAATTTATTTATTTTAGAAGAAGATAGGAGTTTACGGTATACACCAAAGCACTCACTATCCTATAGGCTGCTGTTGATGATGACTAGAGCGCCCATTGTATTTGTCGCATGTAATGTCTGTTTGTAATCTGTATCTGGTGTACTATAAAGTATGTTTGTATTGTATTGTAATATGAACTCACCGAGTTTTCATATAATGCGTGGGGAGATGCACGTCCTCTTCGAACGGGTAGCTCGGAGGGAACTTCACCGGAAACTCGAACAGGTGCGGCCGTAGGGCCTCCAACTCTCGGTCGAAGCGTTGCAGCTGCAAGAGAAGTCTATTGTTATAGAGATAAGATTCATTTTCGTTTGATATGGGCTTAGTGTATAGCTAGGTATTCGATACCCCGAACAGGCCTAGCCTAGTGCGGGGGTCGTTGTAAAATCTATATCCACCTTAACTAGAAACCACTCAATTCAAAGACACACTCAATACATAATTAATTATTATTTTTTGTATACGTATTTTATTTATCCCTGATGGATGATTTCGTAACAAGCATATTATTTCAGTCTTTGACACAAGTGCACGTAAACAAATAGAAAATTGAGACTGATTTGTCGTTTTCCGTTTGTTACCGAATTCTGGAGTATAAGGTTCGTATTGCCTCATTAGTTACTTGTTTCTAGACTGGTTTCCGCAACTTGGCCACAGGTGGGCCCTTTTTGCGTGTCGGGTGGGGGGCTGCTAGTCTAACCACCCGATGTCCTCCAGGAAGGCCAGCAGCTCGCTGATGCCGGTGCATGCCTCCCTCGTAATGCCTTAACATTTTTGCTAATTTAGGCATCCAACAAGGGCGTATCCTGGGTCCACTATTGTTTATTCTCTACATTAATGATATGAAACTTGTACCTGCTAAATTTTACACCTAATATGGTTACTATAAGGTGAAAAGTCTTACCCAAGGCTCCCGGAAGATCTTCTGATGGTCGACATGCGAGAACTCCTTCTTGCCGATAGTTAGCACGAGGCGGTTGTCTTTGCTTCTGTACTGCAGCTTGGATGCGTCCATCTTAGCCGGGTCTGTGAGGCGACTGGCTGATAGATCTTCGGTTATTTTCTGAAAGAAAGAAAATATATAGAGTTTGGAGTCATTTACTAATAATTTAGATTAGGATAGAAGCTATTACTCGATATTATAAAAATATCAGATTACTTAGAAGATAAAAAAGCTTGGAACGAGTTTTGCTCCAACTCAAAATCTACCAACTTACAGATAAGCAATGTACTAGACACATAAGTTATGAACATACTAGTGGTTTCTTCTCACTTCTTCCACTGGTGGACAAAAAATTGAAGTGAACTATAAAATATGACCTGGCTAAGTGCTTATTTGTAAGCTTAAAGAAATAAAAACTTTTAATTTCATTTCATTTCATATTGATTAAGACGCTGGCGTAAATAAATAATGATGGACATTTCACACAGCATCATCTAGCACGAAGCTAGAGGGTTATGGGTACTACTGTTTTGGTAGTATAACTGAAACATACATATTTTTTAATATACATAGAAAATATCCGGCGCCAATATCTGCATATCAACATTTGGGCAGAAATCGAACCCGCAACCTCCTGCGTCGCAGGCAGACCTTCGCACGCTGTGCCACAGTTAGTAGAAAACCAAAGTCGCTTCCCGGTGGCTGTCTATCCCTATGCTTAGATCTTTAAAACTACGGACAACGGATTTATGATGAGGCTTTTTTAATAGATAGAGTGATTGAAGAGGAAGTTTTATAACCCATTTGACACATAGATTTCTAATTCCAAGCCGCGGGGCGCATTCAGTTTTTAAATAATTTACCTGTACCACACCGCCGGTGTCCGTCCTAAAGTTGAAGTCTCCGAATATAAAGTAGGGCGCCGCGTTGATGTCCGAGTGCAGGTGTCTCAGCGTGTGGCGAAGCGCACGGCGCCGGCTGCGGCAGTAAACCTGCAAATAAATAAATAATGCTGGACAATCCACAGAACATCATCTAGTCCCAAGCTAAGCAGAGCTTGTGTTATGGCTACTAGATGACTGATATTGTAGCGGTCGCAGGGAGTCGATAGATGGAGGCGGCTTAGGACCGCTCTTTGTGGCGTCGCGGCGTATGGACGAGGCTTATGACCAGCAGTGAATGTGTATGGGCTGATATGATGATGATAATCTTAGAGTTATTCCTTTTTCTGTTATAATTATAACACTGTGAGAAAAAACACTGCTAATCAACTATTAATAAATTCACATATTTTTAAAAGTAACGGGGCTTTCACCACTCTAAGTGGTACTTGCACATAGCTGTAAGTATTAATTTAATGAATAGAGAAAAATTACAATAATTTGTGTGAAAGTACAGTAAGCTTATTTTATTCTATACTAGCTTCGTCCGCATATAAATTTGAAAAATATGAAACGGGATCAAAAGTAACCTATGTCCGATTGTCTGTCTCCTGGTTCTAAGCTACCTCCCCACCAATTTACAGCCAAATCTGTTCAGCCATTCTTGTGTTATAAATAGTGTGCATACCTAACACGACTTTATTTTTATATAATATATATATTTTATGTATGAATTTAATTTAAGTAGCATACGTACCGAAGGATAGGGCTCTAAAGACACCAGGTTGGATGCATCGTGGAACAGATGAATGTTGACGAACTCCACCGATGTGCCGCGGATCGACCAGCGCGTTCTAAGGAAGCCTTTGCGGGACCATTTGCACTGAAATTAAAGATAGAATGGTTATTTAGTTAGTTTTTATCAATCAGGCTTGTCTCGTGCGGGGGCCGCCAGTAATCTGTACATATCTAAGTGAAATGGCTAATAAATCATTTTGTATTTTAGTTCTCGCTAATTGTTTGCAATTCTTGAGATAGCGCACCTATTTCATGAATTAAAATTCATGTAGGTAGTAAAAATTGTATAGATGTACTTATTTTAATTTCCTTATTAAATAGACTCACGCTCTCGACTCGAGTTTTTAACATGCTCTTTTGTCAGTTTGTGATAGTTTATTTTTTGTTTGTTTATTTTTTTGTGTTTGTTTATACTTATTATTATAATTTAGGGTTAAGTTTAAGATTATTCATTGTACTGTAGTATTTAATTGACCTGAAAATATTAGTAATAATGTAATGGTGAATAAATTGAATTTACTCACCTCTGGAAAGAAATGCTGTGGGAACTTGACTTTCTCCTTGGTAGCGACATCTTCAATATTGCCGGAGTGAATTTCCTTGCCCACCACGTCTACGTACGTCATCTGCTCAAAGTCCCAGATCTTTAGGTCAGTGAGAGATGAGTGAGCGAAGTACATGTTGCCTAGAGCCTGTAAAAAGAAATAATCTACACTTGTAAAATTATCTATACTAATGTGTTCGGATAAACCGACCACGCAGCAGATATGCATTTAGCGCTTGCAGTTGATCGCCTTCGTCGTGGGTTTGGGATCAACCATTACCATCTACCACAACCCCCACATTTATTTATATCATTACCTATCAATGAAAACCAAATAATCGAAATATATTTTGAATAGAATCAGGTGGTTCCTTTATTCGTGAAACAACAATAGTCGACCCTCTTCAACTGATAACTCTTCAATGTCATTCATAGTCAAGACACCCCTTTGTATCAGGGGTACATTAGCCAAACTCGATGTAGAATGATTGGAAATAAACTACAACACTCAACATTCAAAAATTAGTTGTCGGTTGTCGGTGTGATGTTGCATACTATTTCTGATAAAGATTTAGAAAATGCGATGACTGGGCGAGTGCGACTTCAGCTTAATCGTTCTGAAGCTAATATCAATATGGTCTTTGACTCCATTTTAACTACATTAGAATAAGAATTTCCAAAAATCCGTTCTGAGTTAGTACCTAACAACGTCTTAAAAGGAACCTTCATGATCTTGTAGTATCAGAGATCTCTTGATGAGTCAGTCGATCATTCGTCTTTTATATAGCCCGCGTGTAAATCTATATATGTCAAATGGTTTATAAACCTTCCTCTTGTCATCATCAGCCTATATCAGTCCACTGCTGGACATAGGCCTCCCCCGATGAGCGCCATTGCGCCCTGTCTTCAGCTTGCCGCATCCAGCATCTACCTGCAGTCTTTCGCAAGTCGTCATCCCACCTGGTCGGAGGGCGTCCTACACTACGTTTACCGAGTCGTGGTCTCCACTCAAGAACACGTTTGCCCCAGCGGCCGTCGGTTCTTCGCGAAATATGGCCGGCCCACTGCCACTTCAGCTTGCTAATTCTTTGAGCTATGTCGATAACCTTGGTTCTCTGTCGGATGTATTCGTTGCGAATCCTATCCTTCAGAGAAACTCCGAGCATAGCTCTTTCCATAGCTCGCTGAGCGACTTTGAACTGGTGGACCAGCCCTATCGTGAGTGTCCACGTCTCAGCTCCGTAGGTCATAACGGGTAGGACGCACTGGTTGAAAACTTTCGTTTTCAAGCATTGCGGTATGGATGACGAGAAGACTCGACGTAGTTTCCCAAATGCTGCCCAGCCCAGCTGGATCCTCCTTTTGGCCTCCTTCTCGAAACTGTTTTTACCCAACTGCAGAATCTGCCCAAGGTAAGTGTACTCGGAAACAGTTTCGAGAAGGTGACCATGTACGACCACCGGCCTTGGATCAATGTGGCCATTGATCATGACTTTGGTTTTATCCAAATTCATGCCAAGACCGATACATCGGGAGGCTGAAGCTAGGCCGTCCAGCATCCGGTTCAGTTCCTCAAGCGACTCCGCCATTAAGACTATGTCATCAGCGAATCGCAGGTGTGAGATGTACTCGCCGTTTATGTTAATGCCCTTTCCTTTCCAGTCCAGCAACCTAAACATATCCTCCAATGCGCAAGTGAACAGTTTCGGGGATATGACATCCCCCTGCCTCACTCCTCTGCGCAATTGGATGGGATTAGATTGCTGGCCCTGTACTTGGACACTCATGGTGGCGGCCTCGTAGAGACATCTCAGCACCTCGATATAACGATAGTCTACTTGGCATCGCTGTAAGGAATCCAGAACAGCCCAGGTTTCGACGGAGTCAAATGCCTTCTCATAGTCCACAAAAGCCAGACACAGGGGCTGATTATACTCTTCGGACTTCTGTATAATCTGCCTCACTGTGTGTATGTGGTCTATGGTGCCATATCCTCCGCGAAACCCAGCCTGTTCCGGTGGCTGGAACTCGTCGAGTCTCCTGGCGAGACGGTTCGTGACCACTCGTGAGAACAGCTTATAGACGTGGCTCAAGAGTGAAATGGGTCTGTAATTCTTAAGAAGGGTTTTATCTCCCTTCTTAAAAAAAGAGCACCACCAAACTCCCGCTCCACGCCTTTGGAGTTCTCCCACTGTGAAGGACGGTGTTATAGAGGTTCTGCAGCTCCTGTATAACAGGAGCTCCTCCGGCTTTAAGAAGCTCTGAAGTAATTCCGTCCTCACCAGGGGCTTTTCCATTTTTAAGCTGCCTCAGAGCTAACACGATCTCGTCTTGACTGATGTCAGGCAGTTCGTCGGTATAGTGGCGTGTCAGGGTGGCTCTGGAATCTCGGTCATCTCGTCGGTAACGAAGGGCATGTGCAGCGTATAATCGGCCATAGAAATCCTCTATCTCGGCGGATATCTCCGGCTTTGACAATACGGTCCTCCCGTCGTGCGTTTTAAGCTTTGTCAGGTGGCTCCTGCCAAGCTGCTGAGTGAATACTTTGGACCCTCGGTTACGCTCTATCGCCTCTTGAATGAGGCGCGTGTTGGAGCTTCGAAGGTCGTGCCGTACCATCTTCGCAATCCGCTTGTTCAGGTCTGACCTCTCTGACAAAGTCGCTTGGGTGGTCTCCCGTCTTTTTGTCATCAGCCCAAGAGTCTCATCCGAGAGTTTGGACTTCTTGCCAGTACGCTGCTTTCGACAGAATTTGATGCCCTCGTCCCTCAACGTTTCAACCAGATTGTGTAGGGTCTCGTCAGCGTCATCAGTGGGTTCCAAGGCAGCAAATCTATTCCCGAGAAGCTGCTGAAACTTCTCGGTGCCCGCCATGATTTGGATTGGGTCAGGTCGGAGCGTGGACTTCATCAGACGGTTTCTTTCAAGCTTCAAGTTGATATTCAGAGAGCCTCGGAGGAGTCGGTGATCAGATCCGGTATTGAACCTGTTGATCACTGAGACATCTCTGAATATGTGCCTACTATCCGTCATGATGAAGTCGATCTCATTTTTAGTCACAGTGTCGGGGCTTTGCCATGTCCACCTCCTTTGAGGCTGTTTCTTAAAGAAAGAGTTCATTAAGAACAGCCCCTCCTTCTCAAGGAAGTTGACAAGCATTTGCCCCCTGTGATTCCTGACTCCATAACCATGCGGGCCTATTCGGGATTCGTTGCCAATCTGGGTTCCCACCTTGCCGTTAAAGTCCCCCATAACAACGTTGAAGTGGGCCTTAGTGGTGTTATGTAAGGCTTTGGATATGTCTTCATACATATCCTCCACTTCATCATCCAAGTGTGCCGAGGTCGGTGCGTAAACCTGAATTACCTTCATGCTATACCGTTCGGACAGCCGAAGGATCAGGTACGCTACCCTGGTCGACACACTGGAGATTTCTTGGACGTTGTTAGAGAGGGCCTTATTGACGAGGAAGCCTACGCCACCCTGGGATGTTTTATCACCCTCGCGAAAGTAGAGAAGATGGCCCGAGTCTAGGGTTACAGTGTCCTCCCCCTCTCTACGGACTTCACATAACCCCAGAACATGCCATTTAATGTTCTCTAACTCCACTTCCAACTGCGCTAGATGGTGGTCAAGCCTCAGAGTGCGTCCGTTAAACGTAGCCAGGGTCAAATTTTTAACTGAGTGGCAGCCTAGTGTAGCCCGGGGATTCTTAGCACCCCCTGCCCCGCCGTTACCGTGGCCGCTGCCATGGCCAGGAATAGCGAGACGGCCGGGAACTGGGGGCCACTTTTTGGCGTGTCTCTTCATAAGGGGGGAATGCCCATAATCCCCACGCTGGGCATGCGGGTTGGGGATCGCAGTTCAATGAGTGTGCTGCAAGGGACGCTGCTGCCCGCCCCCCGGTGTATGTCCCTTAGTCGCCTCCTACGACACCCACGGGCAGAGTTGGGGTGGTGCTATTCTATCTAGGCCGACACCACACAGCCAGATAGGTACTACCGAGAAACAGTCATAAAAATTATATTACGAGCATTGGCACTTTCAATATTAATTCTTACTTATACTCTCGAAGTAGCACACCAATTACCAACTTATAAACTAAATTCAGATCAGTCATTTATGATATCACATCAAAATAAACAGGGAAATACATATGTGATTATCGATTGGATATAATTATAATAATAAATATTATATTCTTTTCAAAAGAGGTATTAATTTTCTTAAGGGTTACTAAAAATATTGAGCTCTGCGTCGCTTGCGGCGCACTATATCACGAGAACAACACTGAACCAAGAAGATTTGGTGCGAGGAGTTCATCTCCAGTTACTCTATTTTGCTAAACCTACATAATGCTTATCAGATATCCGTAATGAGGGTAGGCCGCCGCGGTCGGCCGCGCCCTGCCAATAACCCTTCGTCCTTATACAATTTTCATTATAAAAATACTGTCATTTGACTACAGTTCAATAAGAAAGAAATATCATAATATGAACGAACAATGGATATAATACAACGTGTCGGTACCATGTATAATATCGTGTATAATGATTTGACTAATAAAATAAAATGCATAGAATTGAAATGATTTAAACATTATAAAATCACTCGAAGACACTTTGTAATGGAAGGTACTAAATTGATATTTTTAGAATTTAGTCAAATAAATAGCACAACGACCAAATTATTTGGCAATGCGTATTAAAACAATAACAACTAACTCAGCTGCTAACTTAACAAAAAACTGGAATGCAAATACTGCATCGCACCTGTCCGCTCGCCCCTACGCTACGGGGCACAATCACGAGTACAACAACTGTGCGTATTGCTCCAATACTATCTTTGAACTACATTCGATTGCAGCTTTGCCATTTTACAATTAAAAATAATAACTAAAATAAATCTGAATGCAACATTTGATTTAACATTAACCAATAACAACCATTTTGTGAATGTGCGTGTGACTGAGAATATAGCACACTTTTGGTGGGCGTCGGAAGACTTAGTATTGCCATCGTCTTCCGGCAAGGCCGACGTATCACTGATAGCTGCATTCTGAGATCCATGCTATATGTCCAGTCAAGACCCACTGAATCATAAATAAGTAAATAAATATTTGTTATGCTTTACCTACTTTCTAAGGTTTAAGTGTTCATAGCCCAATGAGTGAGGACAAACAGCTACATTATTTTATTCTACTGCGATGACTCGACATATAAAGCGTTTGATAAAATGCATGTAAGTTTCGATTCTGATAACTGCTTTGGAAGTGAGTACGCTACGATATCGCCAAATCGGAATCAAGAGAAAAACAATACGCGGGTGTTGGTCCCTTCCAAATTATTTGCTGAATTTTCAAGCGGACCCCGTATCATTACTAAGAAAATTTTGGACTACCAACTGTATTGTCACATCAACATTTTATACAAAAATAAATTTGTGGAAAATATTTAAAGATAACAGTGTAGAAATACTCCAGTTCTAATTTAAAGCTGATCACAATGTAGCAGAATTTAAGTTGCACAGGACAGTATCAATATTCCTCTTGTATCACTATCTATTATAAAAACCACATCAAAATCCGTTACGTAGTTTTAAAGATCTAAGCATACATAGGGAAAGACAGACAGCGGGAAGCGACTTTGGTTTATTTATACTATGTAGTTATTATATAGATTTGCAGTTAACTGTACAAAATAACGACCTATATTGTACCTTATGCCAAGGTTAAAACAGTGAAAGTATTAATATTTTTGGTAGTAATCAGCACAATTTATCAACTATCGCCTGACCTTTTTTTACGTTATTAGCAACAATTACAATCAATTTGAGAGCTACATATTTACTTATTAATTAACCGACGTGCGTGCGCATTGACGTCATTACTTCGAGGTCTGTTAACTGTGTACAGGGTGGCACAAAAACGTAACTTACATAATTCACTACAGTTAGGTTTATTTGTATGTATTTTTAAACATAAAGGTAACCTTGCTGTTGAGACTGTCATGGTTCTTAATACAAAAGTCATGATTTGAGTTTTGAGTTATGTAATATTTCGGCAGTTTCATGCGCCATGATCACGGAATTTTATAGCTCAAACTGAAATCATGGTAAATATCCCCTAAGAAAATACTTTAACATTTGAACCTACTATTGTTTTTGAAGATGTGTTTGTCACGCACGAGACAACGCCCCATCGACATCTTACCCTATAAGATGTCGCATGCAACGCCCGGTACTGGAAAAAGTCTTTTGTGGCATAGAAAGCAGGAAATCTGCATCCGAGACTACAAGGCGTGTGTTGCGACTGTCGTGTTGGCTGTAACAGCCAGTATTATTTAAGAAATTAATTATTATCCCAAAAATATTCAATTTCAACGGGACTAGAACCCGCAAACCTCCCGTCAGTGCGGGAAAGCTGTATATAAGTATTTTTTATAATTATAAACTTTAGTATTCTTTATAAGTTGCACATCACCCTGTACATATAAGTAGGCAGGTATTTAGCTATGCAGCAGGTATTGCATAACTGTTGTGTTTTTAATGTGCCGTAACTTTGTATTGGTGTAGCGGGTAAATGGCGACTATCTCAGGGACTGAAGATCGTTTCATTTCTATACTCCCGACTCAAAAACCTGGATATTATTTGTATACAAAGGTTACAAAACCCAAGGAATATTGGTGGAAAATTGTTAAGGACATTGGTATCGAAGCAAAGCGCAGAAGCTCGAATTTTTTTGTTTGTTTTGAAAGCATTTTTTATTCTTATATATCTTCTTTAATAAATAAATGAAAGGAATTGAAGAGATGACGCCTAGACCTTCGTGATACATCATACAGCGTCACTTTTCATCAGGTGAGATTGTGGTCAAACGAAGTCTTCAATAAAATATTATTATAAACCGATTCTACAGTAAAAAAATATTAAAGCGGTAGATCACCGACCGCTCGCTAGGCCCAAGCGGAAGGTGACTAGGGCTGCAGTGAGAGGAACTTCCTGACGATGCGTGCCGAGTCCAGGAGTACCGCCTTTTAGATCTTGTCGATCGAGGCTCTTCGCTATTACACCCCGCTAACCGAAATGTTCGAGCCTCTGTGTCTGTGTTGGAAAATATTCTTTGGGTTTTGTAACCGGTTTCTATACAAAAAAAAACAGGTTTTTGAATCGGATTACACGTTTGCCGAATCGCAGTCACCCCATAAGAATACGTGAATTTTTTTAATCATTTTGAATTCGTAGATTGAATTCCCAGCCCTATCAGTTTCCCATGGTTTCAACACAACACATTTCCTGTTGATTCGAGCTAATTAGGTAACAAAGACATAGCTCTGAGAATTAGCAAGCTGAAGTGGCAGTGGGCCGGCCATATCTCGCGAAGAACCGACGGCCGCTGGGGCAAACGTGTTCTTGAGTGGAGACCACGACTCGGTAAACGTAGTTTAGGACGCCCTCCGACCAGGTGGGATGACGACCTGCGAAAGACTGCAGGTAGATGCTGGATGCGTCAAGCTGAAGACAGGGCGCTATGGCGCTCATTGGGGGAGGCCTATGTCCAGCAGTGGACTAATATAGGCTGATAATGATGATGAATATAAATAAATAAATAATGCTGGACACTCCAGATAGCATCATCTAGCTCCAAGCTAAGCAGAGCTTATGCTATGTTATAGGTACTAGATGACTGATATTAACACACTATAAAGACAGTTATTTTCTATTATACATAGATAACAACCAGAAAACCGGAACAAATATCTGTAGATCGTACACACAATTGTCCCGAGGGGGTAATTGAACCTGCAACCTCCTGCGTCGCAGGCGGACCTGCGCTCATCGTGCCACAGAGATCATCTTACACGCTGTTATCCAATATACCTTATGAGTACCGGTAGACCAGTACCCATCCCAGGTCGTGACAAAAGTAGTTCTGGAGTTTATCTAGTAATAAAAAATCAAAGTAGCCGCCCTGACTTCTGACTATGGGCACATACATACATAAAGTACCTCCCAATGGGTGCTATGGCACTTGGGGAGGCCTATGTCTAGCAGTGGACTAACATAGGCTATTGATGATGATACATAAAGTAATAAATACATCACTCACAGTAAATTTATCCGGTGCACTGAAGTCTTCATCCAGGAAGGTCCTGATCTTATCATAAAGCCGTAGCTCGGGACAGTCAGACAGCCTTTGTACAAAGTCTTGTACGTATTGCATCGACTTCTCATAGGCTTTCCCGCCAACTTCTTGCAGGTGGAGGGCAATGAACTTTGGATCCATTCGGGCTACTGCTTGTAGGAACTCTGCGGTCCATATTGGAAGCATCACGGAAGGCTGAAAGAGGAAATACAGAGAAAGATTTTGAAGTGTTTATTATCAGTTAAATAAGTAAACTACAAAATAAATAGAGGTGAGTATGTGGTGTGACTGAAAACACAAGTAAGAATTCTGTAATATCATCTTTATATCTTCTTAGGTTCTTGGATCTCAGTACTGATTTTGAAGATCTTTAACACAAAGTTTTTGCTTACTAAAATGGTATTAACTTAGATATATTTTATTTGCTGCAGCTCTTAATTTAGATTTCTTCATTATCTTCTATTAGAGTAAATGTTCTTGAGATGGTACTCATTTCTAACCTACTACTACAACACAATGAGTTTAAAAAAAAGATTACAAAAATTCATTCATCACAAAAAAAAATATTATTGAGCATTCTACTATTAAAAAGTACAGTAGTTTGCACAGTCTACACCAAATAAGAGGTATTTATATTTCCTACTAATATATTATATAATATGCATACTAAATTAAATGACCTAATCGTTAAAATAAATATATAGTGAAAAACAAAGCTATGTAAATAACTGCAGTAAATATTATCTTGAAGAAAAATATTCAACTGTTTATATTTTTATAATTACAGCATCCTGTGTGGACAGCAAGTAGTAAAAATAAAAACAAAATATCAACCTTCAAACATCAATTTATGTCAGTAATGTAAAAATGTAGGCGGTTACTGGCAATGGACTGATTAAAACTCAGTAAGCAGTGATGTCACTGGCCACCTACAATTAAAAGAGGCAAGAGTGCGTAACCGACTGTGTCAGAATAAGAACAATTATCTAGACATAGCTAACGCGCTAACATAAAATTAAATTATCTAGTGTAATTACGATTTGACACAGTGGGATCACAGCTAAGTAATTTATTGATTTTTGGGGAGAATACTCACGTCTTCGAAAATAGAACCGACGTTAGCGGTGACGAGCAGCAAGGGCACTTTATCGGATCCCATTTTTTTGAACTTCAACATGATCTTGAGGAGTTCCCTGATGAAAACCAGTGGCGAGATATCCGCAAGGCACCAATGAGGATATACGGTTTCTGCCCACTGTTATGACGGAAGGGCGAGTGCACGCCTCTGACGCGAAAGTTGCTGATTACATTATTTTGATTCTACTATCATTTTCGCGTCAAAATCAGCAGAATTTGAACGCTTTGATAAAATTGCCCCGATTTGCCCCAGCCCTTTTGACATTTCAAATGTGAATGACATTTTTTCTTCCCTCACACGCACACACGCATAATTTACGCTCCGTTACAAATCAATAGTTCTACCGTTTCAAGATAAATATATTAGAATGAGGACTATAAAATTATTTTCACATGAAAATGGTATGACCATTCAAACTTAAGTTAGAACCAAACATTTTTAAATCATAAATTTGCATATCTTGCAAACCTTTTGTCGGTTAACATAGACTAATTAAAACGTTTTTATTTGGCATGCTTATCAATAGGTAGAACGGAACGTAAATTTTTCATAGCAAATTCATTTTTATTTGGCCGGGTATTAACCAATGACGTCGATACCTCGTTTTACGTCACGCCCCATTTTCAGGGCCGCACTTAGCTTACGTCTTTTATTTTTGTTGTGAATAAAAATAAGGTAGGGTATCTTTAGAATCTAAATAAATATGTGTGCGTTAGCAGTCGAGGTCGTGCAGGTTTTCCTCGTGTCCTTTAAAACACAACACGAAAAGACTTATCGTGTTGGGTTATTTATAACAATATTAGTATTGGCAATTCTTTTTAGATTTGATTTTTAATGGATCTAGAATAAAGTCTTCTCTCAATGCAGGTTCTTTAATTCCAGTCTTGTAAGTTAAGGCTTTTTTTTTTAATATTTAGTAAGTCAGCGTTAGTAAAATTTAGTCGAGTAATATTTTTGCCATGTACCCTCTAACGGAGAGGACACATAGAATTTATGATAAATCTTGGTTTTCGTATGTTATTATAATATATTATATTAACTTATAATCCTCAATCCTCTCACTCGGAGTTCTAATTTTATTTCAAACCTTTTAATCGTATAAAATATTTACATTTTGTTACTTAACTATTGCTTAGGTATAGGTACCTACCTGATGTCGGTGTCATAATCATAACGTAATAATGTCCAGTCCAGCTCCATTTTAGTTTCTTTACTTTATGTGTGAAGTCTTCCATTTCAGTTCGTCTTCGAAGTGTTTGGTTTCCAACGTTACCTATCTAATTTCATTTTACAAGCATGCTTCGCTCCATAGCTATATGCTTATGCGATAACTTCTATCTTTTTGGTATGAGCTTTTATTATATGAGTTACAAAAACCAGGAGATTAGAGAGGAGAATAATAAGATATTACGAATATAATAAGGACACTATGAAATAAATATATCCCAACATTTTATTGATTTCGGCGGATTTACCCTGAGTGCAAGAATGGTTTCCTTATTCTAAGGTTTTTGTTATAATGGTGCGTAAGCGCTCAGCGCTCACGCACCAAACAACACAACACAAACTTAACAAAAACCTTATGCGTCCTGTACACGTTCGGCCAATGCGTTGGGCCAATGCGCGAACGTGTGAACACTGTTTGCGGAGCGCGCCAAGATCCTTTGATGTGTGCACGAAAAACCGACACTAGTCGGTTTGCGAGCCAACGTTGGCCGCCAACTTCCAACATGCGCCAAGTAGGTCTCTAAACGTTGGCAAAGCATTGGCAAAACATTGGCCCAACGTGTACAGGACGCATTAATATATGGACACCATTTCTTGTATCTAGAATCCCACCCTGTGAATTTCCAGGGCGTTCCTTCCTTTCCCGCTTCCCGCACAGGCGCACATGCAATGTGTTGGTTGTACACCGAATGGAAATAGAAATCGATTATTTTCGCCATTCCAGTAGGTAGTGTATTTAGGTCGTGTTTATTCAATGGGATAGCGCACCGATGGATTAGTGACGGTAAGTAATTCGATTCAGTGCTAAGTAGGTAGTAATAATAAATCGATGCCCTAAATTAGTTTCTTTTCTGCGTGTTTTGATTTTATTTTGGTGGCAAAAATATAGAAGTGAATCCTGTTCGAACTTTGAAAATTGTTAGTACCTACCTAGATAGCTAGTTAGGTTTAGATTTATTACGTATGTTTAAATAGGTAGCTCTCTAAATGAAAAATTATCTTATGTAGGATATAGAAATGAAATGAAATGAAATGGAATGAAATGAAATGAATTAAATTTCATATACAGTACATAGGCTTAGAGTACTTAGACCTAGTTATTCTAAGTACCTACATAGGTAATTGCCGCTGCAGGCCGCAGTAACGAAGCCGGCCGAAAGCCTAGAAATAAATGATCCAATCCAATTTTCCACTTTATTCGCAGAAACGCCTGAGCCATGTCTCCGATATTCCTGCTATGTTTGCTCTTCGCCAAATCGCAGGCGTCAAACCATGCGCACACCGCCGTGGAAACAGAGATGTTCGCCATTCCTATCAGCCCTAACCTTTTCAATTGGACTTATCAAGGTAATTTTGCTTTCAGGTAAGTAATTTTTTCAGGCGTACCTTTATCTAAGTAATTAACAGAAAGATAAAAGCCACCACAGAAACCGTGTGGCCGCTAGAAACCCTTCGAGGTAATGATCTTTCGAGGAAACGACCCATCGACGAAACGTACCATCAAGGTGGAGACATCGAGCTAATGAACATCGAGCTCACGTCATTCGAACTAGAGAAGGTACGAGACCCGGGTTGTATTGTATGATACGAATTTACGCGCATCGCTTAGCCTTCTATAGCTTCTCCGTGTGGTGTGGAGGCTTTCAAGGTTGAAACCAGGTTGAAACATACTGCAGCCTGTCTGTTAGAACATTCAAACTCTTCAGATTTTGTCGGAGCCGGCGACTAATACTTTAATCTATGTGTTTAGGTACCTACATTTAATAAGTCCTTGTATAATTTGACAAGATTCCGTCCCATCTTGAGTAAATAAATATACCTAAATAAATAAATGTAAATAATAATTAAAAATATAATTATCTGTGTTTCCTTTAGAATTCGACCAACAATACCGCTTCCACACATCGCTACGCGGCAAGCCTGAGCTGCCAGCGTGGCTTCGCTACATCTACAGCGGCCGACACCACTCCGGCTTTATATACGGCACGCCCCCGCGAGGGACCACCGAGCCTATTGTTGTAAGTATCATCATCAACAATACCGCTTCCACACATCGCTACGCGGCAAGCCTGAGCTGCCAGCGTGGCTTCGCTACATCTACAGCGGCCGACACCACTCCGGCTTTATATACGGCACGCCCCCGCGAGGGACCACCGAGCCTATTGTTGTAAGTATCATCATCAACAATACCGCTTCCACACATCGCTACGCGGCAAGCCTGAGCTGCCAGCGTGGCTTCGCTACATCTACAGCGGCCGACACCACTCCGGCTTTATATACGGCACGCCCCCGCGAGGGACCACCGAGCCTATTGTTGTAAGTATCATCATCAACAATACCGCTTCCACACATCGCCACGCGGCAAGCCTGAGCTGCCAGCGTGGCTTCCGTTTTATTGTTATTTTATTTATTGTTCATCATCATCAGCCTATGCTAGTCCACTGCTGTCTGCTAGGCCCATGCCTCCCTCTGATAACCAGATTTACGCCCCTCTTGCATTCAGCACCTGCCTGAAGTATTTCAACCATCAATAATAGTTTGTAGAGATAGATTTTTTATGAATCCGAAAAGGGCCCTTTTGGACTTAATAATCGGTATCGAGTAATGGTATCAATGTATTGTGAGACCCGGTTTATTCGAAGGCCACTGTAATCGTCCATAACTAAGTAAATTTTTTTACAGTTGGAGGTAATAGGTCTGAATAGGCAGGACTACGAAACGCGACGTGTCTCGCTGACTCTCAAGTTCCAGCCTAAGGAGAACCTTGCGAGATATGAGATCGAGTTGAAGATAGACAACCTGAACGTAGAGGACTTATTGGATGAGCACCGGTAATTATTAAACTCTCTTACTTATCATAATTATCCTGATGGAGGCTTGAATATCTCAGGACTACGAAACGCGATGTGTCCAGCTGACTCTCAAGTTCCAGCAGAAGGAGAAACTTGCGAGATATGAGATCGAGTTGAAGATAGACAACCTGATCTTAGAAGCCTTGTTGATTAACCGGTCTTGTCTCGAAGTATCCTTTAGCTTAGCTAGCATGTTCTACATCATGGCAAAACCGGTGCCTTTACCTAGCCCACCCAGAGCCCACCATAGATAGATAGATAGAAAATTCTTTATTGCACTTGAACTATAAACTATGTACAGTAATAACTTAAAAATTAAGTACAATTGGCGGTCTTATCGCTCAAGAGCGAGAAGAATCTCTACCAGACAACCATGGATGGATAGGATCGTGGACAGTACCAGGGGATCTGTGTGCTTGTAAGTTATGGGATATTATAAATAAAATATAGAAAGTACTTACATAGAAATATACTACATATATATCATAAAATATACATATACTACTTATAATCATAGAATCTCAGGTATGCGCTTAATGACAGCAGGACAAATAGTGCTCTTTTAACAGTGTTTTAAAGGTTGGTAATGACTTAGCACGCCTCACCGATATTGGCAATGCGTTCCATAGTTGCACAGCCCGGGCAGTAAAGGATTGGGCGAAGACCACCATTATCTTTCTTTATCGACATCGTCATTAATATAGAAGTTCACGTACAGGTAAGTTCGTTTAATCATTAATTTCATTCATAGGGACCGAAGCAATGAAGAACCAATTATGTATCTAATGTGCAATATTATGTTGGCGTTTGACGGCCATTTTGTATTTTTCTTTAGTGAAAATGACAACCAAAAATTGCACTGTAAGCTGAACACGCACTTATCCGCGCCGCAGTTATTGCATTTTCTGTGTTTATCATGCAAATAAATACACACAGCATTATCTAGCCCCATGGTAAGCAGAGCTTGTGTTATGGGTACGAGATAACTGATATACATAATAATATATATTACGTAGATAGATATTTTTTATTATACATAGAAAACGACCAGAACACCCGGAACAAATATCTGCAGATCGTACACACAATTGTTCCGAGGCGGGAATCGAACCCGCAACCTCCTGCGTCGCAGGCGGACCTTCGCCCACCGCGCCACATCGGTCGTCCTCTTAATACCTTCGTCTTCTTCTGATCTTTCTGATTCTGATTGTTCCTTGATGATTTATTACTGTTATTTCTAGTATGACTCGCCTGAAAGATATTCTCCGTACGAAACTATGGATGGAGAGCCACGAGGACCTCTACTGCACGTTCCTGGCGTCAGCCATCGATATGGGAGCTAGATTGCCACTGAAGCCTGAAGATGGCGAAGGGTGAGTAAAAATTAACATATAACTCAGTAATAGCACAGATAATATAATACATACTGTAATAGTTAGTTTTAATTTGGAACTTCACCAGTATAACAGATATGAGAAGGGAGATAAGGTTTACCTTTAATTTAATAAGTTTGTTAGAGAGATTTCATTAATTAAATTCAAATTACAATCGACCCTAATGATCGATGCAATAAAAGTACAGGGGGTAATATTTGCAGATTTAATCGGTTCGATTCCCGGGTGTGGAAAGCGAATTGTGGAAAATCTTCGAATGCAGTTTTCTTTGAGTAAAATTTTCTATCTACAGCAGCGGTCGGCAACCTTTTGGCAAGCAAGGGCCACAAGGTGGCAAAATAAACTAAAAGCGGGCCTTGTGCACCAAATTTCAGTGTGATGTCTGAGGTTGCATTTGGGAGGCTATTTCTTGTATTTTAGCTGTCATATTTGTAGTTGCAATTCGTAGAATGGCTCTCAAACGCTCATCTGTGAGACGAGAAGCATATTTTTTTTGGGCCGCAAGTAAGACGTCCGCGGGCCGCATGTGGCCCGCGGGCCGCGTGTTGCCGACCGCTGATCTACAGTATTAAGAGTTTTTTGAGCTTTCGCTTCAGTTGGCATTACATAATTCTACCTTATACAGGGTGGAATATAATTAGCATTATCTAGCTCCATAGTAAGTAGACCTTGTGTTATGGGTACTAGATAACTGATATACTAAACATAGTGCAATACATAACATAGATAGATATTTTTATTATACATACAAAATGACCAAAACACCCGGAACAAATATCTGCAGATCGTACACACAAATGTTCCGAGGCGGGAATCGAACCCTCCTGTGTCGCAGGCAGACCTTCGCCCACCGCGCGACATCAGTCGTCTAAAAATATATATTTTAGTAATTTATTAATAATTCGTGCAGGTTAGTCGTCCGCCTAGGCAGTTCAAAGCCGTTCTCGTTTGACCTGAAGGAACTGAGAGAGGAAGTCCGCCCCTTGTCCCGCCTCCCGAGCTGTCCTAGAGAGTACAAGAGAACTACCCGCGAGAGGCTCTTCAGGGACGCGGGTTTGACTCTCGACTGGTGCAGTTTTGAACTGGTAATGATGCCTTGATCAATTGCTTTAGATACATTGACCAATGACCCCAAACGTGTTCTTGAGTGAAGAACACGACTCGGTAAGCGTAATGTAGGACGCCCTCCGGCCAGGTGGGGTGATGACCTGCGAAGGACTGCAGGCTGGATGCGTCAAGCTGGAGACAGGGCGCTCATTGGGGGAGACCTATGTCCAACTGTGGACTAACATTTTACTCTCAAACTTTTTACTCTTTCACGAACTCTGTGGCGCGGTAGGCGAAGGTCCACCTGTGAATCCTGCAGGAGGTTGCGGGTTCGATTCCCGCTTTGGAATATGTGTGTACGATCTGCAAATATTTGTACCGGGTGTTCTCATATGTATTTATCTATGTAAAGTACAATAAAAAATATCTATCTATGTAATATATTGTATTATGTATATCAGTTATCTAGTACCCATAACACAAGTTCTGCTTACCATGGGGCTAGATAATACTGTGTGAATTGTCCAGCATTATTTATTTAATTACTTTGCACCAACAAAAACTAAAGAGACAACCCATGTTTTTTTTTAAATTATTTTACAATGTATTTTCTCTCCCTTTTCAGTACAACACAATTTATTATCTCTCCCTTTTCAGTACAACATAATTTATTATCTCTCCCTTTTCAGTACAACATAAGTTATTATCTCTCCCTTTTCAGTACAACACAATTTATTATCTCTCCCTTTTCAGTACAACATAAGTTATTATCTCTCCCTTTTCAGTACAACACAATTTACCACGAGCGTAAAACAGAGCACATTGAATACCTTACTGAAATACCGAATACAAGCAAGAGCAAGCCTCATCAGGTCTTCGAAGAGATATGGATAGCTCCGAGCAGGCAGTCGCTGCCGACTAGAGGTTACGCAAAGCAGTTGTTGGGGGTGTTGGCTGTGCCGATATTACTTTTTATATTGTCCGTAGCGGCTCTGACCACCGTTGCGTGTTACCATCAGGATGCTGTGTAAGTAAACCCTATGTGACTTTTGTAGGATATTTCTAGGACGACCTCTGGGATCTCTGTGCGGTAAACCGTGTTCTTGAGTGGAGACCGCGACTCGGCAAACGTGGCGTAGGACGCCCTCCGGCCAGATGGGATGACGACTTGCGAAAGACTGCAGGCCTCGTGGGGTAAACGTGTTCTTGAGTGGAGACCGCGACTTGGCAAACGTAGTGTAGGACGCCCTCCGGCCAGGTGGGATGACCTGCGAAAGACTGCAAGCAAATGCTGGATGTGTCAAGCTGAAGACAGGGCGCTATGGCGCTTATTAGGGGAGGTCTATGTCCAACATAGGTTGATGATGATGACGATGACATCTGTGGCGCGGTGAGCGAAGGTCCGCCTGCGACGCAGGTTGCGGGTTCGATTCCCGCCTCGGGGTAATTGTGTGTACGATCTGCAGATATTTGTTCCGGGTGTTCTGGTCGTTATCTTTAAATTCATAATAAAAAATGTTAGGTATATTAGTCATCCTAGTACCCATAACACAAACTCTGCTTAGCTTGGGGCTAAATTAATGCGAGATGATTGTCCAGCATTATTTATTTATTTATATACTTGGTATTTTGTTTTGAGTAGTTGTATGTTTCTTTAGTTTGTCACTTATTTTTTCTTCTGTTTTGTTAAATCTACTTATATCATTTGTGTTTGTTATTTTATTTAGAAATTACTTATTTTCTGTTCTTTTTGTGCCTATTTCAGGGACCCTGTCTCGAATAATTTCTTGGAAAATATATTTCATATTTGTTTTGACTATAGAAATAGGAGGTTTGGTCTATTTAGATATTCAAATAACCTTAATCATATTTTTACTTGTGTTATTTATAATATAAATTAAATCATTGAAAAATAACTAAAGTCATTTAAAACAGGATATTTACCATGATTTGATTTTTGAGTTTTCCAATATTTCGGCACAGTTTCATGCGCCATGATCACGGAATAACTGAAATGACTTTAGTGTTAATAACCATGATAGTTTCAGAAGTTTTATTGAAAAATAACTATTTTGTTATAAACTAAATTAATTAATTGAAAATCTACTAACATTAATTATTTCTTTCATTTTTCTTTGCAATAGTCTCTACAGCTGGCGGATACCATCTTTGTGTGTATCATATTGTGCACCCGAGGATGATACCCGCTATGTGTAGCCATCGCCTTTAGATTAACTTCGCAAAGAGCCTCTGTGTTGTTGGCTTCGGCCTCACGCAAGCCTTCCAAAGGACCGGGCCACTTTATGGCCCGAGATCATGGTAAATGAGAGACATATTAATAATTATGATTTTACATAATATTAGTGAAATTATTAATAGCATGTGGGTTTCAAATGATGATTATATTTAGCTTAGAGTTTGATTATTTGCAGTAGTTTTCTTAACATACATATTTTTTTCAGAGCTCATAGACCTGGCAACGTTGAACAATGTCGCTACAATACTGGCAATACTGACCAGACTCAAGTCGACAATAATAGCGAAAATAGTCAACACGGAGTCAGGTAAGATATCTATACTAATATTATGATGGGCTATAACTGTACTGTATAACTCAGAATAACGCGTAGGTACTTAGAGCTTTGTATAATGAGTAATGTGACAGAGTGCCATACTTACATTTGTGTCATATTATGATCTAAAGGTGGGTATGGCACACAATTATGAAAACTATTTCGCTTGTACCTACATACAAAGTTACATAATTATGTACACTTTATCTTAAGATTGAAACCCGAGGAATGTAACATTCGGGTCAAACCCCTACGGGTTTAAAGAGTTAAATATAAGAAATCATGTATATTCTTTAAAAATAAATAAGTGCAAAATACAATGTAAAAAAAATATAGAGGAAAGGTTTGATTTTTTGTTTGTTTGTTTGTAATGAATAGGCTCCGAAACTACTGGACCGATTTGAAAAATTCTTTCACCGTTGGGAAGCTACACTATCCCCGGTGAACATAGGCATATTTTCAAAGACGTTAGGGATCCGTACTAAAACCGTGCGAAGCCGGGAAGGTCCGCTAGTATTCTATATTCACATAGGTACTTTACCTACTTGTGTTGACAAATAAGACCTCTTTAAAATCATTAATTCGCCTAGAATGTTAAGTACATTCTAAAAAGCGTGTTTTAATTCAGTCTTTTCATATTTTATGTATACTATTAAGGTTTATATTACTATGGACCGTAGAATAAGTTAAATAAGATCTCTTACTTTTCTATGGTCTGAAATAAATGATTTTATTATATATTATTATTAAAAAGGTATTGACGAAGATGTTAATTCTAATTTTCAGCCCCAACAACAGCCTAGCTCGTCCATACAGCCCAAAATCCAGCAGCAACTTAGCCAGTAACTACAACCGCCCCCAACCCCCGCCCTACATGGGCTCAGCCACCAACACCCTTCACCACCGTAAATCCACCATCGACACCCCATCAACCAGCGGCCACACACCAGAACACCGATCCTTAGCTCTTGAAGAATCCCTCAAGCTTCTCAACGATGCTAACATCACAGCTGATTTCGATATCCCAATCATAAAGGAGCCGATTCTAGATATAAATGATGGGACCGAAGACTACGTGCCGATTAAGCCAGATTCGAGCGGCTATATCTCCATGAAGGCGGAGCTAGATGACATTGATGTACCGGATCTGGCGAAGTTCGGTGGAAACATCTGACATGAGGTTAAGGCAGACGGACAACCGCCTGTCAAAACTTGGTTCTGCTAAATCGTTGGTAGAATTCAAAATAAAACCTCTCCAGAACATTATGGAACGAATTTTAGATTTAGAAGTATCTAACGCCGAAATACGCAAACGCATCCCAGATTTAAAGCCACACACATGACACAGAAACCATGGCCGGGCCGGAGGCGAAGGCGTGCTGGTTGTTTCATACGTGCACCGCGCTACCGCCCAGCGGTGTATGTGTAGTCTTTCATATGAATGCATGATTGTAAAAACACCCCTCAGACGACTTTTTTCGAATTCCTTTTTATGATGGAAAAATGATCCCTATATAAAGACGGATCGATTGAGCGTAAAAAAACACCTCGTACATGATGGCTGTAAAAACACACCTTATCCGAATTTTTCAAAAAAATATTTAAAAAAAACGAATAGGAATTTATGTATAAAAAAATTAATATGTGGTCTCTTTTGTTTTACTTTATTTAATTACATATAAAAATAAATGTCTTTAGAACAGTTTTTTTACACCAGATAGTTTTTATTGATTTCCCGAAACTTTTGCATTTGGTCTGAGGGGTGTTTTTACAATCATGCATTCATATAAACTCGTATGATACAACCCGCACGCCTTCGCTTCCGGCTCGGCCATGGTTTCTGTAATTTAGTAATATTTATTCACATAAGACATGGTACATAATACATTGGTGGAATAACACAGTAGAGCTGCATATACAAATACAAAATACAAAAAAATTATTTACCAAAAGTTTACAATTATAATAACACCTTAACTTAGTTTATGTACTACATACATTTAAGAGTTTATTGGTTGAGGTGTTGCACTTAACAGTGACCCCCGCACTAGGCTAGGCCTGTTTCGCGGGGAATCAAAACATTTTCTGTTTGCTCGTCGGGTAAGGAAGTGCACTAACAAAACAAAATATCTCGCCCGAATGCAGGCACGTGAATATAAAAATCAGTTAAATTAAATTATATGTCATTAATTAAATCAGATAATCGCAAATAGTATTAAATTGTCAATTAAAAGTAGAACTCGCTAGGTCAAAACTTAAAATTAAGGAATACCTGTGTGTGGCGGCTTTTAAGCACGTCTCAACTTCAACTTCTTGCTAGATGGCTCTGCGTCTGGATTGACGCAATTCTGCCAATCGCCTCAAGTAGCTATTTTTTGACAGTTTTCAATGAAAATATGTCAGGAAATGGTCACTTGAGACCGGCTTAAATATGAAATGCGTTTGAGTATTCGGGGATAAGGCTAAGGACTAACTAAGCTTAGCTAACTAACTGTTGATTACACTTTGATTAGGATTTTATGTTAGATTTTGGTTTCATTAGAATAGGGAAATACGGTACAGCCATATTTCTCTACGCTAATGACACTAAAATATATCTAATCTATAGTTGATTTTGACATAATACTCACCGTAAAATATGCTATACTTACCTAAGTTTCATCATCATCATCATCATCGTCATCAGCCTATATCAGTCCACTGCTGGACATAGGCCTCCCCCAATGAGCGCCATAGCGCCCTGTCTTCAGCTTGCCGCATCCAGCATCTACCTGCAGTCTTTCGCAGGTCGTCATCCTACCTGGTCGGAGGGCGTCCTACACTCCGTTTACCGAGTCGTGGTCTCCACTCAAGAACACGTTTGCCCCAATTTACCTAAGTTTAGTTTAGTTTATTTATTTCCACCGTAGGTACACAATGTTACACTTGATGTCGTTAAATACTATTATTTGAAAGATAAATTACATTTTTATTATAACACACACTAACTTTTGACAAAGGAAACACCATAGGGCATTGCGAAAAAAAAAGCAGATAGGCATGCCTTCTTAAAAAATTAAAATAAATTCATTTATAATCATTTGTCACAATAAAACAGATAATAAATAATGGTATAAGTTAAATTGAATAATAAATTAGATAAAATGTCAAAGTAATCTGCTGTATAAGGGCATTGTCAAACTATAAGTATTAATACAACGGGTATTTATCGCGTTTATTTACCTATTTTTCCCGTCATCCCGTGACCACGACAGTGTGTAAACCTGTTGAAACGTCGGGAAAAATAGGTAAATAAACGCGATAAATACCCGTTGTATTAATACTTATAAATATGTGTTCAGATCGCGTAAGTTTAAAAGTATTTATTGTCAAACTAGTATCTGAATAATGAAATACATAAACAGTATTACTATTGCATTTCTACAATAGCACATAATAGTTATATAAGTAAGTGAACGAATATCAATATTATTAAAATATAACCTAGTCATCTAGTAAGTAGAATTTAATCATATCAATGTTTCTAATCTAGTCAATGTTCACGAATTTTCAATCACTGCTAAGACTAAAATGTAGTTGTTGATACGTTTTGAATAAATTGATGTTTAGTAAAATGGTTTTCAATATACAAAATGAAAAAGTCTCTTTTAGATATATATTATAGATTCTCATACAGTAATCTTTAGATCTTTTTGACGACCGATGTGGCGCGGTGGGCGAAGGTCCGCCTGCGACGCAGGAGGTTGCGGGTTCGATTCCCGCCTCGGAACAATTGTGTGTACGATCTGCAGATATTTGTTCCGGGTGTTCTGCTCGTTTTCTATGTATAATAAAAAATATATATCTATGTATGTAATGTATTGTATTATGTATATCAGTTATCTAGCACCCATAACACAAGCTTTGCTTACCATGGGGCTAGATAATTCTGTGTGGATGGTCCAGCATTTTTTTTATTTTATCTCAAATAAATACTAAGGTTAGTTATCAATTTTCATATAGGTAATTACTAATTACCTTAGCTATTTTAGCCCGCCTTATTCCGATCACTGGTAATTAACTACAACACAATTATTCTGTCATAAGAGTTTATTCAATAAAGCATAAAAGCTAAATAACAATTTAAACTTAACACTAAATAAATAACAAGAGATCTAACGCTAGCTACGACTATCTCTGTTTTGTTTTCATCATCAGCATATTACTTGTCCATTCTACGTCGACATCTCTGTTTCTTTGCAATTTAATTAAAGATTAGGACAATCGATAATTTTGGCAATTATTTGGAAATTTTCTATAGTTTTTGGAAGTATAAACCAGGTTATTTAAATCATATAACTTGCCTTTGCTTAATCTAACTTAATCACAGTCATAATAATATTATTATCTACGTACTAGCTCTAAGGTAAGTATTAACCATATACAAAATAATAACTTACATACCTACTTGGCGACTTTAATCATAATAAATTATAAGTTCACAGTAATAAATATCACAATAATTCTAGAAAGTTATTTCCGTAATAAAAAACCTCAATAATTCTTATGCATAATTTGTCCTTAAAAATTCGAAGGGAGAAACACTGGCTCTGTAAAATCTCGTAAAGCGCTACATCTAAAAGTAGTATTTATTAGAAGTTACCTAACCTTATTAGTAATAAGTAGGCCTATCTGATATCAACAATACTAAATTCGGTTGAGCTAAGCTAATAAACATATTGTTCATATATGTAAGAAAGATAACTGAATCTAATAATATGGTTCGGGCGACTTTTATAAGAACATAATGAATAGGTACCTCCTAAGATAGATGTTTCATACAAAAAGGTTATGTGAAATTTATTTTCCGTATCAGAGTTTTCGTCTTTTACTTAACTCCTAATTACATGTTCTTACCGTTTCCTGACAAACCTATAGGTTTCTGAAATAATAATACCTTACCTACCTAATCCTCATTTTGGCAAAGTAGAGGCAACGACAGAAAACTTAATAACCTACAACACAACGCACGCCACGAGTTTTTTAAAATACACTGTTGAGTTTCATTCGATGTTTTCAATACAAAATGGCGTCTATTCCACGGGTTTCCAACACACGACGGCGCGCATTTCGTCAGACGCTGCACCGAAGATCCTTACTCCTTCCGGGTCTACGTACTGGTTCAGTTGGTAATCCAGCAGAGTTTGGAAGCCGAAGACGTCACTGCCGAGTTGCTATGGACAAAGGAGACTAAATAATAGATAGACGACCTCTGTGGCACGGTGGGCGAAGGTCCGCCTGTTGCCACAATTGTTCCGACGCAGGTGGTCGGAACAATTCTGTGTACGATCTGCATTTGTTACGGCTGTTCTGGTAGTTTTTCTATGTATAATAAAAATTATCTATTTAATGTATTGTATTATGTATATCAGTTATCTTGTACCAATAACACAAGCTCTGCATAGCTTAGGGCTGGATCATGCTGTGTGGATTTCCCAGCATATAGAGAGATTTTAAGACATTAGAGCATTTATATCCCTATCAAAGAGGTCAAGATTTATGTGGGTGTATGGTATGAATAGGAACCTACTTGTGTAAGCGGGCTGGTGTTCGTAGTAAATACTCCTTTGAAGTCTCTCTCCTTGGCCAGTCGCATGGTCGCTGTCTCTAGGGCTTTGATGGCGGAGACATTGTCGCGAGAACTCATTGTCTCCGAGGTCGCCATCATGAAGGAATGAAGGACTATGCCTGGAAGTATGGAAAAGTTAAATGTATATTTTGAATAGGTAATTTCTAATTTTATACTAAAAACTCAATATTTGTAGATGGTACCTTTCCCACTGGGCAGCATGGAGTCCCTTACAGAAGACTCCACCATCTCCAAGAAGCCCATGATCTTGCACAATCCTCCGCTCAACTCCACCTCCGGCTCATCGCGCGCGTCGAAGTTCAGGGCAACGGCTACTGGGCGGCCGGTTTCTAGAGAACAGAATAGATGAAATATACTACAGTAGGTACAGATCGAGGGACGCTGCGTTCGTCGAAAGTAGCAAGTTTGCACGGAAACTATTCTATCAATCTCGCCACAGCACGCACTATCCAGTTTTTATTTTATTTAAGTGAGTTCTTATTTTTTAAATTGTAACCGTGATGCGACGAGACGATACCATTGTCGAAGTGCAGCGTTAAGCGATTGCTTAGCAGAATTGGCCCCCTGTTCACAGGACTAGGTCTGTGACTAGGTTGACTGTACCAAAGACAGATGCTAAATACGACACGACAGGGCGCTATGAAACGTATGAGTATGAAAACGTCACTTGTAAACGTAAATATATTTAAGTTATGGTAAATACCGGGAGCTCGATACCAAGATTTCATGCCATCTGTATCTTGTAATTGTTAACCTTTGTCATAGTTTATATTTTATTGTTATAGATTGTCTAGTGTATAGAGCCGTTTGGTGACGTCACGGAAGATATTCCGTGATGTGTCGTTCCGTGACCAAACGGCTCTATCGGACCGTTGGTTGTAAAATGCTTACAACTAACTCATGCTGAGACAGAGACCGTTTTGAGACTCAATTACAAATTCTGTTTTGTCTTTTATATTTTAATCATGTATGTTTTGTTGTAATGGTTGCAAATAAAATATTATATTTTATGCCACACATTAAGGGAGGTAGTGGACTCGCATAGCCATGCTTACCGTCAGCCAGCACCACGCTCAGCCCAGCATTGATCAGCGGCGACCAGAGCGCGCTGATGAGGTCCGCGTAGTCCTGCACCTGGATCTCTTGCTTCAGGAACTGCTCCAGTTCCGCCTTCTCGTAGAATGAGGATACTATCATTCTGGAAGATTACGAAAAGGCTATTAATTAAATGTTGGAATCAGCAGTAGGTAGGTATCTACCTAAGTAGAACTTTTGCTTTGTGTTGATTGAGAAGAGGGCTTAATACTTATTCTTTAAGAACCTTTACAAAATAAATAATCATACGTGGCCTAGGCGGAGATGGCGGGATGAGCTCGACCTCAACAAAGAGTGGGTTCTCCTTGCTGAGGACCGAGATGAGTGGAAGAAGGGGAGGGAGGCCTTTGCTCTGCAGTGGGACACCCCGGGCTAATATAATAATGCTAGACAATCTATACAGCATCATGGCCCATAATTATAGTATTATTACATACAGCACCCAATTCAGCACAGGGTTGTGAAAGCAAAATTCGATCTATCGCCCACCATTTGTGTAATAAAGCTTGTAAACCTCCATGTTGTATTCATATGTTTAGTTTTGTTTGTTTTTATGTACTTATGTGTGTGTCGAAATAAATGCTATGCTATTCTACTACAATACTGAAGTGCACCACTATCTAGAGTACTGCACGTACTATCTAGCTAGAGTATCTTTCGTCTATGAACGATTCTGTGACGATACCACAGTCATAAAAAAGCGATTGGTTACCAGAATTCGGCCCCAGAAATTTGGCGAATGCGAATGAAGAAAATAATAACATAGAAGAAGTTACTGATAGCGTCGGTAAAGCCAAGATATTTTTCAATTGTTTTGGAGAGCGGTAATTTTGGTGAACTTACTGAATGACGCTGTCTTTATGGTCATCCCTCATAGGCTCGCTCCTAAAGAGTTCCACTCCGTCGCGGTCGGAGTCAGGGTTGGTGCTGAGGCAGGCCAGCACCTCGCCAAGGTTACCAGCTCCGAGGAAGTCACTGATTTCTGCAACAGATTGACACCTTTAACGCGTATAGATATTTTTGTAAAGCTGGTGCGATTGTCTTATATTTTTTCGTACAATTAATTCATTGATGGATGATTAACACTGACCAACATCACTATTATGTTCAGGATATCAATTAAAACATATTGTTGTGATTAAGACGTGTATTGCAGCTAGTACCGGCACGACGACAAGACTCTTGGCGCGGCCGTCTCTCGGCGCGGATTCGTTGTTGGTTTGTTTTTGATAACCAATTCATTTATCATATAAATGGCGAGCGGCTGAAAAAAACCGATCGAGATCAAAATTTTGATCGAGATTTTTAATGAACGAATATTATCATATTGGTTACTCATAATGGTTACTGGGACATTGTGCCATTATTCGTCAGTTCTGAGTTACTCAATTAATATATTCTAAGTTTTTTTGTAAACTTGTTTCTAACTTACCAATATAATACCCCTTATCCCTCAACTGCGTGATGGTAAATATGGAATTCAGCGAGTTCCCTCCTAGCTCGAAGAATCCCGCGCGCACCGACAGGGCTCCCCTGGCGGCGCGGCCCAGGACTGCGCCCACTGTCTCGAAGAGAACGCGCGCTTTGTCCAGAGAAGCGGATTCAACGCCTGTGTAGTCGATCTCTAGAGGGATTTCTGAGTCGTCTGTATGAAAAAAAATGAAATGGAATTAGTTTATTTATCATGATGACACTACACACTACGCATGGCTTATTCCAGTTTTCGTCGTGTGGCAATACCTACGACAACTCCTACGTCTCGTAGCAATAGCTACGGCGGCGTAGAGGGAAAGCTTTCACCCTAGAGTACTAATATACATTTACCACAGCTTAATACTAATGATCACTTGGGAGGCTACTTTTTAAATAAAACCAATTTATTATATTAGTTATTTAATATTTTTTTATAAAGATAACATAAAGGAATAGGCAAACTTCTACCTTTTCAAAAACTTAAACCAAATTCTTCTTTAAAATCAACATTAGTCTTAAAATAAGACTTGAAACTTACAATTATGAACATTTTTTCTTATAACAGAACAGCCTTTTAACAGTCTGGTAAAAAAAAGACTTCTCGATTTTTGTTTTTTTTTTGGCATCAGTATTGCTATCCAATATATAAACTTTATAAAACACTAAATCAAACTTATGGTAACGTCACATTTTTGTCTACAAACGAATTTGAAGCTCCAGTAACAAAAAAATAAAGGCTGACTAGCCTTTATTTTTTTGTTACTGGAGCTACAAGATTTTCCACTGAATGTCCTGGAACTGAAGAACCTGACGCATTACTTGTATCTTGATGTGGTATTGAAATGTTCGGGGGTTCAGAGTCATCTACTACAATATTTTGTAGGTCTTCTTCCAGTCGGAATGGCACGAAAGAAGGATCTGCCACGCTATTGTCAGAGTCATAAGGATCGACATCCAGGTTGTTCTCAGTTTCACTGTCGGAGTTCTCATTTAGTAAAGAATCGGCTATCTGTTATTCGTTGAGATTAATCTTAAAAGAAAATAAACATTTGTTAAGTTATAACATGGCTACATGCTAAAAAACAGCGCAAAACAAGACAAGTAACTGAAAATAAACTTACCGTTAATACTAATGATCGCCTCCCAGGCGATCCAGTAGCTTTTATTTTGAAAACGGAGCGTCCGCGGCGGGTCCGCTTGCGCTCACGTCTGCGGCGTGGTGAATACGGAATTAGCGCGAAAGCACAATTTTATTGGCGGGCGCGTTTTTGAAATAACCGGAAAAAACTTACCGCGCGCGGCCTGTCAGGCGATGATTAGTATTCTAGGGTTAAAGTAAAGCTTTTACCCACACCGTATGAAGCAAATATACATATTTATGTAACTACTAAATGTGCTACTAACTCAGTTTGGGGTCGACCATTAACCTCGTGATATTTAAAAAAAAAATCTTAAACAACCGCCCTCTTACTTATAAACGTTTAGGTGTTCAAGGACTATATTAAACTGAGCCATCTGACTTCTTTTAACTTTAAGCAATGCAAAGTACTCATAAAAAAGTGTTATTTCTTTACCATTGTTGTTAGTGTTTTCGTACATCTTCAGGAGCGCTTGCCGGTCAACTTTGCCGTTCACCAGTAACGGAACGGTCTCGATTTCGATTACCTGCAAATCAACAAAAATTGCTCGTTTTCAATTGAAATAGAGAAAACAAAAATAAGAAACGTATCAGCCAGGATTATAGCTAAACATATCTTTATAATTCCTTTTTGAAATCATATTTATTGTTGAGACTTTTCCTTTACAATGTATGGCAGTCCTGTATTTACATACATAATTACCTACATTTTATCACAACAGCCAAAAACGCCGAAGAAATCTATATCCACGAGACATAATCATCTAGAATTAAAATTCGCTGCATGAAATCTTTCTTCTACTTCAGTTCCAGCCAGCCTTTGCTAGTTAGTTCACCACCATAATAACGCTCATTCCTAAACCGCATCCAGCATCTGGTAAATCAAATCAGAGCAGTCTCTCGCAGGTCATCATGTTACATATCTTAACACTTTGAGTGCTGAAAACGCACGGTATGAGTTTTCTACAAGTGACTAATATGCGTAAATCCACACTAGCGCAGCGGCTGAGAAAATACAGATCTTTGTGACTCAGCAGAGCTGTAATATTTTTCGAACGAAACGCATGTGCGGCGCAACACAACCGCTGTGTAGAGCGGCAGCACGAATTTTTTAGGTAAAAAAAAAGATCGCAGTCGTCGAAAAAAAACAGCAGTCAAAGTGTTAAGTGGAGACCGCGGTTTTTAAACAGCGGTCTCGCTTTATTCCATTTATTCCATCGGGAGATATGAATCTCCCGTAGAACCCATATCCGTTGGAAGACGTTGGAAGAGAAGGGTTGGAGAAACTATAACAAAAAAATATACAAAAAAAAAGAACCCATAACAAGAAAATCAATTTAAATTTACTTGATTGGGTCATGATCCAACCAAATTTAAAATCATTTTTCTTTCTGACATAATTTCATTATTATTTTCTTTGTTTATTATGTAATTTTGTACAATATACAGGGCGTCCCACGGCCATGCCACATGGAGGGAAAATATCTTAAATATTGTAGATGGAACATTTTACTGAAAGAAGACATTATTTGAATTTAAAAAACAATTTAAACTGCATTCATAGATATTTAAATAATTACATGGTTGAACCGGGAATCGAACCAGTTACGCGAGAAAAATAATTATCCTGTAACTTTATCATACCGATCGAAAGGCTTCATCATAAGGATTATTTTTGCTAAATAATATAGTGTCAGAAATAAAAGGAAGACCATGAATTTTAGCTAATAAAATTTCAAATTCAAATAATGTCTTCTTTCAGTAAAATGTTCCACCTACAATATTCAAGGTACTTTCCCTCCATGTGGCATACCCGTGGGACGCCCTGTATAGTTTGACAATGCCCTGCATACTTTGACATACCTTTTAACTAATTAATTATTTATATTACTGTGTACTTTAAAACTATTTATTATATTTTAAAGAAGGCATGTCTGTCAGGTATTTTCATTGCACAATCCCAAGGTGTTGTCAAAATATAGAGATTAAAAAAAAATATTGTAATATAACTATTAAATAGCACTTAACGACATCAAGTGTAAATCCTACGGTGGAAATAAATAAAGAAAAAACAAACTGTAACAAAGGCTGTAATTAGCCTACCTGTGGTATCATATAGCTAGTCAGTCGAGTCTTCAGGCTGGCCTCCACGTGGCGGGCCGCGATCCTGGCGCTTGGGTCCAAGGTCACGAATGCCAGGATCTCAGGGTTGCCCTGGTCCAGGCCGTAGCAGAGGACTACACCTGGTGGATACAATAAAGAGTTAAAGATAAATGAGGGAAAGGCCTTTCTTCACGATCACTTATATTAACCATGCATAAAGCTATTATAAAAAAAATACGAATTGAGAACCTCTCTTTATTTAAGTCGGATATAAATACACTTGGTTGATGGTGGAAAATCTTTGCAGTGATATTTCACCATTTTTGAGAGCATATTTTTTGTTCTAAGTCTTTTTTCCCTCTGATATATTTCTTACAACAGCAGGATAAATAAAAAATAATAATAATTCTGGACAATTCACACAGCGTTATCTAAACCCCAAGCTAAGCAGAGCTTGTGTTATGGGTACTAGATAACTGACGTACATTATACAATATACATACATAGTATAGACAGATATGATAAATGAAGGGCTTCAAATCAGAATCTCTTATACTCTAACGAAACCAACAACAAAAGCAAAGTACCACAGGTTCCTTACATTTGTCGACTCCCGGCACGCTGGCCACAGCACGGTCCACCTCCTGCAAGTCCACCCTGTGTCCTCGTATCTTCACTTGGGAGTCTGTTCTCCCGCAGTACAGAATCACACCTTTGTTCAGGACTCCGTAGTCTCCCGTGCGGTACAGGCGGCTAAAGTCTGAAAGTATTCATAAGGGTGTTAATCAAAAGAGTTGATAAACAGGTTTCCGCATAGACGTTCCTTCTCTACAATCATTACTATAAAAATGCCTAGTAATGATCAAACTATTCTTACCTAATAGAATAAATCTAAGTAATCAAGCGACTGAGTAACAAATCGATCCAAGTTAAAGATGTTTAGACTTCTGCAATAACCTGGATGCATTCGTTTTAGATATCAACTGAAAGCTTTGGTTTAGAAAATCAGTTTTTGATCGGATTAAGCCAGTTTTGAAAGAGCAGTGCTCTTTGGATTTGGCCGAGTTTGATCCGAAAGCCGTATTTTTCCTTTCCCCACTTTTTTACTGATTTAGCCTACAATTGGCTTGTTTTGAAGGGCATGAATCGAGTTCATTCTAGAGATTCCGACCTCATATCCAGTATAAAATGGAGATTTTGAAACCAAAGCATTCAACTTTTGTTAATCCCCTCTATACTATAAGGTACTTTAGAAATAGAGATTATTGAATCTGCTCTGTTACTTAATGCTACGGAGCAATATAATTCTGATTCCAGCTATCGCCGCTTCACCTGGATGCTTAGCATGCGGGTTGTCCTGGAAGCTTGCCGCCCCCTGCCCCCCCACGTAGCCGGCCGCGAGGTTGCCCCCCGCCACCCACACCTGCCCCGGAGACCCCTCGCTCACCGGCACCATCTCATCATCCAGGAGGTACACCGCGCAGTTGTCCAGGGGAGAACCTGTAGAAGGTTGCGGTTAGATTTCATCATCATCATCATCAGCCTATGTTAGTTCACAGCTGGACATAGGCCTCCCTAATGAGCGCCATATCGCCCTGTCTTCAGCTTGACGCATCTAGCATAAGGTCTGTCTGTGCAGAAGGTTATTATGTTCGATTACTGTCACGGGAAAAATGCTTATGCGATCTACAGGTATTTGTTTTAGATGAAGACCTTGGCTCGTCGAGTCGAGCAGAATTTCTATTCTGTGAACGATCTATTACAATTGTAAACCTGACTTTATTCTTATTTATTATTCTAATATGATTTATTTTTATTTCCAATTTTAACAAAATGTATTGTATACGAAAATTTGACATGAAGTGGTTTTAACCAATAAATTGTATTTCTGTACCTCTAGCTAGATGTTAAAGAATAGTGTGTATCAGGGGATTTCATTTGATTTAATTTTATGCCATGTGAAAGGGTCTCCCGTTGTAATATTTTTATAACAATAGGACCAACTCACCAATAGGAATGGTCGGGAACGAATCCAGCTGTTGCGCTTTCTCCAGCACATAATACGTTACATCCCCCATAACCTCTGTACTCCCGTAGAAGTTCGCCAGCTTGTACCCGTTCTGATCGCCGAAAGACTTGAAGAACTGCCCTGCAAGCTCTTTGCTGAGGGTCTCACCGGAACAGACCCAGAGTTTGAGGCTCTTTAGAGGCTTCTCTGAAGGAGTCAGGGAGAGGTAGATGAGGATTGATCGGAGCAGCGTTGGTACGAGCACTAAACGTTGCACCTGCGAAAAGATTCTGATGTAAGTAAAGTTAAGGAGATTAGTGGATAACATCCCACCTATCCAACATTCCATCTTTTACACTCTGCTATGATTGAAAGAAATTTTAAGAATCTGTCAGATGGTAGATACACGCTTTGAAGGGTGATGATGATGACGAAGGGGGTTTCGTTTTGCCCAATACATTTTCTGAGTACGTATTATGTCACCAAAACATATTTACTACCATTTCTACCATTTCATTATCTCGATACTCGATACCAAGTTGCAGTTCGCTTGGTCAATTTTCATAAATTGACAGTAATTCCATTAATTAAAACAACATTTATTTATTTGATTGAATATTACCCATACGAGTGAGTTAGCAATTACACTAAGTTCACTTTCAGCAGTAATCACAATCGTAGGATTCCGTAATTCCCTACGACGTAGAAGAAAATAGGTACCTGATTCTCGCTCAACACCCTAACCAGCTTTTGAGGATCCCTAGTTATTTCCCTCGACAGCACCAGCAGAGTCCTCCCATGTAGCAAAGGGCCCCAGATCTCGGTCACAGAGTCCACAAAGGTTAGAGCTGTCTTCCACACGCAGGTCACTTCTGTGTCGGAGTAGGGGAAGGTCTGGAACTGCCACCAGAGGCGGTTGCAGATGGCTGAGTAGGGGATACGGACTCCTGAAATAGAAAATATAAGCTTTGGTTTATATCCTGGAAAACAGGAGGTTGGTAAACAATGTAACGTTTCCCAAAGATCGCCACAATGTAAAATCTCAAGTTTAAATATTCATACTATGTTTATGATTCTTTGCATCAAGTCGGCAGTTATCTCAACTGTCTCAATTGTAGTACTAGTTCTAATTTGCTTTTATTCTTTGATTGTAATTTTTTCTTTGTTAAGAAAAAAATAATTACTAATGTATGTAAAAACTTCCAGGCTTACCTACACTTAAACTTAATTTAGGGTTAAGTTAAGATTATTCATTGTACCGTAGTATTTAATTCAAACTCAAACTCAAATAATTTATTTCATTAGGCTTACAAAGTAAGCACTTAGACAAGTCAATTGACATGCCAAGATTTCTGATATGATAATGTAATGGTGAATATATTAATATATAAAATACATAAGCTCGATATACCTTTAGGCACCCCCGTGCTCCCAGAAGTATACAGCACGATGGCGATACTGCTCGCAGTAGACGGTGCCAGGACCTCTATATCCTGAGGATCCTCGATGGACAGGCTGGAGGCTTCTTGGAGCAACTCCTCGAAGGATACCGATGGGATGCCGCTGCCAGTGAACATTGATGGGTTTGCTAGAAGAATGCAAATAGGTTTAGAGCTAATCTGACCACAAATTAGTCGCTACATTAGTAAGGACCTATAGGTTTATGGCTACGATGGTTTTATAAATTTGACATAGCGCAGTGGGCGATGATCCGTATTAAAACCGTGCGAAGCCGGGAAGGTCCGCTAGTCTATAAAAAGGGTTTAATTAAAAAACTATGTAAGTACTTTTACACGCGAAGAATTTTTAAAAATATTACCATACAAAAAAGTCGCTTATCGACTAAATTTTAATGGTAATATTTTTTTAAAATGCGAGCATTAAACTCTTGCTTGCTTGTAGGTTTTTTAATGAAGTAGATTGTACCTACTACATTAAAAAAAAAATTCAATCATTCATTTATTATATTTTTTCACAAGTCTTGTGGCAGGGATGGCAATATTTTTTCATTGTATCATATATCATCACACATTCATCATGAACTAGCTGTGCCCCGCGGCTTCGCGTGGAAATCTATTAGTCAAATGTTTTATAAACCCTTTGAATCGCTCTATCTATTAAAAAAATCGCATCATAATCCGTTGCGTAGTTTTAAAGATCTAAGAATAAATAGGGACAGACAGACAGCGGGAAGCGACTTTGTTTTATACTATGTGGTGATAGTGATGTTTGTCCAAAAAGCAGAGCTTGGTTGAAAACATTATCTCATTTCAATGTAACTCCGCTTACCACTGTCATCGTAGATCACCAGCGCTGGCTCCGCATCAGCGAGGATGTGATTAACCCTGGCTTGGGGGAAGCTCGGCTCCATTGGCACGTAGGCCGCTCCTGCCTTCCAGATCGCTAGGAGGGCGGTCACGGTACTGGAATAGAGGAAATTAAAATGAGATAGGAAAAATACAATATCTACAAATACTGTTTAATTTAACAAATATTTACATTCCGTAAAACGAGCTGTGTGAACCTAGCAACCGACTTTGATGATTTTTTTAACCTATTCCATTGTACCGGCAAAATTTTCGTTTGTATGATGATGCTGGATGCGGCAAGCTGATGACAGGGACACTATGGCGCTCATTAGGGGAGGCCTATGTCCAGCAGTGGACTACTTTCTTGCTTCCTATATATATGCTTACCGCTTTTAGCGATAAGGCCGCCGATTGTGCCACTAGTTATAATTAGTATTAAGATCCTTAAGTATTTTTTTTTTGTATTGATGGTGCAATAAAGTTATATTGTATACTTTAGGCTAATGATGTCAAAGTCAAAGTCATTTATTTCTTTAGGCTAACAAAATAAGCAATCTAACAAGAACGAACCCGAAAATGTTTGTGCCCCGACAGGGTTTTTATTGTTTTTGTACCCAATAAGAAATATTACCTGTATGCATTAAATCCCAATAAATAATATTGAAATTGTTTTAGTTAGGCGAATTGAGCTGTCTGATAGCTGTTGTGACAATCACACGAAATTGCAAGTTCCTATTTCGTCGACACAATCCAAAGGATAGAAATGTCCTCGTTAGCTCACATATGTATGTCTACTGTTGATCATGTCTCTCCCAACCCCAAGAGGGGTTTACCGTTATCACGAAACTTGGTAGAAGAATTGGTGATCGCAGCGGGGGTGTTATAAATACGCAGAAGGAAGCTACTGGTTTTTCGCTGGTTAGTTCTCATATCCGAAGTTTACGACATCCACGGACACCTAGTCGCCATCGCGCGTTGTTGCTCCGAACGTTCGCTCGAGCGGGCAGTGACGGCGGCGAGAGCGTTGGTCCGGGCAGACAGCAGCGATACGTAGGACACCCGTGATGTATGAATTCTGGCCGAAGAATGTGCTGTTCCGGCGTTTTCGCGGAATTCACATACATAATTTCACATACTGCGTCACACACGTCGCCAACATTACGTGTTAGTACCTAAATAGTTTTATTTTATGTATGTTAGATTAAGTATTTATAGTCTGTCCATCCAGAATGTAGAATGTTTGTAAACAGAGCCACTGACAGTTCAATCAGCTGATGTAGGGGTGAAAAACATTTTTTTATTTAGGTCACATCTTGAGCTTTGATTGGGGTGCCTTACTGGGCTGGTGATATTTGATGTAAATAATTAAAAGGCATAAACAAAGCATCCCTGTGAAATCAGCCTACTTTTATCATTACCTATCCTTATAGAATGGAATAAAAGCTAAAGGATTATGAAATAAGACTAAAAATCATTAGACTTTTTATGCTCTCAAACTATTTTTCACCTGTGCCAATTCAATTAAATGTAAATGTGCCTGTTTAAAGTATTTTCCTTGAAGCACTAAACATTATTGATGAAATTGGAAGAATTCATAACCTTTGACTGATTGTCGCTAAACAAATATGCAGCGTGAAATTAAACGTTAAAACATCCGGCTAAATTAAAATAATACTCTCTGTCAGAAATATGTATGGTCATAGTGCTATCCTTGATTCGAAATCATAGTTAAAAAGTAACCAACTGTTTGCAACACGGGACGTCAAAACTGAGATTCGTTAGGGATGGCACTGTTACAAAGACAAAAAATCTCTAGTGATTTTAATCTTTGTTTACGATCACATAATGTCGATTTGTTAATTGAAATAATTAGATTCTGCATAGAATTGACGTCAGGATTATAAAAAGTAATAAATCTAATAGAATGTATATGTGAAATCATTAGAGTTCTATTAGGCCTGCATCATTTCGTGGTGATAACCCTAAAAATCAGCTGATTTCTAATGTTTACAAACATTCTACATTCTGGATGGATAGAGTATAACTACATATACTACTAACTACTATATTGTATATGGGCCGTAGTTTTTAAGTATTTTCCATCCTGTACTAGACTAATATTGCCTGAAATAAATGAATTATTATGTAACAATATGTTAAGAATCCTTACTTATGCGTAGGCTGCATGCACACAGCGACCACGAAGTCGCCATCGCGGTTGCTGCCCGTAAGCCTCGCGCGGGCAGTGAGTGCGCGGGCGAGAGCGTTGGTGCGGGCAGAAAGCGATGCGTAGGTCACCCGTGATGTACCGCTCTCATCTGAAAATAAATAACTTATAAATAAACGGTTATAGAAAGAGCAAAAAAAGGTAGGTAGGATGAAAAGTTAAATCGGCACTCGGCTGGCCCTAGTTTGTTACGAAAATCGTAAGCAACAGAATAAATACAAACCTTTTTCTTGAAACTAGGTACATAGTTTGCATTGACGGCCAATTTCAATAGAAACTCATTTGTGAAAATCATTGGCCAACAATGTGTAGTTCTTTTTTTTAATATTTCGAATTATTATCTGTCGCTCCTCTTTTGTTCGCAACCTTTTGGTTAGTTTAGTTATAACTAAACTAAACTAACTAAACGGTTGTTCTTTGTGTTCTTTGTTTGCAACCAAAGATAATATTACCTGCTGTGGGCTATGTTTTTCCAGTGTTTCTGTATTGTGTTGGTGCATTTCTTTCATTGCCTCGAAGCTTGGTGCTTGGCTACAGCTAATGTGATGTGATGATGATGATGAAGTCACTTATAACGGGAAAGAGTAAGACAGGGCCCTATGGCGCTTATTAGAGAAGGCTTATGTCCAACAATCCACCGGGGTCCCATCACCAGACTAAGGGATACAGACCAGAGTAAAATAGAGCAGTCCCCTCGCTCTGTGCCAAGTGCGCCATATGCCTGGTGAGGGGGCCCGCTGCCACGGACCGCCGGGGGCCCATCACCACAGAAACTACTAATGGATACAAACCAGAGTAAAGTAGAGCAGTCCCCTCGCTCTGTGCCAAGTGCGCCATATGCCTGGTGAGGGGGCCCGCTGCCACGGACCGCCGGGGGCCCGTCACCACAGACACCCGAGGCAGGGAACCCATAGCTTACCTGAAACAAAGAATAAGTGCTTATTATTTTTAGAACTTTTTAAATTGGGAGAATTATTTGTACGATCTACAAAAATGTATTCTGGGTGTCTTCTATTTCAACATTCAATTCTTTTTCAGTACCATATTTTATACGAGACTAGCTGCACCCGCGGCTTCGCCCGCCTTAAAATCTATATATCAAATGGATTATAAACATCCCTCTTGAATCTATCTATTCAAAAAATCCGCATCAAAATCCATTGCGTATGTTTTAAAGATCTAAGCCTACATAGGGACAGACAGACAGCGGGAAGCTTTGTTTTATACTGACTATGTAGTGATAGTGATATAAAGAGCTAAAAAATAAAAACGCTCTATTAAAGTAGTCTATGTAGTGACATTGAAATTTAGAACATTAAAATTAAAATAATGTAATTTGATAATAATGAATAGTATAAAATTTTACTTGTCTAAGTGCTTATTTTGTGTGTACGATCTGCAGATATTTGTTCCGGGTGCTCTGGTCGTTTTCTATGTATAATAAAAAATATCTATCTATGTAATGTATTGTATTATGTATATCAGTTATCTAGTACCCATAACACAAGCTTTGCTTACCATGGGGCTAGATAATGCTGTGTGAATTGTCCAGCATTATTTATTTATTATTTATTTATTTTGTAAGTCTAAAGAAAATAAAAACATTTGATTTTGAATCTAGTGTTATCTGAACAAAATGCTTATTGTCATCCAACGTCTAATTTTATTTCCCAACTCGTCCCCTCTCCTGAGTAAGAGCCAGGTCGCTCGTTCCGACTTCCCTTGCTGAGTGGATGTGTTGATTGGGTAATGGTCAATTTGACCATTCCGATTCAATTGGTCTAGTATCGCCACAGGGCATTCGGAACAGCCTGGTCGTTGCCGAAATATTTGCTACTGTTGAATGAATTCGAATTTTATTTTATTTGTTATAATTAGAAGACACAGAACATAAAATCTTAAATTAAACTACAGCAACTAGCTTCAGCCCGTGGCGTAGCACGGCTTTTTGCTGGATAAACAGCAGGTAGATTAAGTTTTATTGCTTGTCCATAATGTCTGCAAAATTTCTGCCCCTTCCATTTATTAGTTTTGACGTTCTCGTTGTGACAAACAAACAATTTATCATCCAAACTTATCTCAAACTTACAAACTTTAAATGCTAGGTTATGCTAGGTTTAGCAAAAACAACGCATAATGGTCCAAATCTAGTTTAAATGCGGACGGAGCAGAAGTTCTTCAGTCTTCCCGTGACCACGACAGTGTATAAACCCGTTGAAACGTCGGGAAAACTAAGATAAAAATGAGATAAATACCCGTTCCACTGGACCGCCCGGCCAAATCAACTATATCCCACCAAAAACATAAATGTAAAAAAGGAGAGCCAAGTTCAATACAAAAATTATGCTTGGCTGTGGGCTTCCCCGCAAAAAGAATGGAGATCTAAATGAGTCCCAAGTTCTATGCACCATCGAAATATGTATTTATAGGAACAAAATAACATTATGAACAAGTATTAAACTCTATTTCTTTACTTTATTGGATACCTATAACAATTGCTGTTATAAAAAAATGTGAGATCTTAAAGTAATCGTCTAATAGCCCTATACTCGTATGTTCGAGCTTCGCGGACAAAAACGAAATCACGGCGCCGCGAGCGCGTCCCATTATTTACATAAATCGTTATATCTCGCTATCTACTACACCTATGCCCTAAAAAAATATACCATAAAAAAGCGAAAACTATACGGAATATATAAAGGTATAGACCTAGTATTAGAAAGAATCAAGTGGTCTCAAATAAATGCCTAAACTTGACAAAGTATCAAGTTACAACATTTTGGCGGTAAAATTACATTCAAACTTTGAGGTCATTAATTCGTCGCATCGAACGGTTTATTTAACGCATATGTTATTATGAACTAGCTTTTCTAATTCCGCTGCCCGTACAGATTTGAACGTAGATTGAGCGCCCTTGGACGAACAAAATAACAGTCATTATTGATAAAGCGTAGGTAAGTTACGAGCAGACCAATACGGCTTGGACCTAAGTTCAAATTGACTAATTGGACCGGTGAATTGGTTCCAGTGCACATTGCACCAAGCCTGGACGCACTAGCTGTTAAATCGCGCGTCAAAAAGTACGTTATTTTATTTATATTTGCATCTAAGAATATACTTCTATTTGCTGTCTAAGCAGGCAGATCCCTAACCCGAATGACCGGTCAAAAATTGAAGTGAATATCAATATCAATATAATAATGAATAGTATAAAATATGACTTGTCTAAGTGCTTATTTGTAAGCCTAAAGAAATAAACGTTCATTTCATTTCAATGCCCAGCGTAGAAATTATGGACATTACCCCAATGAGATAGGAGCCGATTAGACGCTTATCAGGGGGAGGGATGACCTGTGTTCAGCTGTGGACAATTATATGCTTTTGGGGAAGTGCTGTAGGTTATGTTTTATCTGGGTACCTACTAATGCCCGTGGCTTTAGTAGGCTAGTATTGCATTAACTCATGAACGGTTGTTGATTAATGCTCGACACGCATTAGTCAACAAATAAAATTACTTTACTTGCTTTAAAAAAAAAGCGGCATACATTTAATACATAGAGTGTCACTGACACTTATGCTGTATATACATATTTGTAGGGCGGTAACACATTAAGTGCCGACGATGCATACAATTATTATTGGACCCGTGGTCTTTGTGGACCCGTAGCTCACCAATGAGCCCCTTCCCGAGTAAACCACTTCGGATCGCTTAAACTTGGCAGTTAACGCGTTAAATCAACCTCTGCAACTTCCCGCGCGAATTAACCACCTAGTGCGTACAGTAGGAACCCAATAGTGCATTTAACTGCAGTAGCTATGGTTATTAAATCTGCGGTTAAACTATGATCGTAAATTCATAAAATATTGGTTGTTGAAGTTAAGTGGTGCTTAGCGAATGACCGCTCAGTAGAACAGCAAGATTAAGTACATGGTTAGATCCTTGAATTAACATGTTAACCCAAATTTTTCGTATTAAAAGGTGACGAGACTGTGTGGTACCTGGTGGTACTAACTTGTGGCTAAATTTAACTAGAGGTCGCGATAAATGTCGCGCTTTTACCTTATTTTTTTAATTTATGTAATATACGTCGTACAGTACACGTACAGTCCACGACTCGGTAAACGTAGTGTAGGACGCCCTCCGTCCTACACCAGGTGGGATGACGACCGGCGAAAGACTGCAGGTAGATGCTGGATGCGGCAAGCTGAAGAAAGGGCGCTATGGCGCAAATAGGGGGAGGTCCATCTCCAGCAGTGTACTGCTATAGACTGATGATGATGATGATGATGCTTGCGCACATGGTCGATAATGAAATCGAAGAAATCCTATGATAATCTATAATTCCTTCAAAATCCTTCTAAAGAAACACGACATTGATGACTTAATAAATTAATTATTTATGGAAATAGTGGGTAGTTTGTAATGATTTCTATTCGCGTAGTACCTACATATGGGTGTGTGCACTCTCTAAATTCGTTCCCTTTCATAATCCGATGCAACGGCCGGGCCGATCGACGGGGCGAGGTCAGACGCTGGACCAACGAGGAAGAACACTTATAAAGTCTATTTAATAACCAGAAACTGAATAAAAATTATTACGCATTAATATTTTTATTCAGTTTCTGGTTATTAAAGCCCTTATTCATTGTAAAATATAAAATATAGTTATACCGTTTGACAATCGATATTCTTTTGTTGTATTGTATTTACTGCCGTTCTGTAACATGATGCAAGATGCTGGGTCCAGAGCATCATCTCCGTGAACTAGCAGGTATAGTGAAGGTTATTATCACTTTAACCAGTATATTATCACTACATGGTATAAAACAAAGTCGTTTCTCGCTGTCTGTCTGTCGTCCCTATGTATGCTTATCTTTAAAACTACGCAACGGATGTTTTTTTATAGATAGAGTGATGCAAGAGGAAGGTTTATAAAGTACTAGCTGTTTCCTGCGGTTTCACCCGCGTTAAATTCGAATATCACATTTCTAAAACAGCTTATGTTCACCAGGGATATTGTAGATTCCGAACGTTGAAAGAATTTTTTAAATCGGTCCAGTAGTTTCGGAGCCTATTCGATACAAACAAACAAAAAAATCAAAACTTCCCTCTTTATAATATTGGTATAGAGTAGATACAAATTAGAACTGGTAGGTATTTACAATTGAAACAGTTGAACTAACTGCAGACGTTATAAACAATTTAGAGGAAGCTCAACTATTCCATATCAACCAGTCGGCGCCACTTAGGAAATTGGCGTATTTAATGGGCAAAGCAACATCACCCAACTGTGAGACGTGCGATAAGCCGGAGGACGTGTACCACGTGCTGGTGGAGTGCGTCCGGAACCAGGCCGAGCGCCAGCTAGTACTCCAGGAATTCAACATCAATGTTGTTGATGTTGGAGCTTTCCACTCTCAAGTGGCAACTTAGCTTTATAAGTAGCAAAACGTAGGTACATAGGTAGTAAGTTAAGTAATGATTAAAATATGTAACTAGTTAAGTAATATAGTTCTAATTAAGTGTTTGTTTTAATTAAGTGTTATTTTTGTTTTGTTAATTCCAGAAGTGGTTGTTTTGTTAATTTAAGTTTCTTCACTGTTACTAAGTCAACCGACATAAACATTGTTAAAAGGTTGTAAAATCTGAATAAAAAAAAATATAAAAAAAAACCAGTCGGCGCGTGTCCCCGCGACGCTGGCTGCATTGCCCCGCTGGCTGTAGATATGGCAATGCTGATGCGTAACGCTAGATACTCACCAGCTCTCGGGTCACGCGTCGTTTCGACCAGACGCTTAGACAATTTTAGGTACTGCGCTATTTAAAAGAATTATTATTATTTATTCTTAATTCATTTAACACTTTGACTGCGATTTTTTTTCGACGACTGCGATCTTTTTTTTAACCTAAAAAATTCGTGCTGCCGCTCTACACAGCGGTTGTGTTGCACCGCACATGCGTTTCGTTCGAAAAATATTACGGCTGTGCTGAGTCACACAGATCTGTATTTTCTGAGCCGCTGCGCTAGTGTGGATTTACGCATATTAGTCACTTGTAGAAAACACATACCGTGTGATTTCAGCAATCAAAGTGTTAATTCATTCATTTACCAAAAATATACTGTACATAAGGATTTCTAGTGAGACCCAAACTAATCACAAGGCTTGTGTCTTGGGTGTCAGGCGAGCACAAGTTAAGACTAAACAATAGTTTTCATGGACGTAAGTAGGTTCGTTATTGTTAGTCATCATCATAATCATCAGCCACAGCTGGACATAGAGCTTCCCAGATTTATTGTTAGTATTTATTACTATTTAAACGAATTAATTATTATACTTATTATTTACAATAATTAGTGAAGTTTAACTCAAACTACATAATATTAAACTGTTCAAGATTACCACTGAATACTAAAGTGCGGTGAGGTTTCGTGCGTCCATCCATGCATAGTGATGACTATGGCTGTTAATTGCTGAGAACCGGGACAGATTTAATTGTGGCCTAACAGTGTCACGAGCATCCAACATCATACCTTCACGCTAGCAATCACACCTGAGGCCATACCCAGACCAGGAACATCAATAATCAAAAAACAAAAGGGTAGTGTCCTGGTAAAAAAAATATAGTCCGTCGGTTAGATTATCAGAAGATATTGGACATGTATTTTTTATTTTGTCAATCAAACAAATACTTACTTAAAAATAAAACGCGTCAAAGTTTAGGCTGAGGTTTAGGAGTGGGGGCTCGTGACGTCACAACTTGCTAAACTGGCTATATCTTCATATTTTTTTGTTTAATTGACAAAAGAAAAAACACGGGTCCAATATCTTCTAATAAAATCTAACTGACGGACTTAGTAGATTTTTTTAAGCCTATTGTAATGTAGCGACCACGACTCGGTAAAATGTAGGTCGCCCTCCGACCATGTGGGATGACGACCTGCGAAAGACTGCAGGTAGATTCTGGATGCGTCAAGCTGAAGACAAGGCGTTATGGCGCTCATTGGGGGAGGCCTATGTCCATCAGTGGACTGCTATAGGCTGATGATGAGTACCCATAACACAAAGCTACAGAGGTCGTCGATAAATGATGATGATGAAGTTTACAAATGAAGTAATCCAGATTCATTGCCACAACATTGTGTACAATACTTGAATACACACGTTTACGTCAAGGTCAGGTTTGTTGGGTAACCGCGGTGACTGACCTAGGTTAAGACTAGGAGTGGGGTGGAGTCGCCTTTGGAAAAAAAAATGTAACGGACTTTCGGTGTTTTGATTGGTTGTAGGAATGAATGATTTGCATTTATTTTTCGAAATAGCGATATCTATGGTATTATTAGAGGTGGTGTCGATTTTGGATAATGTTTTCTAACGGACGGTGTTTGATTGGTTGTGGGACTGAAAAATTTGCATTTATTTTCGAAATTGTGGTAGCGATGTCTATGGTTGGTATGGTAGGTGGCAGGGTGGAGTTGATTTTGGAAAAATAATCTAACGGTGTTTTGATTGGTTACGAGATTGAATAATTTGCATTTTTTTCGAAATGTTGGTTGCGAGCGATATCGGCTGCTTAAAATCAAAACATAGTAACTCGTTCCAACAAAAATGTTCAGGAGAGCCAAAAAACGTGTTGGCTACTTTGATTCGTTCGCCCGAAGAAACCAAAAGAGATAGCGATTTGGATGTTTGGCGAAAAGTTGTGCTATATTGTTGACATTTTAGTTTGCAATACTCGTAATCGTTTTAAACTATAGTTACACTTAAATCGCTCATACTTTATTTTTATTTGTGAATTTACCCAAATATGACTGGAAAAACAATATCAAAACTTAGTAAGTCCGCTTACTAGGTTATAAATTTGATTTTCTATTGTAAATGTGGACTAAAAAATTCATTTTAGGTACTTAGTGTTTATAAGAATAAAAAATAATCCCAAAGTACAGACAGCCACTCATCAGCTGGTTACTACAATCAGTCAAATGAAAAACGTATTTGACATTAAAGTGAGAATCGATTGAAGAAATTTGACAGATTTGTTTATATTGATGTGTGGCTGCCGTACCTATGAATGCAGAATAAAATTAAAAATCCTGTTGACTTATAAAAAGATGTTTATTAACTTACTTCAAAGGACTCTTTAATTAAAACATGACTCAAATTCTCAACAGTCAACTAAAGCTAAAAAAATAACCTTATGCTAAAATCATTATTAATGACAATGTTAAAAAACTACTCGTTGTTATTGGTAACGATTTGACCATCAATTTGCAAATCAATGGAGTTATCACTCGTGGGTAGATTCAGCCAAACCTCCATTCGTTTTCGTTCTGCAAAGCACGCATTATACGCCTGGACCGATAAAATTGCTTGTAACTCATTTTATTATTTTTTTAACACAGAGCGAAACACTCGTGCGCAATGTCACTGGACTTACTAAACGAAATGTCATTGATTTTACAATCGGCGCCAAATTCAAAACATAGCAAGTTGGTATTTCAAATTCATAACATAGTAAGTCGCTTGACCTGCTAGGGTTTTAAATTTGTATTCTGACATACTAAGTTTAGAAGTTGTATTTGAAGGAAATTTTCGTAATCACGCCAAATTGCTTAGACTTGCTAAATAAAATTTTTAAAATTAAGTATGAAACTGGGTGTTTTAAGGTCCACATCACTTCAATACTGTCTAGTAGGTCGAAAAATGCCAAAAACCGTTTTTTTTTCAAATCACCTGTTACTAGGTTTTGAATTTGGGCAGCCGATATCTTTGGTATTGTATGTGGTGGGTGAAGTAGTTTTTTTAATGACTTATAGTGTTTTGATTGGTTGTAGGATTTAATAATAAGCATTTATTTTTCGAAATTGTGGTAGCGATATCTATGGTAGGTATAGTAAGTGGTAGGATGGAGTCGCTTTTGGAAAATGTTTGGTAACGGACTAACGAACGGTGTTTTGATTGGTTGCGGAATTGAATAATTTGCATTTATTATTCGAAATAGCGATATCTATGGTATGATTAGTGGTAGAATTGGAGTCGATTTTGTTTTTTTAAAGGACATAGGTACAGTATTTTGATTGGTTGCAAGAATGAATGTTTTGCGTTTTTTTTTAAATTCTATGGCAATATGGTGGGGTGGAGTTGTTTTTGGATAATGTTTTGATTGGTTTATAGCATTAAATTCGTGCATTTACATTTATTTTCTCGAAATAGCCGTTAAGTAGGTACATAGGTAGGTACGCCAAGTCATGTAAGTATGATAAGAAGTATGTAAGTGTGATAAGAGAGCAGTGGAATCGTTTTCGATAATGTTATAGAAAAGTGGTCGTCTGATTGGTTGTTATATTTAATGATTGTTCATTATCTTTTATTTATGTAAATTATGCGTACTGGGCCGGGGTAGTGGGGTGGAGTCGCATTTGATGCGGTCCTTTTTGAGATTTGATTGGGTAGTGGATTTCATTAGTTATTTATTCATTTGAGTAATTATTATTTAACTAGTTTCTGCCAATGGCTTCGCACGCTTTTTTATATGGAAACGTCTAAAGGTTATTTCTATCCCATGGGCTACGTTTGATCCCAGGCTAAGAACCCTAAGCCACACCAATATTATAAATGCGAAAGTTTGGATGGATGTATGGATGGATGTTTGCGGTTGCGGATAATGATGATGTTTCTAAAAGGTATTTAAACTTCTGGGTTTACTCTCTATACATTAATTAGTAGATAATCGAAACACCTGGCAAGTTTTGCTACATTGCAATGCTTCACTAATCACAGCTGTGATAAAACGGTTTGCTACTTTGTGAATACATAATTCATAATTAACATTTACTTTTCGATTCCTTCCTGCAATCGTAAATCCGCAAGTTATAATACTTCCTATTTTTGCATTAGGTAGGTACTTATCTCAGATTATCTTTAAGATACGAATCATCATCTTTTAATTTATAGCATCGATTTCCTGTCTATTTATAACGTCTGTTTTTGGACAAGGTTTTAGTTAAACATCTTTTAATGTTTGATTGTCTGCGAGCCTGTTTTATAAGCCTAAAGATATATAAACATTACTAGCTGCGCCTCGCGGTTTCACCCGCGTGGTGATAGATATTTTGGATAATACAATTTTGACGACCGATGTGGCGCGGTGGGCGAAGGTCCGCCTGCGACGCAGGAGGTTGTGGGTTCGATTCCCGCCTCGGAATAAATGTGTGCACGATCTGCAGATATTTGTTCCGGGTGTTCTGGTCGTTTTCTATGTATAATAAAAAATATCTATCTATGTAATATAATTGTATTATGTATATCAGTTATCTGGTACCCATAACACAAGCTTCTGCTTAGCTTGGGGCTAGATAATGCTGTGTGAATTATCCAGCATTATTTATTTATTTTATTTATTTATTTATTTAATATAAAATATAAAACTTTTGAAACTATCATGGTTATAAACACTAAAGTCATTTAAAATATTGGATAACTCAAAAATCAAATCATGGTAAATATCGCGTTTTAAATGACTTTAATATACAATATATCTTTATGAATTGTAGCCTATGCGTTATTCTGATGTATAAGCTATATTATTGTAAAGTTTCATTAAAATCCATTCAGTAGTTTTAACGTGAAAGAGTAACAAACATCCATCCATACTAATAAACTTTTGCGTTTATAATATTAGTTCCTATAGGATTGATTTCTCAATAACAACGTTTCAGACTATTTATGAATTGATGTGTATCGGGTGCGGATGTGTAATGAATTGTGTCGGGTAGGAGTAAATCAATATGCCTTTTTTTATTTCTTTTTATCAACAGAGAAGTCATGGCATGTCGAGTAATTCAACATTTTGACACTTATACTGTACGCCATGATCACGGAATATTTCATATTTATTTTATTGCATCATTGTGTACATTTGTAGGTCTTAGTATCTAGGTAATGTATAAGAAACACAATGGTACCCAAGCAGGGCGTGGCAATATGTATGTTCCTACTGTGAATGGAAGTGAGCTGGGTTTCTAAAAAGCTTAGTTTTAATAGATAAGAGAGAAAGAGAGAGCGGAAAATTTAAAATCAATCACATAGTTTTATTTGAGTCACTAATATAAGTATTATTATTATTTCTTTATATGTATTTTAATAATTGTCATTTGTCATTAAAAAATTCATTTAAGTCATAATAGCATTTATTTATAAGATATTGTTTCAATTTTATTTGAAATGTTTTATCCTAATAAATAATAATAAAAGACCAATCAATCTAATTATTTGTTAGCAGACAATGGCCTACACGTTCGTATCATCATCATAGTCAGCGCATATCAGTCCACTGCTGGACATAGGCCTCCCCCAATGAGCGCCATAGCGCCCTGTCTTCAGCTTGCCGCATCCAGCATCTACCTGCAGTCAACAAGTTCGTATGTTTATTTTAAAATGTCCTATACAATACACTACTAATAGTAAAATCAAGTTTTTTTGTATGATGATAGCTAAGGAATCTGCAGATCTGATCCAAAAAAAGCTTGTAGCTATGAATTTTAATTATAATATTTCTAGTTTCTGCCCGCGACTTCGCACGCTTTGTGTCTCTGGAAACGTTCAAAGGTTTTTTCTTACCCACGGGAAATGTTTTATGGGATTAAAAGTAGCCTGTGTTTGGTTCCAGGCTTAAAGCTACATCTGTGCAAAATTTCAGCCTTTTTCGTTCAGTCGTTTTGGCGTGAAGAAGAAGTAACATATGTACATCCATCCATCCATCCATCTAAATATCCAAACATTCTCTTCATTCTTCCTCTGTGGCGCGGTGGGCGAAGGTCCTCCTGCGATGCAGGAGGTTGCGGGTTCGATTCCCGCCTCGGAACAATTGTGTATACGATCTGCAGATATTTGTTCCGGGTTTTCTGGCCGTTTTCTATTTATAATAAAAAATATCTACCTATCTGTATTATGTATATCAGTTATCTAGTACCCATAACACAAGCTCTGCTTAACTTGGGGCTGGATGATGCTGTGTGGATTGTCCAGCATTATTTATTTATTTATTCGCATTTATAATATTAGTGTGAATGAGCTATAGTTATGGTTTATATGTTTTTTAGTCCTTTAGACCACAATCTCAACTTATAGAAAGTAAACATGTGACCGAAGATGATTCACGAAGGTCTAGAAGACATATTTATTCTTTTTTAAAAGATACCTAGGAAGTAATTGGACGGAAAAACCGAACAACGAAAAGTTTTTTTTATCAATTAAATACAGATAGGTATTCCTTCTTAGTGGTTATAGACAATCTACAACATGAATGAAGCATGAAACTGACTTAATTAAATAATAAATAAATAAATAAATAAATAATGCTGGACAATTCACACAGCATTATCTAGCCCCATGGTAAGCAGAGCTTGTGTTATGGGTACTAGATAACTGATATACATAATACATAGATAGATATTTTTTATTATACATACAAAACAAAACAAAACGAATAAGTTAACGTATAAGTTTAACTAGTAAATTTAATTGCATGTATTGTTTAAATTGTGTCAGTATTATTTGATTCTATTTAACATGTGAATAAAATTTGCAGTTTAAAAAACGTATAAGTTAAAATAGGGTAATAATTGCATAATTTATAAATAAAAATAAGGTAATAGTTATAATAAAGTTATTATTTCTCAGTTTTAGCAAAGCTCTTCCAGCATGCACATGCATGTGCCTGGGACAACATAACTTTCACTTAGACCTAAGAATGAATGTAGGTAGATATATGCAAACATAAAAGAAATAAATAACATCAAAATGAAATAAAAAATTTAAAAACACGACACGCCATTTTTTGGCGGCGGCCATCTTGGATCCATTTTTATCGCACTAATTCCCGACTAATTCACCTTTCAAACAAAATCAAAATCGGTTCATCTGTTCGGGAGCTATGATGACACGACAGACAAACACACAGACACTTTAAACTTATGAGTTACTAGCTGCGCCCCGCGGTTTCACCCGCGTGGTGATAGACAAAATATCTTTATAAATTGTAGACTTTGTGTTATTCTGATATAAAACCTATATTATTGTAAAGTTTCATTAAAATCCATTCAGTAGTTTTTACGTGAAAGAGTAACAAACATCCATACTTACAAACTTTCGCGTTTTTAATATTAGTAGGATAACACATACCTCCTCCCCTCCTCCTCATTGCGTCGGGGGATAAAAAGCCACGGGCAAAACTTAGTGATTAAAATAAGCCCAGAAGGTAAAACCTGCGGCTGAATATTCGGAGTACGGAAGAATACGGCTGAATATTCGGAGTACGGAAGAATATTCTTCCGTACTCCGAATATTCAGCCGTAAGTAAGTTACATTGAAATTCATGGCCAGTATTTTTTGCTAGTACATATAAAAAGCTAATAACTTTATCAATGCCAATATCTTTAGCACAGTTTAACTAGTAAATATAAAGAGGTACATTTTTTAAAATATATTAAGCAGGTTTGACCTTTCGTTCGGGTTTTATTTATTTTTAATTTTTCCGGATCGACTTAAAGTGAACTTAATAGGAAGTACTTTAGAGGTCAATAAACGCCTCGACAGTTTGGTATGAAACTCTCGGTTTTAATAAGCAAGATTCGATAATTATCATCATCATCAGCCTATGTTAGTCCACTGCTGGACATAGGTTTCCCCCAATGAGCGCCATAGCGCCCTGTCTTCAGCTTGACGCATCCAGCATCTGCCCGCAGTCCTTCGCAGGTCGTCACCCCACCTGGCCGGAGGGCGTCCTACACTACGTTTGTTTAATAAATAATTTATTGAATTTCTGTATATGTATTGTATTGACTACCTTATGTAAATTTTCTTTTAATTAATGTAATTGGTTTTAAATAAGCGTGTTAATTAAATAAACATGTCCCATTTCAAAGAAAATGTCCTAGTGTTTTTCCCTGCGATTCTCGAAATAATTTATAATCACTAATTCTGATTCAAAGAATCTCTTAATCAATTAATATTTTAATTAATATTAATCTGTGTTTAAATCCGATACCTCATTAACACAAAATAAGTGGACATAAATATGAAACGGCTATAAGATGGCTATAAGTCATACTAGGGTTTATTCCCGGGAATTATGATCCCGGGAATGCCCGGGAAATCCATAGTACTCGAACCCGAAAAATTCAGGTCAATAAAAGTCAGGAACTCGAGAATTTTCTCCAATTTAACTCGTCTTTAGCCGCACTTTGGCGGCATCCTTTGTTCGTATCGACTCTATACAATCAAAGGATACCGCCCCGATGGAGACCGATTTCCCGGTAATACCCGGGAAATTAGTCTGGAATTCTCGGGAACCGAGAAATGAAATACCTCGAGACACCTTAAGCCCTACTGATGACTAATTACCAACGAACACAAAGGCATAGGTACCTGTACTATCATTATAAGACATCAGTGTAATCGTGCAGCCTTCGCCTGCATAATGATAATAAAAACAATTCAGTGTGAACCTGACCTAAAATAAATCCGATTGCAACACCGATATGGACAAAATAGCTAAGGAGCTGTTTTCAATACTCAATACTCAATGGTTTATTGCTTACATTGTGTACAAAAGTTCTTAACACTTTGACTGCTGAAATCACACGGTATGTGTTTTCTACAGGTGACTAATATGCGTAAAACCACACTAGCGCAGCGGCTGAGAAAATACAGATCTGTGTGACTCAGCACAGCCGTAATATTTTTCGAACGAAACGCATGTGCGGCGCAACGCAACCGCTGCGCTGTGTAGAGAGGCAGCATGATTTTTTTAGGATAAAAAAAAGATCGCAGTCGTCGAAAAAAAATCGCAGTCAAAGTGTTAAAAAATATATATAAGTCCAACATGCACCCTGCAAGGGTATTGCAACATAAATTTAAAGTTAAATCCTACGTGGCTATATACAATAAAGTTAATAATATGCATAATTTACCATTTCAAGTTAAAATTTAGGAACAGAGATGGGCATAGAGACGTCCTTAGAAATGTAGATAGATAGAAAACACTATATTATACCACACAAAACAGAAAACAATACAGGAATAAACAATAGAATAAAGGAAGTATAAAGGGCGGCCTTATCGCTGAGAGCGATCTCTTCCAGGCAACCTATGGATGGACTGGACATGGAGGAACAAAATAGACGGTGGTAATAATAGTGGTAATAGTGGTGGTGTATTTATGGTACCTACCACATAGTTAGATTGTTTTGAAATAACTAAAACCATACTTAAAATCTCGTAGTTTTTTAAGCTTTGCGGGATAAATACATTTTCTATTGGACCACCTCTTCTATGCAACTCTAAGAATCATTAATAATTTCCAAAAATAACCGGACTTACACATATATTAGTATATATGGTTTATATGTGGTTGCAAAGGAGGTGGTTCTATGTTCGATCGTATTAGAACTAGAGATGGGCCGAACATGGGTTTCACCGAATACGAACATTCGGCCGAATATTCGGCAAAACTTTTACCGAACCGAATATTCGGCCGAATATTCGGTACATTTAATTCCGTTCCGTCGCACAAATGCAAGTCTAAACTTGTTTACGCCAAGCGCCTACCTATATTTTGCATTAAGTTATTATGGATTCCTTGCCTTGCCTACCCTGCAAGGGATCCGGCGTGAAGATATTGATTGAAGTTATTATATTTTTACCAACCTACTTTAATTGAAAATAAAGCTTCAGTAACGACAAAATCAGAAAGCTACACTCTAAACTACTTACTTCATTACACTGTACACTCAAATCATGATAATAACAGATAAACAGATAAACATTTTATTCATAATTTGTCAAATTATATGTCACACTTTATAAATGAATTATTTCTAATATAAAATTATAATATCTAACTATAGTAAAAATTCAAAATAAGATTATTCTATATTAATAGTTTAAAAACTCTTCGTACGTATAGAACGCCTTCTCTATGAGCCAGTTTTTTAATTTTAATTTGAAATTATCTACACTCGGTGCGTCCCTAACCTTGTCTGGGAGCTTATTGTAGGTGGCTGGTCGCATTACGTGCGTCAACCTGTCCGATTTGGCCAGTCGTCTTGCCGCAGGCACCAGCCAGCCGACCGCTAATACACAGGGTCTTAACAGTAAAAACATTGCCGAACATTAGGTGATTCAGCCGAATATGAATATTCGGTAAAGCTGCCGAATATGCCGAATACCAAATATAAAACGAATATTCGGCCCATCTCTAATTAGAACCACCGTTGCCCAGCAGTGGATTAACACAGGCTCATGAAAAAAAACCTTTCATCCGTCCAATCTAACCTTAGTTAAATTAGTTAGTGACGTTGTATATTTACTAAAGTACCACCGTCTATTTTGTTCCTCCATGTCCAGTCCATCCATAGGTTGCCTGGAAGAGATCCCACTCAGCGATAAGACCGCCCGTTATACTTCCTTTATTCTATTGTTTATTCCTGTATTGTTTTCTGTTTTGTGTGGTATAATAAAGTGTTTTCTATCTATCTATACAAAAACCTTCTGAAGTAGTAATCGCATTCTACCTTCAACGCCTTTTTTCCTTTCACGGCCTCGTCTTCAGACAGTCTCACAAAAACTAATCAAACGTACAAACAATTCAGTAATTATTTTATTGAAAACAACTGACAATCACGATAATAAAATAAATATTAATAGACGGCATTAAATACGAGGTCGCGGTAATTAGTATAAATTCATTTATTTTAGAATCATAAAATATATATCCGACCAGGGATGACGACCTGCGAAAGACTGCAGGTAGATGCTGGATGCGGCAAGCTGAAGACAGGGCGCTATGGCGCTCATTGGGGGAGGCCTATGTCCAGTGGACTGTTATAGGCTGATGATGATGATGATGATGAAAATAACAGTTATATTAATACAATATCATGATATCGTATATAAAAAACAAAATACTAATCCTTACTTAATGTTATAAACGCGAAAGTTTGTAAGTATGGATGTATGTTTGTTACTCTTTCAAGTAAAAACTACTGAATGGAATTTAATGAAAACAATAATATAGCTTATACATCAGAATAACACATAGGCTACAATTTATAATGATAATAAATAAATAAATAATGCTGGACAATTCACACAGCATTATCTAGCCCCATGGTAAGCAGAGCTTGTGTTTTGGGTACTAGATAACTGATATACATAATACAATACATTACATAGATAGATATTTTTTATTATACATAGAAAACGACCAGATTACCCGATATATTGTATATTATCCAAAATATCTATCACCACGCGGGTGAAACCGCGGGGCGCAGCTAGTTATAATTATATGACTGTGTATTATTTAGTCGTAATATAAATAGTTATATTAGTTTAGTTAACCATTTGACACATAGATTTCCAAGCGGGCGACGCCGCGGGGCGCAGCTAGCTACCTAATAAAAAACAAAATCCTAATCCTTACTTAATATTATAAATGCGAAAGTGTGTTTGTTTGTTTGTCCTTCACGCCCTAACTTAGCAATCAATCGACTTGATTTTTGGCATAGAGTTAGTTAAAAGGATGGAGAGCAAATATAGGCAATTATATTTATTTACTTACAAATAATTTTGAGTCAATCAAATATTTTTATTCATTCAGTATGGTACAAGACACTTACTACAAGGTGCAACAAAATTAGTATCACTTGCGCGAAGGACACTGCGCGATGTCGCAATGCAATTTTCTGGACATACAGCTTGTAAACTCAAAGTAAGTTATTAATCCTAAATCACCAGCCCAAAGCAAGGACTATAGTTTCGCAATGTTCCATTAAAATCAGCCTTCACTTTACCGGCGGTTTTAATGTTTTGTTTGCTACTTAGGTTTGTTTGAACCTGGTTTAACCAGCTAGAATAGTTATTAAACTACTCCTTCTTTTTGATCAGCGTGGTCCATTTTAACCGACGACGAAAAAAAACTACGATACTACTTTAAACGAAATAAAAAAGTTCGCTTGTATTTATGTTCGTCGATTTCTCCGTCAATTTTATGGACAATCTTTTGATATTGTATGGAAAAAAAGCGCGTGGTGGTCTCATAAAAAAATATTTGAATGTATTTGTATATTTTATTATTATAATTTTTATGTACATATTTGTTCCGAAAAACTAAAAAACAGTGCAAATACTGGATTCGAAGTCACTTGTTAGATTTTTTAAAACAATTAAATTCAGCTCTTCGCACTAACCAGCACACATCTCCGCTCCACTCAGTCTAGGCAGTACGCATCTCCGTACTGTTTCGGTGGGTACATCATCATCATCAGCCTATAGCAGTCCACAGCTGGACGCCATAGCGCCCTGTCTTCAGCTTGCCGCATCCAGCATCTACCTGCAGTCTTTCGCAGGTCGTCATCCCCCCTGGTCGGAGGGCGGTGGATACACCCTAACTGAAAAACGTCTCTTCTTATCTCCTCTACGGACATCTCCGCTTTGGTGGATCGGGGCTTATGTAGGCCAAATTTCCCACGACCGACGTCGATGTCGAGTCGCGTCGCGTCGTCGTCGTCTCGGTGCGACCCGCCGAAGCCGGGCAGTGTATGCGTTTGTTGAGGATAGTAACTGGTCCAAAATTCAGTTGCAAGTTGTCCCAAACATTCATAGCACACGTACTAACAGGGCAAGTTAATAAAACGTTGTAAAAATACTTTAGAACCGATGATGATGATTGTTTGTTAATATATGTGTCTGGTTGGACGCTTTTCTGCCAGTGTCAAGTAATGGAAAATAATTGAAAATCAACTGAGTAATCAAATTATGAAGATTGTTTGATATTTTCACCAGAGCCTAGTTCGTTATCTAGCAGGGTGTACCACGTGCAGGGTAGGTTGGCTTGGGAGACGAGATGTTGGAGTCCCCCTTACACCTCTAGAACCGATTCGTTTGTTTATTAATCTTGACAATGACCTTGAAACCATAACGCAACCTCCTTCACAGTTCACTTCTTTGCAGATGATCAATTACTACTAAACAATAAGCACGCTATATTGCCGCCAATACAATTTAGATTTAATTCCTATCTCCTAAAGGTTGAAATTGAAAGTACCGATGCAGTTTGACCCAAATTTAAAGCCTTGTTGTACAGAATACGTTGTACACGCAAATAAAAGGTACAGTCGCCTTCTACAATCACTTGTGGCATTATGAAGTGCATTCTGTGTTTCATTGAGGAGGTTGCGAATCTGCAGATATTTGTTTCGGGTATTCTGGTCTGGTATTCTGGTGGATTGTATAATGTATATCAGTTATCTAGTACCCATAACACAAGCTCTGCTTACCATGGGGCTAGATAATGCTGTGTGAATTGTCCAGCATTATTTATTTTTTATTGTCCGAAATATAATATTATTTTATGAGGTTCCCTACCTGATAAAAAAAACATCATCTAGACTCGAGCTAAGAAGAGCGTGTTATGGGTACTAGATAACTGATATACATGTATCATTAAATGTAATAATACATTAAAATTAGTACCTTTAGCTGTAGATTGTTTGCAACAGTCTGCAGTTATCTCACTTGTTTCAATTGTTGGTTACACAACACTAGTAATACTAGTCTAATTTGTTTCTATTATTTGATTAGTACTTACTTCCTTTGTTATTAAAGATTTTAAAAAAATATATCTTTATAAGTAGATTTTTCTTTAAATACAGCTGACAGCTGCATGTCGTTTCAGCTTTTCAGTGGGTTTGGACGGGATGAGACTTTTCACGCCTCTATGAGACTTTTCAGTCCCGTATTTCATCTGGTCGAGCATATGCAAGTTTTTATTCCAAAAAAGCGTGCGAAGACGCATTCAGAAACTAGTAACATCATATACTTAGGAGAAACACGTGCGAAGCTGCAACTCACAAGGAATATTAAGAAGGAAAGGGATTTGGAGATTTTAATCCTAACAACGAACAGCACTTTTTTAAATCTATATCTATGAAAGTTTATTAAAATATATTTGATGTCTTGAATAAGTTGTTAGATTATAAAGCGGCAATATTGACGACCGATGTGGCGCGGTGGGCCAAGGTCCGCCTGCGACGCAGGAGGTTGCGGGTTCGATTCCCGCCTCGGAACAAATGTGTGTACGATCTGCAGATATTTGTTCCGGGTTTTCTGGTCGTTTTCTATGTATAATAAAAAATATCTATCTATGTAATGTATTGTATTATGTATATCAGTTATCTAGTACCCATAACACAAGCTCTGCTTACCATGGGGCTAGATAATGCTGCGTGGATTGTCCAGCATTATTTATTTATTTATTTATTATTATTACTGGCTATATAAGTATTAGCCACCTAGTAACATTGCAGTACCCTAGCAGGGTGCATGTTTGAAACATTTTTTTCTTTAAGATCTCCTGTACAACATATTTGCAATAAAAATATTGAGTACTAGCGGACCGTCCCGGCTTCACACGGGTAGCTTTTTTTTAACACTTTGATTGCTGAAATCACTCAGTATGTGTTTTCTACAAGTGACTAATATGCGTAAATCCACACTAGCGCAGCGGTTGAGAAAATACAGATCTGTGTGACTCAGCACAGCCGTAATATTTTTCGAACGAAACGCATGTGCGGCGCAACACAACCGCTGTGTAGAGCGGCAGCACGAATTTTTTAGGTTAAAAAAAAGATCGCAGTCGTCGAAAAAAAAATCGCAGTCAAAGTGTTAATATAATATAGCCGAGGTATATAGAATTTTTCAAATTGGTCCAGTGGTTTCGGAGCCTATATTCAATACAAACAAAGAAACAAAAAATCAAACATTTCCTCTTTATAATATTGTAGTATAGATATACATATATATACATTGTGGCCGCGCTGGGGCAAACGTGTTCTTGAGTGGAGACCACGACTCGGTAAACGTAGTGTAGGACGCCCTCCGACCAGGTGGGATGACGACCTGCGAAAGACTGCAGGTAGATGCTGGAAGCGGCAAGACAGGGCGCTATGGCGCTCATTGGGGGAGGCCTATGTCCAGCAGTTGACAGCTTAACAACATAGATTGAGTATATTCAAACATACTGCAAAAACACAGGGGTCAATTACGTGCGCAAATGTATTTGCTCGCGACTGTATCAAGTGGTTAATCATTACCCACTCACTTCCGAGGTCTCCCCAAATCTCAAGGTACATTGTTCTCGCATGGCGATGGTGAACAGTCGTTGTCACTGTCAAGGGTGTCACTGGTAGGCTGTTGGTTTTGCTACTTACTTAAACTTAACTTAAACTTGTAGTAAGCAAGGTATTTATTCTTAGATTGTTTGTTATTGTTATATGCAATGTTTTTGAACTTCTTTTTATTAAAAAAAAAATACAATGGTCCTAAGCAATTATTTATTTCTTAGAATGGTCTAATTATTATTAACTCATTTATTATCAGATTCTCAATCCATATACAAACTTAAAAATAAAAACATACAAAATTAAAAATAAATGTCACAAAATAAATCACACATAAAATCAAATAAAAATAGAATAATATAACTTAGCGAAATTAAAAAATAATATTAATAAAACATGTCCTGCGAAGGTACAAAACAAGTAGAATTAAAGAAAATATATAATACCTACGTAATACCTACCTATGTATAAAAAATATATCTATTTGTGATGTTACACAAATAGATATATGTTTATACATAGAAAACAACAAGACATCCGCAACAAATATCGGCAGACTGTACATTTGTCTCGAGGCGAGAATTGAACCTTCTGTGTCGCAGTCGGACCTTCACCCGCTGCGGTATATCGGTCGTCATAACAAGGAGTTTCTTAGAACCCTGAAGTACATACATATAATATAATTGCGTACCCGTTCGGTTTCTTGTGAGAGTTTCGGTTTCGGTTTCGAGTGAGGACCTTAAATGCTCTAAGGGTAGTACAGAGGAAAAGGAAGCCCTGACATAGTTATTATGCATTGTGTTTTAGCTGCGCCCCGCGTGTTCGCCCGTGTGGAAATCTATGTGTCATGGCAAATGGTTTATAAACCTTCCTCTTGAGTTAATAACTACTACAATAATAAACATAGGGTAACACGAGGGAGAAGCCGCGGGGCGCAGCTTGTTTAACACTTTGACTGCGGTTTTTTCGACGACTGCGATCTTTTTTTAACATAAAAAATTCGTGCTGCCGCTCTACACAGCGGTTGTGTTGCGCCGCACATGCGTTTCGTTCGTTACGGCTATGCTGAGTCACACAGATCTGTATTTTCTCAGCCGCTGCGCTAGTGTGGATTTACGCATATTAGTCACTTGTAGAAAACACATACCGTGTGATTTCAGCAGTCAAAGTGTTAATGTAATGAATAAAAGTGGTAATATTATATTTTGGTAAAAAAATATAATATTTAGTAAGTAGTTTAGTAAATTCTGTAAGTTATTAAATGGAACAAAGAATAATTTATGTATATATGATATACATCTACGCTAATAAGGCCATGTTTCACTGCAGGATATGTTACTATCAGAAGATCTTCCTGCTCTACTTGAGTTTAATATCATTAGGAGACTAGTTAAATAAACTTTGATAAATAATGCTGGACAATTCACACAGCATTATCTAGCCCCATGGTAAGCAGAGCTTGTGTTATGGGTACTAGATAACTGATATACATAATACAATACATTACATAGATAGATATTTTTTATTATACATAGAAAACAACCAGAACACCCGGAACAAATATCTGCAGATCGTACACACAATTGTTCCGAGGCGGGAATCGAGCCCGCAACCTTCTGCGTCGCAGGCGGACCTTCGCCCACCGCGCCACATCGGCCGTCAAAGTTTGATGCTATGTTTAAAATACAATTAATTTTACTTTATTTAGTAAGACAAATATATCGAAATTTACAAATTGTGTAAGTAGTTGAACGTAAATATAGTAATAATAAATAATGCTGGACAATCCACACAGATAACGACCAGAACACCAAACAAATGTCTGCAGATCGTACACACAATTATTCCGAGGCGGGAATCGAAACCGCAACCTCCTGCGTCGCAGGCGGCCCTTCGCCCACCGCGCCACAGAGGTCGTCGTACTTTAGGCATAGAGAACCGCTTTTGTGGCATGTTGACTAAATTCCAATCCAACCTAAGGTGCTCAGCACTATAGAAATATAATACTATAGATGTATGCTCAGTACTTCCACCGGTTTGCGCCGCTAGTTGCATAAAACTAGCCGCCAAGTGCACTCGCGCGCCAATGGTTCCGTACAAACATTTTGTTTCTTAGTTTACTAAGTATATAGTACTATTGATACTATTGTGTTTAATTGAAATAGTCTGTGTCCAAGTCACTCAGTTAGTAAAAGCTTTAGTTGAATAACACCACACTAGATGGCGCAAATGTAAAGATGAAAATTAGTACTAAGAAAATATAGCTAGATGTCGCTGCTAAAAGTGGACGAGAGGGTTGGATCGCGCTATCGTAGTTTGGTTTGCAACATTTACCGACATCAGAACCATAATTTTTAATAAATAAGTTCTCATTGGAAAGAAACAGTTTGTGTTATTTACCTAGTACGCGAGTTAACAGCGGGAATCAATACTTATCTTTTTTTATTAATAATCTTTTTTCTAAATTATAGGTAGGTAAAGTTTTCAGATTGCAAAAGACATTTATTTTATGCCATAAGACTACTTAATTGCCAAATATTATGATTCTAGGTCATCGCGAAGTATAGTTTCTGATTTATCTGTTGTTGTGATTGCAAGTGTCAAAATAATTATGTGTATAATGGGAAATAATGTCGCCCCTACTTTCCCTTTTGAGGTACGGAATCCTAAAATTATTATAAGTGCGTGCAAGTAAAGTAACATCATCGTACTGGCCTTGGCTATCAATGCTAAGGGTAACCAATCTAGCTCGGCTCGGTTATTGAACGCATGCGCGTGCTAGGATGCTGAGACGGACGTGGAAAAACTATTTGTTATGTTTTTTATTTTTCTAATATATGTGGAATTAATGGGAAATAAGTGCCCCCTATTTTTCCCATTTAACATACGGGACCCTAAATTATAAAAAGTGCGTGCAAGTAAAGTAACTTCATCGCAGTGTGATCGCACTGGCCTTGGTTATCAATGCTAAGGGTAACCAATCTAGCTCGGGTTGGTTATTGAACGCATGCGCGTGCTAGGATGCTGAGACGGACGTTGAAAAAACATTTTTATCTTTTTTTATGATAAAAATAGATCTGTATATAGCCATAAACATTTTATGCTCAGACGGTGTTGTGTGGGTTCATTTTTTATTTTGGGGAAGAAAATTAATTTCTAATTTATTTTATTAACTGTTACATTATTTCGGAGTTGGCGCTGGTCACCATATCTTGAATTTGTTCATTCGCCACCGTAGACAAAACCGCGCTCACTTAAAAATTGGGAATTTTTTTCCAAAAAGTGAGAAATTTTCTAGGTTGGAAATAATTACTACAAATTTCTCAATTTCTCGTATTAGATAAATGGCCTGTAAAGGTATTTTATATTGTCACTTGTTCTATTGATGGAAGATAGAGATTATTTATCACACATGTGTTTTATTTTTTTTTTATTAATTGTACCTAAATAATGTGCTTTTCAAAATCGTATCATTCAAAAATACAAAAATTCGTTCTTTCCTAATAAGCCATGCGAAATATAAATTAGTAATTAATTAAATAATATGATATGTATGTTTAATCTAATACCAAGGTAAATAATGTACTTACCTAGAATCATTTAGAATAATTTATTCAGTTGAGAAAATCCCTAGATGATGCTGGTAATAGTAATATGAGGAAAAATCTAAATAGGTATAGGTCAAAGGGAATCACAGCTTAATCACAATAGTTACTTTGTGTCACTTGTACTATAGGTTGAATGAATTTCCTCAATGAATGCATTTATTTGTAAATTCCATATTGCTGGGGTTCTATTGATTGGTTGAGATTCAATGAATAATGTTACACACACATTACATATTTTATTATGACACTGATAAACTTTATAATTTGTCGAGAAAAAAACACATTTTTAACCAATTACCAAAAAAGGCCACTGGGGCAAACGTGTTCTTGAGTAGAGACCACGGTGGGATGACGATCTGCGAAAGTCTGCAGGTTGCGGCAAGCTCAACGCATATCACCTCCCCGATTGGTCAGACGACATTGTGAAGGCTGTAGGGAAGCAGTGGATCCGACTGGCACAGGACCGCCAGGAGTGGCAAAATAAAGAAGAGGCCTATTATACATACTCAGCAGTGGGTGTTACCGGCTGATTAGATAGATAGATAGATATACAATAGCGAAATAATTTTCAAAATCGGTCCATAGTTGACGGAGATATCGACGAAGATAAACATGAAAAAACATACTTACAAATATATAAAGCCGAACTTAAAACCTCTTCCTTTTTTCGTCATCATCATCATTATCATCAGTCTATAGGAGGCCTATGTCCAGCAGTCCACTGCTGGACATAGGCCTCCCCCAATGAGCGCCATAGCGCCCTGTCTTCAGCTTGACGCATCCAGCATCTGCCCGCAGTAGGACAAATGATGTTTAAAAATATACAGGGTGGTTTTGTGAGAAGGGCGATGGCCAAGTCCGAAACCACGAGAGTTAAAGTCGTGAAAGGAGTCATACCCTCGATTTATAAGAAAACAATAACTGCATATTTCGTTTCTTTTTATGTATTTCTTTGAAAATATCTTAGGTACAAAGTGCACTAGAAGACCAAAAAGGGTGCCGCCCGACAAGTTCACATAAAAATATTTAGAAGTTTTCACGCTTAGTGGTCCCGTTATGTACTAGTAAATATTAATATATTTTTTTCATAGATATTTATAAAAACACAAAGTTCTAGCTGCGCCCCGTGGCTTCGTCTGCGTGGAAATTTGAAAAATATGAAACTGGATAAAAGTCTCCTATGTCCGTCTCCTGGTTCTAAGCTACCTCCCCAACAATTTTTTGCCAAATCGGTTGAGCCGTTCTTGAGTTATAAATAGTGTAACTAATACGTATTACTTCTAAAATATAGATTAAAACAGATTAAATACTTACCCAAGTAAATACGTAAATAAAATTTCAAAAAATGTTTCCTATTCACCCACATGTCTCACTTACGTAATTTGTTACTGCATAGGAAAACTTTATTAGGTATACAAATGTTGTTACGTATGCATTTTTCCTTGTTATCGTGAACCAAGTCAAGGTAATGGGGTTTTTTGAAGAACTATCCATGGCGTTTCTAACAAACACACAAATTACCTACTTAATTACATAAATACCAAGCTCAAGCTCACACCACGAATATTTTTTGTTAACACTTTGAGTGCGGTTTTTTTTCGACGACTGCGATCTTTTTTTTTACCTAAAAAATTCGTGTTGCCGCTCTACACAGCGGTTGTGTTGCGCCGCACATGCGTTTCGTTCGAAAAATATTACAGCTCTGCTGAGTCACAAAGATCTGTATTTTCTCAGCCGCTGCGCTAGTGTGGATTTACGCATAATAGTCACTTGTAGAAAACTCATACCGTGCGTTTTCAGCACTCAAAGTGTAATTAATAAGGGATACTGAATTTCATGCTTTGCCCGGCAGTGGGACGAATCAGGTTAAATAAAAAAAAACATGGTAATAATAATTTTAAAAAGTAGGTACTACTGGACTCGGCACGTATCGTCAGGAAGTTCCTCTCTCTGCAGCCCTAGTCACCGGCCGCTTGAGCCTAGCGAGCGGTCGGTGATCTACCGTTTTGATATATTTTTTACCGTTGAATTGTTTTATAATATTTTATTGTATTTTCCATACTCAAAATTAATTTTATAACGAGAATTTTCATAAATGAAGTGACATAATAAAAATATTACGTTTTAAATACCTAATTCTATATTTAACAACTTATATTTACATTATACAAATTGTTTACACTAAGCTCAATAACTATTCTCATGTAAGTGACTGTCTTTTTTGAGAATAAATATCTTTAAAACTAATTCTTAAATTCAATTAACCTATTTTTGTTACTTTTACATGTTTATTACGACTAGTTTTATGGTAATTTTGAAAATCTGGCGGTTCAATATTTAAGGAGTAAGTGTTTAAAAAGTGGTGAGTATATGTATTATATAAAACTTACTGTAAAAAGTTCGTGCTGTCCCGAAGAGAAACCTCTTTGAATTGTCACTGTCACAGCTTCCGCGCTTTTTTCAAAACGCACGAAACACCCGCAGCTTTTCGAACGCAATCAGCGTTCAAAAACCGAACGCGAACCGAACGCAAAAAAAAATAAAAAACGGTGTAAACGTTCGAGCGCGAAAAGGCGGAATCACTGGAAGTATAGTCCTTTTTAAATACAAGCAGTATTTTACTATTAAAATATGCACAGAAAAAAAACTGGCTCAGTCCTTATTCCTTGGTTAGTGTTAGCGCGTGTGGCTTGCACCTATTGTTGCGAGAGACTGTGTAGCTGCCACTGCGAGGGTCTTTAATATGGCCTTAAATGCGCGGTTAGGGCGTGAACTTTGATTTAAAAACACTAAATGAGTTGTCTATGCTTTTCACAGTGCACGTGAATTGTATAATATCTATTATTTTTATAATATTATGTATATATATATATCTATATTTAAATACGATGGAAACTTACTTGTGGGCCATGAACCTGCTGAAAGGGTAATTTTTCGACTTTTTTTGGTTTTAAATTGGAATTTAATATTTATTAAATCAGGGTAACTAACAAATACGGAGAAAGAACGCAGTAGTATGTAATCGTATATCAGTCATCTAGTACCCATAACACAAGAACTGTTTATGTAAGGCTAGATGATGCTGTGTGGATTGTCCAGCATTATTTATAATTTTTTTTTTTTTTCAAATCAAATTTCAATTTTATAATAAACTTGCCCTCCCGTCAAAGTGAGTTTTCCAGTTTAAAAAAAAAGTTTAATAAACTTTTAGTAGATGCATTACCCTAAGAAAGCATTCATCATCATCATCATCATCAGCCTATATTAGTCCACTGCTGGACATAGGCCTCCCCCAATGAGCGCCATAGCGCCCTTCAGCTTGCCGCATCCAGCATCTACCTGCAGTCTTTCGCAGGTCGTCAACCCACCTGGTCGGAGGGCGTCCTACACTACGTTTACCGAGTCGTGGTCTCCACTCAAGAACACGTTTGCCCCAGAGCGGCCGTCGGAAAAGAAAGCATTAACACTTTGAGTGCTGAAAACGCACGGTATGAGTTTTCTACAAGTGACTAATATGCGTAAATCCACACTAGCGCAGCGGCTGAGAAAATACAGACCTTTGTGACTCAGCACAGCCGTAATATTTTTCGAACGAAACGCATGTGCGGCGCAACACAACCGCTGTGTAGAGCGGCAGCACGAATTTTTTAGGTAAAAAAAAAGATCGCAGTCGTCGAAAAAAAACCGCAGTCAAAGTGTTTTCCTATTCAATATAAATATTTCACATGCATTTTCCCGCTAAGAAGTGTTTATTCATACAATCTTATAAAGTAGTATTTATATGCAATTTATAAACGGATTAAATTGATTATAATTAATCGTTGTTCATATTAAATATTTATGGAATGCATTGCTTACATTTTTATCGTTTTCTTTGTTTCAGTGACGACGAGAATAGGTAACTCATGTTATTTATTTAGTTGATTATTTATCTGCATTAATTCTAGTTCGTTATTTTTAAGTCTGACTTTTGTTTTAAAATCAATTCTTATTATCTGTTTTCTTCCTATCTACACTTTTTTTAATTTTAATTATATCTATACAATTTAATTTAAATTCATTATACACAAATTGTAAATCTGACTTGATTGCTCACTTAACGGTAGAAATACATTGAATCACATTTATGCCTCAACACCTGTATACACTACACATGTATTTCATGCAATAAAATATACTTTTACTTTACTTTACTTTTACTAGTCTGTTTTATTCTGAAGTCAAATCTAGATTATTTTTTGACGTAATTATCTAAATTCGAGTATAATTTACAGGTTTATTGATTATTCGTGACCATTAAATATATTATTTATTTATAAATAGATATAAAAAGATTTACATATAAAAAAATCGATGAGTGTTCGTATTTGTGTCTCCTTTGTCCAGCAGGTGGATGTACATAATATTAAATAAACAGATTATGACTATTTATATTATTGTGAATATAATAATACAATAGTTACCTAGATAGGTAAATAATAATTAATAAATAATGCTGGAAAATTAACACAGCAATATCTAGGGCCCCATGGTAAGCAGAGTTTGTGTTATGGGTACTAGATAACTGATATACATAATACAATACATTACATAGATATTTTATATATAAGTATCTTTCCTATGTTATAATAACCTAGAACAACTTCTACAAAGATCACTACATATGTAGCATAAAACAAAATCGCTTCCCGCTGTCTGTCCCTATGTATGCTTAGATCTTTAAAACTTCGCAACGGATTTTGATGCGGTTTTTTTAGTAGATAGAGTAATTCAAAAGGAAGGTCTATAAACTATTTGACACGTAGATTTCCAAGCGGGCGAAGCGGCGGGGCGCAGCTAGTTTATTATAAATGGCTTGTTTTGTAATTTTATTTAAAAAAACTTATAAATTTTTAAAATGCAATACAATTTTGAATAATTATTTATTATCTACACCCACTGTTATCCTCCATATAAAAAATTCGGTGCGATGTCCACAGATATTATGACTGCGTTCGATCTTGAGCGATAAGACCGCCAAATTGTCACATATTTTTATCAAGTTGGTTGTATTTTTAAGTGGGCAGTAAATAATTGTCTATACTATTGTATAATTAAAGTTCTAGGAAACGAGTACGTCATTTGATAAGTAGTGCATTGAATTCAAATATAGGTAATAGGTTATTTACCATCATTCTCAATTTGACAGCTGTCATGCTGCATTTCCTGATAAATCCGTACATAGTATTTAGAAACCAGGTAAACTTAAGTTTTACCATTATAACATAATAATATGTCTAACATTATAATCGGTATACATATATGTATGTACCTATATATATTATATGCCCACCCACATCTTCTTTAGCATACAGAATACATATTTAATATTCTTACGATTAGAATGTTTTCTAATAAATTATGAATTATAATAAACATATTAAATTCCTACCACCACCTAACTTCTCTTTAACTAGCGGACCTTCCCGGCTTTGCACGGTTTTAGTAAGGATCCCTAACTTTTTTGAAAATATAATAAAGCCTGTGTTCACCGGAGATAGTGTAGCTTCTCAACAGTGAAAGAATTTTTAAATCGGTCCAGTAGTTTCGAACCCCTAATCATTCAAACAAACAAATAAACAAACAAAAAATCAAACCTTTCCTCTTTACAATATTAGTATAGAAGTATAGATAGATAGAAAATTCTTAAGTAAACAAAACAATAAACAAACAGGATGAAAAATTATAATGAAAAATATTATACATAAGACATTTTGGCGGATCTATCACTCAAGAGCGATCTCTACCAGACAACCGTGGATGGATACGATCGTTGGTTTGAACTTGAAGATCTGTGTGTATTTTATGTAGCTTATACAAATTGCAAAATTTATTATTTTTTCCGACATCTTCAACAATTATCATCATTTCGGATTTACACAAAACCTTAATTATACTAAGTCAATACTATGAATAGACAAAACATATAGACAATACTTTTATTGCACACTTAAAAATAAAACAAACTAGATACAAAATAATAATACAAGATATGTGACAATTTGGCGGTCTTATCGCTCAAGAGCGATCTCTACCCGACAACCGTGGAATCACCCCATCCAATGACGTAAACCATATGAAAATCCTTTTGGTCATTTTTAGGTTTCCGTACCCAAAGGGTAAACCGGGACCCTATTTCCTACTAACAAGCAACTACTAAGACTCCGTTGTCCGTCCGTCTGGCTGTCCGTCTGTCGCCAGGCTGTCCCTCTCTCATGAACCGTGTCACTTAGACAGTTGAAATTTTCACAGATGATGTATTTCTGTTGCCGCTGTAACAACAAATACTAAAAACAGAATAAAAACAATATTCAGAGCGGCTTCCATACAACGAAAGTGATTTTTTGCCCGTTTTAAAAGATAACTCTCACTCACTCTCTTTGCGTTCCTCTGAAACCCTCATCCTGAAAGTCCCTGCTCACTCTACCTCTTTCTATGACAAATCATTCACTGTACAAGCCACCCGTCTATGGAATGCTCTCCCTCTGGACATCAGATGTGCAAAATCACTCCCTATCTTCAAAAAACTGCTGCATCAGCATTATTTATCCATATAAAATATTGATAGCCTTATCTTATGTCTATGTAAATTTATTATAATGTTTGTTATGTAGGTATTTAGTGTATTTGTTATCAATTATTTATTAAAGTGCCACCGTCTATATTGTTCGTTCATGTCCAGTCCATCCCAAGGTTGCCTGGAAGAGATCGCTCTCAGCGATAAGGCCGCCCTTTATACCTTTATTCTAAGTTTTTATCTCTGTATTATTTTCTGTTTTGTGTGGTGTAATAAAGTGTTATCTATCTATCTATCTATCTAAAATGGTACGGAATTCTTCGTGCGCTAGTCCGACTCCCACCTGACCGGTTTTTTTTTAGTTTATCGCGTTCAGACCACATTACGTTCAGGCATACAAATAGACCCTGCGGGGAACTTCATCATCATCATCAGCCTATGATAGTTTACTGCTGGACATAGGCCTCCCCCAATGAGCGCCTTAGCGCCCTGTCTCCAACTTGATGCATCCAGCATCTACCTGCAGTCTTTCGCAGGTCGTCATCCCACCTGGTCGGAGGGCGTCCTAATACGTTTACCGAGTCGTGGTCTCCACTCAAGAACACGTTTGCCCCAGCGCGGCCGTCGGTTCTTCGCGAGATATGGCCGGCCCACTGCCACTTGAGCTTGCTAATTCTTAGAGCTATGTCGATAACTTTGGTTCATATATGTATATTATATACAGTGACGTTTTATAACAATTTATGTGGTTATAATTAACGAGCGTTCAATGTTGATCTATATAGGAAAGGTAAAGCAGCGCCTAAGGGCGGCACGAGTCCAAACAATGTCATCTGTCACTTAAACTTTGTATATAAATATGTAATTAATTCCGCGTTGAAATGCCTACTATAGGAACGTATATAACCATGTAGGTATTATCCTACTAATTATAAACGCGAAAGTTTGTGAGGATGTATGTATGTTGCCTGGAAGAGATCGCTTCTAAGCGATAAGGCCGCCCATTGTACTTGTCACATGTAATATCTTTCATAATGTTCTGTATCTGGTGTACAATAAAGTATTTTTGTATTGTATATGTATGTAATACCTGTAATTGTAAACCTAATATGTAAGCTATATTATTGTAAAGTTTCATTAAAATCCATTCAGTAGTTTTTACGTGAAAGAGTAACAAACATCCATCCATCCATACTTACAAACTTTCGCGTTTATAATCTTAGTATATTCAAAGGTTGTAGAGCAATTGTAGAGGGAAATCTGGATCTACAGAGACGATTTTTTTACTTAATAAAAAACCACGCAACACGTGCAGAGTTTGTGTTATGGGTACTAGATGGCCGATATACATAATACCTACTACAGATTACATAGATACATTTTATTATTGTACATAGAAATTACCCAGAAGCAGAACAAATACCTGCAGATCCTACAAACATTTGTCCCGAGGCGGGAATCAAACCCGCAGCCTCCTGCATAATAGACAGTCCGGAAAAAATATCTGAAAATCGTACAAAAATTTGTTCGAGGTGGGAATCAAACCCAATCTCCTAACCTTCGCTGCGCCTCATCGGTCGTCGATGAACGACATGATAGGTATAGCTATATAATTGTTATTTCCTTATTTCTTTGCCGTCATGTACACGCACTATGTGGTTAAGTAAACTATGTAAACATGGGTTTTTTGCCGTAGCGATTCCAGCGTAAGAATCGACCCCTCCAACTACACGCGTCGATGTCGTAAAAGCCGACTGAGGGACTTTCATTATAAAACCTAAAAAAAAATGTTATTAGATATCATTTTTCAGTTGGGCAAAGTTAAAAGTAGTGTTTAGAAATTTACTATGAAATAATAGAGAGATATTAGAACTAGTATTTACAATTGAAATATTTGAGCTAACTGCAGACTCTAAAGTCATTTCAAACGGGATATTTACCATGATTTGATACTTTTTCTGCCCATAAAAACTCACTCGCAGTGCCTTCATTCAGTTATTCCGTGATCATGGCGCATGAAACTCTACCGAAATATTGGCTCGCTAAACTCAAAAATCAAATCATGGGAAATATCCCGTTTTAAATGACTTTAGTGTTAATAACCATGATAGTTTCAAAAGTTTCAACTGCAGACTATTGCGAACAATCTACAGGTAGCTCACTACTCCGAGTACGAGGGATTACGCACTATAATAACGAAAAACTTACAAATATTATTATATCATAGTAACCGCTTAACAGTTACCATTACCGCAAAAAGCATAACTAATAATGCTCTTGTAATAATCACGTCAAGGTCGTCGCGCTCGCCAACTTTGGGGGTTAAGGTCGATATTATTTGCGGAGTTCGCGATAGTCTGTCTGTCCGACTGTAGCCTCGACGAGTCCGAGAACTTCGAGGCTGTATATATAATAATGCTGGACAATCCACACAGCAACTTCTGTTGCCGCTGTCACTCTATATGAGTCCACATAAGATACTGATGACGACCGATGTGGCGCGGTGGGTGAAGGTCCGCCTGCGACGCAGGAGGTTTCGGGTTCGATTCCCGCCTCTGAACAATTGTGTGTACGATCTGCAGATATTTGTTCCGGGTGTTTTGGTTGTTTTCTATGTATCATAAAAATATCTATCTATGTAATTTATTGTATTATGTATATCAGTTATCTAGTACCCAAAACACAAGCTCTGCTTACCATGGGGCTAGATAATGATGTGTGAATTGTCCAGCATTATTTATTTATTTTATTTTATACTTGTAAATATTGATTAACTAGTTATATGATATCCTATGGGACTGACTTAGTCACTGTTAGACTCAAAGTCCCTAAAAAAATTAGAATAACAAAAAAAAAATCACACAGCGTCATCTAGCTACAAGCTAAGCAGAGCTTGAGTTATGGGTACTAGATGATCTACATAAAATAAAAGAAAAGCGGGGGGTGCATGGATACATGGATTTTCAGAAAGCACCCCACGCTTTTTTACATTAAAATAATTTCTTTTTATTGACGGTCCCGATCTACACAACGAGTTGCTTCGCCTATACGTGCCGGACAATTATATTCGCGGTAGAAGTCACAGGCTCCTTGCTCCACCAACTAGCCGCACTGTAGGGCATCATCAGTCGCCGCTGCCTCACGCTCTTAACGCTCTCAACGGATTACTTAAGGCCTTCCCTGACTGCGACATATTCGCAGACGAACTAAAAAAAATATTGTCAGTTTGTTTGATCTATTGTGAGAGGGATGGGTGACTCGTCTTTCTCATATGTAAAATAATTAGTGTAATTGGTGATTGTGCCGTTCTAATTAAATAATTTAAAAAAATATTAAAAAAAAAATATATTTATCACTCTTATCCATAATTTGAATTATTTAAAAAAATATTTTCTACTTTTTAGTTTGGTTTATTTATAAAAGCGTGGTTTTTTAGTTTTTTTATCTAATTTTTATTTATTTATACTTCTTGCACGAAAAACATGAAACAAAACTTATTATAGAAAATTTATACTAAGGCGAACTTAACCCTAAAAAGAGTCTAACCTAACCTATCCTGAAAGTTCGGTCCTTAGTTTTTGTTACACCCTGTATATGTTTCTATAATGTGTCTAGTATATTCTATCTATTTCACTTATCTGTTTTATAAATCTTAATGCACAAAGATGATAAGAATGCAGATTGATTAGCTAAACCAGTTTAACTTAAATATTAATTTGAGCTACAAATAAAATTACTACAAAGCTAAAGTAGGAAATAATGCACTAAAATCTAAATAAATAATTATGTAGGAAGGAAATTGATATTATAGAATTTTAGTAGAATCCTATCTAGGCTAGTCATCATCAGCTTATATTAGTCCACTGCTGGACATACGCCTCCACCAATGATCGCCATAGCGCCCTGTCCTTCGGCTTGACGCATCCACTACCTGCAGTCTTTCGGAGGTCGTAGTGTAGGACGCAGGCCCCCCTGGTCGGAGGGCGTCCTACACTACGTTTACCGAGACGTGGTCTGGAGATCAAGACTCGGTAAACTTAGTGTAGGACGCCCTCCGTGTTCTTGAGTGGACTCAAGAACACGTTTGCCCCATCGGCCGTCGCTTCTTCACGAGATATGGCCGGCCCACTGCCACTTCAGCTTGCTAAAGATGCTGTTGATGCTATAGTGGAATAAATGAAATCTACTATTATTTAGGTATTCATTACTCATGTAGTGGCCAATGTCCATGTAGGAAGCTCGGCTCAGCCCCTCAAGGATAGAAAATGGACCACTTCCTCATTAAGTCTCAATTATCGACCCCTGACAAATCACAGACAATTGGCTAATGTCTGTAGGGATTATTATTTATTTTCCTGTTGTCTCTTTCTAATTTGGGGAGAGAAGGAAAAGGATTAAATAAATAAATCATCATCATCATCAGCCTATGTTAGTCCACAGCTGGACATAGGCCTCCCCCAATGAGCGCCAAGGTTATCGACATAGCTCAAAGAATTAGCAAGCGGAAGTGGCAGTGGGCCGGCCATATCTCGCGAAGAACCGACGGCCGATGGGGCAAACGTGTTCTTGAGTGGAGACCACGACTCGGTAAACGTAGTGTAGGACGCCCTCCGACCAGGTGGGATGACGACCTGCGAAAGACTGCAGGTAGATGCTGGATGCGGCAAGCTGAAGACAGGGCGCTATGGCGCTCATTGGGGGAGGCCTATGTCCAGCTGTGGACTGCTATAGGCTGATGATGATGATGATGATGAATGAGCGCCACGGCGCCCTGTCTTCAGCTTGACGCATCCAGTATCTACCTGCAGTCTTTCGCAGGTCGTCATCCCACCTGGTGTTGGGCGTCCTATACTACGTTTACCCATTCGCGGTCTCCGCTCAAGAACACGTTTGCCCCAGCGGTTGTCGGTTCTTCGCGAGATATGGCCGGCCCACTGCCACTTTAGCTTCTAATTCTTAATAAATAAATAATGCTGCACGATCCACACAGCATCATCTAGCCCCAAGCTAAGCAGAGCTTGTTTGTGTTATGGGTAAGATGACTGATATAATTATAATACAATAGATTTTATAGTAAACGAACTTTTGTTGCTTACCTACCCAAAAAGGCTGAACTACCTTTCTGCAAAGATGTTGGTACCATAGATAAAACCATACTTACCTCTATGGACAAAACCATACATAACTCTATGGTTAAAACCTTTTATTTATGCTTTGAGTTCTCAATGTCAAAAACAACGCCATTTCCATGGTGACAGCATTTACGTTTCCAAGACAACGATTCAACACTGCGCCCCGACTTCAAGCGAAATTTGTACAGTTTTATTTTTATATTTTTAGTGTGTTTGTAAAAATTTAGCAAGATGTTTGATGAGGACGAGGACCCTTTTAAAGGGGCTTTGAACATCGGCTCCGAAACTACCGAGGCTGAGAAGGAGTATGAGAAGGTAGGGCTTGACTAGCATCCGCCTACGAATTCGTTCGCGAAGAACTATTCTTTTTTCATTTAATTATTTTTAATAGTACGTACTTATTTAATTAACTAATAATTGTCTCTCGCTAGTAACGACAACAAATAAATTGTGAATTGTTTAGCATTTTTGACGCAGGAAGTTTCGGGTTCGATTCCCGCCTCGAACCAACAAATAATAGTGCACCAGCGGTATGCGCAAACACAGGGGCACTCTCATAATCCGATGAGACGGCGGCATGGCAACCGGACAAGACCGAGGAGAGGTCAGGCGCAGTACCAACTGCTTAACATGCTTTTGAGGCACGGGGGTGTAAAAACACCTGACTAATTCAATTAAATTCAAATTCAAAATATTTAATTTTTTTAGGCTTACAAAATAAGCACTTAGACAAGTCTTTGTACTATTATTAATTATTATCAAATAAGATTATTTTACTGTTCACTTCAATTTTTGGTCCACTAGTGGAAGACTCCGGGTCGTTATTGTGAATTTTTATGTAAGTAGGTACATCAGTCGTCTAGAATCCAGAACATGCCAGTAGGTACCCTAAGCCTAACATAATATTATAAATTATTTAGTATTGTGTGTATGTACAAAAATATGTAATATTTAGTATAAGTAGTTATAACATCGCCTTAGGGCTTAATAAAAAACCTGTTATGATGTTATTATCTCAATAAATAAATAAATAACATAAGCTCTGCTTCTTACCCTAGAGCTAGATAATCCTGCGTGAATAGTCCAACATTATTTATTATTTTTTTTATTTACTACGTTAAAACTTCTGTAATAAAAGATACTTAAATTAATTACTACTCTTAACATAAAATATAAATAGATAGATACTAACAAGACTTTAAAAACTTTTGAGCACTATCTGTCTGTGTGAAAAAAAGGCTTTTTTATTTTTTAAGTAAAAGTAAAAAGTATTTATTACAGCAAAAGACTTAGAAAATTACAATAGAGAAAATTAAGCATTCTTATCCTATCTATTTATTATTATGTTAGTTTTATACATTACAAATTACACACAAAAAAATAAAGTAAAAGGAGCAGCAACGAATTATGTCTTTTGCAGACAGCTATTGTTACCTAGTTACATTTATCTGTTGATTTCTTTACTAGGCTTAGCCTGTATCGAAGAAATCATTATAGTATGAAAATTTCGAACATTTGATAACATAGATAGTACGGTTTTTTTTCAGTAGTACTTACTAAGATCTTGTAATATTTTTTCAGGTTCTTCAAGAGCTAAGAGATGATGTTAATCTGAAGTTCTACTCGGATGTATACACGAAACTTTACGATTCCTACTACAAGAAGAAGGAAGAAAATGCTAAAAACCTTGCAGACGTTGAGACTTTCAAGGTTAGTTATTTAATTATTAATTTTACAACGCAAGTCAAAACTCTCCCCCACTGTGGTCTAATCATCTGCGATGAAAAATGAAGAAATCGTTTTCTTGACTGGAGACCGCGACTCCGCAAACATATTGTAGGACGACTTCCTTAGGCTTGCAGCGCCATAATGCTGAAACAGGGACCTTTTTGGCCCCATAAGTAACACGTATTTGTTCTTATCTGTAGGTGTGATGTGATCCTATGTCTTATCTATTTCCTTATAATTTCTTGTTTTTATATTTTTTACTATGTAATGTGTCGTGTTATGTACTTATGTATGGTGTCAAATAAATGCATTTTCTTTCTTTCTTTCTTCCGGTCATTTGGAGTGACGACTGCGAAAGACGCCAGATGCTGGATGCGGCAGCCGGCAAGCTTACGACAGGGCGCTATGGCGTTAATTATCGAAGGTCAACTAATTATAGCGATGAAGATGAAGAAGAAATCTAATTGATAGTGATTACCAATCTGCCTAGCTGGCAGATTGGTAATCACTATCAATTAGATTAGGACTTATTAGGACTTTTGGATTTATTCTTATTTCATGGACTAAGGGACTTACTTCGAGATATTCGAGCCCTTCGCTATTTTAATAGCGGACGTACTTATGTGCCGACGAAGTCTTTCTATTAGATTTCTAGCTAACTTATAGGTTCTAATGCTTTTTACAGACAAAACTAGCACGCTTTGACGATACCGTGAATGATTATATCAATGAAATTAATGAGAACCACAAGATTATTGAGAAGTTGAGGGAAGATATAGGTAAGAGTCCATTGTACTACTATATAATATATTGTCGAACCTTGATCAAACGAGATTTGCGGATACACGACATATATTTATCGATAAAAAACAAAAAATAATAAATTATATGTTACCTATCACAAAAACAAAGCCGATTTAATAATTTTTTTAATGAAAACTACTTCATCTGGTTTTTTCTTCGTTTGATTTTGAGTTTTGTTTTTTGTTTTTCAAAGTTCTTTATTTAGTTTTTTTTAACACAATTTTCTACAATCGAAGATTAACTAAACACCTGTTTAGAACCTAACTAGATACAAAACTAATTAATTAATAACTCGACAGGCTGAACGCCTTAAAAGAGTTTTTTTTGATAAAGATTCTTTTTGAGTAAACGGTGTATTTTATTCAAACTAGTCTCATTTGAAAGCTAGATAGTCTACCTAGCTTACAAAAAGAAAAAAAAAATTATTATTTTAATTAAATTGAAAGTATTAGTGTAATCAGATAGATAAAAAAGTCATTTCCATGCAATTGTTCCGAAATACGCGGCGAGTAGGTTCCCGTGGGTAGGTATGGGTACAAGTAGGTACGTAATACGTATCATTTATTTTGGTATAGTTTGTATAGTTATGTAAGTTAAGTAGGTGGCTAATATTTTTGTTCCGAGCCATATCAAATTGCTTTATTTCTATAACCTTTACAGTCGGTCACAAAATTCAAATTACATAAGTAAAACTATAAAGTGATTACTTTGCTCACTTAAATCTTTTTAAGGTAAAGAACAAGAAACCTTTAACTTGTTAGGTTGTTAGTAGAGTTGGAGCAAAGCTCGTCCCAAGCTTTTTTATCGTCCGTAGTTAGTCAAGAAATGTTGCAAATAAATGTTTCTCTATCTCTCTCTTGTGTTCTCCAGAGGAGGCTCGCATCCTGGCTGACGCGATGCACGCGCGCGAGCTGCTGACAGTGGAGAGTCTAGAGACCATGAAGAAACTCGTGGGCCGGCTCGAGAAGGAGCTCGACGCCAGGAAACGAGCGGGAGATGATGATGCGTTAGTCGACTATCTCTTCTAGTGTAATCTTCTTTATTTAAGGAAGTACCTACATAATTCTCATGAGATTCTAAAGTCATTTAAAACGGGATATTTACCATGACTTGGCTTTTTTTTCTAATGAGATTAATTCATAATTCATATAATTTATTGTGATTTCATGCATACAGGTAGTTTCTTAGCTGTAGTGTCTTAGTGGGTAGGTACACAATGCACAAAAACCCTGACAGGGCACAACAATTTTTGAGTTCTTGTTAGATCGTCATCGACCTGACATGTCCTCAGAAGAACCTAACAGAACATACACTATACAAACACACACTACTCAACTTGCAAATGCTAACGGGAAATTTTGTATAAATTGTTATCGTTTCTGTATTTAGATTCATCACCATCATCAACACCAGCCTATGTGTGCTCGTTTCAGTTCCGTAGGTTGCGGTTTGGACGACGAAGACTTGGCGGAGTTTATTCAGATTACTTCATTAGATAACATTCATTAAAACTCATAATGTATGTTAAGGAAGAGTTACCTACGAATACATGTATTTATTATACTTAAAAAAAAATGTATAATGAACCATAAGGGAATGATAATAAACATTTTTTACATATTTGTGTAATTCGTCACATCTTCCATCGTAGTTTGTTTCAGCGTTAGATCGCGAGGAGTGGAAGGTGAAAAGAGAGGCCTTTGCCCAGTGGGACTAATGGTTAATTCGTCAACAGAGGCGCAACAACAGTCGCCAAAGAGAAGGAAAAGTTCGAGAAGGAGAAAGCCCGCCTGAACTCGGAACTGGACTCAGCCAAGCAACGCCTCGCGAATGCAGTCAACTTCGTGGAAGAACTCGAGGAGAGGAACACACAGGCTGAGGAGCAAATATCTAAGCTGGAAGAGAATCTCGAGGTAAGAGAATCAAATCAAACCCAAATCAGCTTATTAGCCATTTCACAGATTATGTACACATTACATTACTGGCGGCCCCCGCACGAGGCAAGCCTGTGTCGCGGGAAGCCTGATTACAAAATAGAAACTGATACAGGGCAAACAAACAAAACTAATATAAAAATAAATCATATATAATAAAAATGCACATATAAATATAAGTATAATGATAACAGGAAGCTGATAACGACGCCGTGAGACAGAACCGACTGGTGGAATTCCTAAAGGATGAGAGCGAGAAGTTAAAGGGAGAGCTGGAGGTGCGGGGCAACACTATAGCCAGCCTTACGGAAAAGGTTAGTCTAACATCAAACATCAAAGTGCTTTATTTCCTTGAGACCTTACAGGACTCTTGGACACGTCACAAGTCTTGTCTGCCATGCCTCTGTGGTGCCAGGGTCATGCCGCAGCTGATAGAAGTCGTTGGACTACTTAAAGTATTTAGTATCGTATTCAATTCACTGCCTGCCATGCCTACTGGTGTCAATTTAGATGTACTGTAGATCACCTACACTAATTTGACATGACTAAAAATATTGAACTTCCTTTCATAACGATCGAAATAAAAAGAATATTTCGCTAGAATAGAGAAATAAGACATCGCATCGCCATAAATTGCGTTGTATTATTGAAAAAACTTTCGAATATTTTACTCGCGCGATGATGACGTAATTTTCTCTACTTATATCTTTATTCTAGACAACATCCCCATGTAAGGCCTCCTGAATTGAAACCATTATGAAAAATGTTTGGTGATCCATTAGCTGGTGGTCCAAATAAATAAAGAAATAAACTTTTGACGACCTATTTGCGCGGTGGGCAAAGGCCCGCCTGTAGCGCAGGAGGTTGCGGGTTCGATTCCCTCCGTTTGTACTATCTGCAGATATTTGTCCCGGGTGTTCTGGTCGTTATCTATGTATAATAAAAAATATATCTATGTAATGTATTGTATTAAGTATAACAGTCGTCTAGTACCCATAACACAAGCTCTGCTTAGGGGGTTAGAAATTGCTGTGTTGATAGTCCAGCATTATTTATTTAATGTAATTAGAAAATGTGTACACCGTCAGTTGAACAAAGCGGATAAGACCATAGAGCGGCGCGAAAGGCAGATTCGTGAACTGAACAAGACACTCGAGAACACAGACCAGGAAAAAGAAAACGCTATTGCGAAGGCTACGATGCTGAAGGAGACGCTAGACAACACCAACAAAGAGTTCGACGCGTCTAAGGCAGCGCTTACCAATACTGCGAAGGAATTGAAGGTAAGGATACGACTATTTAAAAGAATATCTTGGGCTATAAAACAATTTTAAAGTCAAAACTATTGAAACTATCATGGTTAACACAAAAGTTATTTGAAACAAGATTTTTAAATGTTTTTTGAGTTAATAACTTCAGTGATTTAACATATCCAAGTGCACGTATACGAACGAATAAGAAATTGAGATGTCGAAAGTCATTTATAACGGGATATTTACCATGATTAGATTTTTGAGTTATCCAATATTTCGGCACAGTTTCATGCGCTTTGATCACGGAATAACTGAAGGCACTGCGAGTACTAAGTTTCTATATAATATTGGAAAAATTAAATCATATGTCAATATCCCGTTTTAAAGGAATTTTAAAGTCTTTATTGTGTAGTTAGAGTTACTGCTGTAGCTCAGCGACCCGAAGTTTCTTGGCGTTCGATGACAGGAGTCGCCATTTTGGTTTGTCATGTTTTTCCCGTTTCTTATTTTTCGTCGTCGTTTTTCTACGTCCACGTTTTTCTAGCGGTACCGTGGGTTATTGGCACATGGGTACCGTTTTAATTTCTTCTGTGCAAATAAATGCCATTCTAATATAATTTGTATTCGGGGTGAGTTATCATGAAGAAGAACCGTGTGCCATTACACCTTCTCGTATATACCTATAATTATGCAGATAAATAAAAATAAAACGCTTTGTATATGTCTACTTTTGGTTTTTTGGGAATGGCAGTGATGGCCAAATACGAAACCACGAGTTAGAGAAAAGTCGTGAAAGGAGTCATACCTCGATTAATATGAAAATAATAACTGCATATTTAGTATATTTGACTTGACAGAAATACATATATTGTCAATAAAAATACACCCTTTTTATTGAAGCATCGGATTATGTTCCTGATAAGGATCCGATATGTTATGTGTAGAATTAGCAAACTGAAGTGGCAGTGGGTCGGCCATATCTCGCGAAGAACCGACGGCCGCTGGACCAAACGTGTTTTTGAGTGGACCACGACTCGGTAAACGTAGTGTAGAACGCCCTCCGACCAGTTGTGATGACGACCTGTGAAAGACTGCAGGTAGATGCTGGATGCGGTAAGCTGAAGACAGGGCGATATGGCGCTCATTGGGGGAGGTCTATGTCCAGCTGTAGACTGCTATAGACTGATGATGATGATGTTATGTGTGCTGAGTAGAGACATAATCTGAATCATTATTCATATGCAATAGAACATGACCGATGACAACAACAAGCAGCGCTTAGAGGTGAATAAACAAATGAAGAGCAACTTGGCGCTTTACAAGAAATACTCGCTGTTGGAGAAAGCGAAGGCAAACGTCGAGTTTGATCGGTGAGTTTGGAATGAGGTAGATCGAAAGAAAACACTTTATTATAGGACAGAATACACGTAAATAAATACTTAGAATAGAGGAAGTACAAAGGACGGCCTTATTGCTGAGAGCGATCTCTTCCTTCCTAATTTATTAATAAAACAAATTACAGTGCTATACAAAACAAAAATACATAATTGTACACCAGGTACAGATCATTACAAAAATACATTAGGTACATGCGACTAGTACAATGGACCGGCTTATCACTTAGAAGCGATCTTCTTCATACAACCTTTGGATGGAAAGAATTTTACTAATTTGAGTGCAAGTATAGAAATTTAACTAGAATTTGAAATAGTTGAGCTAACTATATACTGTTGTACGGTCGTTTAACTACGACCTACAGATCCATATCAATTCAAATCGGAGGCGTCCCCAATACACTAAAAATGAAATAATACAAGACAATTACTCTTTATTGCACACCAAATAAAAACAGATACATAAGACAGGAAAAAGACAAAATTGAATGTGTTGTACAATGGGCCGCCTTATCGCTATGAGCTATCTCTGCCAGGCAACCTTTGGATGGACTTGAAGTGTTAGAACAAGTACAGACGGTGGCGTGTTGTACAGAAAAGTATTTAATTGGGACATACTAACAAATACCTACTGATGGCTAAAAGTATAAATACATACATAAACCAATCATGGTCATGTAAAATATATCAATTAACAGTTTGATGTTGAGGTAAGTACGTGTTCATAGACCATAATGTTTGAATATAGGGAGAGACTTAGCTTGTCGAATCGAAATGGGTAGGGCATTCCACAGTTTTATGGCATGTACGGTAAAGGGTGAGCTATAGGAATGGAAGGGGCGGGGAGTTTTCAGTTGAAGAGTGTATGTGGAGCGGAGGGAGCGGCTATGGGTATGGTGGATGTATTCAAAACGTTCTTTGAACTTTAGCTTTTTTCATAATAATGTACGAGACTAGGGATTATTTTTTACTTACCTATTTACTAATTTATTCTATAACTTGTCGCAGTCAAAACGTATCCAAGTAATCCAGCAAAATTTCAGCCCGATCCATTTAGAATTTAGACTCGGCGTAGCTTACAATTGACGGTCTTATCGCTTAAGAGCGATCTCTACCATATAAATATAAAGGTATATTATTATTAATATTTTATTTTATGATATTATATGAATATTACATATTTCAGCGAACGCCTCCGCCAGCAAGTGAGCGTGATGGAGCGAGAGATCGTGATGTCGAATAAACAGGCGGAGAACGACAAGCGAGACATCGAGAACCTTAACCGGGAGAAGGATATCCTCAATAAGACCTTGCAGAAGATACAGAGTTAGTTACCCTACGTTTCAGACTTACCTCCATATCTTTAGATCATTGTTGAACCCCCAATAAAGAATCGGAAATAAGAGCCCTAACATCTTCATACAAGTATATCTTAGCTATCATCATCCTCTGATCTCGAAGGTTAATCCGAAGTACGTACACACTGATATACTCATTTAATTAATTTAACGAAATTATGACAAGCATGTACCTAGTTTCTGAAATAAAAGTTATTTTATTGTTTATTTTAATCCTTCACTGAAACTCGTCTGAAGTGTAAGTCGTGAGGTACCTTGAGATGGCAGTTCATTTCTTCACTTGTATGTAATTTACGAAGTTTAGTGTTCGTATGAAGGATTTTTTTACTAGTAGTAATTGCAATTTGAGGAGAGGTTGAGTTGTGTTGTGGTCGAGGTACGCCCCATACGACTAAACATATGGGGGTTAAAAAACCAATGCTGCTACGTATAGATCGCATTGTAGTTTTAACAAAACTAAACATTGCTGATAATATTGAAAATGTAACTAACTTTATACAATGTAATTGAACAGACGAGGCCCAGGAGAACCTGCATATGCTGGTTCTACAAGAACAGCGACGGAAACAGCTAGAGCACGAGCTGGCTATGAACGGGGCGCAAATTACCAAGCAACGGCTCATGATACGTCAGTTCGAGAAGGATAAGGACAGGTAATAGAGTGGCGTCTAAGAAAGATAGAGACAGGTAACTAAGCCGTCCATTGACAGGACAGAAGCATTAATCAGATCTACAAAGGCTCATGATACGACAGTTCGAGAAGGATAAGGACAGTAATAGAGTGGCGTCCAAGGACAGATAGAGACAGGTAACTAGGGCGTCCATTGACAGGACAGAAGCATTAATCAGATCTACAAAAGCTCATGATACGACAGTTCGAGAAGGATAAGGACAGTAATAGAGTGGCGTCCAAGAACAGACAGAGACAGGTAACTAGGGCGTCCATTGACAGGACAGAAGCATTAATCAGATCTAAAAAGGCTCATGATACGCAGTTCGAGGAGGATAAGGACAGCTAATTGCTAAGAAGCTGAAGACAGGGCGCTATGGCGCTCATAGGGGGAGGCCTATATCCAACAATGGACTGCTATAGGCTGTTGATGAAGGACAGGTAATAGAGTGGCGTCCAAGGAAAGCTAGAGACAGGTAGCTAGCGTACATTCACAGGTTAGAAGCTTCAGGCGTGATGAACGCCTCGCAGATCAACAAACAAAGGTTCATGATACGATTTTTCGAGAACGATAGGACAAAGATAGAGACAGGTAACTAAGGCTTCCTTCACGGGCCTGAAGGATCCGGCGGCGGCGCGGCGTGATGAACGCCTCGCCGATCAACAATGGAGGGAACCTCCTGCGTTCGGGTTTCTGTTCTTGCCTTGGACAAATGCTTGTACGATGTGCAAATGTGTATTTATTCCGGTTTTTTTTTAAGTTATAATAAAAAAATACTACTCTATGTAATGTCTATTTTTTTGTTATAATAAGTTGTATTAAGTTTATCAGTCTCCCATAACCGAAGCTCTGCTCAGCTTGGGGCTAGATGATGCTGTGTGTATTTTCCAGCTTACTTATCTATTGCTTATATCATAGCGGACGAAGACATCTAAATTGTATACTGTTTCACTTTGAATAATCAAAGAAGATAGCTAAAACCTGTTTAATTATTATAAATTGGTATTTCCAGGTCGCTTGAGGAAACAATAGCATTGAATGAGAAAATTGACGAAATTTCAGGTGAGAATTAAAACAATCGCCAGCTTAATTATAATAAATAAACACAGTTACAATCATTACGCCAACAAAAAGCTATATCATCACCAAATACCTACTTAGAAATTAAGTTGATCCGTGTCATATTTCGCGTGTGATAAAATTATCAATATAGCTAATAGCTCCTAAAATAGATGAAATTCTAGCTGCCGCAAATGAAGAGAAAAAATTGCTAAATCAATACTTGATTAAACCTATTTACTTCTACCTCCATGGTGCTGAATTTATCATAAAACCATTTTGAATTCGTTTGCTTTCTCCCTCAATAATCACGCGAGACGAGAAGTATTTGAACCATTCATACGTACGAATAACAAATAACTATTACAAGTTAAATTTACTAGTTACTTTCTGCCCACGACGGTTATATCTATTCCATCGTAACTCATTAATGGGATAAAAGCTTATGTTAGAATTAAAATATTTTTTTTTTCTTTGTCGCTTTGGTGTACAACTGTAAAGGCATTGTAAATATTTTATCAAATAAATAAATAATGCTTTAGTGTACCTAACCTACCTACACCAGATGCAGATCATTACAATAAAGACATTTCATGTGTTATTCCAGGTCTAGACCTACTTTTATGCAAATTTAGGAGTTTACCCGATCCATCCGAAAGTTTGTGAGGATGTTTGTTGCTCTTTCACGCAAAAACTACTAAATGGATTATGATGAAACTTCACAATAATATAGCTTACATATCAGAATAACACATAGGCTACACTTCATAAAGATATATTGAATATTATCCAAAATATCTACCACCACGTGGGTGAAAACGCGGGCGCAGCTAGTAGGTACATAAGTGGATGTTCTCTTTTATCAGACGAGGTTCGCCTCCGTACTGCGGACCTCGTAGACCTGAAGAAGGCTTTCCGCGAGGAGGTGATGCGCTCCCGCAAGCTGTCAGTGAACCTGGACGCCTGCCGCGCCGAGAGGAATATGCTGCATAAAAACTACACGGAGGCTTTGGATGAAATACAGGATCTTAAGCAGAAATTAAAGGTTACCTTATTTATGAACTGTACATCTAAAATCTAAATGTATCAATCACTGAATACATACCATACGGCGCGACGCGCCCTGGGCTTTGCACGGGTAACAAAGCAGTTTCGACGACCTCTGTGGCAAGTGAGTGAAGGTACACCTGCGACGCAGGTCGCGGGTTTCATTCTCGCATCGGGACAAATGTTTGCACAAATATAAAAATCTTTATTTGAAACATAAAACTTATCGTTTACTATGTATACAAAATATATATCTATCTGTTATGTATTGTATTATGTATATCAGTCATCTAGTACCCATAACACAAGCTCTGCTTAGCTTGGGGCCAGATGATGCTGTGTGAATTGTCCAGCATTTATTTTATGTCCATTACTAACCACGTTCCCCTCAACAGATGTTCCACGGTCCCCTTAACAGATGTTCCACGGTCCCCTTAACAGATGTTCACGGTCCCCTTAACAGATGTTCCACGGTCCCCTTAACAGATGTTCACGGTCCCCTTAACAGATGTTCCACGGTCCCCTTTATATTGCTCGTTTGAATTGTTTTATTGTACGTACTTTTGTTTTATATTGTATCTCCATGTTAATTGTATGTGTGTTATTAAATAAACGTTTTATCTATCAGATGCTAGCATACCAGATCGAGCAGCTGAAAGAGGACATCACAGGCAAGGAGACGGGCCTGAAGACATGCGAGGGCGTGCTCGCCAAGTGCGTCAAGAAGAACGAAATGCTTCGAGCCGAGGTTATCGCGGGGCACGTCAAACTGTCTGACGCGAAGGCTGATATAACTGCTTTGAGGCAGGAGGAAGCAAGACTCAATAGGATTGTTCAGGTAATTGGAGAATTGTTTATAACTATATCATCATCATCAGCCTATGTTAGTCCACTGCTGGATATAGGCCTCCCCCAATGAGAGCCATAACACACATAGTAAGTATATAACTACATAGTATAAAACAAAGTCGCTTCCCGCTGTCTAAGATATTGGATGCGTTAATCTGAAAAAGGGGAGGCCTATATCCAGCAGTGGACTAACATAGGCTGATGATGATGACGGACTGCCCGACATGGCATGATCACTACCGACGTTTGTCACTACAAAGTATAAAACAAAGTCGCTTACCGCGCTGTCTGTCTGTCCCTATGTATGCTTAGATCTTTAAAACTTGAGTTGAGGCAGATTTCCACGCGGGCGAAGCCGCGGGTCACAGCTAGTTTTATTATAATATATTCTCTGCTATCGGCCTCTGATGTTGTGATTGATTTGAATAAAATAAATAGTATTTTAAGATCACTATTAGTGATTTATTAAAAGGAATATCAATAAGGTAACGGCTATTTAGATTTTTTTACAGCATTTGCTTCCGTAAATACATATTTATCTTTTCACGTGAATAATTCTGTGATTGATTATTAACATGTCTAGACATGTTCGAACAAGGGACTAGTTTTGTAATCAAGCCATCAGCAATCACTTAGATTACGAAACATCAAGCATCATTGTCCTAGCATTCACCTAGCCTAAGTTCATATTGATCACCGATGTAATACTAACTCCTCAATTGTAGCGCCTCATCTCATCCTCATCTCGTACCTCGCCCTCGGGAGTATGTTCGATACATCGACCACGGAGGTATATTAGCAGCATCAGCAGTTCGACCTAAGTATGTTACTCGTGCCGCGAGCGCGGACCGGGCGCCTACAGAGGTCAGTGCATCACCAGCAGCCATTCAAACCGCACTCATTAACATCATATTAGTCGTAGTTTTATACAATATAGCTATTGTCCCTATACTCGACTATTATTACATCAGCATCCCGGGAAGAGCTAGCCGCGATTCCTTCATGGTTCGGTGTGTTGCAGCGCGACGCTTTATCTAGATAAAGTATCGCGTATAAAAAATGGGGTGGGTTGAAATTGGGCTTCTACAGCTAGTTTTTGACGTGAATTCTAGTTGTACTGTCGTTTCGCCCATACATACTAGTGACCGAAATTAATTTATCAGATACTAGCTGCGCCCCGCGGTTTCACCCGCGTGGTGATAGATATTTTCGATAAAATACAATATATATTTATAAATTGTAGCCTATGTGTTATTCTGATGTATAAGCTATATTATTGTAAAGTTTCATTAAAATCTATTCAGTAGTTTTTACGTGAAAGAGTAACAAACATCCATCCATATATTTTCCCGTACGTTTCAATGGCGTCCCAGCGATCGGGACACGGGGCGACTAGATGTAAATAAAACAAAAGGTACGCGATAAATACTGATAACTATGTAGTATGTATAGACTAAACGATAGTATCTACCTACACTACACCTAAAGTAAAAAGAAACTCATTAATAATAGTGATTGATTATTTACCATAGCGTCGAGTGTCTACAAAAATTCTAGCAAGCGCGGCATGAAGATTTAGGGGACAACAGTCGTCGCTTGCAAATTTTTTTCCACGTTACGGCATGACAAATTATCTAGATTATCTAAATAAATCAAAGAATTCTGTATTAATTAAGAAAACTTGCATATTGAATTTTTTTTATCTCCTAAAGTGAATGAATACCTAATAAGTTATTATTATAACAACCAATATACATATGTATATTTGAAACTAATTCGAGTACTATTTAGTAAAATTCCACGGACTGCGTTGAATCTGATTTAGACTATACTAGCGACCCCGCCCCGGCTTCGCACGATTTTCGATATTTTACATATAAAAACCTTCCTCTGGAATCACTATATCTAAAAAAACCGCATCAATATCCGTTGCTTAGCATACATTTCCTTTATATGCTACGCAACGGATTTTGATGCGGTGCATTCAGACAGCGGGAAGCGACTTTGTTTGTTTTAAGGTAAAATGAGTCCCAAAACCCACGTTTTGACTTAACGGAAAATCAATTTTAAGGGGACAAAACACTTATTTTTCGAATATATTTGGATGAGGATCAAAAGTTTAGGATATTATTTAGTAAGTTATGGGAGTCGAAACCCGATTGACTAAACTTGACTCGATAGAAAAAAATGGTAAAGTTTCCTCTAAATCTTCATTTTTACAGAGATATCTCCACGGGAAAACCAGTTTTATTTGCTAGTTATTTAATATTATTGTAATGAAATTTCTTCTACGTGTTCCCTGATAAATACTTTAGACAATTATGGTTTTAGTTTTTTGAGAAATAGTATTATTTTAGAGCGATAACAAATTAATAAATAAAAAGCAGTGAAATTGCGCACGGGCCGAATGCCGCTCGATCTTTCTGACGCTCTTGACTCCCTTTCTCGCCTTCCCCGCGCGGCGTTCGTTCGTCCTTGTCTCGAAAAGCGAACTCATTTCCCCTTAATAATACATATGTATGTGTTGTATTATAATTATGTATGTATGTAGTGCTATTTTAAAAACAGACTGGGTTGAATCTGATTTAGACCATATTTCGGATAAGAATTGATCATGAAAATAAAATATGTTGACGTTTTACAATCCAAATAAAATAAAATATTCAATGTAGGTAGAGCCAATCAATTTAATAATAATTTATAAATTAGATTTTTACTAATGCATAATAATGAATGTCATTGATAACGGAAATAAGACGATGTCAAAAGTAATTAAAGAAATATACCATCATACAGAAATTTATCGCCGGTATAATATACTTTTTATGTTCTTTTATATACCTCATGAGACAAAAGCCAAAAAGGCGCTTATCTGTGTCCAGCAGTGGACTAATATAGACTATTGAGGAGGTGATGACGCCAGATCGACACAGTACTAAGCCCATATTTATGATGCAAGTAAGGTCGTGGTGGCGAAGAACCGACGGCCGCTGGGGCAAACGTGTTCTTGACTGGAGACCACGACTCGGTAAACGTAGTGTAGGACGACCTCCGACCAGGTGGGATGACGACCTGCGAAAGACTGCAGGTAGATGCTGGATGCGGCAGGCTGAAGACAGGGCGCTATGGCGCTCATTGGGGGAGGCCTATGTCCAGCAGTGGTTTGGCTATAGGCTGATGATGAAGGTCGTGGTATTTCCTATTTTACTCAGTTTAACACGTTGTACGCCATATCACCCACCGGTGAGCCTAGCTTACTTTTCCATTCGGGCCGAGCCAAAATGAGGTAATCGGTCATTTTCATCAACTTTAAATTTTAATTCCAAAGTTAATAAAATGAAGTAATTTGCATGGAAAATAAAAATTACCTTATTAAGAAGCGTTTACGTCAAACCTCTCGCGCGGCTCACCGGTGACCCCCATGGCTCAAACGGCACAGTACGATTATGCTCACCGGTGAGCCCCGTGGCCTGAATGTAAATGCTCGATTTTTCAAAAAGCGTTCAACGTGTTAATGGAGTAATAATAATGCATAGGAGTATGGTATACTTTGTCGATAGCAAAGCGTATCTGTAAGAATGTATCTATCTGCATGACTAAAAATCTTGCGCAATAATAATATTTCTATTTTTATGATTTTCATAGTGCATGGCCTATTTTGGTGCAGTAGATGTCATTGGTTTTAAATTCATTTGGTATGTTTTAATCCCGATTTGCTTGACCTCATCTATTTTGGATATGAAGCATTATTTTCATATTATTTTATTTAATCTATACACGGTGTCCCCAAATAAAAAAGAAAGACAAAAAAAAAAGAGGGCGAAGGTCCGCCTGCGACGCAGGAGGTTGCGGTTCGATTCCCGCCTCGGAACAATTGTGGTCGTTTTCTATGTATAATAAAAAATATCTATGTATGTAATATATAGTATTATGTATATCAGTTATCTAGTACCCATAACACAAGCTCTGCTTACCATGGGGCTAGATAATGCTGTGTGGATTGTCCAGCATTATTTATTTTATTTATTTATAAATAGCTGCAATCCCCAAAACATTTCGTTGATAAATTAACCGTTAACAATTATCAACAAATTGTTAAATAAACACACAAATACGTTTGAAAAACTGGCAAGAAATCGAAATTTCAAATGACTGCAATTTAATAGGTAGAGTACCGACTTTTTCAAACATATTATTATTCGGTATAAATTGTCCAGAATTATTTATTTATTTTATGTAACATATGCCCGTATGGTGCCCCCTGTGCCCCATATGGTGGTCGGCTTGTTTCACTATTATGTTTCTAAGCAAAGATCGATTAGATGTGCCCTGAGCCCAAAAACTGTAGCTTTGTCTTTGTATGTGTGAGTCACAAATGCCGACGCCGATTTAAATCTTTGTTTCTTAGTATATATTTTATAACTTGTCCCAAAGGAAGGAGATGCGTTACGCGCGAAGCTGATGAAAGAGTCCGAAGGTCTGATGAACGAACGAGACGTAGTGGGCGCGCAGCTCGTGCGGAGGAACGATGAGGTTTCTCTGCTGTATGAGAAGATACGAATCCTGGAGGTGACGCTACACAGAGGTGAGTGCTTAGAACTCTGCAGTTCTTCTGGCAAACAACAGAGTCCAGTAGCGAACAACATGGTACGTGCTAGCTATGCTATGATTAGCAGGCTTGAGAGACAGATTTCACCATCATAAATAGTATATGTATAAAATATAGGTAACAATGAGCCCCATCTGGCTAAGCATAGGTAAAGTAAAAAGTAAAGTAAAAAATCATTTATTTCTTACAAAATAAGCACTTAGACAAGTCATATTTTATATATAAATTATTATCAAATAAAATTATTTTACTGTTCACTTCAATTTTTTGTCCACTAGAAGGAAAAGAAACCACTAGCACGTTCATCTCTTATATGTTTAATACATGGTTATTTGCCTATTTTAAGTCTAAACTAGGCAACCGTCATTGATGTTATCATTGATCAATTTGAGGTACAATTCCAAGATAGACCGCAGGCCGCAAACTGCAGCTGTAGGCTGCAAGCGACACTACTTGCTTCTATGCATCTCTATGAAATTTATTCCAAGCGCGGCAACACTGCGGCCTGCGGCCGCGGCACGCAGCGACCGCAGACTGCAGCGTCAGTGGTGTCGCGAACCGTGCTTGGAAATAGAAGCAACCGCGACCGCAGGCAGCACTACGGTCAACCGCAGACGCTAGCCGCAACGTCGGCGTCGGTCGCCTGCATTTGCAGTCTTTAGCCCTTTAAGGTACGCCTTTTGCTCACTGCACCACTGAGGTTGTCAAATAGAAAGATTCGAGTCAAGTCCTGTAGTCATCCAGTCGTAACTGTTGGAAGTGACACTTTTGACGAGTATTTTCATGTTAATGTTTTTTGTATGATGCATTTCAGGTGAGCGTCAATACGAACAACGTGTTGAAGACATTAGACTGTTGCGGTTGGAGATCATCCGCCTTCGCAAAGAGAAGAACTTGCTCTCGAAGGGCATTGAGAATATGACGGACCTGAGGCTGGAGGTGAGTTCGATGTGGGGCAAGGTTTATTTATCTATACTAATATTACGAGGGTGTATTGACTATATATATTTGTATACTCGGCATAATACAGATCCATTCAATTCTAAAAATCAAATCTACTCCCATTATTTAGTTCAGTTCAGACTAGTTAATTGTGTGAACTTCGAAACGTGTGCGATAATTATTTGTGATTTTATAAATTTGTTAACAAAGCAATCGGACACCATTTCCGCAAATGGAACAAATCGAGCAGCGTGCCGACGACAGTACAATAGGGGATTCTGCTCTGTCATATTCATCCATAAAAAATGGATATCAGAATTTATTAGTGGTAGAGAGAGTGTTAAAGGTGAACCCCGCTTTGGATGTCCAATTGTCCACTACTGACGAAAACATTAAAAAAAAGTATTTGATATAATAATGGGAGACCGCAGATAAAAAATTAGAGACATAGCAGAGTTCCAAAATACTATCAATTTCGCGCGGCCGGAACGCGCGCCAATGTTCGTCCTCTTGGACTTTCCTTCCACAGGTGTTCAACCTAGAGCGCGAGCTGGGCCGCGAGCGGCTGCGTGTGCGGGCCCTCGAGGAGGCGCTCGAGACGCCCCTGAACGTGCACCGCTGGCGCAAGCTGCAGGGAACTGACCCTGAGAGCGTACACCTTACTAAGAAGCTGAGGCTCACACAGAAGTACGTATCTAATGTATGTAGCGAGCGGGGTCGCGGGCCATTACTAGACAAGCTGTCACCGACACCTGGAGGTTAAGGCGGTATCTACCCCTAGTCAGTGGCGTAACTATACCGTTCCAGGCACGTGGAAAATTCATAAGATGGGGTCATCTTATGAATTTATAAAAATATACAATAATTTATAACGGGGCCCCCGCCGGAGGGGGCCCAACTCCCAACATTTATTATTTATGACACATTTAGTAAAAAATAATAGGTTTGTCTATTATTTACTTAGTTGCATACACAAGTAACAATTCACTATTTTGACATTCGTAGTTTGTGATTTTCAAATGCGCGATGAGAATCATTATTTTAAATATTGATCGTGTGATTAATGATTCCAATGTGATGATAATAAATAAATCAAAAGTGATGATTCCTGTGATTTCAAATGTAATAATTAATGTTGGAATTCTCCTCGGGCCCCAATGGCATTTTGCCGACTTGCCACCCTGTAGCTACGCCACTGCGCCTAGTTTGCCTCGGGGTAGGTACCTACCGCCTTAAGAGATTAGTTTTGCGTCGAGAATCGAACTTGTAACCTTCCCTTCTGCCGTCGATTATATTATCAGGCATGCATATTACGTGATGTGAAAATGGCAGCAACTAAAAACTAATGCAAAATACCTGCTTCTTAGTTACTTACACATAATAGATACAAACGAAATGTTTCACGTGAAATGCTGAAATAAAATTTAATCATGCGAGAATTAACGTTGTGTAAAGATAATTAATTGCAGAAGTTCTTCACGTAACCAAGTATTTATTAATAGGTCTGAAGTCTCAAGGCATATCAGCTAATAAAACCTTTCGGTTTAGAAAGGAAAGCAAGGTAGTTGTGAGATTCAGAGAATTGAACAATGTAAACGTTTAATTTAGTGGTAATGCGTCACTCGCGACCTCAAAAATAATTCGTTCTAACTTATAAAAAAAGTACATATAAACAATGAGTGTTTACTTACTAACCAAACTGTCAAGTACCTAGTCAGTGATCTATGGGTAATTTACCAAAACCGTAGTCAGTACCGTAGAGTCGTACTCGCGCACGAAGGGTTCTGTTTCCGTATTTCAAGCGTCTACCTGTTGCCGTTATAAGCATAAGTTATGAACATACTAGTGGTTTCTTCTCACTTCTTCCACTGGTGGACAAAAATTTGAAGTGAACATCAATATAATAATGAATAGTATAAAATATGACTTGTCTAAGTGCTTATTTGTAAGCCTAAAGAAATAAACATTCATTTCATTTCATTTCGTTATCAATATCGAGAAACACGAGCAAAAATATTACGTTTGTTGTATGGGAGCCCCCATAAATATTTATTTTATTCTGTTTCATAGTATTTCGTTATAGCGACAACAGAAATACATCATCTGTGTAAATTTCAACTGTCTAACTATCAAGGTTCATTAGAGCCTGACTGACAGACTGACAGACGGACAGCGGAGTCTTTGTAATAGGGTTCCGTACCCAAAGGGCAAAACGGGACCCTATTACAAAGACTCCGCTGTCCGTCTGTAAGTCAATGCATGCAGTAGGTAGGTCAAAGTAGATATGTTGTAAAAAAGTTATGAGAAACAGTCATCGGTGATCGCCGAAATAAAATCCCCAACGACAGTCGCTACGGTAAACATTACATATTTCCTTATTTTTCATCAGCAAATAAGTATTGGAAGTCAGTGTACGTTGGCAAATAAAAAATTGGAGAGTCAGTGACGTCACCAATGACGTGCCTTTAATGACAATGGTTTTTTTGAATGAGACTGACTTTTTAGTGCATTAGCAATCATAATCATAATAATAAAAACATGTAACATATAAAAAAATATAATAATGCTGGACAATTCACACAGCATTATTTAGCCCCAGTAAGGAGAGCTTGCGTTATGGTTACCTACTAGATAATGCAATACATTGCGTCGCTTGTCCTACTGAAAGTTATTTAACTTTCAGTACCTCCGCATCTTCCACAGCCATGCCTCACCAGACAACGGCGGGTTTTCCATAATCATCTTTGCGTCAGAACAGCATAATTTATTTTTGTTCAAATCAAACAAGAAACGAACTAATGAAACGATTCTGACGACCTCTATCTATCTGTCACTATCATCATCAACCTACGTTAGTCTATCTATGTAATGTGTATTAATTATGTATATCAGTCATCTAGTACCCTTAACACAAGCTCTGCTTAGCTTGGAGCTAGATGATGTCGTGTGGATTGTCCAGCATTATTTATTTATTTATTTCATCCTTAGGAAAGTGCTGGCTCAGAGCGAGATGCTCGTGCTGAAAGATCGAGAGCTGAAGGAGACGCGCAACTTGTACAGCGCAGTCAAGGATATGCTGGCGCTGCAGCCCAGTCCTGAAATACAGGTCAGTTGCAGCGTAAAAGTAAAGCGTAATTATGAATTTGCCACGGGCCTCAAACGGTCTAGCCGTTTGAGGCCCGTGGCAAATGCATAATAATTATTATCCTACTATATAATATTATGAACGCGAAAGTTTGTGAGGATGTAAGTATGTTTGTTGCTTTTTCACGCAGTAGTGTGAGTACACAGTGAGTCGCGTATTTCGGTCGCATACATATACATTTCTTATGTATATCATATCTCCGAAATTATTAATTGAATTTTGACCATTCTTTCTAAAACTGGGAGTCAGTTAGGTAGATTACTTAAATACATTTGGGAGAATCCCAACTCTAACCGGGGGCCCCTTCCGGCTGGGGGCCCGTGCGTGGCATTTTCCCGACTTGCCACCCTGTAGTTACGCCACTGATAGTATAGGTTCATCAATCACGCTTTTTTTCAGCAAACACTAAACCGAACGCAGAGGGCGCTTACGCAGCGAACGAGCAAGATGAAGTGTCTCATTGCCGGTAAGGTTCACAAAATTTGCATATTGTGTACTAAGCTATTTATTATTTATATACGTAAATTAATTATCACTGTAATGGTCGTTGAAGGATACTTACGAAGCCTTCAATGACCCTTCCAACTTCCATTGAAAAGGATAACTCCGTAGCTTTCAAACTTAACTTTAACTGTCCCTCGAATTCATATTTAATATTTATAACAAGATGTCTTAATTATCGATTTTAATAAACGTATATTATATTTATTTCAACATAAACTATAAGATAAACACAAATATATTTAAATAAATAAAAGAAAACGATAAAAAATATGGTGAACTCGACTTGCAGTCCCACAGGAAATGTTGCGGATACAGCACCATATTTTATAACAGTTTTGTATTAAGGTACCCCCTTTTAAGATTGTATTCATCATCATCATCATCAGCCTATATCAGTCCACTGCTGGACATAGGCATCCCCCAAAAAATATTGTATTAATAAATAAATAAATAATGCTGGACAATTCACACACCATTATCTAGCCCCATGGTAAGCAGAGCTTGTGTTATGGGTACTATAGATAACCGATATACATAATACAATACATTACATAGATAGTTTTTTTTTTTTATTATACATAGAAAACGACCAGAACACCCGGAACAAATATCTGCAGATCGTACACACAATTGTTCCGAGGCGGGAATCGAACCCGCAACCTTCTGCGTCGCAGGCGGACCTTCGCCCACCGCGCCACATCGTCGTATTCGATTAAGGATAAACAATTCTAGTATTAGGAACAGCATGTGGCCCCGTATGCTGGTTTTGTAGGCGATGGCTTCAAGTTAGCTAGCGCCGCCCGTTGCCACACCGCATTCATTGTACGGTACTACTTACAAGAGGTCAAGAACCCTGTTATGCAGGGGCCAGCACGAAGTCCAGACCTAAACCCGATAGAACAGCATTGCTCATCTGTCATCAATGAAAATCCTTTATTTCAGAACTCAGCATGCGAGAACGTTTGGTGGCAGACTTACGCCTAGAACTGGATCGCGTGAACAATGATCTCGTCGGCTACAAGCAGAAGTACTACGAGATGAAGCGAGCGCTGGATGCCGACGAGGCGAGGCGGTTGCGAGTTCCCACTCCCGACACCGCATCCACCAAGTAAAGGGAATATTATAAACTATGATATGTGAAAAGGGTAATTAATGGTTGGGGGTTGTGGTAGATGGTACTGGTCGATCCCCAACAGCCATTTGATATTGATAAGTGGTAGTGTTTGGTTAGTGGTCAAGGAAAGTCATTGGTTTATTGTACGGAGTATATTCACAAGAAACTACCGCCAACTTAAGGTAAATGTGGTAACATTTTGAAATGGTTGAACCCGCGACAAAGGTGGTCGATCGCGATCTGAGTATGTTTAGGTAAACGCGAGCGAATACGCATTCAACTGCAAGCGTAGCTAAATGCATATCTGCTGCGTGGTCGGTTTACCTACCTGAACATGGTTACGAGAACTGATTGCGGTTTTAACTTGATTGACATTACTAAACCCATATAGGATTCATGAGGTAAAAAATACAAATAAAAATCCATGTTAACACTATTTAGCACTAAGTGTTCGCGTGCTAAACTAACACTTTCATTGCCAGGACGCACGCACCAGAGACTAACCCCCATATCTTTAGATAATTCTCGAACTAATCCTTCACTCAAACTCCTCTGAAGTGTCAAGGTAGGTCGCGAATCGCGAGGTACCTTGAGATGACAGTTCATTGTATGTACCTAATATTCGAAGTTTGTGAGAGTGAAGGGATTTTTTATGACCAAGCAAACCGAAACGCGTTTGGAGTTGAATCGTGGTCGATGTATAAATATAGATATGGGGGTGAGTCTCGTGTTAGAGACTAACACGAGACTCACCCCCATATCTTTATTGTGGTGCGATTAATTTGATTGCATTGACTAGTACAAAAAACAAACCTTTTTTTACCTCGTGAAACTTAAGGGTTCCTGATGTCATATGGCTACTATAATACTGTAGATCTATCTACTTAGCTGGTTACCTATAACTATAATATTTTTGTATGTAGAAAAACGCGAGTCCAATCTGACCGAAACTGAATTTTTGGTGAGCATGTTTAATTTTATTTGAGCATGATAAATCAGGGATTTGCTTAGTTAATCACGGGATATAAAATATACGAGAATGTATTTCAGTTCTTCATCTATGGTCACAGGGCCTTTTAGCATCCTGAGGTCATTGTAATATTGGAGAGCTCAAAAATACTGAGAAAGTAATATCCCTTAATTGTTTACCTGCAGTATTTTGTGATTTTGAATAAGCTGCGTCAAATTACTAGAAACAAATAGACCAAACCTGCGCAGCTATTTTGTTCTAGTTATTAGACGCGAGGCAGCATGATTTGATCAATGTTCACTGATACTTTTCACGCAGGTATAATACTTACACATTTGGCATAGCAGCGGCGTTTTATCTCAATTGAATCCAGTTAGAATTACTTGATAGGCGATTCCTCGTGTCAAGTAATCACCTAAGCAAGTAATACAATAGTCACCTAACTGTAGCTTCTTATTACTTACTCATTGACTGACGCACAGTTTAGCCGTAATCTGTGCTGTGACGCCAAGTGCCAGGGCGGTGTCATGTCCACTTACATCAATTAAGTTCTGAATAATTCTACGATATTGAAGAATGGTATCAGTGGACATGGGAACTTTTTGATTTATTTCTAAGTATGTTATGCGCCCTAGATTCGCGCCTCCAGTGTGCCAAGTTGTTAAATTAGTTCTTTGCTTAACACTCTTGTGTTAAAACATGGCAAAAGCAAATATAACACTGTCTATGAATCGGTTCGCAACGAAACTCGAGGCTGTGCGCACGAGTGGTTTTAACTAAATACAACTATATTTACTACGTCGCGAGTTTTCCTATTATGACAATAAAATTGGTATCATTTTGCGTAGTAAATCAAGTTGTATTTTGAATCAATCTCTTAAGACGCGTGACGTCGCGTCGCGTCTCGGTGTGGGCTAGCCCTAATGTAGTGTAGCAAGAGTAAATAGTGTTTTATTTTAAATGTTATTGTTACGTGAATTTTGTAGCTTGTTATGTTTTTAGCAGTTATTTCTAAATCATGTAAGACTGAATCAGGTAATAGTTCGATATAGCTAAAGACTGAATCAGGTAATAGTTCGATATAGCTAAAGACTGAATCAGGTAATAGTTCGATATAGCTAAATAAAACACCAGAGTAATTAATCCGAAAACAATAGTTTTATTTAAGAATTTTTCACTTTCTCATAAAATATACACATTGTTTTTGTCATTAAACTAAACTGTAAGTAAATACTAATTTTAAATACCAATTTTCACGATTTTGAAACAGTTGGATATTAGGGTTCAACCCCTATTCACGGCCTAAGAATGGTGTTTCCTTCATGTACAAATTCGTCACTTAAACCCTATTTAGAAAAAAATAATCAAATGAAAGCATGATTTTGTACATTTCAAAATTAAACATATATATTTATAGTAGAAAGACACAGACCTGTTTTTCTCTTTTAATAAATGTGATGATAGAATTCTACAGTCCTTTTGTTTGTTTACTTAAAAATAACAGTTCGAATGCATGCGTTGCGGCGACCGGGGGGCGACAAATGCGGTCAAATGCTAAGGGCGGGCGCACGCGGGCCACAGCCTCCACTATTCACTATTCATGCCTAGTTTCAAGTTATTGAGATACAAGACTATGTATATTTCTTCAGTTACTCTAGGCAACCGTTACTGATAATATCAGATCCGATCAGACCTCAGCAACCGTTACTGATAATATCAGATCCGATCAGACCTCAGCTGAATTATTTTCATTTATTTGTTAGCGTATTAAAGTGTGAAGCCGTGTGCGCGAGCCCTAGAGGACATCATCCAACACGTACACTCACGTCTCGATAACACCACAACTATGGAAACTAAGCTGTAACCTGAACCAGAATATTACAAGCGTAGTAAGCGCTATTGAGCAATATCTTTACAAGCGTTTGTAGGATTATCGAAACGTCTATCAACCTCAAGTGTTGAAGCAGGGGTGGATTCAGAAAGTGACAAGGTCAATCCTTTTAGTCTACAAACCTAAGGCCTGCCAACAGTTTGACATTATGTCAGCGGCCTACAATATCTTTAAACTGTAATATCACACCAACCCACCGGGCTGTGGGCGGGTTCGGTGTGTAGAGTCTATCGACTTTCTGAACTTGTCGGCCTGAGCGTCGTATCTGAGTTAAACAAGTAGCATGGATAGTGTTGAAGCAAACTGAATCCGTCCCTGCGAGTCAATCGCCGAACCACACCCGGTACAGTTTCTCATAATACATACATCGGCCCGCGATTATCACGCGTTTAAAATAACGGTTGCAATTTCCTGAAGACACGGGAATACAATTATAATGAGCATACTTATAAAAACCAGCCGTTACAGACGCATACTGCACGACAGGGTTTAATTACGAGGAAATTCAAACGGTTTTATAAGTAAGGAGTGAAATGACCAAGTCTAGCTAGTAACCTTATCTAATCGTGGTAGGTATTTGATTCGAATGCCTTCAGAAATGCGCAGGTTCTATGTAAAATAGCTGTCCCAACTTACGAAATACAAACACGGATTCAACTATTCATAAACACGGAGTTTGCATCGAGACGCTTCAACAATGTTCTCTTACACATTACTCTATACACGATTCACTTCACACTGTATTTTGAATCTGTGTAACCACTCACAGTTTCGTCTTTCGCGGTTCCGGCACTGTTAGAAACATTTAGTCAGAGGAACGGTTGCATCGTATCAGTAGACCATATGGGCTCTCTCGTGTTGTACGTTACTGGGTGTCTCAATGCAAACGGTGTGCGGCACTCGACGTGGTATGTACCGCGGTGTAATAAAACTATTGCTTGTAATGTCGGCGCCGGCGTGACAACGGTACTGCAACGTAGCGTGTGCCTAGTGGACGTCCGAGCTCTCCTTGTTCAGTTGGTGGTTGGCCGGGTCAGAGGCGTTGATTGGCTGGAAATATTACAACTATATTAATTCGCTGTGCAATGCAGTCACGAACATTATAAAAGACATGAACAGAAGAAGCGCAAGGACGCATATGTCGATTATTTGCTAATTCACACACTGGGGCCGAACTCCACTAAATTAATCACTTCGACATACGGATGGTATCGTCTCAGCATGACACGTTTTGGCATTATACCTTTGATGAGAAAAAAAACACTGATAAGATTGCTGTCAAACATGCGTTCCTTTTTTATCAATATCTACACGGTTTCTCTAATCTATGGGCAATTCTACGACGACAGATCAATTAATCACGATACGATCATAGAAAAGCGATTGGTTAGCAGAATTCGGCCCTTGTACTTAAAATTTGTAATTCTGTACTTTAATTCCCCTGAATTTCGCGGCGTAAGAATAAATCCCCCAACATAGCCCTAGGATGTTAGTTCCTATGAAAGGAACCTTGCACAAGAGGCATGGCAACAGCTTCCTGTTGTGTATTAAATGTAACACCTCCACTGGGATCCCCAATCCGCCCACCAAGGAGCCTTTAAACCATACAGGACTCTTGGACTCCCTCAAACTCCCTCGTTTGTTGTGAGGCATGTCCCGCAGTGTATGTACTTACCAGGGTGATGGGCGGCTGCTGCGGCTGGCTGGGCGTGGGCTGGGAGGGCAGCGCCGGCGCCTCGTGCACCGCCGTCGTACTGTGCGCAGCCTGCGCGCCGCCCCCGCCGCCGCCGCCGTAGTACCCGCCGTTCATGCCTGTAACATCAAACTTATTTATTAAACAAGAGTGAATCCAAAATAAGTGTTGCGCCTTAACAGGGTCTTTTATGCGTTGTGTCCCACTAAGATGCTGCACAAAATGTACAAAACTTAAGCCTCTGATATTTTTTTAGGCCACTACTGCATAGCCAGAGTAAGATATCGTACGTAGTAGGTATCGTTATGTTTCGTGCCTTCATTCTCAGCATCTTGGACTGACTACACTTGAAGCTCTAAAAATTTCGCACACTTCATGCCACACGATCATCGAATGAAAAAAACAGGTAAGCTAGGTTCGACGCTTGCAGTTTGGACGGCTCCGTACATTTTCATACGGAAGGGAATTGCAGTGTAGCCGTGACATACACTTACTACGTACACCTTATTATGTGTAAGATTTAATAATTTTGTATTATTACTAGCTGCACCCCGTGGCTTTGCCCGCATGGAAATCTATGTGTCAAATCGTTTATAAACCTTCCTCTTGCATCACTATCTATTAAAAAAACCGCATCAGAATCCGTTGCGTAGTTTTAAAGATCTAAGCATACATAGGGGCAGATACTATGTAGTTATTAGTAGGAGTATGAATTAAATATTACTCACGCGTCATGGGCGAGTCAGTGCGGATGAGGCTCTGCGGCGTGGGCGAGGTGGAGACGCGCTCCTCGGCGTAGTAGCGCGACGGCGCCAGGTGACTCCGCGACGCCTTGCTCACGTTGTCTGCAAATACAACATTATTATTAATGAGCGAGGTACATCCAATTAACAACTGGGTATTAGAAAGGAAAAAATCAAGGGGTAGAAACCCAATAGGCCGTCATAGGTATCGCTGGAATGATGAAGTGGAAGCCGATGGTGACGCTCAGAAGCTTAGTGTCGGAGACCTAGATGCAGTAGTACAAAATCCTTTATTTCCATAGGTTTACAAAATAAGCACAAGTAAAATTTTATACTACAAATTATTGTATTCAAATTTTATACTATAAATATTTTTATATAAGATATAAGGTGTTTTTGATATTCTGTTCACTTATATTTTTCAAATGTGAAATCGAAACTTATAGTATATTAACGAACTAGTTGATTAAAAATGCGTCTAATACATGGTTGTTTTCCTGTTAAAATTTAAATATAATGTGATCAACAACGTAGTCACAGGACACTCACTTTCGTAGACAAGTGAGTGTAGGAAGTAGTCGACGTACCTTCGCTGTAAGTGTTGGGCGGCGCGGGCGGCATGGATGGCGGCAGCGCGGGCTGCAGCGGCGGCGCGCCGCCCGGGCCCTGCAGGAAGTAGTCCTTGTTGACGCAGTTCCGCAGGCAGTCGGGGATGCGCCCCACGATGGCGCGCCGGATCTCGGAGGCCGCCATCTCGCGCAGCTCCTGCGCCGACGCGTCCGAGTAGAACGCGGCGTGCGGCGTGCACAGCACGTTCGGCGCCTCTTTTAGGGGACCCTGGAACACACATTACGCATACTGAACGAACAATACAACAGTAAACGACAACGAAACGTCTAAGATCTCTAAGTAGTATAATTAATACTTTGGACATTTTGCCAGCGACGTCGTCTAAGGCTTAAATGCATGACAAAAATGCTTAGACTTGACAAACACAAGTCAGTCATATATCACATAAAACCAAGACAAACAGAAAACAAGCGTTGCCCAACTCTCTGTTGAGCGATATTAAGCTCAGGCAGGCCTTTTCGGGTCACATGAAACATGACAATTTTTTTTTGTTGTGAGAGGGCCCATACGGCTGAATTTACACTGGGTTACTCCCGCTGCTAGCCCATCGCCCCTTGTACTTTATAGACATTATCATCATCATCATCTGCTATGTTAGTCCACAGCTGGACATAGGCCGTCTTTAGCATGACGCATCCAGCATCTACCTGCAGTCTTTCGCAGGTCGTCATCCTGACCGGAGGGCGTTCTACCACTACGTTCTCCACTCAAGAGCACGTTTGCCCCAGCGGTTGTCGGTTCTTCGCGAGTTATGGCCGACCCAGTGTCACTTCAGCTTGTTAGTAGTTCTTAATTACCTGGAATACATTGAAGGGTTCGTTCTCATGCACGTCCAGCGCAGCCGCGCGGATGCGGCCCTGCTTGAGCGCCGCCGCGAGCCCTTCGTCGTCGACCAGGCCACCGCGCGCCGTGTTAACCAGGAACGCGCCTGGAACACACAGTTATAAAATAAACAAAAGAAAACATAAATCTTTCAGTAAGTACTTCAAACCATAATTACGACCTTTTTAGTTCTTTATTGTTAACTAGCTGTTCCCCGTGGTATTATTTTTTTTTATTGTCTAGTGTACACATTTTAAATAAATATTAATACACAGTATAATTACAATCCAGCCAGTCATTTAGTTTTAACTTATTTTTATATCAAAATATTACTAAGAACGTGTCCATTGGCACTTTTCTTAATGTCTCTATCTCTATACTTAAGGTGAAGACACTTTGTTCATGTGTTCTTTAAAATAGCACTTCTGCACATACACTATTATTATCACTACACTAACTCCAAGGATGATAGAAAGAGAATATAATATAGCCGTATATCACCCGGGGATACCGTAGCTTCCCAACGGTGAATTTTTTTTTTAAATTCAGTCCCTTATAGAAATAGAAAATATTTATCTGCATTTCAAAATAAAAATAATACAAATTAGGAACTAATAAAAATAAATTAACGGCGAGAACACAAATAGGCTACCGGCGGCGGCGCAGTATTCGTTTCGGAGCCTGTTCAAAACAAACAAAATGAAATATTTCCTTATTAATATTACATAAGCTAAGCAAAATATACAAAATGACCCTTTTCATGTGTTTGACTTATAGGCTTATCCGTTTATTATTTTGTATTATTTGCTGCAATCAATATTTTAAACTTAGTTTCCTTACTTTCCTTCTGCTAAACGGCGCGCTAAACCTATGTACACGCAAACCTAGCTCGCCGATAAAGGTGTGTGCCCTAAAGGTGGCTCAAGTCCTACAACAAATTTTCAAGATTAAGATGATAGAACTTACCGGGGCGCATCTGTTTGATAGTAAACTCGTTGATGAGATGATGGTTGTGCTCGTTTAAGCTGCAATGCAATGAGACACAATCACTCTGGAATAGGAGGTCCTGCAATAAACATACACATCGTGTTAGGAATAATGTCTTGTTTAGGAAGCAGATGTCCTGTGGATTTTATCAATAAGATTTTTATCTTCTCGGTTTAGAGAGAAACCGGTAATAACTGAAGCACACGGGCCTAGGCCAAGTGCGCTTCAGGGAGGCGAACTTCAGTAGGAAGTTCATTTTGAAGATTTTTTTTTTACTATTCTACATGTGTTTAAAATAACAGCCTTTTGTAAAAGGATAAAAGTGGACTTAGGCAAATCTAAATATTCTATGGATTGGAATAACTGTTTTGGAATTACGCCGGTTGATGACAAAACTATTGGGACAATCGATACCTTCTTATTATGGAAACATTTTTCCCGCAACAAAATGAATTCTCATCATCATCATCAGCCTATGTTAGTCCACAGCTGGACATAAACCTATTCTAATGAGCGCCACATCTTTAGCTTTACGCATCCAGTATTTGCTTGCAGTCTTTCGCAGGTTGTCATCCCATCTGGTCGGAGGGCGTCACGCACTTCGTTTACAGAGTCGCGATAGGACGCAATGATTTTTAACTTTGGACGAAAAAAAAAATGTTGAGAGTATTGTATAGATGAAATGAGTTCTAGCTACTTTCTAATCCTCGGCCACTTAAATCTTTTAATGACAAAAATCTAATTGTGTTGAACAGGGAGTGTGTAAGCAAAGCCCTAGTGAGCCCTATCTACTACTCGATATTGTCGGGACGAACACAAAAAAATAGTAAAGTAATTAACTGACAATGCGTGAACTGCGGGTTCTGCCCATAACCATGAATACGGTCGTGAAGACCGACCTGGAGAAATAAGTTGTGCTAGGTAAAGTGGCAAACTGTTAGAATGTGAAAATTCAGTCGGTCGATCTAAATAAGCGGCTAACTCATAACAGTTTGCTTGCGACGCACGCAAATTGATCTGAGTTTGCAGCTAACTCAAATTTCAGTTCGCCACAAATTTGCGGCTCACTCAGTCGGCCGCTATCAGTTTTGTCTACTGGGGACACAGCCTAACAGACCACGATGCCGATCACCTAGCTGCTGGCAGTGCGGTAACTATACCGTTCGAGGGCCGTGGCAAATTCATCGGATGCACCCCTTGCCACAGCTACGCCACTGGTTGCTGATCTGACATAGCAAATAAGTAGACGGGAGTGTTACCTGTAGCGTATAAACCCTAGTGAGTCCTAGCGACTTCTCAATCCCGTCAGGTAGATAAGGGTCGTAGAAGATGACGTTGAAGCCGAAAGCCTTCGCCCGCAGCGCGACGGCCGAGCCGATGCGGCCGAGCCCCACTATGCCAAGCGTGTCGCCGCGGATCCGCGCGCAGCCCGTCGCGGCCTCGCGGACCTGCTCCGGACCTACAACAAGCGCACCACAGTATATTAATCAATCAGCAATAGCATTTACATCTACAAAGGATAGTTTGTGTAGTGTTTGTTTGTTCTTTTCTCTCTTAGGGATAACAAACAATAACACTTAAATATTAACTATATAAACTTAAATAATTATTTCTAAAAGTGAACCAGCCCCGCCAATAAATTGACGTCTAATAAATGGGTTATCTATTTATCTAACCATCCACATGTACACAACATGTGGATGTTATAAATAAATAAATAATAAGAACGACAGATGGACAGCAGGAGTCGCTTTCGATTTTACTGAAATGCGGCGCGTTTGGCGCTGATAGGTGCGCGATGTAGCATATTATGCGTCTTTAAGCAATCACTACTAAACTGATCGGGCTGAAATAATTTAACATACAGGTGGATCTAAGCTTAACTACGCTATTATGCTAAAATTCAGCACGATCCGTTTAGTAGTGATTGCGTGAAGAAGTAACCATCCATCCATCGAAACATCAAGCCTTTCGCATTTATAATATTAGTGTGAAGTATGATTTAATACTGAACCACTAATTTATGTTCAAAATCATCCCAATAAGCACCCGACAACAGGGGTCAGAATTTAATAATGACATTCATGATTGATAAACGTATGAATGATCTACATTGTTTTCTTGTTGATATGTTGATCATTCATTAAATCCAAGGCTCTCTCGTTTACTTGAAAGCCACAATATAAAACTTGAAAAGACCACCTGTTATCTGTTTGTAACTGCCTGTATCCCAAACAGGATTCAAACAAAATGGTCACAAGGTAACCCAGTAGTGGTTGCCCTCTACTAATATACAACTTGTTTTGCATAACAAAGTTCAAGGTCACATATGGGGTTAAAAAAATATCGCCTTGGACGCTTTCTAGCGTCCTACTGACACTATTCCACATGCATAATCACTTTATTGCATGAATTTTTTTATTATAAAGGTCTTTAGGCTTAAAATTAGTTCACATAATTCACCATTCATATTCAATTACTATATTTTATATCTTCCATTTCGGAATATTTGCATGAGATTTCTGCATCAAAACCTTTTCAATTAATTGCTAGTGCAAGTATTTATACTTAAAGATCATGAGCATTTCAATTATTATTTAATGGTAATTTTAAAATTGATGTTCATAAAACTGTTTTGTAAATTTTGTACTAGATGACTTTTACATAAATAAATAAATAAATAATGCTGGACAATTCACACAGCATTATCTAGCCCCATGGTAAGCAGAGCTTGTGTTATGGGTACTAGATAACTAATATACATAATACAATACATCAAATAGATAGATATTTTTTATTATACATAGAAAACGACCAGAACACCCGAAACAATTATCTGCAGATCGTACACACATTTGTTCCGTTTTCAAACATAGGCCTGACTGATATATGTACATTAAATAGATAGAGATATATTTGATTATACATAGAAAATAACCCGAATGCCCGGAACAAATATTTGCAGATCGTACTAATATTTGCCCCAAGGAGGGAATCACACCCACCTGCGTCGCAGGAGGACCTTAGCCCACCGCGCCACATTGGTCGCAAATATGTATGTAATAATAGCGGAGCACGTACCTGTGAATTTCTTTCCTTCCCGTACCATATTGGCGAGCCAATACGTCCGCCGGTATAAATTCAATATTAGACAAAGTGTCGTGTCTGCTACTTCTTCTACGCCGTAACCGGGCACATTACATACTGCTATACCTGAAACACACACAATTATAACAGTTAGAATGATATACTAGGTCACTGTTCGAATACCTACGGTAGCCTGATTCAATAACACCCAGCCTCCCTGAACATAGATAGCATCGACTAGCAAGCCATACAAATATTGTTCTCGATTGTATGTTTTAACAATGTTCTCTTTTACTTGTCGACGGTTCTCTATGTCAGGTACGCTCTGGACCATTCTTCCTCTGTCGAGCAAGCATAGGGATTGTTGTCTAGGGTAGTTTCAAAGCAGATCCTAATAATATTTTGTTACGTTCTTTCATTATTTCTGCGTGTCTAATGTGGGACTTGCCACCATGCCACATGGTTTTGGTAATGATGTTATAATTTTTGATGAGACACTTGTTTAAAATTACACTTTTTGCATCTCAACAACATCAAAATATTACAGTCTGAAATTTAGTTCATAAAATTAGTCATGAATTATGATTAGTAATCAAAGAATATAGAAGGGACCAAAAGCGTGCCCAATGGTTCGTGTAAAGGTGGTCACTGCTACAATATGGCGGCGCCAGTATCTTTCCGACCTAGGCTGGACGCTATATCGCGCGTCTCCATACTTTTCATAACTAGTGATTTTGATGGTGCGCCATATGAAGCTACTTTACTTGATGCGCCCCGCGGCTTCGCCCGCGTGGGAACCTATGTGTCAAATGGTTTATAAACCTTTCTCTTGAATCTCTCTATCTATTAAAAAAAACCGCATCAAAATCCGTTGCGTAGTTTTGAAGATCTAAGCATACATAGGGACAGACAGACAACGGGAAGCGACTTTGTTTTATACTATGTAGTGATAGTTACCTAATTCTCCAGCGGCTTTGACATCAATATTGTCGACGCCGGAGCCGATGCGCACTATAATCCGCAACGCCTTGAACTTCTCGAGGTCCTCCTTGGTGAGTATGATGGTGTGCCACATGAGCGCGCCCACAGCCTCGTTCAGCACCTTCTCGTGGATCTCCGACGTGGACTGCGCGTCGCAGAACGCGACCGTCGCTACATCCTTTAGTATGGGCATCTCGACGGTGCAGTCGCGACCGTCTAGTAGCGCCACCAAGGGCCTGGAAAAGTTGAAAAATGGCTAGTTAGTTTTTGTTTTGTAACCTTATAAACAAGCCTATAATTTGGGATGACGACCTGCGTAGAACTACAGACAGTTGCTGGATGCGGCAAGCTGACGACAGGGCGCTATGGCGCTTTTTTAGGAGATGCTTATATCAGCAGTGGACTAATATAGGTTGATGATGATAGCTACAGCTGAACGTGCCTCCCGTAAGCGACAGGGGGGTTTTGCCATAGTCACCACGATTGGCAGGCAGATAGGTGACAGCAGAGATGTTAAAAATGAAAGTGTATATTTTTTAAACCACAAAAAAGGAAATTGGACCCTGCGTAGGTACCATTGTGTTTCTTATACATGAACTAGATACTAAGACCTACAAATGTAGTACACAATGATGCAATAAAATAAATATGAAATATGAACTTCTAGGCAGATACATAGAAAACACAGGATTTGTTTGTAAAATATACGCATATTTCAGTTAGAGAATCTTTGTGAATGTGAAGGCAACCTCAGATATATGCAATCACTTCATATATAGACTGAAATACTCGTACGAAACAAGATATATAATCTGCTACATCACTCGACGCGGTAGCAGCAACAGTTCGACATGTTTTTACTAAGAGATCTAATTTGGTTCCTAACAAGTTAACAAAGTATCGTTTATAAGTCAAGGCCAAGAGCCGCGCGACGGTTTCTCCAGCCATCTTAATCGATACGAGAAAATCAGCCTCTTTACCTTATCTCGTATTGATTTTTGTCTGGGAAAATACGCCGAGAACATCAGCTATTTATTGCCGCTCTACTTAATCTTGTATTGATTTTCGTCTGAGCTATCCTCGGGCGTAGACAAGCTATCGGGCGTAGAACCAGTCTACTGCCCATAGTAATGCCGGATTAATAAAGTGGAAGCTTGACGCTGCTAGCGAGAGACAGCTCAGAACAGAGATGTCTAGAGAAGCCTATTGTGTGCCAAGATGCTTTTCGGATCGCTAAGCCCCAGGAGTAAGTATCTAAGTACATACATACACGGGCAAAGGGCAGCTTGAAGCAGTCAAGATCGACTACTACAAGCTGCGACTGCATAGTGAACTATGGAACTGCTCGAGCGGTTACGAGTATATCTGTAAATAGAAGACTGTAGTTCACTAGGCAGTCACCAGCATGAATCAGCAGATCCTGACTGTTTCAAACTGCCCGTGTATCTCGGCCCTTAGGACGACGCCTATCACTTGCAGATATCAGCAGCGTTTCACAGTAACGACGGATATAAAACCCACATTGTAGTAGCCGGGGCATAAAGCGGATAATAAACATACGTGCCGTCCTCACGTAAACGCTTATAAAACTCAGTGACGTGGACGGCTGTTACGTAAACGTGTATGGCAACAAGATAACACACTTTATTTACATGACTGTTAAAACAATGCTGGTGATAAGTTAGAATTCTTGTGAATTGGTAAGGCTGATTATTAGCACTAACCAATCAACGATTGCCTTCAGCTGTAGTCGATTATATTACATCACTAGTTTCTGTCCGCGGCTGCGTGTGCAATAGTCACGCGTAAAAAAAGTTATGAATGGTAAGCAGCGGTGTCTTGTCGGTGATATCAACGCCAACACAAGCTCTGCTTAGCTTGGGGCTAGATAATACTGTGTGACTTGTCCAGCATTATTATTATTATAAACACCGGCATTGTTTTTCAGTGTCAACGAACGCGTTACTGGCTGTTGGTTTGGTGATATTCCGCGAAGGTCCCGGCCATCGGTGGTATAGTGAGTAACATTCCGTTACGGAGGAAGTGTAAATCATTGAATATATCGTAATTACTGAATTGGGTGATTAACAAGTCGACAGCTTTATTACTTCCCTATCCAATAAAATTGAGAAACAACTGGTTGAATCAAGTACAGCTCGGTTATATTATGACGACCGGGTTCGATTCCCGCCTGGGACATACGTTTGTATGCCTTATCTTAATACAGAGATAAGTACATACTTGGGCTGAATGATTCCATTGAATAAATTAAATAGGTAGTAACCTATTGAATACAACAAGAGCAAATGGGATAACAAATGTTTTTGAATGAAACACGTAATGACGGCTTTTGATGTGGGTTAGACTGAGTCATGAGATGGATGAGGGCAGCGCAAAATCGATCATCGTGGAGATTTTTAAGGAGGACAATGTCCAACAGTGGACGTCAATCGGCTGAAATTATGATGATGATGTTCGTCCAAATTATTCGTGTTTGTATTAAAAAATAAGCAGGCTAGAGAAAGTTAATTATAGCAGAAACTAACATGGTTCTCGTATCTACGAAAACGTAAACAAATTATTGCGGCAACATGATGGCACGAAAGATACTGCTTCCAGATAGAACAAAGAAAACTTCTAATTACGCTGTACCTATCTCAGCTTGTTCACATTCATTTAATCAAAACTGGGAATGCATAATAACATAGATTAGATTTGTGCTTCGAAATAAAAGCAATTTTGCATTCGAAGTTAAATCTTTCTTTTTTTGTTTTCCAATGTACCTGATGATTAATAATGGTGTTTTATAAAAGCATTGTTTATTCATAAATTTATAACAGAGGCAGAGTTTTGTTGAAACACAGTAAAAGAAACAAGTAACCAACAAAGTTTAATTACTCGCTTGGAAACAGTAACGAGAATTAAATTGTAACTTTCTTCGCAAACATCGTCGGAAACTTCAAAATTAATCAGCCACTTTGAATGCAGAAATAAATAGACAGACTATACGGATGGGCAGCAAATCCAAATTAATGGTATAACTCAATTTGTTGCGTGAATCAATATTTTGATGACAAGTTTGCGGCTGCGTAATGTAACGAGGTAGTTATAACGAATCACAATGGGGGTGGGACGGGTGGTCACCAGAATAATTAAAGCACGCCAAATGCGATTAAACTAATAATTCAAAGTTCCGCGTGGAATTATTATTATTGGGAAGTCGAGCCGAATGCCGAGCAAGTTCCGAAAGTGGAAAGTAATTCCGAGCTCGCGGGGTCCCAAAGAGGGGAGGCTTGTGGAATTTCACCAACTTTCCGGGCACCGACGAAAACAGATTTGACGGCAAACAAAGAGGCGGGGGGATACCCCCCTCGGCTATGATTGTATAATAGTAGTCATTGAACAGGTTTCACTTGCCCTATTGAACTATAAGCACGAGAACCTCCTCTTATCGAACTTGATTTTAAGTATTTATACAAATATTCGAAAATGATATAGAAAGAAAACAACATTATTGACTGCGACGTGGACTGTTGACAAACACAATAAATGATCATTTCTCCGATAACATTCGTTTAATTTTTTCATAATCCTCGATAATACATGTCGTTACAAATTGGAGGTATGTAAAAGTAAAACTGCCTGGCTAAGAACTACACTAACCTCAGAACTTTATTCTTGGGATTTCTTTATGGAGTAACAAGTGATCCGAACCAAAGCTTCGAACAGTTGCGGTAACAACAACAACCCCTTCAGGCAAGTTTTGATGGAAACCAAATAGGATTAGCGCGAGAAAAGAATAAGTGGAGTGAGGTCGACTCGGACGCTACTTTGTAACCCGGCCGCGTTTCGGACTCGCAAGTCTCGCAAGACTAGCAACTTCAAGACGGGATGGATTCGATCTTTGATAAACTGTTTAAGTTTCTCATTGTGAGTTTCTAATTGAATTAAATTAAGTTGTTTAAACAAAACGAATTGTTCTCGAACGGATTTACGTTAGAAATTCAGAAACAGAAGTTTCCGATTCGTCGGTTTGCTCGTTATTGATTTTGTTCTTGTTTTTAGGTCACGAAGCGGATTGATCCAATCGTTGGACAAAGCTAGGAAAGCTTGGAACATACTATTGTGAGAATCATATCGGTTTTATACATCTAATATGGCTGATATGGAGACTCATTATTACTTTGTGTTGTGTCGCAACGTATAATTTCTAACCATACCTACTATAACAGCCGTTAATTCGAACGCCAATAATAATTGATCAAATATCTTGACAAATAGAGCCGAATAGATCTTGACAAGAGGTTTTATCATTTGACTAGCAGTTTCCCGCGATTTCACTCGCATTAAATTCGAATTTCTATAATATAGCTTATGTTCACCGGGGATAGTGTAGCTTCCCAACGGTGAAAGAATTTTACAAATCGGTTTTCAGTAGTTTCAGAGCCTATTCAATACAAACAAACAATAAATCAAACCGTTCCTCTTTATAATGTTAGTATAACGAACAACCGTCTGTGAATGTATGAACACGAACACAATAGTGTTTCTTCCTTACGGAATAACCGCCTCGGTGCGTCACTCCATCATTATCTATTGTAAAGTGGGTAAGTATAGGATTACCTGTCAGGGCTTTGTCAGGCAGATCGTTAAAGTCAGATTAGTGTTTGGACAGGTTATGTTAATGGTCTAACCCTTTCACAGACAGGTAGGTCGATTAAGGAGTGTGAGGGTTTCAATTTAATCATAATTTAAGAGGTTTTTTTTTGTAAATATGCTCTCATTATGTGTGATCCGCGGCATAATTAGCTTTAAAGATGAAGGTCTAACTTCACTGTTTGTTGCTAAAACGTTCAGCTTGATCGAGTTCGAATTGGTAATACCAATATTGTGTGATATGTCAGCTCTTGACCGTTTAGCGCTTGAGCGGGATTAATTTATTTAACCAAGGCAATGCCAAAAAAAACACAATCAAACATTTGTATCGTAAGATTATACTAGAGAATGTGCTCAGAACAGGATTACACATCAACAAGGCATCAACTTTACATCGGTAAAATGAGCTGAACTCGTTTAAAGAGACCGAGTAAACTGAGTATATCTTATACTAATAATAAATAATGCTGGACAATTCACACAGCATTATCTAGCCCCATGGTAAGCAGAGCTTGTGTTATGGATACTAGATAACTGATATACATAATACAATACATTACATAGATAGATATTTTTTTCATTATACATAGAAAACGACCAGAACACCCGGAACAAATATCTGCAGATCGTACACACAATTGTTCCGAGATGGGAATCGAACCCGCAACCTCCTGTGTCGCAGGCGGACCTTCGCCCACCGCGCCACATCGGTCGTCGAATACTATTTTCTGTCTTTGCACACATTCTTTAAGATAATTTCAATTCCGTGGGAACTAATTTATAAAAAAAAAGTAAGTTTATTCCAGTATTATGTCAGGCTTATAATTACCTGCACGCAAATGTCAGCCAGGTCCGTTCAGTAGTTTTTGCGTGAAGGAGTAACAAACATCCGTACATATTTCAGACAATATTACTTTTATTAAAAAATAGAAAACACTGTAACGTTAAGATTGAATAAGTGGCGTAAGCGTAACAGGCGTAACCGTGCCGTAGTAGGCGATTGGCTCAAGGTCTTTGCTTCAGTCCGACGCCATGACTTTGAACCCGTCGAAGGAAATATTTAATAGGGTTAATTACGTTATGGCGTTTGAGCGTGGGCTGGCACGGTAGCCGTTATTATTTGGAGAGCGAGGTCGTTTGTTTTACAACAGTTTGTAGCTTTTAGGAGTTATAATTTATCAGCTTCTGGCCACGGTTTCGCACGCGTTGGCTAGGATCATGACTATACTAGGACGACTCAGTTATACGTATCTTTTACAAATACGTGCAGTTTTAGCTTGAGCATACGTAAACGTTTTCTTGCTATATGTTACAACAAGAGCCGAATTCAACTAAATTAATAGCGACACCATAGCAAAGAATTACACATCGTCAATTACACATCACAGAATACACATTTTGTCATTTTACCTTCGGTGAAAGCAACAACAGACGGAGGGACGCGAGTCAAGGTTAATAATTACCATTCTATCAATCTCTCCGAGCAAACAGCGGAAGTAGCGGAATAACGGAAGATTCTGCGACGATACCATTGTCATAGCAAAGTGCATTGTCAGAGTAAAGCCATTTCCATAATGTGTAACCGCTAAGTTTTCCCAGTAGATAAGACATAACTCACCTAGATTGTAGGGGTCCGTTTGCAATGGGACCCCTCATGCTATCCATACGCGCTCTCTTTGGCAGCATCTTGCGCTTGTCCATTTAAAGCGGCCAAGCCGCTTTAACACCACGCACCGGCAGCGCGTCACCTGGAACAATGGGAAATTACATTCATATGGATCGATCCTTGAGGTAATCATTACTTATGGTCATGAATCATCAGGCAGTTTGCCAGTTAATTGTACTTCTGGAAGGATATGCATTTTTGACTGATGTACAACCAAAGAGGAGGAGGTTCTTTGTTCAGCTGTATTTATTTTTTATTTATGGATTTATAGATTCTAGCAAATAACGCTAACGACAGTTTCCACTCATAGTTTGGAAAAATGACTAAACTAGTCCTAACTAATAAAATTTCTATATACAAATAGAATTCAGTGATAAAGTCAGGAGATATGTTTTTCGCTCGCTTCTCTATTTTTATATCTTCGTCGATTTCTCCGTCAATTATAGAACGATTCTTTAATTATAGGAGGATTCTTTCACTATTGTATGGATAATGTTCCCGAGGTGGTCCCATGAAAATTGTTCCCGGGGGATAGCTATTTGTTCGAAAAACTTATAAAACAGTGTAAGGACCAGCTAAGGAATTTGAAGTCGGTTGCTTTAGTTTTTATCAAACAATAAAATTATAGTATATACTAGTATTAAACATAGAATATATCAGGTTGACCCGCGACGGTTCCTTCTAGCAAAGAATAAGGACATCTACATATCATCTCGTGAGGCAGGGGATGGCCAGCAGCATCCGCAAGTACTGAACCCCGATACTGCATCACCCACCTGCCTGCCAAGCGGTGTAGGCGATAATGGCAGAATGGCCCCATTGCCCCAGGGCAATGCCCTCTCGGGGTTGGGGTCATGTCCTGCAGTAAACTTCTTGGGGCTAATTAATGAATTGTTAGATCAAGTTCCTTAGTAAAGCCGCGATTTAATCAGCTCGGCTAGTTTACTATGATACTTATAATTATGAAAATGGAGAACCTCTTTTTCACGTTCTTACAGATACTAATTTCATTTACACAAGCATTGTTTTGTTGTCCTATAATGCCCACGATCCCCATTTTATTTACCAACTTCGACTAAAGGAGGAGGTTCTATGTTCGGACGTATGTAATATACAATGCTTTAATGCCCATACACAAGACGTTCCGACATGTATATTAATTTTAAAAAATTTACATTATAATATTTCTCCCCTTATAGCCATTAATGTGTTTCATTAAATAGGAGTTACTGTTTGCCTGATTTTTTTATCTCTACTTCTCCATACAATCTAACCAGCTGAAGACAGGGCGCTATGGCGCTCATTGGGGGAGGGGCCTATGTCCAGCAGTGGACTAATATAGGCTGATGATGATGACATCATAACCACATCAAGTGTATCAACATGTACCTTCCTACGGTGGTACATACATGTAAGTCGTTCATGCACGTAAAAATAAAAAAAATGCTGACGTATTCAATCATGGTCATTCATTACCCTATGAATCATACACAAGCTTGGAATAAAAATAGCTACATAAGAGCGCGTCGTACAAATGCGTGATTTCCTGGCTCCAGTGTCGCACTAGCAGGTATTCTGTCACCATCTTCGTCTACCGGAAGGGCGCCATTAAAGGCGATTTAACTTGACAGGAGATGCTGCCGACGAACGTGACAACACCACAATTTTAACACTTTGAGTGCTGAAAACGCACGGTATGAGTTTTCTACAAGTGACTAATATGCGTAAATCCACACTAGCGCAGCGGCTGAGAAAATACAGATCTGTGTGACTCAGCAGAGCTGTAATATTTTTCGAACGAAACGCATGTGCGGCGCAACACAACCGCTGTGTAGAGTGGCAGCACGAATTTTTTAGGTAAAAAAAAAGACCTCAATCGTCGAAAAAAACCGCAGTCAAAGTGTTAATTCACATTACATGACGGTTGCTATGGATAGATGATGTTATCAGCCCGTGTTATCAGCACTGAATGCTGGACGTAAGGTTTCTCCTATCTGTGCCATTTCTTCATGGTATTCTTAATTACTGAAGGCTGGTTGCAAATCTGTGCCACACATAGTATTTCATTATTAGTTTTTGCATTGCTCTTGCACTTATACTATTTTCGCCGCTGATTGGTTCATTTTATCCGTAATCAAAATGCAGCCAATTAATTATATCGGCGATAGTATGAGTGATACAACAAATACGATTTAATCAACCAGCCGGTATTGTTAGCATTCCAGTTTTTATGGAACAGACCCTCATTATCTTAACAAGTCAATCAAAACAAGTAAAAGAAAAGATCCGATTCGAAAAATAAAAATTAACTGCTATCAGTTTCCTCGTCGCTTCTTTACTTTAGTCTACATACCGAAGCGTACATAAATTAAACATATTTTTTTTAAATATATTAAATGTACTATATTACATCCGTCTCGATGTTAAATTTTAATAATTTGACCTTTCCTAACTATACATTCATTTTCTTTACATAAATAAATAATTTCTGATTGACTTTGATAATACTTGAAAAGCTTTCCCTGGTTGTCTCAGCAAAGATACGTATTATTTAACGATTTTAAAATCGGATTTAATAGCGTCAGCAATATAAAGTGCCGCGTGCGTATTATGCTAAGAGCCGTGCCGCATCCCATTGCAAAAATGCGTCATGCCTTGAATTAATAACGAGGACCATTCGAGATCCGAGTGAAGTGATTGCATGCCTTGTTATGTATTGGAATGAGGCATTGTCATGGGTTTTCCTGTTGCGATTGCGACTAGATATTATTTTTATCAATCTTCATTTGTTACGCAGATAGACTTACCTGCCGGCCCAATAGTTAATAAAGATATAATTCTAAATTCGACGACCGATGTGGCGCGGTGGACGAAGGTCCGCCTGCGACGCAGGAGGTTGCGGGTTCGATTCCCGCCTCGGAACAATTGTGTGCACGATCTGCAGATTTTTGTTCCGGGTGTTCTGGTCGTTTTCTATGTGTAATAAAAAATATCTATCTATGTAATGTATTGTATTATGTATATCAGTTATCTAGTACCCATAACACAAGCTCTGCTTACCATGGGGCTAGATAATGCTGTGTGAATTGTCCAGCATTATTTATTTATTTAATTACACAGTGATATTGCAGTAGGTTGGACGCTTGTTAGGATAACAACATGTGTGATTTACTTCGAAAAATATAGATATAAGACTTTTCGGGAAGTACGAAAATTAAAAGAGTCTCTCAGAAGCAGCCAGATCTGTAAGGGTATATTATTAACCCTGTTCTAAACAGGGAAATATACTAGAAACACGTTTGCCAGGACTAAAATGACTGGCTTCAAAGAAAACTGAAAACTTCAAAATTCTGAAACATCCAAATAGACTGTTTATTGGTAATAAATAGCTTTCTTTCTCTTTTTACACAATCTTGTACACAAGCAAAACACAGTGATGTACAAACGAGTTATAAATAGCAGATAATGAATAAGAGAGAAGATATGAATGAAGGACTATCTTGGCTACTCACAATTGTAATGTCTTTATCGTTGGTGATGGCATACGGGCGGTGTGGTCTTGCGCCGCATACTCACCTACGGCAAAAACAACAGTTTTTACATTGCATTCTTTCTTACAAAAGTGTACTTATATGTTTGTCCTCATTTTCCTACACATTATAAGGGGGTGTGTAGTTTAATGGTTTATTTTATAATTTGGGTCCGTTTAAGGTACATATTTGGCTTGAACGTGACGTAACACTAAGGGATGATTTAGATACGAGTTTTTATAAGCATATGGTATAAATTAATTTTTAAAACTTTTCAACTTATAATTAAGGTACTTAGTGAAGAAACCTTACATAAAAATCAATAGACGACGACATAACAAAAGTACATTAATGTTAAGTACTCATATGTTAAATGAAGAAATGTGTAAGAGATACACACCGGGGCTAATTAGAAAATAATAAACGATGTTAGTTCAATCTTAGTTTAGTCTCTAACAAAGTACATACATGTTAAGAGTAGTATGAATAAAATATGTCATGCATGGTCCTGTTCTCTAGAATTTATCAGTTTTACCAGGGACCAGTTATATAATAGTAGATTGTTTTACAAGGGACTAAACCATCCCATTATATACGAGGTTGTTATACTCCCGAGCGTAGCGAGGGAGGATGACAAGACCGAGTTATAATGGGTGGTTTTGGCCCGAGTAAAACACTCTACTTTTCACTTCGATTGCGAGAAAATAAAACAATTCAAAATTAGACAATTTTCGTAAAAGTTTGTGATTTGGAATGAAGAAAATTCTAGAGATTTAGCGCCAATACCATCTTTTTTTTTAAATCTCTATTTAACCCGCAACGAAACAGTTCGCATTCTACCGTGAAGGGAAGAATCAACCTTCATAAAACATCACCACGAAGGTTCTATTTTCAAAAAAAAAGATTGACGGAGCACCAAGAAGTCGAGTTTTTATGTAAGAGAACGAATGCTTTGTACGGGCTGATGATTTTAGACAAAAATTAAAAAGAAAAAATACTTTTTAGCCCGAGGTATTAAACTCGAGTTTTAGGCCCGCTAAGCTACACTATTATGATACACTTTTTGAGCAAGAGAAGTGAAAAAAAGTTTATATAACTGGTCCCTGGTTTTACTAACAATTGATGTTGACTTCACCTATTGAACAGTTAGTAATGTAAATGTCTAATAGGTAAAGCCCAATAGCAACTGAACTGAAACTGAATCTCAGAAAAGATGACTAACGGATTATGTTACTTGAAATGTGATAACGAGCCCTGTTGCGATGATTCAGATAAACATCTACATTTCAATAACAGGTAGGTATTGATTTATAAACAATCGGATATCGATACCTATCATATCTAGTTATATTAGTAGGTACTAGAAAGGCGATAGGTAAGCAGTACCTAACTACCTACCTACAGGCAGTGATAGGTATTATTTGAAAAAAATATGAAAATTTTACGAAAATGTATAGGTACATGTATTTTTAATTTAAACTAATTTCTGCTTGGGGCTTCGCACGCATTGTTTATATGGAAAGGTTTTATATTCCATGAGAACTGATTTATGGGCCTATGTTTCATTCCAGGCTTAGAGCTACATCTATGCATAAATTTCAGCCTGATCCGTTTAGCTGTTTTGGCGTGAAGAAGTAACAAACATTCATCCAACCATCTAAACTTTCGCATTTATAATAGTGTGATTGCCAAACAACGCCTTTATCCCGAACTTCAATTTCACCTTAAATTAAAAAAAAAAATGAATAATCGATACAATAATTGCAAGGCAATTCCATTTTACTGTGCGTGGAGTTAATATTATTATCATCACTGTACATTATTTATTATAAAATAAAGTCCCCCGCGGCTTCTGCCCGTCTATACTCAATAAACTCAACAACGCTGAAACGGATTTAAATAGGTTTTTTATGAATGGATGACGTGATTTGTGAGGGTTTAGGTGTAATATTTATTTAAGTTTTGCATAAATTGGCTGAAATATGACACTTATTGTTGCAGATTTCGGGTAAAATATGGCGAATGTGAGCTTATCTACGGCTATGCTCAGGAATTCTTTATCACTACTCGGAAAACAAATATCGAAGTTTCCGATTAGATTTCGAGCAAAACCTACTCTTATGATCCCTACATAAGAAAGCGTTGCAAAAAACGAATCAGTAACTTCGATTTCGGTTTTTTCATGTTTTTCAAGTCCCTGCTACCGCTGCTAGCTTTGAGATAGGGACTGATTTGGCCCCCTATGTAACACATTAATTGAATCTATACCTATCTGTTTTTATCTACATTCTTGATTAAATATGTGTCTTGTATTGTAATGTTATGTATGGTTTAAATACATTTATTTTCTTACCTGTGCGAAGCCGCATAAATAGCTCCGGTAAAAAAAAAATGATTCTTCTAGTTTTAGAATATAAGTAACGTACCTATAGACAATACCATACACGATTCTAGCCCTAACCAGATATCGAAGTGTGAGTAAAATATCCCATTGCACATACGCATACATAATAACCATTTAAGATTTCCCAAGACATGAATATGGACGAGTTTCATTTGACTTTATAATGATAACCGACATAGCTATTAGCTACCCTACCCCCCGCATCTATTATTTGTCCCTAGCATGGACACTGAAGTATAGATAAGCTTTGGTTGGAATAATTTACATGTCTACTAAATTATTATATTTCTGAACACAAAATAAAACTTAGATCTATGTGTCATTCATTTAGCTACAAATTACGTCAACAAATCCCAATAAATAACATAAAATTAAATTTACAAGATATACCTAATTTTTAGAATATTAATGGAAAAAAGGATCTCAAATTTGTGAGTACCTTAGTTAACACTTTGAGTGCTGAAAACGCACGGTATGAGTTTTCAACAAGTGACTAATATGCGTAAATCCACACTAGCGCAGCGGCTGAGAAAATACAGATCTTTGTGACTCAGCAGAGCTGTAATATTTTTCGAACGAAACGCATATGCGGCGCAACACAACCGCTGTGTAGAGCGGCAGCACGAATTTTTTAGGTAAAAAAAAAGATCGCAGTCGTCGAAAAAAAACCGCAGTCAAAGTGTTAAGTACGTTAATAGTGTCTAAAATCAACAACGATAAAGTTAATTTGAAGTTGCTTGGTTGGGTTGTTTTTCTTTTTTGCAGATAATTTTTATATGATAAAATAGAATAAAGACACTTGGCACTATGGAGTTGGACCATGGAAAGATGGAGACTGCAACGATTATTTGCCTTTACATACTACAGAAACAACAGCTGTTGACTTTTGCTTTATATACATATATAACGCAAGCGCTAACACTATTTTTGAAAACATGCCGTCTTCATCTAAATAACGATATTAATCTTCCGTTGAAACTATTTGAAGATGCTATTACATGGTAAATTTATCTTTTGAATCGGTCATGTTTCTTGTTCAGGACATCGACCTTGGAGAGACCAGTACTTCGATGTGCCACGAAGACCCCGCCTCGCAACACTTTTGGCACGTGTCGATTGAGTTTATAGTAGGTAGGTGGGTAGGACAGATATGACCTTCGCCATGGCGACAGTACTCGGAACAAACGGCAGTAAAAATTATACTTGGTGATAAGGGGGTTATAGAAAGCAATAAGACGTGCGTAGTTACTACCTACTCTTTTTATTTACTCCTGGTATGAGTCCTATATGCGTAGAGTAGAATCAGAATAAAGAAATTTATTTCTTTAGGCTTACAAAACAAGCACTTAGGCAAGTCTTTTATACTTTAAACGCAATGTAAAAGATGGCTATATCGATAACTTTACTTCTCTGTCGCATGTGTTCCTTACGAATACTATCCTTAACACTTTGACTGCGGTTTTTTTTCGACGGCCGCGATCTTTTTTTTTACCTAAAAAATTCGTGCTGCCGCTCTACACAGCGGTTGTGTTGCGCCGCACATGCGTTTCGTTCGAAAAATATTACAGCTCTGCTGAGTCACAAAGATCTGTATTTTCTCAGCCGCTGCGCTAGTGTGGATTTACGCATAGTCACTTGTAGAAAACTCATACCGTGCGGTTTCAGCACTCAAAGTGTTAAGAAAAACTACGACCAATCACATTTACTCCGAAAATAACATTAAGTACTTACTATCCCGAAAAATACGTGCGAAGCCGCGAAGTTAGTAATAATAAATTAAAAGATGTCTATAATAAATAATAAATAACACACTGTACAATAACAACGAATATAAATCAAGTTGTCCCAGCGAACATGGTTATGTCTCGATAGAATATAATGTGGGTTACATGATCGAGACAAAAGAACATTACACATTCACAGTGTAGAATATCCGACACTGCTTATAGACCGGTTATTATGATAGGGTAAACAAAATTATGCGGCGCGTGCTGACCGAATGACCGGCACAATTTCAGATGACATTTGCAGTTGTTGTTTTGAATAGACACAATCCGATAATACTGAAAATCGCGTCGAAAGTGGAGTGGGATTTCGGTATTTGGGTGACATCGTGCCCTCTCATGTTAATATAATTGTGCATTTCGTGGAAGTTATATTGTTTCTTCTGGTCTGGTCCAATATGGACCCGCATAGCGAAAGATAGAATAGAGTGGAAATCTTTAGAGGAGGCCTATGTCGAAAGACAAGCTGAAATACAGAAACGACCGTTTACCGATACTTAATTTATGTAAAAAGATAAGTAACTGTTATAAAGTAAGCATATTTGTAAGAAAACTGTAAAATTAGTTCAGCAATAAAGGCTATTTTATTTATTTATTTATTATATTGTTTCTTAGCACGGTTATGAGTACTACATATTTCTGTCTGTTCTATAGGGACTGCCTGTGTGTCAGCTGTTAGAAGTTAACTCTTTTCGTTTTTACCCATAAAACAAGCTCGGAGACCGAATTCCCCTAAATTAATCGCTTCACCATCACAATGGTATCGTATCCGAATTACATATTTTGTCATTTTACCATTGATGAAAGAAACTAACTCACCAGCGCCGCTCTTGAGAGATGGTCAGTCCACGATCACCGCTCCATCGGCGCACCGGCATTGACTTGTCGCCAGGTATGCGCCACCCGGACGCACACACACACTCTCACACACACCACTGCACTTCACTGCACAACTGCACTACACTAAAACCGGCTCACTGCACTGCGGATGAACACTGCCACCTGCGAACAAGAGATATATTGCGTTAAAATGGGAAAATGTGTCAAAAGTAGCACGAAAAAACACAAATTTATTTTAAGTACCTAGTACCTACGTACAGTTTAATTAGAAGAATATTCAAATAAAACTCAAGTCGTATATATGTAAGTCAGAAAACTGTATGAAGTTTTATTCACGATTTAACGACAGTTTTATTAGAACAATATTCTAATTAAACTGTACGAAGATCTTAAAGGTATCTGTATATCGGTATATGTAACAGAATTGCTAGTTTCAAATGAGCCCCTAAAGTAGCATTCGCTAACTAAATGATGTCTCACATAAACCTTCCTTCGTGTAACTAAATATATATGTATGTACTTCAAAAGATCTTCTTACAAACATCAGCATTTAACACGAATGACAAATCATATTTTAGGCACTTATTTTTCAGTCCGAACCTTCGTATCAAATCAAGTCTGACGTCAGCACCCTAATTCCATGGCAAAAAGTCTCAGAATGTCACTTATTGGCACTTCACCTTTGGTATCAGAAACTACAGATGGAGGAACGTGTGTCAAAATTGACAAGTTTGAAGCCATTATTTCAATCTCTCCGTGAAAACATCACCGCACGCACTATCTAGAGTTTATTTCATCTAAGGAATACAAAGACGATACCATTGTCATAGTCAAGGAATAGGTTAGCAGAATTCGGCAGACAAGCACACTTCCGCAGTGGGACAGAAATATTTTAGTAATCAGAGTTAGAAAGCCAAGAAGATGAAAATCCGTACTGTACCAAAATACAAACTTTGTAATGAAAATGTAGAGAGAGCCAAAGCCCAGCAGTTTTATGAACGCTAGTAATAATAAAGCATGGGCATCGTCTCGATAGACTTACTCGTAACTCGCGGGCAATAAACCAGCGCGGTTACATTGTACGGTTTAGTGCAGGTCGCTGTACCTGCATTGTTTCTCTACAAACTAATGTGCACGTATTTCAGAGTTGCCGTAGTAAACATAACGCTGTTTAGGTTATGTCGCACGTTCTGGCTTGCTACATAATTGGATGTTATACGTAAACATGTCACGGTAAATGTCTGATGCGATGGGTGAATTTTGTATGATGAATGCCAAATATAAATTTCATGTGACAAACTTAAATTTATTATTTTAATATTAATATGAAATGTGTGATAGTCATTAGCTAGATGTTGCTGTGTGAATTGTCCAGCGTTATTTATTTATATATTATTTGCCATTATATCCGTCGCTTGGGTTATAGATAATTGAAAAATTTATAAATAAATACACGTCAAACTTTAACTACTCATAGGCGGCTTAATCAGAGATAGAAAATAACTAGTTATCAAACAACCAAAACAACTAACCAACTTTAACACATAAAACCCAATAACGGCACTTCTCTTAAATACAACTAACATTAAAACAAGCAATTCAACTCGTAACGGCAACAAGCGGCCAACTACCCGCGCCACCGACAAAAGGCAGAGCGTTCTAGCACCGGTCGTCAAGAGCTGTGTTGTAATTTCCGTAAAAACATCTGCCTGTAGTCTTTAGAGTGTAGAGTAAATAATAGTTGGCGGTGGAGGCAACTCGAACAATGCTGCTGGCCGGAGCCCCGGGAGAAACTTTTAATTGAAAGGGCCATTGATCGCATCCGGAATAAGGCTTTAGGGCTACCGCTGTCCTAGGTCATTCAATACTATTGTCGTGACTGTCCAACTCTTTTATTAATGTTGCGTACTTGTGCGGATTGTTGGACACTAGTTTTATTAACACACTTCTACAAAAGGAGGTTCTGTTTTTATACTTTTGTTCGTCGATTGTCAATTATGGACCGATTTTGAAAACGCTTTCACACTTAGTATAGAGAATAATCCCCAAGTGGCATAAAAAATTTATTCCCGTGAGATTAGTACCACTAATCTTATAAACAGTGTAAAATTAAGGGAAGTCGCTACGCTCGTCGCTCGCTAAGCTATAAATATTATGTGTGGTTTGTAACGGTTTATGAACCTATATCATAAAAATTAATATAACAATGATTTCCCTATCGTCTTTGTCATCAGCAACTCTATTTACACAATTCACGTGAAAGTATGAAACGTATGCAATGTCCCCGAGTGAGCACCAGCCCTACCACAGCACACAGCGATTATACCCTCTCGTACCGCGATGTTAAATGCGATAAAACAGCTGTAAAATATAACAGTACAATTCAGCTCAATTACGAGGCAAGTGCTGTGGGCATTGGATATCGGACGTCAGCATTGAATATAATACTTTTATTGACAATGAAACGGCGAAGCAATCATGTCGTACAATGGATTAACACAAATTCAATTAAAATGTCCACGATTTGAAGATATGACAGTATTAAACTCGCAAACAAAGATTTGGGAAAGGCAAACTCTTTATCAGTGAACCCGATACAGCGTAATCAAAGTCTCGCCAAAACAAACCGACCTAAAAACTAAATTGGACATTCCACACCATTTCGAGAGTTCTTGCCCAAAAGTTACGAGAAACAAAGTACGTGATGCTATTTAGGAGCGCAATCGGAAACACAATCTGCTGTGAAGGAATCTGCACAGCTCATGTTGCAGCCGAATCACTCCACTGTGTTCTAAATATGTACATCTACTTACCGATAGATATTAGTTTTAAATTATTTCTGTATCAATAGGAATCGACTTCAAACTTAACGGGGTTACCTATCGATGAACGTAAATATAATCTTTAGCCTAGTTCAAGTTTAGTTAATGCTCTGAAAGAATTGCTGCGAAACTCCACAAAGCTCAGGTCACAGAGATAAAACTCTGTCCCAAGCCAGAGCACCAGGACCACAAATCTCCGAAGTGGCCGTTCCCATAAAGCACTCGTCGCAAATAAAACAGTCAAGCGTAGTAGGTACTTTCATCTATTGCTGGCCATTAAACTGGGAAGTGGGTCAGCCGGTGGCGAACACAAAGCCATGGAAACGAGACATTCCTCTGCGTAATTAAAGGAGACAGGGCGAGGGCAGGCCTGCACAGTGCACACGTACGTTCACTAATTCCTCGTGGCCGGTCGGCCGCGGAATTCGGAATTTCGCCGGTGCCCGCCGACCGGTTTCCCGCAAAAAGAATACTCAATTCGAGTCGGTACGGCGCTCTAAAGCTCAGGTAAAACGGGGATATCATTTTGAATTCATTTGAAAATGTCCATTTTTATTGCGGGAATTGTATCATCCATCATTAAAAATAGGTAAATAAACGCGATACATACCCGTTGTATTAATACTTATAGTTACGTGTTCAGATCGCGTATGTCTAAAAATATATATTGTATCATCATCTAACCTACTTTTACTACGATTACCTCATTAAAACGTAAAAAAAATCTGACCTATTCGATAAACTCTTACACGTGTATCCTAATTTGCAATGATACCCTATCGCCGCCAAGTTTGAATTCAGATACCGTCCGTATTATTAATTAAAGCGAATAGAGTCCGGAAGAATTTCTTATCGCATTGGCACACAGCGAATAAGCGAACCACCGGCTCATTCCACTATTTGCGACCATACATAACGCTGCCGATAAGATAGGAATTGTTTACATATGCCACCCTGCTAGTAGGGGGCACTGAACTGGAGAGAAAAGATCTCAAATTAAATTTAAGAGCAGGACAACCCTACCAAAACTAGGTTGTGAACAAACCATTTGGATACTTTATTGGAGTTTATTTGTAAACAACATTAGCCGTAGCCTTACCGTTGATGACGACGACGTTCGGAGATCTATACCGATTGAAATCAAATCGGTACCTTAACCTACTAAGAGATATAATTAGACCTGTTTTTGATAAGTCAGTTGTGTCATTTCTCATTGCCTGAGGAATTCCTTACTGCTGTGGCGAGTGCCACAGCTGTTACGTTTTCGCTATGACCATCAGTTTGCAATGGGTCGCAACAAAGCGATAAATCGACACTGGCCACGGAGTTCGTTGAACTATCGATTGGTTAACTACGAGCTCTGGGAGCGGTAGGTGTGATTCCTTTGTCGCTGCGCAGTTATACGATGATACTACTTTATTGGCTTGCGCTTAACACGCGTATAAGGTTTTAGAAATGTTTTGTTTTCCCGGCTAATTACAACCCTGGTCTTTTCAAAAATGTGTGAGTGAATTTGTCTTCCAGACCTTCGTGATACATCGTAGACCACATCATCACTCCATCAAGTGTATATGTCTATTGATTAGTGAAGAATTTAGTCAAAATAAAGTTGTTATAAAAAAGTATTCGAAAACAACGCACGAACTTATAACGAAAACTCCTTAACAGCTTCAGAATCCTAAACTTTAACGATAACCACAGCGGCGGCAACATGCATAAGTTATTAAAAAGTCCGGTTTGTAGATAGAATCGCTGCATTGCCATTTAACCGCGCGCTCAGTATGAAATGTTTATTCATGTATTCACAAAGAGTTTCATAATCTCTATAGAGAACGTGCTACAAAGCGGTTCCAATTATTCCTGGCCACTAATCCGATAACGGCGTTTTATCGCGCTCACGCGTCAAAAGAACCCCCTTTCACCGTTCATGCGATAATAGTGGGGACGCTTTGTCTGACAATGCGATGTGTCCACTCCACCTTCGATAGGTGGACAGCAAGGGGTTGAATTGAATTGCGGACTTATATAACATTCGAATGAGCACGATAAAAGCATTCGATCGATGGAACATCCCGCATGCTTAAAATATCTGGCTTTGCTGTTAGGTTTCGATTTGTGAATGCCACACAAAGCAAGCTCTTTCTTTAGTACACTGATTAAATTAAAAAAAGGTTATAAAAGGGTTAGTATAATATAGAATATTAATTGTAATATAGTTTTAACTTAATGTATGGACCGCCTGTGGCGGTGAAAGGCTACTTCAAAGGCTACTTCAAACTACAGCTTTCCTGCCGTCTTGCCAGTTCGTCGCTCCACCGGATAAGCGGCCTCATCTCTTCCGTTTTGAGTCGCAGGTACCAATTCGTGGTGCTTCAACACCATCCGTTCGCGTTTAGCCGCTGGAGATGATCAGCGGAGAAACCCAGCTCCACTTTAGGATAAATATCCTTTGAATCTAATCCTACGCCCCGGCTCTTTCTTCAGTACGACACCGTATACTTTTATCATCTCCAGCCCATCTATCGTTGTACTAAAGTGTATGTCCTTTTAAAGCCCATCTGCAAACTCGTAAATCGAGGTCATTCCAACTCTCGCGTTGTTTAAACTTGATTGGTTCTGTTCGCGATCAATGTCGAGGGGAAACCGATGTTTAATTAAGCCTTCGGTGCTCGACGAGCGCTGTACAATCTCATCGGCGTCGTTCGAATCAATCACTGTACTCAAGTGTACAACCAACCGAGAGAAAGGAAAAGGCCGGTGCCCTGAACAACTGCGTTGGGTACAAAAAGGGTTCTTTTAACTGCAAACACAAGCTACAGAGCAAAGTGGGCACACAACTTTCTTTGTTTCAAAGAGAAAGGCAAACAATCCGTTGAATTCCGATAGTTAAAGGCTAGTTTACCGAAGACGGCTACATAATCGATGGAACATAACCAATAGCGATTAATTATAGATTTCGGTCGGTGTACCGGTAGCGAAGGGGGAGCCAGGGGTGTGTGCAAACACTGTAATTTACCATCGGCCATAATCTTTGACAGACAAGACAAGGGGTCCCCTGACGTCCCGGTATTGATTGCCTCGGTAATCTGCGGGCGGACGGTCCTGAGACAATAGGCAATTACAAACGGACTATTAATTAGATCGTTTGACGCAGAGTTATTCCATGAATCACATGACTTGGGGTTGGATACTAAATTTGTTTCGAGGTTTAATAGAAATAGAAATGATATAACATTGATAAAGAAACGATTCAGAATCACACATGCATGGTTTTCGTAGAATTGAATAACAGTCCCAACGATTTGACCTATATTGCACTTTATCGATCTCGCATATTTATTATACGTGCGCAGCTAAGCAGATAAATAGAAATGAGATAGATCTAACTCCAAAGTGGGTTGGTTTACCTTCACAGCCAGTGCACTTCTGTTCTGATCTAAGTAAACTAGCACAAGGAGATGCAATTTGACCAAGTTGCATATTCATTAGTTCTAGTTAGACGACAGAAGCTTTCCCTCATAGTTGTACAAAGACAGGGGAACTTGCTTGTATCTTAGACAGTTTGGGCGAGCACTGGCCCGGACATGCATCCTTGATGATTAACGAGGTCTTAGACATGATGGTACTTAGATACGTTCGACTGTGTTTGCTGTTGAATGAATTATAAGGTTACGGGTAACCGTGTCTTTATCATTTATTGTCAAATTTATCCAAAGTATGTAAAACATGAAACCAAATCCCACGTGGACGAAGTCGCGGGTAACAGCTAGTGTCATAATAAGGTTAGTAATGCGTAGTAACTTCAGTCAGCACATTGTTAGTTAACTTTATCTCGTCCTACTTTTATGCAAAATCTTCGCCGTATTCCCTTCTGCAATCTTCCTCATTTGAGAAACATTACTTAAACGAAAAACATAAATTCACGAGAAAAAAAACGCCACGGAAATCTCCAACTTGTTTGTCATAACAAGTTGCAAAAAGTTATTTACGTACGCAGTTTCCCGGCGCGAAAGTTACAAAGTCGACACTAGGGACGATAACATTATTTCTCCTTTACATTCAGTATTCGCTCCCGCGCCGCGAGGAAAGTCTGAAACTAGTTCGATAGTTACACAGGCCCGTACAGCCGGCAAAGTTGAAGAGCAAGTAGAGCAAAAAACACTGGAAGAGACGACATGCTAAACTTTCTGTTGTTTCTACGACTTCGAGTTAAAACTTTGCGATAGGACAGAAGCGCGCAATTATGTAAGCTCGCAAGCTTGTAGCGATTCCATACCATACTACATTATAAAACATTACTATTCTGAATAGTAAACTAAACCGACTGTTTAATGTATTCATTAACAAAACAAACATCAAAGCCCTCTTTAAACGAATACCCAGCTAACAACTGATAGTAAACATTCCAAACTTGCAGGCTAAAACCGGCTGATTCGCAGTCGCAACGCTAATTTCATTTCCAGCACTTCAGATCTGCACTTTTAGTTTCCGAGTGCGGGGCGAACTTGGCAACTGAGCAGACTGGTTCAGGGAGGGGCCTGAACAAACTCTGTCAACTTTCTCCACGAGAGGGCAGCGAGCTACTTCGGATGTGTCATATTAATCTTTGCCGTTTGGTAGAGATGCCGTAAAATAATGTGCTAAACAATTTGTAGTTCTACGTTTGTCTGTTCGTTAAGAAAAAAACATCATAACTAACTAGAAGTAAAGAAAATTATTGCATAGTAACAGTGAGTACAGGACAGGCGTGATAGTTTTTCGTAAAAACAGACTTAGAATCCCTTAGTTTTTCATCTGTTTCAAACTTTCAGTACTAATCCGTCGAGAATAACATTTAAGGGGCTTTTTTTATGGTACCACCTCGGGATCATCCTTTATACTACTGCATAACAATCATCCAAATCGGTCCATTTACAACGGAAAATACAAACATAAAATATACATACATACATCCGCCGAACTAATCTAAGTCGGTTAAAATAAAGATAGGTTTCACCACCATATTATCCGACTTGACGAGATGATAAAACCCAATGACATTGAAGGGCAATAAGCCCCGCCTGATTGGATATCCGAGTCCTTGAGACGTCCAACATTGTATCCAAACACTCCAGTGACTTTCTCGGTAGAGAAGGCACGCAAGCTTCGCATTTACTGTATGTATAGCATAATTATAATCCTATACATAGCGTTGGATCGAGAGGAGTGGAAGGAGAAAAGGGAGGCCTTGACAATGGCTAAATTAATAAATAATAATAACTCGAGTACATACAAGACACTTCTTCTTAGATTCTTTTGCAGTTGTGACGATCCCGAGGTGGGCTTGGTCTATATATTCATGTTTTTTTGTTCAATATTCAACGTTCAATGTCATTGGATTTTATATAAGCCTGGTAGATGCGACCTACCAAGAGCACATCAATAAACAACCTCGCACGGGCGATTTATTTTCAATTCGTACATAGTAGGGTAGCCAAAAGCGGAAATTTTTATGTAACTATGCCATAAATAAAGTGAACCGAATCTCTTTTTGGCATTGCGGCTCTATGTGGGGAGTAAACACACGATAAATGGTAGCCAGAAATGGCTTTTCTATAAGACGGCATTTTATTTAAGCAGTTTTTTAGTGGCTTGTATTGTTATTGTTGGGGACCAGTTAACATTGCTCAAACTTTCCTAGTATCATATATCGATAAATACATATCAAACTAATATTATAAATTCGAAAGACTGGATTTTGAGATGGATGCATGTTTGTTACCTAGTACTTCTTCATAAGAACTGGGGCATTTGAAATTTTGCATACAGGTAGCTCTAGGTCTGTAATAATAAAACATATCCTACTTTTTATCCCATAAATCAATTTTCATGGGATAGCAATAACCTCAAAACGTTTCCATGAAACAAAGCGTCCGAAGCCGCAGGCAGAAACTAGTTCTTTATAAATAAATAATGCTCGACAATTCACACAGCATTATCTAGCCCCATGGTAAGCAGAGCTTGTGTTATGGGTACTAGATCACTGATATACATAATACAATACATTACATATATAGATATTTTTTTATTATACAAAGAAAACGACCAGAACACCCGGAACAAATATCTGCAGATCGTACACACAATTGTTCCGAGGCGGGAATCGAACCCGCAACCTCTTGCGTCGCAGGCGGACCTTCGCCCACCGCGCCACATCGGTCGTCAAATGTATCATATTCTGTCTAAAAGCTCCCATCATGTAAATAAATATTCTATTATAATATCTCTAGTGGAATTTTTCTTAAAATTAATTAGATTTCCCGGAATCTTCCTGCCACGTGTATCGGGAAACCAGTTCTCGGAGTCGGCTACATGAAAGAAAAGCTTTTTAATTCGTCTTCTTTTCAAATCAGAAATTCATAGATGTTTTTATACCAATTTTGCGATTTTCTTTTTTATTACATTCTTAGAAAATTGTGTTCTCGGAATACCCAAAAATATTTTTGTGACTTTTAGGTAATGTAGTCGTAAATCCATTAGGATGGCTCTGCGCTGGAACGCTGAGGGCGTGTTTTCCTTCAAGCTGTTTAATTAGATTACCGTCAGGAAATGTTCAGCTAAATAAATGGCTCTGTGTAAATAAAATAAAGCTACGACTCGACTCGGTCACCAGGCTCTATATACATATATTGCGGTATAAAAGAATGTCTGCGATCTTTTTTTTAACCTAAGCCATTCGTGCTGCCGCTCTGCACGGGGCGGTTGTGTTGCGCCGCACATGCGTTTCGTTCGAAAAACATTACGGCTGTGCTGAGTCACACAGATCTGTATTTTCTCAGCCGCTGCGCTTGTTTGGATTTACGCATATTAGTTACTTGTAGAAAAAACATACGGTGTGATTTCAGCACTCGAAGTGTTAACGTCCGCTTTGTTGTTTTTTTTTGCGACGTGTATTGTGGGCGGAGTAAGACTCAACATATATGATATAGGTACCTACTTACACACATCATCGCTATAGGGTCATAAATACAATGAAGTTATACTGTTTAAATTAATTAATGAATTAAAAAAACGCACCACATAACATAACCATTAATTTAGTTTGAGTAAATCAACGTCGTCCTGTCGGGGTGAGGTTACACGAAATCTCATTAGAATCCATATACACGAACTATACGGAGTTCGCGCTACGCTCAATTCGCTTCCCCGAGTTATGGCCCCGAGAGCGAAATTTCGCCATAATTCGTACAAATTAGACAACAATCCTCGTTTAAAGGCATTAAGAGAGAGCCTCGCAAAGTTATAATGAAATTCACGAGCAATAAAACTTCCCTTTTGCCTAACCCCTAGGTAAGTATACATTTGGGTGTAGGGTTATCACATCTGCTGGTAAACTAAGTTTCTGCACCATTTCCATGGAAATTGCTTTCATAAGTTTACCATTGGTAGTATAGTAATTAGTTACAGATTAGATAAGATGTCTGGGATAATATTTACAAATAAATGATAACACCAACTGTGTACTAGGATGATAAGGTAATCGATGTTACTTTACGCAACACAATATGTAGGTGCGTACAAAGCAATCGGACAATTCATCATCCACCTAAATAATAGTCCACTGTTGGACATATGCCTCTCATAATAAGCGCCATAGCGCTTGTCTTCAGCTTGCCGCATCCAGCATCTACCTGCAGTTTTTCGCAGGTCGTCATCCCACCTGGCCGGAGGGCGTCCTACACTATGTTTGCCGAGTCGCGTCGCGGTCTCTCTCTACTCAATTGGAATAGTCCGATTAAGATTTATGAATAATTTCATGAAGAAATAATGCTAGAAAATAACACAGGACCGAAAGATGATGATCATGATGAATGAACACCACAGGGTTGTGTTTGACATTTCGATACGATTTTACTAAATTATATGCCAATGTTCTCGATCGACGAAGCTGTTGCTCGAGGGAGAGTACACCATCCAAAGACTTAATCAAGAAATCCATAGCGACCTAGAGCTCAAAGAAGCAGCAATATCAGCAATAAGAAAGTGTTAGCATCGTTTAAGGTACATTTGGCTCAGCCCTGGGCCCTCGTCAAGTTATGAAACGGGAGCCTTGCCTTCGGCCAGACGAGTGCCAAACTCAGACAAAGAGAACTAACTTCCATTAAATCTTTTGCAACTAAGTTTCGCGTCCCCGCTGACTCCCGCCTCGTGCCGTCTACTCTATCTATATATTTGAACTAACAAAATATTACTACGAGAAAAATATCCAAGTTTCGCTAGTTACTACAACTTTCTGCTCTAAAATATAATGAAGATCATTTGTTTTCATAATATTTACCTTTTAAACTATATCGCTGAGTAAAGTTATTTAGGTAAAGTGCCCGACTTCCATGAAACTATTTACATAAGTAGGGACTTAGGTACGTAAGTCGTGTGGATGTCGAAGATAGGGATTGAGAATGTCAAGCTGTTCCGCTTTTTTATATTCATTAGACCTTCGTTTGACCGCTATCGCACCTGATGGGAAGTGGCGATCATATTTTATTATCATTATTGTTCTGGTCGTTTTCTATGTATAATAAAAAAAAAACTATGTGTACTGTATTGTATTATGTATATCAGTTATCTAGTACCCATAACACAAGCTCTGCTTACCATGGGGCTAGATAATGCTGTGTGAATAGTCCAGCATTATTTATTTATTATTTTATTATTATATACTTGTCATCATTTTGTATATAATATAAATGGATATTTTTTTGGATAACACAAATGATCTAAGAGCGCATTCAAAGAACATTCATTTTACAGGACCCGTCTTTATTCGGCGGTGGCGGATTTAGTTGTATGAGAGACTTCACATCACACACATTACTGGATCTGGAACTTAGTTTATCAGTGTGTGAACGTCTAAGGGTACGTTCACACACTGATAAACTAAGTAAGGAAAGCAACATGAGCTTTTCACTTCCAATCTTTATCTACACGACTTATGTATATCTTATTATATTTTTTGTATGTTACGATGTGCGTATGAAGAAGAATCAACTAATACCCATACAGTTGTAGATTACACATGTAAATAAGATAAGGAACGCGAGTGCTCCTATCACTATAGCACTTATTTCCAGAATTACTTGTGATGTAATAAACTCGAGCAATAAACGTTGAATATAATAAACGGAGAATGATAAACTTTGACCATTTCCAAGAGTTGTGAAGGCATGATTGTTTACACACAAAAACATCGTCGTATTATCGAGATGATACGATTTATCTTTATTTTGTATGAATTATTTATTTATTCACCCCATGATTGACAAAGTATGATGTATAATGTTCTTTATGTGGTTTATCGACAGAATGTCGATTTAAATAAATATCTTAATGTCAATAAACTCGAAAACATAAAAAACATCTTTTTCACACATGACCAACTAATGTAACTTGATGCTTCGCCTTCAAGCATTAGTTTGGGGTGTATATTATATTAATGTCCAGCGGTGGACCGAAAAAGCTGCTTATGTGATGGCTATGTATAAATTTAACTTCTGGGTATATTTTGTATTTTTCCCATTAAGTCCCACAAACGATGGCCAATCAACGTATGTTTTTGTGATTTCGTCCTACCTAAGATAATACTTAACACCTTAGTAAGTAAAGAGTACCTAGTAAAAAAGAAATAATATCAAAGTGATTTTCACTAACCAAATAGTAAATAAGAGATTGTCCGCAGAACAACAAACCGATAAAATGAAGTGAATTATTATACAACGAGGCACAAAGCAGCCAGGGCGCGGTAGATTCCGCACTAAATTGGGTTATCTGTACTAACGTTTCGAAACGCAGTTTGCCGTTATCTGGTACAATAACAGCAGGCTTAATTGTATACCCTAGCTAGATCTATGCCAATTTATTTTGCGTTACAGGAATGGACTGCCGATGTTTTTAACTCTAGTGGGTAGTGGCAGATTTCTTTTAACTGTGCTAGAACGCGCGGTATTAATTGAATTTACTAAAAATTTACTCGAATTAGTTAGAAACCGCATTATAAGAAATTAAAGCAACCAGAATACCTCAGCAAGACAAAGCATTAAGTTATGATGAATGGTATCATCCTTAATTCCCCGAAGAAGCAATTAAATACAAAATTATAAAAACTTTCCAAAGACAAATTAGCTCCCTTGTTTTAAAACTCAAAAGAAGAAATTATGAACCAACGAAAATTTCAAAGTTTGGCTCTTCAGAAGTTAGGTTGAAATAAATCACAATTTCTTTCATAAACGTAAAGTCGATTAAAAACATCCCCTTAGTTTGCGAACAATATTTTATAGTGGTACGGAGTTCAGCGGAGAAATTTTACAACTAAAGCCGTTAAACTTGGTTAAAACTGTTGGCTACGTGTATGCCCTGCCATGTTTTGACGGATTACCCGCTTCCACCGGATTTGTGTACTTATCTAAACTGCTGGCTTTAAATTGTTATTTAGAATACTGCTGTTGTTTCGGCCCTACATTAAAGCCTACGGACGTTGCATTGCAGTAAACTGTATAATAACCTGATTGAATACGCATAGTCAATTCATATCCAATCTCAAGTACATAGTAACTATGTGCATTTTCGAGCAATGCCGTATAACCAAGTCGTGAGCTTTCCATTCTCAATCATTGCGTATAAATAGCCGATCAGCGGCCGACACACTGTCTACCCGCGATTATAAAGCTGCAACAGTTTCCAACTTCCAAAAGCCAAACAGCTTACCAGATATCAGACCACCTATGGGCTTGTTGGCTCGCTGTAGCCCCCGGGTGAACAACGGTTAAAATAATAACATACATATTCATACCCTTTACGTATATATCAGTACAAATTCTACCCAAGCGAACACTGACAACACATGCAGTAAGCCAGTTTGCCTGCCGTTTCTAATGAAATGCCGTCATGTGCGACTGTAGACAGTGACTGCTCTTCCCTTTATTTGGTACTAGTTTCTGCCCGCGACTTCGCACGCGTTGTTAATATTTTAAGGGAACATAGCGAGTTTGGTTGTCAAACTAGGCCGTGATCTCAGTAATTACGGGATGCCTGTGGTAAAAAACTTGATTTACATAAAATTCTACATTATTTAGTTGGTTTCTCTAATATAAAAACACGATTGAGAAAAATAATACGATAAAAAATACATGAAAGTACGCGCAATTTCGCCCCGTCTAAATTTTAACAAACAAACGAGCAAAACTTAAAAATATTGGCGTTCCGTGCTACCCCGTGACATTCATAGTATTTCGAAAAATGTTATTTTAACAAAACAAACAGATCTTTTTATTTGTATAGATTGAAATTCCGTGTTTTAGCAGGTTACGCAGACATCAAAGCTATACGCTTAGCGTGAATTTTAAATGTAGAGAGGATGCGGCCGGATTTAAAATTCAAAGCGCGGACGCTTTTGGAAAACAACGAGCCGTTTCTCAAAGCGATGTCGTAAGCCGTTTTGCAATTATGTAAATGCCGTTTCCAATTTAGGAAAGGTGTTATTTTTCACTGTAAAATACCAAAAGAACAATGTTCGCCGCGTGTTTAATAAAGAGCTGGTCCGCATCAGATTGCCATAGAGCGGGCATTACAGCCAGCGTCTTGGGGACGCTTCCGACTATGCTACTGGTACTGATTATGCATGAGTTGCTACCTATACCTAGATTGTTTGCAACAGTCTGTTAAGTTGTAAAGTTTGATAAAGAATTAAGAAGTCATTACAACTACATGAAGTGCCGTCTTTTCAGTACTCATTGGTATGCTCATGTATCGGTTCAAAGGAAAGCTTGCTCACAAAGACAATGGGTTGTAAGTATAGTAGGTACTTTATCAAGTATGTAGGGCAGTAAGGAATTCAAGACATGCGAGAAGCCGCAAAACTGCGTCACTTAAAAAATCTTAATCATCTTAAAACTGTTTTGTGTTCGATTGATTGCAGAAAGGGAATGATCGAATGTACTCGTAGTATTCGCGAGTGTCGCTCTGTTATTTGTCATGAGGCGGGGCAGGTTGCACACATCAACAAAAGCAAAGTTCCGAGCGATATCTAGGTTACGCTCGTGCGAGTTGAGTGATATTTTGCTAAGTGAACGGTTTATTGATGGTCACTTGTGCATAAATAAGACCCAGAGACAAGATTACCAAAGTCTCAAGAGCTCTTCAAGGATTTCAAGCTTAGGGTTCAAGGTATTGTTTAAAAAAAAATGTCGCACAGTTTTTCACGTAAGTGGCGCAGAACCAGAGCTACGAGACAAGTCAACAATGTATCTAAGATCCTTCCTGTACCAATTCGGATAGTTTCCAAAAAGATAATGGTACACGAGTACAGGCGCGCGGCGCGGGTGACACACCTAACGTAAGTGATATTTTAAGACCTCTCACATTGTATTAGGATTACAAAATAAATACATGAATACAGTAATTTGTCGCGTAAGTGGGACAGGACAGGAGCGGACAATATAATACAAATACGCTTTATTGCACATCAAGACAGAGAAAAAAAACAGTAAAGAACAAAGGTACAGATGCACAATGGCCGGCCTTATCTAAGCTAAGAGCGATTTCTTCCAGGTAACCTTTGGATAGACACTTAGCAATTGCTAGGTATAGGTAAAGATGGTGGCGTATTATAGAGTATTGTCGGAGCTGGAGTTACAGCAGCGACCGAGCAGTATTTTCATATGTTTAAATTCTATATCTCTCGTTTAAAGCACATCCAAGGGATAATTTGCAAAAAAAAGTGAATGGTCTCGAGTAGTAGCGCGCGGGTGTCGCACAGTAATTTGTCGCGTAAGTGGGGCAGGGCCAGCAGCGGCGCGGGCGGGCGGGCGTTCGATCGCGGGGACGCGCTCAGGTTGTTCACCCCGCCGCGGCCGGACCGGCAAGCGACGCGACCACGCTGCATTCTAACAACGATCCAACCGCTAGTTTTATCAGCTTCAACAATGCCTTCGACGCTAGATAACGAAGGTCGCTCGCTTCTGTTTCATTTAGTATGTAAACAGCGATCTATTTTAGAAATAGGACAGATTTGAAGTTTTATGATTCGATATTTGAGTGAATTTTACGGTTATTTCGGCTCAAAAAGATACAAAGGAGGCGCGGTTCAAAGCCCAAATAGAAATATTGATATTGGTTTATTTCGAACAACACACATCGTACCGCGCGATCCAAAATCCCGGAGACCGAAAAGTTTTTTGTATAGTTAAAGCAAAATATATAACTATTCATTTTATAGACATCAGGACTGAGACAGAGCATTATTAGATTTACAAGTGTTCGAGCGTTCTTTGCAAAAATCTATATTTTCCTTTGCGCTCGATTGATCAAAAGAAAACAACCGCCCGGAAATCACAGCGAATGGAAACGCTCAAGTAAAAGACCCTCTATCAAAGGAAATAAGTCCCCTTCACCCATTTATTATTGGGGCTATCAAATCAACAGCCATCAATTGGAGCGAGATCGATCGTGAAAGTTCCTTCGGGTAGCCAGCCAGTCACCTTTCCCTTCAAACCGCATGGGAAGTGGGCTCTAGTTAACTTGCCACATAAACTTTATACAGCTATGTTGAAACTTGAAACACTCCTTTAGTGGTGCTGTGAGGGATTTTGATGGGCTGTAAATCGGAGTGTGCGGGGGATGAGGGACGGATGGAGTGTTTGCATGATGAAGTTTGATTATATCATTCTCCTAAAAATAGTTTTTTACATGTGTCTGAGCAGGATGATAGGAAAGTCAATCATATTTAGCAGTCCTTGATATGATCGTCCTTGCGGGTGATATGGATGTGTCGTCCTTGCTGGTCGTACTGCGTCGAGCTTGGACAGCGAATGCGATATACGCTATCACTTTCATTGTCCATGACTAAAGACTGCGTTTGACGTCGAAGACATGTGCGTGCAATGTCTGTCTACAGCTTCATGGAGCGTCGTAAAGTTCGTGGAATTTGTTTAAGTTATAAACTAATTATATACATGCACATGACACATAGACGATCCATAGAGAAACAAAACCCTCCTTGCAAAGTTAGGTAAAAAGAAACAACCGCAAAGGCAGTGCTCCGAGTGTTCATTCTATAATGCGTCTATTCAGGTCGTTCAAGTGAACGAGGTGATAACGACAGGTCTATTGATCCAGCGAAGCAGACACTCGGAACGGCCGCTGGCCGCTCTCATCGGAAACTAATGAAGCGGCTTCAATGCACGGTGATGCGAGGGTTTTCATAACACATGGTGCTATCTAGTCCGCTAGGATATTTCTAAGGGCGTTTATAACAATGAGATACGATGCGCACTATGTCGTGTACGAGAAAAGTATGCAGTTTGGAGAATTGCCACATTCCGAGATGTTGAAACCCAATACCACTACGTCTCGATCTTCTATAAAGCCACGATAAATAGAGATATTTTACGATAAAAACTATCGTAGTTTAACGTGGTCGGGAAGACGGGGTACGCGCTTGTCTAGAACCGCACTCACCTAGAAGAAGTACCTCGTCAAGGGATGATACGTTGGTGAAAGTACACCAACGTATCATCCCTTGACGAGGAACACAAAATGGGTTTGTAGTCAACCCGCTTACATCCGTAATGAAATAGAGATATTATTATGGAATTAGTCTTACAGAAGTATTTTCCGCAAACAAAGATGCCTTTTTTAAGCAAAGAGCCAATTCACATTGCTTTTTTCAACCCACTTAAAACTTTCTTTAAACAACTCAAAAGCAACCTCAGTGGCCAGCTGGCAAACAGCTCGAGAGTCTCTTTGTCAAAGCGATTAAACTCAAATTGAGTTCTGGCAGAAAAAACGAAGGCAACAACGCTGTTTTTACGTTTGTCACTCGCCATTGGCGCCCGAGGCGGGCAGCCTAGGCACGTTTGGTCAGCTATTTCTATAGGCAGTGAAATGTTACATTTTTTTTTAGTATTTTTGTTCGTGTGCCGGAACGGTCTAAACAAAAATGCGACGATAGTTCCGCACAAAAGCAAATAACTGATACGAATGTTGGCTATGATACTGTGCTGGATTCAGTATTTTTGCACAAATAGTTGCAAGTTACCGATCGCTGCATCTATACAACTATGGGATAGTATTATATTTTCATAGTTCCAGTTGGGTACTTCGACTCAAATGCGACCATTCTTCCTTATTCTGCAATCTTTCTTTGTATGTACATGGCATAGTGAGCGTTTTCATTCTTCTTGATAATAGCCTACCCATAGATATATCCTAGCAGACTATTTGGTCCGATAGACGGTGGGTGATACGAGGGAAGATTTACCTCGCACCGGCCAAGAGGCCTTAATATAGATAAAAGTGATAAGACCTCGAAAACGAAACCAAGTAAATCCCAGAAGTAAAATTTCGCAATAACGATAGAGAATGCTCATCCAGACCGTAAAACCTAAAGTGTCCGACCGACCCCGCACTGCACTCTGGCGTAATTTATTCTATGCCTGCACCAGGCTTACCATCCCACAACTATGTGAGCCTTCGTGCATGGTATAACTACAGTGTATGACTGCTATTAGTAGAGGTACCTACCATTACAGGCGTTATAATGACATGGTTGCTGAGGCATGGGTATTGTTCGTTTGATTCACATAGCTTTGATATTGTTTAACAGAATATTTATTGATATTATCAACGAAGACTGGGTAAAAAAATCCCATATTAATATAAATAATTTCACTCGATAAAGGCGGTCAAATCGTTTTGAAATCTAAAATCCGACTTCGAATCTCTACTCAAAGTTGTAGCTAGAACCAAAAATCTTATTAATTAAATATTGCGTTAAATTTTAAGTGCTTTTAACTGAAAAAACAAGTAACCTTTTTTTGTGTCTGTCTGTATAAGTGTATACCCCAAAACTGTCAATGCCACAAAATCCCCTTTTACGAGATCATACGGCAATATTTATAGGTAAGTAAAACTTTGTTGCCAGCACAGCACACAGTAACGGTTTAGCCATAACACAGAATTCACAGACACGAATGCTGAATCAGCTTATAGCGGGCGTAAACAGTAATGGCCGTATCGAATGCGAGGGTCGCTTTTAGGACCCTCGTGTGATTCTATAGCTTCTTTAGAAAACAATAGGGGTTTATGAGATGCGACAATTGTGAAAAGTGAGCTGTGAATGGAACGCGTATATAGAGATAATTTTACCAACTTTTATAGTAGGCCTTTTGCTGAATAAAAACTGGTATTCTTAGATTTTGTACATGGGCCATAGAAAACCAGTCAAAAGATTTATCCGCGATAGAAAGAGGAACAAGAAAACTAATTAAAGCTAGGAACGTACCATTATTCGCAAGACTCTCCCACTGCCAACCACAAATTACTTCTAGTGCTATAAAACCGCACATCAAAAGACCACGCACAGTATCCAAGTGGCAAGAGTTCTAAGGGCATCCGCACAAAAAGAAAAATGCCCATATCAGCATTCCATTCGAGCAAGCTAAGCGGAAGCGAGCGAGCTGTCTTTCAATATTATTATTGCTCGGAAACTCGCTACGTTCGCATTCGAGTGCTGACTTCACTGCGCTCATTAGGGTTGCTAGCTGGCCTGTCTCAAACAAAAACGTGTTTACATTTTATTCGATGCTCTGCTACTTTTTCAACTGCGCTTTTCATGTCTTATTTTTACTACGACAGATAAACACGAAACACTCCGTTGAAAGTCTTGGATTTAATATTTTTATTGCGAAGTGAAAGAATACTCCAGTTCTCGTCAAAATAAACAGTTGTGAAGAGAATAAAATAAGGAAGTTTTATTGTGAACAAAGCAAATTGCAAGAAAGTTGTATTGCTTTAAATAATTTTATGATACCCGTGCTGTGAAACGACTTTATCTTACTTACAGTGAAAGCAACAATTCAATGTAAATAGTTGAGAGGGATATTCTTGTTTGCGTACCCGTAGGAAGTGATTTACATGACATTATTTTACGACACAAATGGCCAGGGGGCAACCCTGCAAACATGCCTACAATGAATAGCCGGGCGATTTGCCGCGCTAGTGAAAAATGGGCAATATGTACCGCGGCAATCGCAGACGGCTGCATTTTTATGGATGCCCCGATAAACTTATTATTCAGCTGCCGTGTTTTAATCCGAACGTCACGAATTCCGTTATCTAATCGTAAGGTTATTTATAGTTTTATATTAAATCGAAAGTATATTATACGAGACAATGGATCGTCTTGTCTTGCAAATGATACCAATACCTTTATACACCAATACAATATACAAGTGTGGGGCACTTGTATATTGTATTGGTGTATATATCTGTAAGATTCCCCCGGTCCCTTGATCCAGTCAAAAATACTATACTTCCTTACTATCGTGGCGCATTGACCCAAAGTGGTTCTAGGCCTCATATACCAGAGTTATATTTAAAATCATTTGAACTAGCGCTGATTTATTGCCTGTTAGCGTACTCCATTGGTAGTTATCGATTGATCGATTCAGGCTCGGTGGTCAGACGACTTTGTATCGAACGTAAATCGGGTTCAACAAAATCTTGCTTCAGATCTCGACTTTTACGAGTATTATGTTTAATTTAAATGTAATTTCTGGTGTACTTGTTACTTGTCTCCCAAAATCATTCTAAATATGATCGTTGCATTTATATGGGGATCGCAGTGATCATCATCATCCTATGTTAATCCACAGCTGGACATAGGCCTCCCATAATGAGCTCAATGCCCTGCCTTGCCGTATCCAGCATCTGCTTGCAGTCTTTTGCAGGTCGTCCCACCTAGCCGGATGGCGTCTTACCTTACGTTTGCCGAGTCAGTTGGTCCAATGCTCTGTCGGATCTATTATGTCGTTATGAGTCCTATACTCCAGATCGCAGGGGATCGCATTAGAGGTGTTATAATCTGATAATACACAGACAGAAGCCGCGCTATCCTTCCTCTGTTAGGTTTCTGTAGTCGGCTCTTACGATATCCATGAATTGAGATCGAGGGGTCGATTCTTACGCCGAAACCGGCTTATAAAAACTCTGATGATATCACAAGCACTTCGGAAAAGTTTTAAAATTCCATTTTCAGATAGAAACCTTTGAAAAGTTTACCATTCCTCTAATGACGGAACTTTTCACAAGTTTTGATCTGGGCCGAAATAAGTTTTTTTTTTGTGAAATTCGGATCTTCGACGGAGAAGTTCATTTACGTTCCGATATATACTGGAAAGTTTAAATTGTTTTAATAGACGAGGCTATCAAAGTTTAGTGATTAGTGAATCTGCTGCCTTAGCAGCATCATAGATAATATTCTTAAAATGTTAAGCTTTCTAAAACAGAATGATGTCTGATCTTAGTACATTAAAGACATCGTCGTGGCAACCGTTATTTACAACTGGTAATTAACTGTAAATCAATTTGATTTTATGAACAACAGAAAGTACCGCACGCACCTATTAGTTTCTCTTTATATGACTCTTCCAATAAAACACTAAAATTATCTGTCTGATATAAAGATTGAAAGGTTTCACGCTTGATTATCTCAGTTTGTAGATAAGACATGGACATATCGTTTATTTGCCACTACATATACACACATAAATTAACAATACAATATAAATTAACAATTTTCTATATTATTATTTATTTTGAGCCATTAATGTCCCACAGCTGGGCAAAGGCCCCCATTTTCTCCTTCCACTCCTCGCGATCCAACGCTGCAACAGGCCATGATGGAAGATGTGCCTCGAGCTCGTCACGCCATCTCATCCTGGGCCTTCCACGTCGCCTCTTATAGTTTAGTCAGTTTATATATCTTAAGCTGTGCAGTTTGCGGCATAAGAATCAGCATCACTCCACCGCAACTCAGAGTGCCGTAAGAAGCTACTATGGGAACCTACCTACCAGAGGAAGGGGCAAGTAGCTTCCTCTTGTATTTTTAACAGACTTCGATGAAAGGAAGGGGGTTCGACGGTCGGCTGGATGTATGTTCGTCGATTTCATTTATGGACCGATTAGAATGATTTTTTGTTTAGTACTGTTATTGACAACAAAATGATATTCCCTTTCATGGTAAAATCATCTAGAATAATCTTTGTTAAACTATGTCAGCTCGAAAAATCTCTATATTGTCAAAAGTAACTGTGTCTATGAAATATCATTCAGTCTTATCAACAAGAACTTCATAGTTGAACATATGCCAAATATAAAATAAATTCGTGAACGGGGTTTATAGCTTCTAGATGACCTACAGATGCAAACACGACAGACCATTCTACCACGAGAGAACCAATGTAAGTGTAAATTAGTGAGCGTTAGAATAAGATAGCATAGCGAGGACGGGAGCAAAGAGAGCATTCGCCCGCGACGACGCCACAGCGCACGAGGTCACGGGTCAGCGCTTAGGTCGCCGCTACACCGAGTACACTGCAAGTAGCAGTCTCACTAATGTTATAACTGCGAATGTTTGGATGAATTTATGTTATCATACACGGTAAAACTACTCAACGGATCGGTCTGAAATTACTGGCGTAGGCCTAGACTCGGATTAACACTATTAGTGTTTTACTTATTATATTATATTAGCGTCCCGCCGCCCCGGCTTTGCACGGGTGCAATGCTTTACATATAAATCTTCCTCTTGAATCACTATATATATTTTTAAAAAAGCGTGGTTTTAAAGATCTAAGCATACATAGAGACAGACAGATAGCGGGAAGCGACTTTGTTTAATACTACATTATGTGGTGATATTATATACATAATTATTATTTTATTATATTAGCCCGGGGTGTCCCACTGCAGGGCAAAGGCCCTCCCCTTCTTCCACTCATCTCGGTCCTCAGCAAGGAGAACCCACTCCTCTACTATTATATACATAATACATACAATAATTAATAGACGACAGGTTTCACTCAATGACAGCCAACAAAATACACCTGTGTACATTTTGATCACTATTAATATGAACGGGTTGAGATAGATATGCTTATTTAAGTTTAAACTAGATGAAATTCTGTTATTGCTACACTAAAACTATCTGTGTATGTCAGTCAAGTTGGCTTGCGTACCCGGTTATAGTAGGCCTTAGGGCATACGCATCTTCATATAGGTACATAAAAAACTAAATTGTATTATAACCAAGTCGAACCATAATAAACTATTTTTCCGACGGCATTTAAAACAGTTGTAATAAAGCATATTTTACAATGCAATTTGCAGTTCAGCTGATCTGACAAATATGTACGTACATGTACGTCTTTGTGCGTTTTCGTTTCGTTACGGCAAGACATATTATGTTGCTAGGCTATTGTTGTATGGAAGCACGTACTCCTTTCACATCGGGAGGGCGAAGAAGGTCTTCGCTCTGATTTTTCGTAAATAGGTCATATTCCAGCAATACAATTTCACAAATATAACCGCGTATCGTTTCTGGTGTGTGGATTTTTCGTGATTTCAATTGGAAGCTTTTTCCGTGGTTCTGGATTGTTGGAAGATTCCAAAGGAAATTTCGTATCAAATATATTCTCATTTACGAATTTCGGGATGGGCGATGAGCGGTTTCACATTTTATATTGCGTTTTGTTTCGCTCTAGCAACTCTTGAGGAAACAAATGGTTAATGGATGTACAGATATACTTTTCCTGGTCCGTTAGTGTGCCACAAATGACCAAACAATGTAGTGGTACCTACAGTACAGTCACTGGCTGAAAGAATTGAACACAACGAATCCAAAACCCAAAAAGCCGCGAAACCAGCAAGACAGCAGAAGACGGATGTAAAATATGACGTTCCTTAATAAAAAAGCTATAAGTCAATATTAACAATCTGAATTAGAAACCCCGTAAATGAACTGAACATAACAACTGAATGATATCGATCGGACTCTGGACTTGACCATTCAATCATTTCTTAATCAGGTGAAATTAATTAGCGCTCATAAACATTGGAGTCGAGCTGGTTTAACGGCTTTAAGAGTGGCTTTAGGAATGTCTTTGGTTTGTGTACAGGGAGTTTTGGAGTCATCTGTTTAACTATTTATGCGGTGACTGTACACGCGCTGTTGCTAGGCAGCTCGTCGCGGTTCGCGGCCAGCACAGTCACACGAGAAAGCGAATGAAAGCGGATCACTTTCAAGACAAGGCAGTTTGCTGTTTTCGCATAGGAGGCAGCTTGCCGGCGCCTGTTTATCGGTGACAACTCTCACTGTCAGCTTTTACAACAAAGGACATCTGTCCGCTGAAGACAAGCATGTCGCTTTAACGCTTTGACTGCTGAAATCACACGGTATGTGTTTTCTACAAGTGACTAATATGCGTAAATCCACACTAGCACAGCGGCTGAGAAAATACAGATCTGTGTGACTCAGCACAGCCGTAATATTTTTCGAACGAAACGCATGTGCGGCGCAACACAACCGCTGTGTAGAGCGACAGCACGAATTTTTTAGGTTAAAAAAAAGATCGCAGTCGTCGAAAAAAAACCGCAGTCAAAGTGTTAATGTTATTTGGAACGTACATATTGGAACGTACATATACGTGTAAGAAACGTTAGTCCGATATCCTGCATGTTAAAGATGAAATTGTCCCACGGTTTTGTGAAGATTGAACTAATGTTTGGTCTGTTGTTTAATGTTTGTTTACTTCGTAACATAGATCGATCAAAAAACAAAGTTGACTCTTAAATACCTAGTCAATCTAGTCTAGAAAAACAATCTAACATAACCAGAGTAAGCCTGCTTTGAATGTAAGAGCGTCTTTTGTACCGCTCGCGAGTTGCGACATGGATAACGCAGCCGCGGTTACAAATAGGGTTGTAAATCAATGGTAATAACACGATTTATTCCACTGTAATATCAGTAAATAAAACTTGTCTGGTCGCAGGAGATTGGATTCATTGTATAAGCTAACTGCGGTAAATCATAACTCTGAAACGTGTCTACTTTAAAGCTACTTTCGTTGGCATGGGCATGTTTGTTATAACATTTCAGTCGTGACATGGTTTAGCACTCTCGTGGATTTCGTCTGTGCAGCGAATCTGACCCATTCCCTAAACCTAGTTGCGATTCAGCGTGACGTGATGCTAATTAAAACATTTTGTGTACACACACACACTATATAAGAGATAGCATACATTTAGGCTACCTACACCTACCGGCGACGACGAGTTCGCGCTGTCGACTGGTTGTAAATACTCTATTTTTGTTCAACGCGTGACGTACCAGCTTAAACAATAAAACTTTTGAAACTATCATGGTTATTAACACAACAGTCATTTATAACGGGATATTTACCATGATTTGATCGTGTTTCCCAATATTTCGGTGCATATAGGTAGTAGTAACGTAGTAGCGAAAGACAAAAAATGAGGCTAGATCGGTAATCTGTTATCTGCCTATAAAAACTTAATCGCAGTACCTTCAGTTATTCCGTGCTCATGGCAACTTGAAGTTTCAACCGTAAACAAATATGCTTGCATGTAGCGAACGAGAGCCAGCCGTGTTAAACAAGACAGAACACATCAGCGAGATCAATCGCATTGATTGCGACTATTCATAGCCTTTTTCATTGCCGTATGCAAGCGGACGCATATCGGATCGGACACGTGGCGGTTATTTTATTCCCTCCGCCAATTGCTATCTTTAGAACTTTATTATACACCATCACGTGAAAGCTTTTGAGATTGTAACTTCGTTTAACAGAACGGAGAAATCTAAAATTTTTTGGGAAACATGATTATAATCCGATTAAAAAAACTGGATATTTTTGTTCACAAGGGTTACAAAAACCCAAGGAATATTGGTGGAAAATATTAACCGACATTGACATCGATGCAAAATAAAATTTTCTGTTTTAAAAGCTTTCATGCTTCATTTTATTGATCTCTCGTTCGTTTTGGAAATACAATTTTAAAATTTTCGCTCCAAATGTGAGATTATGTTTAAGTTTGCTAGTATAGTATTAGTTTTTAGTGATAACATTCCCGATACCTTGATATTTTCTGTTATTATTATCAGTTTTCTGTTGTCTTTGTTGATATAAAATATCTTTGATTCTAAATCAGAACATAGAAAACTATACACCACAGCGCGTGCCAGAGAAGCTCAATTGCAGCGCAAACGAAGTAGCAGAGGTAAACGCCCCGAAGAAACGTTCGCATCGTATTTTACGTATTCCGACACGTCTTCGATCTGCGATGCGAATATAAAATGTGGAATAGTACTTGCTCACTATATCTATGCGGAGGAGATCAGATCATTTCATAAGGCGGGTGCGAACACCTAAGCCCCTATCTATACAAATTAAATTTCCGATTCTGAAACCACATCTCTGATTTTAATGAAATTTTGCACACATAATCAGATAAAAATATCTATGTTTGCACTGTTATAGTTTTTCAAACAACATAATAATCATTGAACGAAACTAATAAAATCACTTGAAAGTGAAATGAAATTTCGCTCTCAAATAATAATGCATAATTTTTTTGACAAACTAAAATGGCAAATAGCTATTTCTTATCAAATTATGTTTGCTAAAGTCCATTATCATATCAGTGATGTATAATGTGTGTAGTTTCAAAATGAATCGGAAAGTACGTTTGTATGGTGGCTTAGGTGTTGGCACCCACCTTAAGCTAGCGTCTCTAGAAATGTTGCATATCAGATCTCGTGATGCTTTCTTTGTTCCAACAAACAATAGCAAGCGAGTTCTTGATATAAATGAATTTTAATGTATTTTTAACGATTCCTCGGAGAGTTCTGAGAGCAGGAAGCGAGGGTTCCGCAGACCGTAGTTTTCTCGGTTGTTATTAATTTCTTGTTATGCGCGAGTGTAAATCATAATGATGTATTATGTTTTTATTTTTCTGCTTAAAATATAGTTTCACTGTTACTGCAAATGGGAGAATCGTGGCATAACGTAATTAATAATTATGTATAAATAATTCTGGACAATCCACACAGCATCATTTAGCCCCGAAGTAAAGTACGAATTAGAATCCAACATACTTTATGTCAAAAGAGGCATTTATGAATGAAAACTATATTATGAATTAAATATTTTGCACCTATGTTCCTTGGGTTATCCCTTTTATACAAAAATAACCACCTAACGTACCTAAACCTTAACAGCCCTCACAATTATTAAATGTACTGGCCAATCATGTTTTTATAAATACGTTAATTCATTTCCTTTTAGAGCTCCATTCTATAAAAGCCTACTCATCTTTAATTAAAACTAAATCATGGTAAACCAAGCCCGACCGAGAAAAAACCTAATCGAACAGTGCACCGGATTAATTATCCCGGCATCATTAATTAAAGCTGGTTTATGAGCGATACGGCCATAAAACTAGAATAAGAATGTTCTAAGCTAGTCTCGAGGGCGTTCAACCGATGTGCGTCAATGTCAGAAAAAAAATCTTGAGACTAAGACCGCACTGCGAAATCACGCAGGATTCTGCGACACACGGAAATGGTAGGAAGCTGCACGCACTTGTGTAAAAAAATATTCCCTCAATCAAAATAATCTGTGTTTGCGACAGAAATACCGCGCCGAGGTGGGATTCAAATTCGCACAAATGATTTGTATGCATAAATGGAATGAGAACTGGGTAGAATAGAAACCGACAAAATCGCGATACATTTTATTCACCGTGCGTATAAGTTAAGATTCAGGGACGCGGATTAAAAACCGCCAGAAAAAATATCGCGTGGCGAGATTTCGCAGTGCGGTCTAACCATTAGTGATAGACGTATCAGCCTTCGTATGTGGGTAAACATTGATTAACATACCATGTTTAATTTGATAGGTGACTCGACAAATTTAGGTCGTAGCTTGCGTAAATGCCCCTCATTGACGTCTTTGGTAACTACTTTTTGCTGTTCTCGACTTTCACCTCTGCAAAAAGCGTCGAATTCTGTGGCAAGTTCTTATCATTGTTTTTATGGAAATCGGATCGTAACAATTCCGTAAATAGACTCAGGATCGGGTTTCTCTCCTTGGGCGGAAGCTCTTTGCTAAATGCGCGCGTCTCCCTGCGGAAATCCTGTGAGCCTGGTATTCGGACGTTAGACGATATTACAGGATTCCACGGAGCTTTTTGCTCGCTCAAATGTACGTTGCCTACATCGGAAATGTTTCAGGGCATTAAGTCTGCTTGCAATCACAGCACGTATCTACTACTCTTTAGATACATAGTATTTCGATTTAGATTATATTATTTCTTTAAGAGATCTTATCTTGAATCGGTCCTTTATCACGAACGCAAGTGCCTTGCAAGATGCAATGCTGCTAAAATCATCTCATATATTCATTATTATATTTCCTTTCGACCTTACAGGACTCTTGGACATCTCTCACAGAAATCTGTCACAGATAAGATGTTTTTTTTTTTAACTTTGATATGTAAAGACAATTGCCTCGTTCCCTGTAGAATGTTGCTGACAGGAAAGCATTAACAAACAGCGATTGTGCTTCCTTCGATGCATCGCCGGCATCCGCTGAAAGTCCATTAGTGCAGCCACCTGCCACTATCGTCGATCATACGTCTCGATATGTCTGTTAGTATAATTACAAATTATTACGTGATAAACGGAACTTTATGTTCATATCCATAAGATGTGTATTTGTAAGAGTCTGGAATTGGCAAGCGGATTGGTTAAGGTGAAGAGTCCTAAAACCCGCGTTTTGACTATACGAAAATGCTGTTTTTAGTAAAAAAAACAGCATTTTTTTATGAATAAGCATTAAAAGTAAATTATTTTAGTTATTAGGACATGGGAGTTAACAAAACTTGACTCATTCACATCGCCTTAATTCACGTGGTGATTATCGCAAAGCCCCTCAATGTTCGGGGAGAATAAATATGTTCAACAGTGGACGTAAAATGTGTGCTGTTGAGGGATTTGTTTAGACTTAGAGACATATAAATGCATCTCATAGTAAAAAGAAAACATTTAGCCTATCGATAATGTCTAAGAACAGCTTCCAAGAAACAAAACGATTAATTTTCAATAAAGTTTTTCATACAGCACTCAACGTAATGCTAGAGATTTCCCAAGGGTACTCTTTACTCGGAAAATAAATAAGAGCTTCGTAAGTTTACGTGCTTCTTTTATAAAATGTTCTGATTAAATTATCTCGACTAAATGTATTTTAAACTTCAGCTATTGACGGATTGAACTTTCCTAGTTTTACGAGTCTTTATTTTGTTTTTAATAAAATTTGAAATGTGGGTCACATGATTATTCCGGTTTAAAGAATATTTGTTTTCTCAAAAGAAATTACATTTCACTTATCTGAGAAAACATCTTAGAGTAAACTTCGAACAACCAAACAATTTTTAGTACCTACCTACTTTAAGTATATCTACAGAATTATAGCTAATTAACAATCATGTGCCTATTGAAGAATTTAGAGTTTTGTTATTCTGGTTTGATTGCTTTGCAAACATAACATAGCACATAATAATTGGATTGTTTGATTTTTTTTTTAACTAAAAACGAACCAAAACTAAGGGATTTGAACCCTTCGTTTTGAACAATTTCTTTTAGATTTGCGGGATCAAAACTAAACCCTTGGAATATATTTTTTACGAGACCAACTGCAAAAGAATCTTCCAAATCGGTCCGTAAATAACAAAGAAATCGACGAACATACACAAAACTATATACATACAATCGGACATAGAACCTCTTTCTTTTTACGAAGTCACTTAACCATGATATGCAAAGCAGAGTGCGTTAAGATTTACTTACTTTTAAGGGAGTAGTTTTATTCCAAGTAAAAGGAACACACTTAGCTTACTAATTTGCATTTGGTCACGTCTCCTACGATCCCGGTCATTGGCACTGCATCTACAACTGCAGTAACACAGTTTCACTTCGCAGTTCACATTCAGAAGCAGAACTTCAAACTAGATGAGTTCGGCATAAAATTTTACACGCCACGTTCGTGTGGACTCGTTCCCGTGTTATGAATAATTTTGAATAACTTGAGGGTATTGTGTTCTCGCATTCGACTTTTGTTTTCTTGGACAATGGCGAACGAATATATACTTTACCAGAAATTCTTAACTAAGATTATCATCCTCTTTCATCTATTAAGAATCATAACGTATACATAACACGTACATTACTGATGAGGTCGGTAATGGGTGGGTTGCTGGCCGCGGTGATGATGGCTGAAAGCGGAGCGTAGCGCAGGTCCAGGCTATCACACCTCGGTCAGCTTGAAGGCTGACGCCATAGCATGCTTAGCTTGATGCCATCATAGCGCGGCCAGCAGGGCAATAATTGCGGACCAAGGCAATAGTGCTTCACTCAAACAATGCGAGTTATTTAAATAAATAATCAAACCAATAAGAATGTACTTAATTGAAATAAAAATAGAGTTCATAAATTATGGTAAGAATTGCACCTGAAACCAAACAAGATATTTTGCCGTCGGCAACTATTCGTTCCTGAAATGTCGACTTGACTCAAAGAAGGTTGTCAAAATAATCACCAGATTATTACGTTTGAGTAGGTAAATATTTATAACTAATAATTAAATTTGCTACAAGAATGCTCGGTCACGTCAGTACACATATAGAAGTCACGTTCACAAGCAAAAACTACTTAGCCTCATACTAAGAATAACGGTAAATACTTGTCCGCAATAACTGGCATTGAATGAAGTCTAATTAATGCGACAGTAATAAGTTAAAAGCAACAAAACAGCGACTGTTCGGATCCAGTCTAGTCTCGTACAGTTGGTACAGCTATGCTTCATGCTTCTATGTCAACGAACTGTTCTTAATGGGACGTCTGTAGCTAGCTCTTTTAAACGCCTTTGCTGCAAATTTCACACCTCGTTTCACGTAAGAACTCACAAATGATAAAGGAATTGTTCAGTTCTCATGCTAAAAACCACACAGAAAATGTTTAAGCCGCTTCGCACGGTTTTCCTGGATAAAGATATGCCATTATTTTTTACAATAAAAAAATCCATTTATGCAACATTTCAGTCTAATCCAGTAGATCATTATCAGTCATTGAACCATTAGAGAAAAGTGAAAGGAGTCATGAACGAAATTTATGAGAAAACAAAAATGCAAAAGCATTTGTTTAGATTCTTTTTAAACTTTTACTTTTGCAGGAAACTGAATCGGGAAATTAATTACAAAAAATATGACACCCTTTATGCGGATTCGGTTACTGATAAGGATCAATCTTTACAAAGAAATGCATTACTGAACAAGGAAATTGCTATTTTCCCAATCCAAACATTCACAAACACATACTGTGATATTTATTTTATTAATATATTTCCAAGTGATTGCACAGTACAGCTACAAACAGACACGCACGGTCCTTTTACAGTTAAATAAATGTAAATACTAATACTCTCCAGCCGTTCGTTTGTCAATCGACGTGGCCCCATTCGCCTCGTGTCTCTTACCGCGTGTGCGTAGTCTGTCTGTAGCTAGACATTTTGTTGCAAACCATTTGCCTGGTAACCGACCGACGACGGGGGAAAAGCCAAGGTTTTATTCAATGCGCATTTTAATTAGACGGTGGCTTGGATACCTACTGTTTATGGATGTTTTGATGTAACTTTTAACCGCCGCGCGTGGATTTCTTTTAAAATAAACATAATTATGGGTAAAGTACAGGTAAAGTAAAAAATGTGGTATATATAATATACAGAATAATAAAAAGGCTGGACAATCTACACAGTATCATCTAGCCCCAAGCTAAGCAGAGCTTGTGTTATGTACTTGATGACTGATATAAAAATAAGTTTTTTGGTTCACTACAAAGTAGGAACAATTGTGTCCTGTTTCGTTCATGATAGGAGGCAGATCAACAAGTGGAAAGATTTGGGGGAGGCTTGCCCATAGCTCGGGAAAAGCCTCCCCCCCCTATTGAAAGGATCCAAGGACGACATAGGATGAGATATAAGTTTCGTTGACAACATTGCCAACGACCTAGCTAGTGTATTCATAACCAAACTTACACAATTATGTACTGGTATTACAATATTAGTTCCGGCGCAAATATAACGCGGACGTGTGAAAGGTGACGCACGAAGCATTTTAGTTTACTTGTGCAAACTGTTTGTTAACGCCTTCGCATTGTTGTGGGACACACGTACGTGACAAGAGCTAGATAGAATCGAACTCATATTCTATAGAATTATAGAACATTTTGTATGTTTGTGTGCGAACACAGCTCAAACGAAAGAAATGCTAACTAATAGGGCATGAACATTTGCGACGACTCAGATCGTTTACTCTGGTTCAAATTTGATATTTTTTGTATAAAAAGGAGTTACACAACCCAAGGAATATTGGTGGAAAATAGAAGTAACAATCATCCATCCATCCATCCACCCTAACATCCTTACTTTAGTGTGGATTATAATTTTAAACATGCCACGTCTAACACACCCTAACAAGCACTAACAGATCTGGCAGGCTGTTTTCATTTGATGCCTAACTTCGCCAAGACACGTCGTCATAAAAACTATACTATAATAAAGTTATTTTCATTCAGCGATCATAAGGAAACCATCACGTCTACATGAAGACTCGCGTCACTCAACCTTCCCATTTCATTGAAATTCTAGTCATTGAGATCTTTGTTGCTTTCACTTTCAAATTATCTGAAAAGGCAGAAAAGCAACGCAAAATAATAAAGCGATGTTCAATTACTCCCTTAGTTTTACGAGACATTATCTCCACAATAAAAAACAAAAGTCGTTAATCATAGAGAAGCAAATACAAACATTATAATGGTAATAATAAAGCTCATTTTAATAGATCGGGGCTACACACACCTGAGCGCACCGACCACCCCAACTGGGGATAAACAAACAAACAAAAAGTGACAAACAAAGTATCCCGAGTGGTCGCTAACTCTGCTAGTTCGGAGCGTAAATCAAACTCTTGTCTGCCGAGTGGTAAACTTTACTTCAGGGCTGCTACTGTTACGGTTACTTGCAGTTCGTTTGCTTGTAGACATTTCTATGATAAGATAATTTACAGATGGTACAGGTACGATTTGTAAGTTTGTTTTATTTACCCATTAAATACATGCACAACAAACCACTATATTTTAACAACAACAACAACATTATGTGTAAGAGTTACGTCGGTCACTTATCTACGTAGCTTGGATGGTAGATAGATAGATAGAAAATTCTTTATTGAACTTTACAACACAACAAACATGTTTAAAAAATTTAATTTGACAATTTCGCGCTCTCATCGCTCAAGAGCGCATTATTATGAAGAAAATACAATTTATATGGAAGATGAAAATATAAATTTGAAACTGTGTCGGATTGTTTAATTTAGGCTACGCGCTTACCACGCGAAGCAACCGGATGACCTAGCCGCCTACCTTCCATCATGCAATGCAGAAGTTCTAGAAAGCCCATAAGTAATATAAAAATACAACTGAAAATACAACTAAAATCCTCACAACCCTACAGAATCATAAGTATAATTGTTTCATGGCAGTGGCAGCCCTGACTTGGATAGTTTTTAATTGATTCACGACTGGTTATTACATTTTCTCCAAGTTGCGCGAGGTAAGTTTTTGCGGCGCGAAGTTGTAAGCATTCATTAGTATGTAAGCCCCGTTACAAGTATCTGATTGGTTTCGGTTTGTGTAGAAATATAAACTGTAGTTAGTTTGGCTCGAAAGATGATGGATCTATTTTTTGTAAAGCTTTAGGAGTAACTGCATCACGAGGTGAATAGAACATGAGCACCGTAAAAGTGCATTCACACAGAATCCGTTTTTCTTTCCGTGACGGTGTATGTAGTTATATTGGCGAGTTCGCACATACGACAGTATTGTACGAACAGATCCGCTATGTGAATGCGACCGTACTTCAAGATACATGTACCTAAATAGTATTTTCATAAATTACAAAACGTTGTAGTGGGTTAGTTTAACCAGGAATTAAAAATATACACTGAAAATAATTTACAAATCTATCATTGTGTACTGAAAATCATGTTTTGCGTAAGCAATCATTTTCCTCAAAATACTACAAAGTACCTACTTGTGTTTATTACCAAAGCACTAATAGGTACAAGATATCCGCGTGGCTCTCGCATTTTCCTCCTTATTAAAACGTTCCCGGATACAGGCTGGATATCAAGCAGGGTTGGAAAAAAAGTTTTTTTTATATTTTATAAAACAAACAGTTCAAAATGTTTAAAACAAGTGTTTTTTATGTTTTTTTTTTACTTATCAATTTCAAATCAATTATAGCTAATAATAAAATAATCCATTTCTAAACGATAAATATTTACTTTTGTTGCTTAGTCAGTACCTCTAATCTAATTATTAAAAATTATTATTATTATTAATCAATACAAAACACTTTACATACACCTTGTATGTAGTGTTGTAGGTAGGTAGAGAACTAGAGAGAGAGCGGGGAATAGGTACCGTACCCACTAATCCAGTGAATTACTTTCTTTCGACGGCCGACATAGGGACTTTCCCTGCAGGACTTTACTGGCGGGGAGTTACCTATGCAGTGTATAAATCCCACAGCCTGTCTGTGGTATTTATACACATTCATTTGCAATTAAAGGTAGTTTTAAACCCTGTTTTTTTCTTAATATAAAACATAGATTTATTTCAAACTGTTTTAAACACGTGTTTTAAAACAACTTGTTTTAATCATGCCAACCCTGATATCAAGTAGGTAATTAATGTATCATTGCTTAACACTTTGACTGCGGTTTTTTTTCGACGACTGCGATCTTTTTTTTTTTACCTAAAAAATTCGTGCTGCCGCTCTACACAGCGGTTGTGTTGCGCCGCACATGCGTTTCGTTCGAAAAATATTACAGCTCTGCTGAGTCACAAAGATCTGTATTTTCTCAGCCGCTGCACTAGTGTGGATTTACGTATATTAGTCACTTGTAGAAAACTCATACCGTGCGTTTTCAGCACTCAAAGTGTTAATATAAATCAGGCTTTGCGTAAACAATAATATTCCTCAAAATACCACGTACATAAATTTTGCGTTTATTAATATAGCTCCAATAGTTAAGTATCTACATGGCTAGCGACTGACTCTCGCACTTAGCATTAAAAAACGAAAGGGCCCTGATATCAAGTAGGTAAGTAAAGTATAATTGCGTAATATAAATCAGGCTTTGAGTAAACAATACATACATTGTGTTTATTACATATATCAAATAGTTAAGAGGTAGCCAAGCGACTGACTCTCTCATTTTCCTCCTTATTAAAAAACGTTCTCGCAAAGGGCCCTGATATCAAGTTGGTTAGTAAAGTACATGGCATGACGGAAATAAAAAGGAAGCGAAGACACCCTTACCGACAGGATGTAAAAATAACTGTTATTTCAAAGGTTATTATAAAATAAATATTGACAAGCATAAATCAGAGTTACATCAAAGGTTTTCGGTTTCTCGATTAGATTTTGTAATCATTTATTATTAGTCTGGTAAAGCTACGTAGTAGGCGGTTTCATTTGAAGAAGAAAATCGATTACGATAAGATTTCTATAGATAGATAGATAATTGTGTCAGATAAATTAACATAATTCAGACAAGGCATAATCAAAGAAGTAACAATGCTCATGTAGCTATCATTATGATAAAAATACAACCAGCCCAACATAGAAACTCCTCTTTTGTTTTTTGTTCCAGTTAAAAATTTACAAAACGCAATCTACAAAGCGAGATCATAAGTAATAAAATAACACAACGGTAGGACAACAACACAATAAAACATCGGTGTACTACAAAGAGTATTTTATTTGAAGACACAAACTGCGTCGTACCCGCTATTAGTTGTGCGGTTAGATCTACAGACGGACAAAGTACTTCAACGGACTATAAATAGCTGGATAAATGTTAGGGGCCTTGCAAAGTGGCTTATTTGGCAACCTGCTTAAAAAATCAAATACATACACTCTTAGAGTATTCAGTATTAGGAATTTATATCATAGTTGCTTATCTCAGTTTTGCACGCGTTCTATGGAAAGTTTTGAAATTTATTTTTATGAGATTAATTTATGGGAAAACCCTATGTAGTCTTGTTTTAATCTGCTAAATATCATCCCCATCCATTTGATAGTTTAGGTGTGAAGTAGATACAAACATAACATCCATCCATCCGTCTATATATCCATAAAATTAAAAAACTTAGCTTTTATAATATTAGAATAATACAAAAATCGTATGCGCCGCATAAAAATAAATAAATAATGCTGGACAATTCACACAGCATTATCTAGCCCCATGGTAAGCAGAGCTTGTGTTATGGGTACTAGATAACTGATATACATAATACAATACATTACATAGATAGATATTTTTTATTATACATAGAAAACGAAATAAAGCATCATAAACTAACATTGTATGACTCGGGTGAAAATTAGACCAAGAGAAGCCCTTGCAAGGCAATCTAACAAAAGATTAATAGAATTAGTTTGGAACACGATCGGAATTGGATTTGATAGTTTAGTTTTTGCTTGATCAGCCGTGGTTGATGCCAGGCGTGTTATTTACGAGCAGGTTCAAACGCTGGGGAAATAGGTAATCTAGAATTCGCCACCCACACAGTCACAGACAACTGAATACTTAGTACCGTGTTGTAACGAGATTTTTTGCTAGGAGAAGTAAATGACGCAATAACATCCATTGTGCTACGAGCTACCTGACATCATTCTTGTAAGAGACCAAGCTTTGGTTTTTGCCGAAATCACATGACCTTGCATTATCTGATTCTTTCCTTGTTACATTATTTTGTTTGTTCGAGGTACATGGTAATAGGTTTGTTCTTGCTCAACAATATCTTATCTAATTAATTTCTGAGATAAGGTGTTATTGCAATGTAACTTGAGGTTCCATATAACCATGCACGTATGAAATAGATTATACGAGCCTTTCCGTAGAATCTTTGCGACTATATTATGAGATTATTGATCTTATGTATTGTATTAAATAGTTATACCAGTATTATCTAGTACCCATAAAACAACTTCTGCTTAGCTTGGGACTAGATGATGCCGTGTGGAACTGTGGACTCTCCAGCATTATTGATTATGTGACCCTATTGAAGTGAACCAGATTATTTCGCACACACGAGCAGCGGAGTAATAGAAGTATTCGGATGACGTGTGTGTGGCTGCAAGATATAGCTATAAGAGTCGCGTTTCGTCCGGCCTTGGTCTGCGTTATCGAATTGCGCATTGCTTCGCGGTAGCGCGGGGCCAAAGGTTGCACATTATCCTCCTTGCTTAGAATCCTCTCGCTATTTTAACCAATTGCGATTCGATTCAGTTGGTTTGGTTGCTGTCATAGGAACTTCTACAGTTTAGTACATAGTTACTATGAAAACCAGCATATTTTGTCTGAGCAGTTGATGTTACTTTTGGCTGTTCTACCATGGACCAATAGCTGTTTAGGGTGAAAAATTTATTTACTTTAAACCATGAACCTACAAACTTCGTGGCGGGTGATCATGCAAAGCTTGCATGGCACCATGTCATAATTCACAAAGCAATAAATACTCGCGTAAGACTTCCCACGTCTGTTATTTCGGTAGAGTAGGATCTCGGAGTCTTCAAATCCCGACCCGAGTATGAACTTATTTACTCGGGTCGGGATCTATCTTAGACCACACCTTCTCTTTCTTAAGTCTGATGGTCGTTTAACACTAACCGTTCTCAATTAAAAACAAAGAGTAGTAGATACTCTTTGTTTTTAATTGATAACGGTTAGTGCTCTACTTATTTCAGTTCCCTAGGAATTTAAAGTAATTCCATCACAAACTTAGTAGTTACGGATCCAAATCTAGAGTGAGAATTATATTGGAGTTTCAAACTGTTTGTATTACGTCGTTAGTAAGTTAATTAAACAGACAAGTCGATTCCACTTAGTTTTAGTACATAGTGTGTTATGTCACATTCACATAGTTCCTATTGAATGCGGCTAGTAACATAGTTAGTCATTGCTTATCCGTTTTGTAGTTTTTAGTCTTTTTAACAAAATAAATTAATAATAAATATGTGGTTGAAAAATCCATCCCACTCGTAGACTAAAGACATTATAATAAAATTATAACAATGAATATGGTCGGTCACGAACTTTAAATGAACGAATCGTTTTCAATGAAATAGCCGTTTGGTTAGATTACACAGTGATGTAATACTTTTTATCGATTTTGTTGTAATAATCGTCGACCTTCATTCCGGTAAACAAAGTTATCGAAAACTACTCTAGATTCTAGATCCACTTTCAAAATCAGATATCGGCATTTTGCACATCATTATTTATGATTCAGACGGGTTATGGAATGAAAGCGGTTAAATTGTACCTGCAATTCCGAAAGGGCATTTTAAATCATAATCACGAGATTGCAGCGAAGCAGCCGAAATGTATTCGCCGGCATACACCCATACACGGTTATTATCGAGTCGAGAAGCGTATTCCGAGATCACGTAGGGGACCGGTCGTACGAACACTTCGGCTCGGCGCGGGCGAGCCTGTGTTAGATTACAGCCCGCACGTATGGACATAGCTATAGCGTATAGCTCTGCCAACTGTGATGTAGCCGCTATATCCGCAGTTATTGCAAGCGACGACGACGCCCGCTGTCTCGTAAAAATGTGCAAGCCAACGGAAACTGTTAGATCTTCCAGAGGTCACACTGCAGTTTTAAAACAGCAGCTTTTGCAATCACTTCGCTGGCTTGTATGACTCTGTCCTACTTTTTAATTGCTTAACGATTTCTCATTACCAATAATGTTTGTTGCTAAACTAGTCGACCGTAAGTAGCAATTGACATTTATAAAGATCTCTACGTTAAATTAAGCTATTAGGCCTATGTCCAAACTTGTTCATTTATGGAGTAGGTACTAAATAAACAGCCTCCAAATAATGTTTGGCCACCAAACTTGGTCTGAATTAGTGTCAGGGCCAAACGGAAGTCTGCATAAAATAGTAATAAAAACACGTTTCAAGTCGGTCGCTCGTAACGCTGATTCATGACGTTCGTTAGGCCAAATGTTTCGGAATTCAGAAGGCATGGAGAGCTGAATCGACATTTTGCTGCTGGCATCGCTGATGCGAGGGTATCGCTATTCATGCCACATCCGCGAGACCGTGGACCCATTCAACCGTCACAAAACGAAACTGAATGCCATTTCATGTCAAGATGCGCCGTCGTCGTCGCTCGCTACATCCAAGAGGTCGCCGGGGGGGGTGCGATGCGGGCGGCGGGAGCGGTGTCTCGCAAGCCGCCCGGCAACTGCGCCATAACTCGCCGCGCACGTACATACAGACAATCGCAATTATTATTAACAGATATACGGTTAATGATCGTATGTGCCGTGCCGCGCTCGCTCCGCTCATATTACGAGCGCAAGCGATTATGGTGTCTGCGTCTAGTGGGTTTTCGTGTCAGACTCGCCGGTTGTGGGCGGCAGGATGTTTCGCTATGGGGTGAGAATTAGGTAAGACGGCGCAGAGGGGTGGCGGCTGAGGGGTTTGCTTGAACTGAGTTAGCAGAGTCGATGATTTGTGGCGCGGTTAGCGTTCATCCAGCGAGTGCGGGGAGGCAGGGCATAACTCAGGCGGGGACAAAGACGGAGAGCCGTGTGACATCGCTTGCCTGACACAAAGCATTCATGTATGCTTCACCGTTGACGACGGAGCCGACGTACTGCGAATGAATTCCGCAAACGATCGTGATGGCACGTCCCAAATTGGAATTACAGAGAATTTCGGATTTCGTGCTTCGCCTCTGCGTGAAATCACTCAATTATATCAGACAATAATACAAGTGATAAGTCCAGTAATTTTATAAGCACGAGATGGTATTGCTAAAGAGATTAATCCACGGTTAGTGAGCACGACGAATTTGTAATTAACTGAATCTAGTTTTATAAAATAATAGCTTGTTTGATCTCTCAAGACAAATTGTTTTTATGTTGGTTATAAAAGAACATATAAGTCAGAACGAGATAAAAAGTGAATTAAAAATATGTGCATATTAATGTGGGGTCACGCGTCGCGAGTAGCATGAATATCTGGAGTTGTATTACGGAATGCGACTGGGGTGAACTAGCCTTGCCTGTGAGTCTTCATCTCTTGCGTGTCTAGGTTTTATGATTCATTGTAACTGTTTCTGTCAGTTCAGTAGAAGAGTTCTTCTACTGAACTGACAGAAACAGTTACAATGAATCATAAAACCTAGACCTGTCAGCCTAATCATGGCAAATCTTTTCATAAATATTACAATGATTATTTTTAATTTACAAGAAAAAACAATAAAACTAAAACTTACTTTACTGTCCAGAGTGCTGTAATATCTCAGTCCTTATATCTGTAACAAACGAAAAATAATATTCATTCGTTTATAGGGGAAAAAAGTTGAATTCGGTTTACTAACAGCTTTAAATCGAACCAAAAATATTAAAACAACAGTATCATGTCAATTGATCATTGCGAAGAATAATGATCATGATAGGACACAAGACAACGAACGAACCGAGATATATTCCAAGATCAATAAACAAAATCCAAACCAAACAAAGAAGCAACAGAATAAATTCAATCGCAACAACGTACTCGTACAATCAAACAAGGAACAAACTCTTTGAAGTTTGAACTACAATACAAACGGGGCAATTCTAAGTAAACAAAGAAATCGTAACACATTTATCGTCGAAATATCGAGTAGGATTAAGGGCGGGATGTCGGTCCGGCATAGGGTGGCTGTGGCTGGGACGTACCGAAACGACCACGGCCCGATCCCAGCCGACGAAATGGACAATGCGCATAAAAAATCAATAAAAGCCGGGGCTCGGCCTTCGTCGAGGTCGAGCTGTGTTGCCAACTGTTTAACTTTGTGTCACTTCATTTGAGATTTTTTCTCAACTTTTTAAGGCAACTTGAGTCGTACAAAACAGAGCTTCCGTAGCTGAGGCATACGATTTGTACTTTTTACTGGAATATCAAGGACAGACAAATCACAATTCAGCTATCGCCGCCAGAAAATTTCAAGAGCTAAAATATTCCGCTGAGATAAAAATATTTAAGCACGGTACTAAGCTAATATTTTGCGACGTTGGCAATACTGGTCTTTTCAAACGCCACCCCTCGGAAGATCGGCCACTCAAAACTTTTACCGTATTTAGGCCAGCGCTGGAGATATTCTTTAGAAATATTTCTTAGGATTATATTTGTTGGAAGTGTAAAGATTATAGGATTAGGGGCTGAATTACTGTGGCTTGAGAAAGTAGAACGGATATTAGATTTATTGAGAGGTTTTGTACAATATGGCAGTTTAGCATTTGTACACAAAATTATTATCTATTGGCATGAAACTTACCTATTTAGGTGTGAAACTGAAGAGAAAGGGGACTAACAACATTTTAGAATGGCTGTCTAGTCTTTACTACACTAGTCCAATAATAAAGTAATATATATAGGTAATCATCTCGAGAATTGCTTGGTAAATTGGTAGTAAACAAGCAATTATTAGAATATCTCTAAAATATAAATCAAGCTCTGCTTGGCTTGGGGCTAGATGATACTGTGTGGATTGTCCAGCGTTATTTATTTATACATATTTAATTATGGTATCGTTAAGAAGAGGGCCACACTTTTTAATTGTACCACCTACTCATAGCAACCTGGCAGCGGCGCGGCGTACGTAGACACGCGTATCACAACAACGCAGATAACAGAGTACCTACATTCTTCATCAAACCCTGATAACGTAGTACATAACACACGCATTGAAACTTGGCCTCAGTTCAAAGAGTTAACGCCGTTTAATTCAGTGCCAAGTGCAATATTTTTAGAAGAGTTGGCGTGTACTTTTTGATAATCTGTGGCTAAAGTGACAGAGGAACTCTGGGCTGTGAGACGCAATCACTAAATTCACCTCGGGAATGTTGATACTACCGCTATAAATATAGCCGTACGGTGAACTCTCATGCGTCAAAAATCTGGCATTGCAGCTTTGTTACGTACGGTACGCGTTTAGAACGGGCATTTAAAATAACGTTGTAGGTAATACTGGCTAAAGCGATAAAGCATGACTTTGGTCGATGAAGCACGATTAATGTTCTTCATTATGGATGTAAGCGAGTTAACTACGAACAATAATTGTATTGAAAGAACACTGGTGTTTACATGCCGAATTCATCGGACTACGATCGTTTTTATATGAATATTCTTCATTTTTAATTATTTTTTTTCAAAATATGTAAAAGCAACACTCGACACTACATTAAAACCTTACGCTATTTCAGGACATCAACGTTAGATTCTAGAATCTTTCTTTCATTCTACCAAAAGCTGGTAAACAAGCATGCGGCCCGCCTGGTTGAAAGCAGTCATCGCAGCCTATGGACGCCTGCGAAATCAGGAACCCTTAAAACTGCAGTCAAGTCTAGGCTAGGTATATCCTAAAATAGCGTCAGTCGGTCTAGATTCAAGACTGATGTCATTTTCCTTATAGTAAATAAAGGTAGGTAATCAATAAACCTAGTATTTGGTAAAGGGGAGGACCAATTGGAAGCTGGCCATGCGTGACTTAGCGAAGGTAATACCAAGCTTGACGGTGCGCTATTAATCATCCAGGCACCATGCCCCCAATCGTCTCAGGAAATTGTGACATTTCCTTCCTCGGAAATACCAGATGGACTTGGCGATTTCGTTTCATGCTTTATTGTGTAATGATTTAAATTTATTAATTCAATTTTAATTTAATTAATAGTTACGGCAACACTAGATACGGATACCATTTGTTCACACTAATTTGTTACCTATTTCTCGTAAGCCACAAACATTTTACCTAGATTTAAATTACATTATTGTCTGTTTGTACCAAAATGTATTATATTTGTATGTGTCTGAAGTTGCAAATAAATACTTATTACTATCTTTCTCTTCACGCTAAAACTACTGAACGGATCAGGCTGAAATTTCAGCACACTTGTAGTGCTTGGCCTGGAATAGAATTAAACTATTAACGTATGCATAGTAACAACGCGTGCGAAGCTACGGGCAGAAACTAGTAATTTAGTAAGTAATAATTTCGACCCAATTTCGCAGCATGGCTATTCCAAAGCCAAGATACAAATGAGAACCTTCCGATAAATAAATGAAATATTCAATTAAACACAAGGACGAGACGACCCGAATCGATAGAGAACAGACCAAGCGTCCGTTAGACCCAATTATTTCACGAAGCACTCCAACTTAGCGGTGAGAGAACAGTAATAGGAAAGTTTTAAGTTGAAATATCTTTGATAGAACATTCGAGAGGATTCAATGCTTTCCCACGGCGATGTAGAGCGATACTAGATAGGGATCGAGCGAAATGTCACAATGGCATAGGTTAGGAAGGTCTGACTCTAGCTGGTGTATGGTGCCTGCATCAGATAACTTTTCTATCCGAGAGTACGTCGGTCAGTCTTTTTATACGTAGGGTATAGATTCGCTTCGCGTTTCATGACTGGAACTGTTCTTAAATTACTTCTCTTGGCAAACTATAAATGGTCAGTTTTAGATGTATTGCAGAAATTAAATAAGTAACATCTTACTCAATTTTCGACCTTGACGGGACATTTTCGTGACCCTGAGTGCGAGGACTTACTAACACCTACCTACAAATAACATAAGTAGTTATTTCAGGCATATCATTAATACAAAATTAAGAAAACATTATCACCAAATACACAATAATATTTACGAATAAAAATATACATAAAAACTTTATACACAATGTAATTCCTAGTCAGTAGGTACAGTAGTACAGTAACCAGCGCATAATGATACCGTCATTTCTTGTAAACGCCCACGTGAACGGAAATCCAATGCCCTAAAATTCTGTTGTTATACACCGTGTCAGAGATAGCCATTAGTAGGATATCGAGAGCGTTTAAGCCTACTTTAGAACGACACAACTCGAGATCGAATGATGGCAAAGAAGTCCGGAACTCCTGCCTCATACTCGACGCATACTTACACCTTAGATGTTAGCCTAGAATAGTTTCGCATGGCGACCATGTTAGCTGAACTCCGCCATATAAAGTGATATTTTTTACCTCATTTCTATGAGACCTGGCCTGAGCCTACTCAAACCGGTCGGGTCGGCCTGCATATAAATAAAACAGGTCTTGGAAACTATTCTCTGTATACGAGTTGGGGGGGGGTAAAGAAAGTTGCAGTGGCGTAGGTCGAGATAAGTGTCGGTGAGTTTTGCACAAGAATGAAATAGTATAGAAGAGAAACGTGGGTTCATGTTTAAGAACAAGTTAGGTACACAATGCGATGAATGGTTTGTTATTTACCCGTTACAGCCGAAGGAATTGAGGAAATTCTGAAATGACGTTGTCAGCCCTTTCTCCTGATATTATTGTATCCTACATTATTCCGACTGCCTCGTTGGTCTAGCAGTCGCATGTTTAACCGCTGATAATGAGGTCCCGGGTTCATATCCTAGGTTGGGTCAAAGTTGTTATTGGTATGATGAGGTTTGATTGGTATTTTTTATTCAACTCTGTCGATATCCTCATCATCAACATTTTTGTTATATTTACAGAAATGTTTGCTTATCTTCCCGCACAGTCAGGGATGGCCGTAATGGATCATCATCATCATCAGCCTATAGCAGTCCACTGCTGGACATAGGCCTCCCCCAATGAGCGCCATAGCGTAATGGATACGATTGCGTATCTAGTTAATTATCTAGAATAGTCTTACGATCATGGCGTCGTACATGTTAGGTTTAATTTATTACGCGAATAAATTAATGAATAGAACCGGATTCTTACGGATGTACGTCATAAATGGAAGATGGTTTCGCATGGTAAGTCGTTGAGTAATCAAATAAATATGATTACTTTTACGAGCAATTTAAGGCTACGCGTTATATTCGTTTAATTTACAACGCGACATGTTACCACAAGGTGGCAAGAATTCACGCTGGAATTATATTAAATTATTATTATTTGTGTTTAAGAAGCTAATCAGTTTTTAAAAAAAGTATTGCAATGCTTTATGCGTGACATTGTGCGTGTGGAGGAATTAATAGTTATCGTGGTCGCCATTAAACAGGTTTTTGCTTCGTGTTCACATGGTATATTGACACGAATGATTCAAGGTTACACGAGATTTAATATTAACTTTACGACTTGTTTTTTAGAATATCTTTGTGATTATTATTACTAACAAGAGATAGCGTCGCAATGTAGGGACATACATTTTGTAGAGGATAATTTCATTGAACGAAGTTCTTTAAAGCAACAATTGAATATTTATTCGTAAGACTGCAGGTAGATGCTGAATGCGGCAAGTCAAAGACAGGGCGCTAATAGGCGGAGGCCTATGTCCAGCAGTGTACTGCTATAGGCTGATGATGATAATGATGATTATTTACTCGTTCAAGCAACTCATATATGATCTAATGTTATGTTATCTCAATACCCTTTCTAACCTATTAGATAAGCTGGGGTTTTTATACACAAAAATGTGTGTATAAAATAAACGACCAAACTAAACCAAATGGCAATCCTCTACTGCGTGATCAATTTTCTAATACCGGCTTTAAATCTCTTCATAATAAAATTCAGATTGCATTCTCCGAAGTCGGAATACGTGATATAATTTATCGATACTCAGCCTGGACGCGACATTTCTCGACACGATATTTTAATCAAAAGAGCCGACGCCTTCGAATATATTTACATAAAACTGGTATAGGTAGGTAAGATAAAGCGGTGACATCACTATCAAAATGCTTACACATTATTTAAACACGTACGCCCGTATTGATTGTAATGTTAATCACGTTTCGAAACGGCAACATTTCACACCGTGTAAGCGTTATTTTTCTCGCAGCCTTTGCTTTTCCGCATTTCAGTAATAAATATTTAGTAAGCGTTCGCAGAATTCGAGTATTGACAGCACATTTTTGTTGACTAACGGCACAACACGATGCGAATGTAACCCAGTTACCATGCAGCAATTTTATGACATCACACTTTGCGATATTCCCCTGTAGGTATTTCGCTGTCTTATTCTTTACTTAGTCTATTGTATTGGCCCCAGCACTTCGGATACTTACAGCCCTGACAGTCATTCTCAATTCTGTATTGCTTGTTTTAGTACGAGACCGCAAATCCTTAATAGAGCACATTTGACATCAGACTTTTTGATATTCCCATCTAGGATGTCTTCTATTTCTAGCGCGCTGATATAACAAAAGGATAGCTGCTGAATAGTCTATTGTATTGGCCCGAGCACTTCGCATACTTACAGCCCTGACCCCAAACGGTCATTCTCAATTCTGTATTGCATGTTTTAGTACGAGACCGCAAATCCTTAATAGAGCACATTTGACATCAGACCTTTTGATATTCCCATCTAGATATCCGTCTTCTATTTCTAGCGCGCTGATATAACAAAAGGATAGCTGCTGAATAGTCTATTCTATTGTATTGGCCCCAGCACTTCGCATACTTACAGCCCTGACCCCAAACGGTCATTCTCAATTCTGTATTGCATGTTAGAGTGTACGAGTACGAGACCGCAAGTCCGTACTAGAGCACATTTGCAATTCATATAGATACACAAACAACGGATTCGATTAAAATCCACATGCATAGTGAAACAGTCGTATAACCTAGTCTCGTATACGGCGTGGTAGTGCTAATCTATGCTGTAGTTGAAACTATTCTACAGGGCGTTTGCGAGATTATATACTGTCAATAAATACATAGGTACTTAATAGTATTGTAATTATTGAAAAAAAAATGTCTCAATAAAGTCATTAATTAGTGCATATATGCATTTATAAGCACAAAAATAATAGAACGCCTCAACTCAGCAGTGATTGACATCAGGGGTGTAATGGTGTTCATAATAAAATAATAAATAATGCTGGACAATCCAAACAGCATCTTCTTGCCCCAAGCTAAGTAGACAACATATTGTCACACTTAATACAATACTTAATTACATAGATAGATCTTTTTTTATTCAATCATCACCAAGACTAAGTCCTGCTCAAGAGTTCTGAGTTGTGCTGGTTAGACAGAACACAAGACAATACACACTTCCATGCTATTTATCAGAGCAGATCTGAGTTCCCCCACATAGAATTATAATACAGCGAAACGTACAAAGTACATCTGTGTGTTTCGGTCGCTCGCGGCATTGCACTATCACAAAGAGCCGTTTCATAAATAGCTGGCAGACAGAACCGTTTTTATTCGATGGACAGCGGGGATTTATACCGGTACTGGCTCCGATCACATCGATCACGTCACGGCGCGCGCCGGCCTGCATTCGCCTCGATTTAGGACAAACTATTCAGTTTATTTTTGTTTAGATGAAGCTGGCGAAATAGTGCTGGTTTCATTATGATGCGTTTTGGTATCGTCAGGTCAACAAAAATATATTCAATAATTTTATTATTGCTTGTATGGAATGTTTATCTGCACGTAATGGTATATTTATTGTACTGATGAACTCAGTTGTGTGAGTGAAGTGTAATATTTCATTGACATTCTTCATTCAGGTCAGGAGGTTGAGTTGGACTGTCAATTTCTCTGAATAAACTTACTGTTAATTTATATAAGCTGTACCTACCTACATTGTTGTATCCGTTCAACGTCCAATATTTATCACCAGTCTTATCAATAAAATACCTACCTACATCCACATTTGGCCGGTCAAATACAAAGAACACATGCATTAAACTCGAATAGGTAATCAATGTGCACAAACATCGAACTAATTTCAAACATGCATCGAGTATTCAGACAGAATCTGCGAACAACTAACAAGCATAATATGAGGCGGCGAAGCACAACTCCACGCAAGGTCAGTGAACGGTTCCACGCCCTATAAACACCCTAGGGCGAGCTCCAGCCCGCACAATGCATTATGTACACGTTGAGCGAACCAGCGGCATTGTTTACTGTTCAGGTTGAGTTTACAACGTACCTGATAACATATAAAGTCCGCTTAAATCCAACAATCCGCTGACCGATCACAATCCAACAATCAGGTAATCACAACACGGTGGGAACTATTCCCAGTCAACAATAGTAACAAAGCGTCGTCTCGTCGTCGTAGCGAGAATGGACGCGGACGCGGTACGGTCGGGTCGCGAGGAGCGTTTATCTGCCGGCGACAGCGAACGCCGCCGTCTCGAATAATAATAACGATGTGGTTAATTATTATTATTAGCCGGTCGCACTCGGCCGCTGTACTCGTGTCGATAGGTAGGTGGCGTGGCGTAACCGCTGAATTCCGTATGCTAGCGACTACTCACAAGTCACACCACACGGTCGGCACACATCGACCCGACGTCGCGCCACGTGCGGTGACGTCGCCGATGGCTAGGCACAGGTACGCGTGTGTTTAAGGAGCGTTGGCGGCAATGAGTATCGATCTCGCGATAAATTCGATACGGAGAGCGGTGAATGTACCGGCCGTTGCCAGCGACCACCGCCTTTCACGACAGCGAAAACACAATTTACGAGTGGTGCAAGCCGCAGCGAGACAACACAACACCGATGTATGTATAACTATGATCGCGCAAGTAGTTGAATGTAGCTGCGAGTGCGAGTGCGAGCGCGAGCGCAGTGCGCGCGTTCACACGAACATTCTCGAAGCGAGAGATAGCACGTGGTTATTAACCGACTGAACTACGTAACAACGTATATGGAGCTGATAAAGTTAATCAACACTTTGTATCGCATCTTCAGTATTTCTATTTCAAGCGAGTTAGAAGTGGGACTCTGTATATGACTAGTCGCATGTCAGGGAGCTATAGTCTTTCACGGGCAATAATCCAATTTGGCGTCGGCCGCGCCATTTTCTAATCACCCTAATTGGGAACGCCCCGGACTTCAATTACCCGGCACTATCGTAGCTCGTTTTTCGACCACGTTTACCAGCAATATAGGCAATTAAAACGACAAGATAATCGAACAAGACTCCAAGAATGAAGCAATTACACAAATGGATGATACGTGGGAAACTAGCTCCTCGGTTAATAGGTGTATGGAGCCGGAAGCGAGCTTGTATCTTGTGTAGATTGATAAATCGTCTGAATTGACCCCAGCAAAGATGGCGGGCGTCTGTCAACTGTACGGAACATGAATAGGCTAAGCACTAAGCTATAGCACGCGGAAACAGCGTGATTTATAGTTGCGGCGAGACTCGTGTTCATATTCAGCCCACTCGCGCGACCGGTACGATGGTGGTGCACTGCTCTGCCCTCTTTACAAGGAAACTTGTTCTTTCCTTAAATAGATTTTAGCGCGTTAACACTGTTGCTCAGAGCAACACTGAATCACTATATTTTACTATCCCTTACAACTGTCGATTAAACAGGCAGCAAAAAATGCTTACTTCAAAGGTATCGTCTGGTTGATCGTATCAAGCAAGAGTTACACAAAAACGTCAGCGTGAACCAAAACTAGCTGTCTGCGGAACGCTAGAGCGCTGCAAAAAAGTGAATAATGACAGACGTCGGTCCACGACTCAGTCACACTATAGCGCTATTTCGAGGCACGTTTTCCTAGAGCAATAAATTGTCTATTTTAATAATACCACAGCTCTGCAGACAAGCACATTGAACTAAATGGATGTTTGCTAAACCACGATTGATACGAATGCGATGTGTCGAGATAAGGCGTGTGGGTACGAATTTATGAAGGGCTTAACCCGACACGAGGCGAAGTTACGGGGAGCACAAGGTGAATGACATTACGTGTAATATAAGTCGGGGTGCGCAAACAAAAAACTCCCAGCGAAATATGGAAACGATACACAAAGATGGGGGCCCGAGGCAAATTAGATGAGCATTAGCGACAACTCCAAGTAACATTAAAGGAGTTTCTGTTATTACCGCACGCGACAATGTAAGCGTCTCGATGGACCAAGTTAGGAAGTTGAGAGAGCGTGGAAGATTACATAATACAGTGGAGTTTGGTGCGCGAGTTGCCGGCAACTTGTGCTTTATGTGCACACATGCAAGCGTTTGATGTACCCAGTGTTATGGGAAGTGTTCTAAACTGGGGGCGAGGGGGCGCGCGCGGAAGGGGCCGTATAAAGTTGCCGCGGCAACTTTCCGGGAGCAATTCGCAGAGTCTGCACTAAAATATAGTTCAAAGTAAGTTCGGCGAACGGAGCGGGGATGCTGCTAACAGCTGCGTGGAACTCGCTATTCATGTTAACTTACAAAGTTATTAATCTCCCAAACTTCGGAGCGACTGTTTAATAAATTCACACTATCTTATATATGGAACTGCGCCAACATTGGGAATAATTCTGTTCTAACGCAAATCGATACCGCGCTTAGTCAGCGCGGCCGAACCGTTTCATGACATTACTGCCTGAAAATGGAAAATTCAACGCTCACATAGCATGTTTATGAAATCATAGCGCAGGGTTCACTGAACTGCCAAATAGAATCATGCATGCGGTAGTAACATTAGGGACTTGAATCCCGTGTGCAATTTAGCTGGAAACATAATAATTCCAGCTCATTTCAATTCTCGTGGCATACATAAAGCAACATAAATCACCGTCATATCTCGTGAATCATAACTAATTAAACTAAGTGCAATCAAATCGTAACTTTCCAGCGGGCGCAGCCAGACACGTCGCTATGTGGAATAAACTATCAAGTTATGAGCATAGTTCACAAGTTGCCTAACTCGCTCCTATACTCTCTCGAACTAGCTCTACCATCCTATTTTTACAAGCTTTTATTTAAATTGCCCTGTTAAAGATTATTTATTGAGTAATTAGGTTTTTGTGCCGGGTGGGAAAATAAATGAAGGAACACTATTTGTCCTGCTGTCACTGACCACACCCTTGTTTTTATCCGTTATAAAATTAATATTATATATTTATATAAGTAGGTATGTATTATTTGTTATAAAGTATATATGTATTTATAGTAGATAGGTATTTGTATGTAACATAATAATATGAAACTTCATGTTGTAATTAACTACATAATAACGCACACAGATCCCCTTTTTCAATCCAACGATCCTATCCATCCACGGTTGTCTGGTAGCCAAATTGTCACATATCTTGTATTATTATTGTTTACCTCGCTTGTTTTATTTTTAAGTGTGCAATAAAAGTATTGTCTATCTATCTATCTATAAATGAAGAGGTACGATGTGGTCCCTTATTTTTTTTTTTACCGCAAACCTTATAAAAATGGTTTTTAATTGTTGTCTTAAACAAATCATAATTACTTATGTGTTTGACGCATACATTACGAATGTAAGCAAGGTGTGCTTACATTCATTGCATATGTCAAACTACGACATTTTTACAGTAAAATAGCAAAGTACAATCTAGTTATTGGAACTCGTAAACTGTAGGAAACTTTAATTACAAAGCTGACGATACCAAATAACAACAAGTGAATTCCGTTGTCTGGTTAAAATAGCGTTATTCTGTTGATTGGTATTGTCGAGGCAATTGGAACTTGAGGTACCTTGAAGAAGTTTTAACTTCTGAAACTATCACGGGTATTAAAGGTAATATCACTTTTTATGTAACTAATGAATGACTTGTGTACGTAGATAACGTCTAAAATCACTTGTAAACTCAATCACACGTGATGATAGTTCATCTCAATTGAATGATATATTAGTACTTTACAAAGAAACGCAAAAAAAATATTAGAAATATTATAAATGCGAAAGTTTAGATGTATGGATGTTTGTTACTTCTTTACGCTAAAACTAATGAACGGATCATTCATCGGAACATTGTATAGATATAGCTCAAGCCTGGAATCAAACTTGGCTACTTCTTTCTCATAAAACAGTTCCCATGGGCTATAAATAACCTTTAAACGTTAATAGACACAACGCGTGTGAAGCCGCGGGCAGAAACTAGATACAAATAAAGAATGGAAACAAATGAGAGAGAGAAACAGTATTTACAATTGAAACAATAGAGCTAACTGCTTTTAACTTTACATATTGCAACTGTATACATACATTAATTATGAAGGACCTTAAATTCTTCTAAATCTATTAAGGTCCGTTAACACTTTGAGTGCTGAAAACGCACGGTATGAGTTTTCTACAAGTGACTAATCTGCGAAAATCCACACTAGCGTAGCGGCTAAGAAAATACAGATCTTTGTGACTCAGTAGATCCGTAATATTTTTCGAACGAAACGCATGTGCCGCGCAACACAACCGCTGTGTAGAGCGGCAGCACGAATTTTTTAGGTAAAAAAAAAGATCGCAGTCGTCGAAAAAAAACCACCGCAGTCAAAGTGTTAAAACCAAATAGTTTTATTCTGATACATTTCTTGAATTTACTGAACTTTAATAGAAGCTCAGAGTAAGACCGCGAGACAAACAGGAATAAAATTAATAAGTAATTACATCGAAATGCATTTCCGGTGCGGGTGTGATGTTCCATCAATTTAAAAGCATGCTGCGATGGTTTATTTTGACATGAAAAACGGAAACTAACTTTTTAGACAGCAGGTTAAACATTACGTCAGTATTGATGTGCGAGTACACATGCGTATTAATCGTAACTTTGTAGTTTACGATTTACTTAAGGAAACATCAAAGTTTAATATTTGAGTTATTAAGATGTTTGCAAAATGAAAAACTATCAGAGTTGGGCACGAATAGCCAACTTTAGCAGCGTAAGCAAACTGCAGGTTGCGGCTTGGGCGGTCTTCAAAATATAAACGACTACAATATTGATGAGAAAATTTATCAGTATAATCTAGAGAATTCAGAGTATGATCAGAATATGACAATATATCAATGAGTTGGCGCCGTGCCAGTATGATAAGCAGTTACCACCACAACTCTGTTTTGAATACACACATGATTTAGGCTTGTTTTTATGTTTTGTGCAGTAGACAAAACACTTTTGTTGTGCCAAAACTTTACCTCGCGCTACGCCTATAACTTGCTTACACTTTTACTGCGATTTTTTTATGACGACTGCGATCTTCTTCTAACCTAAGCCATTCGTGCTGCCGCTCTACACAGCGGTTGTGTTGCGCCGCACATGCGTTTCGTTCGAAAAACATTACGGCTGTGCTGAGCCACACAGATCTGTATTATCTCGGCCGCTGAGCTAGTGTGGATTTACGCATATAAGTCAATTGTAGAAAAGCAATCGACGTGTTAAACAACAGCCCTTTACTCAGCCTGTACCACTGACTTCCATTAAAGTACGGGTCATACTATATCGATGACAGATTTTCGCCATTTTCTCGAACGTTTATGTGAGCGTTTACGAACGGCCGTAGAACTAATATTATGTTGTATTGGATACGCCTCAACAAATATATGTACATATAACCTATTTATATACCAAATACCTACTTGTTTTTTTTTATAAATAAATGAGAGAACAAGAATGTTATCGAAGCTTGATACATTATATAGATTAATAGACACATTATACAACTGATTTTGCGAGTACATTTTATGATATTCCCTCCAGCAGTGTTTTAGTATAACGGAGCTCAATGACCCTTACCATAAACGGCAACGACAATCTCTAAAAGCTTGTAGTCCTTACCTGCAACAAAGAATAGAAACAATAAGACACCGAAAACATCCAATATTTCCACGCGAACGGGAAGACATAAAGCACGGTTGATCACGTATACAAAGATATATGCTTAGTAACAGTCAAAGGAGTGGGTCCTCAAAAGTCAGCTCACATCTCGTCCCTGAGGGGGTGGCTAGGGCCGCCCGCCGCTCCTCAGTTATCGGGGGTAGGGGGTAGGGGGGGTGGTCCAAGGTCGCCGCCCTTGTCTATGTAACCTACCGACGACCTGTGTCGCTGGGTCTTCTCTCTCGGCTCGCTTTAACGATTAAATATATAATCAAGTTTTATTACACACGTTTTATGAGAATGGTTGGTGGAATGTTTTAAAATCTTATGAAGGGTGTAAAGTTAAGTTCCGTTTTTAAAAGAAACTTGTTCTTAATTGGTATAACCTCTTCTTCCTTCGGTTGAAAAAACTATTTGCCCACGTAAAATAACAAAAGTCAAGTTGTTCAAATAATGTCTACCATCTCGCTCTAATTTAAAAAGTCTTACATTTTTCCAGTATAAGTCACGTCAAAGAAATAGGTTAAAAAATAAAGCAACGTAGCAAAAATAAAACCTTTTCCATGAATGTTCACGAAGCCATTTTTAAACGTGTAGGGAAATATTCCAGTTATACTCAAAGCTAAAATACATTCAAGTTTATTTTGCAGTTGTTTCTGCGAAACCATTCTTATCTGTATTTAGAAAATTCCCACATGTCTTTCATTGTTGCTTTAGGCATAATAGAAGTGTGTCGTCAAGTTATTCATAAATATGTTTTACAAAGGCAAAAAATAGAGTTCCAGTAGGTCACACCAGCCTCCCTCCGTGGGGATTACGACAAGATCCCCTTGTTTGGGAGAGCAATATTCGACGTATGTTATGTACATTATGTGTGCCGATGAAGTGAGGTCATACCAACAACTGTGCGATTGCGGTAAAATCTCCCATTCAATGCATCGCCATCCGGAGAGACTGGGTATAAACGATTTCGGTTTCCATTATATGGTACAAAATACAATACAATTTTCTGGCTGGATGGATATGTCCGCTGTCAAAGTCAAAATATCACATAAGTCAATTGTCATGTTTTTTTTATTTATTTGTTGTCGTTTGTTACCGGTAAAACTCTACTTATTTATGTTACTCAAACTTGATCTTGTTTTGCTCGACTACGTTTCGTTACTGAACTCTATTTACCGTTTGTAACTTTGAATCTGAATTGCTGTAAACGAGCAAAGAACGTCAAGTGTGAACAAAATGATACCTAATTGAATTTGACTATTGGATTATATCTAGATATACTTAATTTTATTTATGACGTTGACGTTATTCCGTCGTTGATCGGCCATCCCGCCAAAAGTTTTATGTATATTTTTGGTGCCACTTAGAAACCGAAATCGTTTATACCCAGTCTCCCGAATGACCCATTCAGTGGGAATGGGAGATTTTAGCGTAATCGTACAGCAGGGCCACAAACAAATACATACAATCACATATCAATAATCTTTATCGGCGTACTATCATGAGTCACTCGCTGCATTACAAACCTATTGCATCATTTATTTTATTACTACTCGAAAATGGTATGTTAATACTTGACGAGTTATGGAATGCTCTTGATGACGGCTTCTTAGAAATATGATTAGCTGACGTACTACGACTATAGTCGAGCTTAGTTAGCTGCAAATTATGTCAATATATTGGGACCAAATAAATAAAATTCACATGCATTAATGTTTTCGGCTAGTTTCTGCCCGCAGCTTCGCACGCGTATATGGAAACGACTTTCACTAATATTTCTCTAATATTTTTTTGACGCGCTGCAGCACACACACAATTTTTAAATCTCTTCTTTTTTTTAAATTGTTTATATGTACTTTTACTTATTGTATACTACTAGGTACTTAACTCATTGTTCTCTAATTTATCTGTGTTATTCTATGATGTGCCTTTTCTATTGTGACCTTTGTAACATGTGCTGCAGTTATCAAATAAATGAATTATCTATCTATCATCTATCTACTTAATGTTATTTCTATCCCATGGGAACTGTTTCATGGGATAAAGTTCTATTATCTTTTTTGCAGATATTTAAAAAATATCATCATGAAATAAACTATTTATGGTTGAATTAAAGTTACTCAGGATTATAGAAAACCCAGGTAATTTGATTATGATTAGTAAATTCGCTCATTAAGAAGAATTAAAATAATTGTTTTTAGACATTTCTCCTTTTTCGTAATGATGTAAGAAGCAAATTGATTGACTCTTTTCTTTGGTAGCAAAACCGTCCAACGGTAACCACCAAAATAAAACCAATTCTCCAACGTCCCCTTCGCCAAACAAATCCACATAGAAACTTTTCAAAAGCACCCCACCTAGTTATTCAGTCTTGTGTACACAAGAACAATTATTCAACACAATAGGTAAGATACGGCGTATTTTACAAAGTGGAATGCCACTTCTCAAACAGGTTCCGAGATAGCCGAGACAGGTGGGTTTTATAATTAGCGGATCTCGTCAATGTCAAAACCACGAATCTAGAGGATTCAATGCGTCTTTAAATAGGATTTGCACGGTTTTAAAACTAGAGGAAAAACGTGAGTTTTACGATTCAGTTTCTTGATTGTTATTAAGAATATGACCTGAGTGTTTAGTTTTTATGGTAGAATAATCAGAATAAGCAGTGAAATATACATATATATAAGAGAATAAGTGGTATCGAGACGAGACGTTCTATTATTGTGTAGGATTTGCGGTGCAAGCCAGAAGCGAACAAAACCCATACAAAAATGGAACATCTCGCTCGATCGATACTTTTGAGTAACCAAAAACAGGGCTCTGGGGGCCGTCTGGTAAAAAAAATCGTAGTTTCCGTTTCGTTTTCTTTCAAAAACTAATCTTCTGCAAGCTACTTAAGCGCTGGTTTTGCACGAAAACGAATCAGAAACGTCTAATTTCCAAGTAGGCCCCCCTATTAGCGCATGTACAATTTGAAACACTACTCAAGTCAATTTGAAGCAAATACATTCATGAAGGTAACAAAATGGCTTTTGAGTGACGTGCATTACTAATAGGTCACAGAGTACTTGTAGATAAGTCAGTGAAGTGATATCATAGAGACCTAAAGTACAGTTATGAAGTAAATTTGTAGGTAAACTAGTCATGTGTTTATCGCCTTAGCAATAACAGAAACACCTAGTGTTCGCTATCACCAGGATGTTACACAAGTACAGTCGCACACAAACCTCGCAGTTTTATTTCGTTTCACGTGCAAGAATCTATTCTTATCGGCGAAGCGTGCAGTCACGCAGTTATTACGTATTGCTATGAAAAAGTTGGAAAGTTTCGTTAGCGATTCCTGATTTACTGTGAGAGGCAAATTGTTTTAGACTTGTGTATTCTCATAAATTACAAATGTATGTTTAGTATGCGTTGCGGGGCATCAACGGATGCGGCTAGCACAGGTGGCCCATTGAATTCATCAAAATACGCAATTGCGTTGTTTTATTTTTGTGTATTAAAAATGCCCGAAAAAAACCTGTTTCGGATGATGGTGATGTATGTAAGTAAATCGTGACGGATATTATTTCGGTTGATTTCGATTCGCCCGTCTCTAAGCCACTACGTTGTAGTAGTACGTTAGGAAGAAAGGTTGTAAAGATGTGAAATTGATCTCAATAACTACTGATTTTGAACGGAAATAGCGCGTGCGAAGCCGTGTATAGAAGCTCTGTCTGTCAAATTAAATTCATCCAACTACTGATATGACGCTCTTCTAAATAAAATACTATTTTTCTATAAAATATCTACCCATACATAAAGTGACGGTTACATTTCTTGGAAATCTTTTTAAAAATATTCAGTATCATCATTACTAAAGAAAACCATCTATCATACGGCCACGCCTTTAAATCCCAAAGGTCGGGCGGAAATTTAATTTGGTAGTCGCCCGACGAGTCGTTTATAACTTTAAAAGTAAACATTTTAGTTTAATTAAACCTCTTCATAGAAATAAACTGTATTTTAAGCATTCTACGCACGCGTGCTGTATGAAAATGAGTTTTAGACAGTTTAGTTTGACGAACTGCGTTTATATTTCTTACAGTATTACAAATTACGTAAGAATTAAATATGAACGCAGGTTTAGACGGCTCGATATCTATATATATCTTCTATATATATAAAAGAAAGTCGTGTTAGTTACACTATTTATAACTCAAGAACGGCTGAACCGATTTAGCTGAAAATTGGTGGAGAGGTAGCTTAGAACCAGGAGTCTAACATAGGATACTTTTTATCATTTAAACAATTTGACACAGAGATTAGATTTCCAAGTTTTTTACACCTTTTTGCCCATTCTTATGTTTACTTGCCCCGTGGGTTAACGTGTTAACATAAACAAAGCACGGAAAACATGGGACAAATACGATAAAGTTAAGTTTTTTAACACTTTGACTGCGGTTTTTTTTCGACGACTGCGGTCTTTTTTTTTACCTAAAAAATTCGTGCTGCCACTCTATACAGCGGTTGTGTTGCGCCGCAAATGCGTTTCGTTTGAAAAATATTACAGCTCTGCTGAGTCACAAATATCTGTATTTTCTCAGCCGCTGCGCTACTGTGGATTTACGCATATTAGTCACTTGTAGAAAACTCATACCGTGCGTTTTCAGCACTCAAAGTGTTAACTTTATTTGCACTCAATTCATCCCACTAACACCATTCTATGTTTATACCAAGGTTTATACCGCCGTCCCAGCAAGGGGGTCGAACAAGCCACTCGGATCCCCCTCTGCTTGCGTTAGCTAAACTTTGCGAATCATCTCTAAGATATTGTTTCCAAGTGGTTCTTCCGTTGCGCTGTGATAATATTTTGTTTGGCGATGGGACGACTGACGAGTTTCTTCTTCCATTATTTTCTTGTTTGCTCTCCATAAGTGGCTAGGCTAGATGCTACTTGCGTCATAATAAGACGGTAATTGAACATATTTTTGTCTCAAAAATAACAGATGATAAGAAATATCGGCAGTAGTTTTAGAATAATGTCTTCATTACAAAGCTTCATTAACTAAAAATTACAAGCTTATTATACCAACGTATAGTTCTATTTATTGTTCATTTATCGTTATTTGTAATTACCTCGTAAATACTAGTACTAATACTACTACTGTCGATCTTCGATCATAGAGCACATTATGTTTGCTATATCCTTTGCCTTCTACTGCTGTTGGCAAGGGAATGATTAATTGAAGAAGTTAAAATAGATTATGCTGGAGAATCCAAACAGAATCATCTATCCTAAAGATAACAAAACCTGCACAAAATATACAAAGATACAAAAATATCGTTAGCTAGTTTACTTTCAAAATTTATTTCCCCGTTATACAAACTCTTGTCTTGCTTCATAGTCCGTTCATCTATTTCACCGTTCAAAAGGTAAACGAGAGAGTTACTTACGCATTTATTCGTTTTGTTAATTATTACCTTATTAAAAAAAACACACGGCCCGCCCCACAGGGAAAAAGCGGGTGGCAGTAGTCGTACAAAAATAAAACGCCAGGCTATGAGGCTAGCCATTCCAAACTGCTCCCCGACGCATAGTACAAACTTCGTGACGACTAAGTAATTTACTTTACAGCTTGTCGCGAGCGAACTTCCCGGCTGACTCATCCAAGACTTTCTAACTACTCATTATTATAAAGGATGCCTTTTTTCTCTTTTGTTATAAAACGGCTTAGTTGTTTGAACAATTTCGTTACGAACACTAAACTTTTAGAACTGACGACGCTATACAATGGATGAAGCAACAAAAAACGATAACCTATTAAACCGATCGTCATCTCATCTAGCCATGCGAAAAATATTACTTACTACTTTCTGCCCGAGGCTTCGCACGCGTTGTTTCCATGGAAACGTTAAAAGATTATTTATCAAGGCTATTTTTTTATATTCTATTTTATTTAGCCAAATTTTCAGATTTATAACATTAGTGATAAATAATTATCACACTAATGTTAATCTTCCGAAACTAAAATTATTGGTAGTTTAAGTAGAATGTCATTTTTTTATGAAATATGCTTGTTAGTTATAATATCTATTTTCTAAACTCGAATTCTGTAGTTTTGATATTTTTCACAAAAAACATCGTCAATTCAAGTGTTTCTTACCGAAGATCGACATGAGGCCCGCTTATACGTGCCGCCTCATACATCGATAATGTTAAATAGCTGGTGAAACATCTGTTTACTCTTCATAATGTTTGGAAGTCTACCCCACGCGTCGCTTGACTAAACACACTTTAAAAGCCATTTTGTTCAACGTCTACTGAGTTTTACACATGCTCGATCCCGGCTGGAGTGTTTATGCACACATAATCCAAAGAAACAATTCAAGTACAAATCAAATAGCGATATCATAAGTTTACGGGGAATTTTTAAAAGGCATGTTAAGTTTTCTTTCGAGCCGCGATAACGTTGATACCCGGTTTCCGACAAAATACTACCAGCTAAAACTGGCATGGCAAAACCATTAACTACGCGAAAATGAGAACCTTTTGTTTTCTGTCGCCTCGCTTAGTAACGTATAAATTGGCCAGAGTCGTTTTCTCTACAAAAGTATAACTTGATTATCAGATTTTTGCACATCTCCGGTGGAAAGGCAGCTTTATGTCCTGACCGAAGTGTAGCTGACACACCGTTTTGTGCGAAAACAACGTCAACGTGCCTCCACAATAGTATAATGGGTGGCTGAGCTGAGCGGTTTCCTCTCCCCCCTCCCCACCGGGCTCCTAACCCCGTCAGCAGTCGCCACTTCCATGACTCAGCAGCGAGCTTCAGATCAAATTCGACGTCGCGTTTCCAGTGGCTTGTTTTTCGCCGTAAATAGCATTTTTTTGCCGATAAGGCATTAGGTAACGCCGACGCCTGGTGAGATAAAGGTGAGCCACGACCGAGAATAAATTAAAGCTAGCGGAGATAGAAGTTATTTATTGTTTTTAGCAAAACTTCGGTATAGATCGGCGGAGTTGAGAAACTTTATCCATCTTAATTGAAGGACTGCGGTACGGTTTATAAAAGTTAAGATTTATTCTTTGAATTAGCTTTCACAACTCGGTTATCTTTTATAAATATGAGACTGGCTTCGCCAAAATTAACAAGAATGCCTTCTCTTGGACGTTGATACAGCTTGTAAAGGATTCGAGAAACCGGTTCTGACCAACGCACATCAAATTTATGCATGGCGATGCGAACTATAAGGCAACTAAAACGCCGACAGCTAAAAAAGGCGTCAGTGCTATTATTGTTACGAAAATTTCCATGACAAAGTGTCCAAAAGGTGAATAACACCAATTCGAAACGGAAACCAAACCGACCCGGGCGTATTCCGATCCAAAATGGAATCCAATTAGCCGGCCCATCTCGCTGGCTCTCATTAACCGGGGGGAGAAAAAAAATTAACAGTTTTCGCGAAGCAGGGGAAACGGCTTACACAAGACGGCCATTAAATACACTTTAATGATCGCCCCAGTGCGATATAAACCGTGCGTTTTAATTACGTAAGTATACGATAAAACACGTATAAAGGCTGCCAGAAATGGCTGTTTCGATGCATCTGTGAGAAAACTGTGTGCCTTTGGGTGTACTCTGCGGCGGTGGCATTAATGTAACAAGTGAACGGGCCTTCGATCCTGTTTCATACGTTAACGCTAAGTACCACGCCATTTCGAAGAGCACTCATAATCATAACGGTACTTCTGTAGACTTAAACACGGAGTAGTTATTGAGATGAACTCTAGATAGATCTTTTAGATACCAAACATACATTATTAAAAAATATACAACAGCGGAAAGATGGATTATCAAGAAATTTTGTAATACATACAGTTGAATAAATTTTATAAAACATTTGACCACACGCCTGAGTTAAGTGACGATATGGCCAGTCGATATATCACATAATGACAGCGAGCGGTATCCAGTCCATCACATGATGGATATCGAGATTTACATGCAAATTGTTACCAATTTATTATTAGCCTTTAGTGAAGAACTTTTTGAGATACCAATAACGTTTACAAATGTTCTGAGAACAAAGAATGTAAGTAGGTAGATCTATTCGGAGCTCTACAATATTCATAAATTGTATCAAAGTATATAATATAAAACGTATCCATTATCCAGGATATCCATAATTTACTGAGCCTGTCAAATGAATCATTTACTTGGAGACGACCATAATCGCCAACAATAACCGAAAAACTGGTTCCACGCTCCGCAGGCAATTTTAGCGGAACAGTAAAACGAGTTATGTCGATCGGCGAGTTTATATGGCGTGGGAACACGAAATTGAGACATAAATTGTGCATATGACTCGCGAGTCTGTGATAAACAATAGTAGATAACGAACTTGCCAGAGCTCATATCATACCACACCATGTTACACTAGGAACTGCTGGCGCAACCAAAAATTTCGATTCAGTTTGCTGCATACGTTTTTGCAGAGCCAAATATTGAAAATCTACAAAAGTTTAGTTGTTTGTTAGAGCCTGAATACACAAGCTAAGAGCAAAGCAGGTGCAACGCGGGCACTGATGTTGGCCCCCAGGTGGCATAATCACCTGCTATTTGTATAGCAATTTAACTGACACGGATTATTTCTAACATTTTATTGAGCTATTTTTGGTAGTCTGGGGATGAGCGTATTTTGCATGGCAACACTGAAAGTATGTTGTCTGTGTCTGACATTGATGTCGTTTCTAGAATACAGAGTAAATTCCAAATGGCTTAGCTTGATACATTTACTTTCGTGCTTACGTGAGGGCTTTGTGTGAATAAAAATATCTGTTCATTTTGTCAGTAAATTTGCTCTACGATGCATGAAACATCTTTCAAGATGAATTTACTCCAGATTTGGATTATCATGCAAAAACCAGATTGGTAATTGCGTAGTTTCAACACGTAACATTATATTTAAAGATAACCTTAAGCGCTGCGCTCACGCCCACGGCCAGCGAACTTTTGATTACTCTCAGCCAAAAATATCAAGCACTTATTTTTCTAATGAAATAAATAGGAATAATATATTATGTGTTTACGTTCTTGCTCTGCTCAGTGGACTGAGAAGTTGTTATAGGTTTCACCAGTTTCTGCCCGCGGCTTCACACGCGTTGTTTCTATGGAAATGTTTTAAGGTTATTTATATCTCATGGGAACTGTTGTATGGGATAAAAATAGCTTAGCTTAGTTTTATTCCAGGCCTAGAGCTGATGTATGAAATTTTCAGTCCGATCCGGAAGTTTTGACGTGAAGAAGTAACAAACATCCATCCATACGTCCAATCTTTCGCATTTATATTATAATTGTGATTCACTTATAATACATATATCATGACGTGTGTAATCTTTTCATATCAGAGGGGAGTTAGACAGCTATCGAGTAGGTAGGTAGATAGAACATATTAGAGAGTTTTTTTTTCATATTTCATAGCCTTATAAAACATTCAGTACATAATTAAACTTATCCAATATAAAGGCAATGAAATTGGCGGCCTTATCGCTTATAGCGATAAGGCCGGTGTACGGAGAATATCATAGGAATATAATAGGCAGTATATCATATACGGAGAATAGATAGGATTGCAGACCTTATGTTAAACTAAATATATGATATTATAGGCAAGATTGATGTTGTAGGTGATCCGGAATAATATATTCGGCTGTAAGAAAGTGTGCGGCTGATTCTTAACCAAACTGATGCGACCTAAATCATACAAAATTCGTTGATACCTAGATGATGTAAGAAATACATTAGTTTGTCGTGAAAAGCTAGTATCCAAGACGAGAGTTGCGAAGAGAGTAAACTTCATATTCATGTAAAATGCCTGTCAAATTGCTCTCTAGCCCCGTGCCTCAGAAAGCAGATATTCAAAGTAAGTAATGCAAATATTAGAAGCTTCGATAAATAAGTCACGAAGTCAACCGGAGAAAATACCGTGGCATTATTTTTATCTTAGTGAGGGTCTGGCGTTCCAAGTAGGTAAATCAGACAGCCATCGTTCCATCTCAATTTAATATTCCAGATTCCATTTCCGATTGCGTTACAAGCTCTCGATAAATAAGATCAAACGGGGAGAAATGCAAGGTGATATTCGAGCGAGATATTTTTCCATGGCATAACTTTACCCACAGAACCGCTATTTTTGAAAAGGGACAGGGTTCTATTTTCGGCTTTATGTACGTTTTGTTTATTTACTTATGTATGGTTCTTCGATTTCTCCATCGTTTATGGACCGATTTGGATGATTCTTATTCTCTTTGTATTGAGGATGATCCCGAGGTGGTCCCATAAAAATTGTACATATACAAAATATCAGATTTTATATCAAATAAAAAGCTTGGGACGAGTTTAACTCCAACTCGAAAACTAACAACCTATCAAGGAAGGTAGTGTAGGTACCTAAATACTAAAAGCTTAAATTTCATTTTTACTTTACCTTAAAAAAAATAAGTACAAAAAGCAAGCTGAAGACCGGGCGCTATGGTGCTCATTGGGGGAGGTCTATGTCCAGTAGTGGACTGCTGTAGGCTGATGATGATGATGAAACAAAAAATCCATGAGATCACTTTATTTCCTAATTTTACTTATTTAATTTGATTTTTGTGACGTGTCTTAGAGTTCTGTAAGTTTTAAAGGAAAAAAAGCTCTTTGATGATGGATGTGTGCTGCTAACGCGAGCGGCTCATAAGAACCGCCGCGTTAGCAAAATAAGGCACTTTGACTGTACAGATATAAATCCAAAATATATCTCTTCTCGAGATACGAGTATAAGACTTGGGAGGATGCTTCCACTTCGGCGTTCTTTGTTACTCTTCAAAGATAGAAAGCCCATCTCGCATAAACCTCGCATTGTGTCAATATCACATTAGCCATTGTTCGTAGAGGCTTTGTGCTCGAGCGCTATTATGCGAATTAAGTGAATTCGGCGTTGTAAACGCGAAATCACGTGCCAGTTGTAATGCAATGTAATAGTAGCGCATGGTAATAAGCATTTCGTGTAGTACTGCTATTTGATAGGTCCGTCCGAAAGCAGGGCATTTTCCAGCGAAGCAAGTAATAAGTTATTTTAATTATTGCTACCTTTTATGCCTACATACATATAATACTGATTCTATTCATTTGTTTTTTCTCCTGTTCATAGTTCATCTATAAATTCTTTGGTAATTTTTTTCATATTTGTAGTCTTATTTTTAAGAAATATCGAATGAATTGAATTGAATGAATTTTTATTTTATATGAACGTCAGATCTCCTAGGCCCGATTTCGCCAAAGAAAATAGCAATACTAAAGAATTTACTAATTGGTAAATCAAAAACTACAATAAACCATGCTTTCGTTTTGGTGAAATCGGGCCTTAACCTTATCCAGAGTTTGGGCGCGCTGGGGGCTATGTGAACTTGGTACCCGACTTTGGAAAATCAGACTGAGACAGGACTGGAGAAGCTGCGACAGTTTAAAACTTATGTGTTCCGTTGTATTGTAGTTTTATTCTATTTTTGTTTATTTTATATATAAATTCCTGTCAGAAATAAAACTAATTGCTAGATTTCAGTGCTGTAAATTAAATCGTCAATTTGCTCAGTTCGTTATACTTTAATTATAAAAGTTCTACTAAGACAGTTACGCGTATATCTAGACTAGACACAAGCAAGTGCCTAGACATAAACCTTTTATGAGAGAATGTTCCGGTCTCCGATGCTTGTGTATATTTTATTAGACATTCAACGCCGTCCTTTGTTCTACCAGCCAGCGAAGACAAAACTACGTCTAGTACGAATATTGTTTGGAACACGACATAGTCATTTCCTATGTGCATTAAAACTTTTTTATTGCGCCTCCTTTTTGTAATTTCTATGAAGTTTAATGGGAGCGTGAAAGGATTTAATTCGACAGCTTTTGTTTCCCGGCACGCGGACCCGAGGAGCACTTTGCTCCAAGTATTAAACTTAATGAAGATGTTGGCTGCTTTTTAAAGCGTTATTGCGTCTCTTGAACTTTGTTTTTGGCAAGAGTAATTCGCACAAAACATTGCCTTTTAAAACGTACATAGCCAGGCTAAATCATTTTTAAATTTCAACACTTAACAATTCATAATTTATACCTATCTAAACTTAATACCTATCTAAATGTTATTCCGCAGCCTGCGGTCCGCAATCAATACGACATAATTCCAACAATAATACAACAGGCCGCTGGTAATTACAATTTTAATAGGTCGGTCACCGAATAGGCGGCTGGCTACCCCACCCCTCCCGATTGGGACCAGGGGGTGAGGAATTAACGATCCAAAGCACAATGGAACTGTACCAAGTTAAATTATATCGTTTTTGATAATTGTAGCGAGCTATTGAACCGTATTATCCGGTTTTAGACCTGGTTGAATTTCTACGTTCAGCTCGTTTCCTGTTAGTGGATTAGTTAGATAAGCCCTGGCTGAACCTAATGGTTTTAATGTCTACGCCGCTGGCTCTACGTGAGTTTAATGCATAACATCGTCCACGCATTATATTTTTTTTACTAAATGAAAGAATAAGATATTTTTGTAGCTTGATAAATACCGAAGTTCTAGAATCGACAGATTTATATTACGGTGGAACACATTTCCGAGGTAATTGACCGACCTATTCTCATAGAATGCTATTACTCCTTCAATTAATTTATGACCGATATTTTAATGATTTTATGTTGTCAGTGGATTTTATGTATTATTTTGATTTAATACATTGCAAGCCAATAGGTCAGAATACTAGGTATTGGTAGTCGTTAGTTATTAAACTTAAACCATACCATTTCGAGTATAACCACCAATAATCGCAAAATACAAAGACACCGACACCCGAATCAATGTAATTACAGTCCTTGACATTATAAACCTGACGAAGGCGCCGAAATCGACATCAAAATATCACCAAAATTTAATACCACAGAATTTTTAATAAGATAGCGTGTCATGCTCCATTTTAAAATGGCAATCGAAAAACGTGCTAAGTAGCCGGTTACGTGGATAATATGATCAATTTATATACAAAATGGCTGACATAATAAGTCCATACGTGTTGTGTCATGGAAAATACGTTTTTGTAGTTCAAGGAAGATAAGAAAATTATGGCGCGTGTAGGTATAGCATAGAATGATGTTACCAGTAAAATAAACAACGCTATGGACTTGACACTTCGATTGCTGAAATCACACCGTATGTGTTTTCTACAAGTGACTAATATGCGTAAATCCACACACAGCGGCTGAGAAAATACAGATCTGTGTGACTCAGCACAGCTGTAATGTTTTTCGAACGAAACGCATGTGCGGCGCAACACAACCGCTGTGTAGAGCGGCAGCACGAATGGCTTAAGTTAAAAAAAGTTCGCAGTCAAAGTGTTAAAAGTACACGTAAGTTCCTACGATAGGTTTTTAGAAATGAGTCGAGTCAGACCAGAATATTTCTACCTAGTCGAATAAAAACCCGCAGTATCGAAACGATTCAAAATCCGTATGATTTCAGTGAATAGCTGTTGAATCCGCCTAATATTCCCTACGATCGGCTTTTAGAAATATAACTAAATCGAGCCTTTCCTATTTCCATGCTGTTGAAAAAAAAAACTCGCAGTATCTGATTCAGAATCTGTTTGATTTCAGTGAATAGGTGTTGATTCCGCATAACAGTGAATGACCAGTATAATACAATTCCTCGTCGCAAAATAACAAAACGTATGCGGTAACGCACGGAAATGCTACAATAACTCAATAGGACACTGCAAATGCGTAATAGGTTACGTAAACAAATGCGATTGTATTTTTCCTTCGATCAACGTCTTCGAATAATGACTTTGTTAAACACTGATTGTCATCGAGCACGAGTTAAATTACCCAGCGCCCCTCAGAGTCGCAGCGCTGACGCTTGGTAGTGAACGTGTTAACGCCAATACGTGTTAATACACATGTGATTAAACATGTCTAGAGAAAAATTCATTAGCCTCGTTCAGGAGCCTAGGTATCAACTGACTTATATCCTAAGATATAATACAGATAGCAAGTCACCGTGGCCGGGCAAATCCATTATATTAACATTTATCAGCAAATGAGCAAGCGAAGGCTAAATTGGATCATTAGGGTTGATTAATCTGCATGCAACACCAATGCAACATAATAGGTACCTAGTTTTATTAATGAGTTTATGAATATTCATGTGTATTTTGTCCCTATGAATTCATGTAATTTTAAAATGGATACTTTCTATTTTTCATAAGTGCTGTAAAATGTTTTTGGTTGAAGTGTTTAGGGTGGTGCTGAAACAAATTATTTTTATTCATAAACTTGGGAGTCAATTCAAGTGTCCATAAGGAATGTGGAAGGGTAATTACCACACTGTTTGATGTTGACCATCCAAAACTTAGGATAATATCAATTTATCTCGCCATTATCCGTTTCTATTCATCCAAACTCGTAATAATTTGAAAACATTTGAAAAAGAGAACTTGCATATGCGTCCAACTCAAATGACTTACTAGAATGTTCGGGTTTTAGATAATTTAAATTCTCTTACAAAGAACAATGTAGAAAGAAAATATTTTAAGCACGTTTGCCGTGACAGTAGATGCTTTTAAAACTCGTGTATTCTCGAAATCGCCAATTATTTTACACCATTTGGCCATAATGGCAACCCTAGCCGGTTTCACGCAACAGCATCTGAGTCAGTAATTATGCGCATACATTAAGTGAATTACGCGTCACCAGGCGAGAATTAAAATCGATATTTATTATGTAAGTATCGGTTATAGTCTTGTTTAGTAGCACAAATAGGACAATTGAAGGATTATATGTACCTCCTACAGCACTTATTTTGATTGTGTTATTTTTTTTTATTTTTCAATTATTTCATGTTTAATTTTTTTGTAGATTTATGCGACCTTTTAATTTTCATTGTGTTCTTTAATTACCATACTCATTACCATGATCTCGAGCCATAAAGTGACCCGGTCCTTTGGAAGGCTTGCTTGTTTTTGTTATTATAGTGCGTAAGTAAGTACTCTCGGGGTAATCTCTAAGAAACATGTCGAAATCGAAAATATGTAAAATATCGAAAATTCTGGCATATTATTGAATTTCTTTATAGTGCTAATTTGCCATTGAAATGCGGGCTGTGGAACAATTCGTCAAGCATTGATAATGTATTCCTCCATATTTTATTGTTGGAACTATATTTCTATTTATCGCAGTCGAATTTGACGTGGACCCTTGATACAATAGCCACGTGGCATGCGGGTCCCTTTTTTACCACCAGTCTGTACAAAAACACGTTTTTTAATAAACAGAGGTAATAATAATATTGTTTTTCGAATTTTAGGACTTGCATATCACATTTACGTCCGTCATTAATTACATTACGGATGTAGGCGGGTTAACTACGAACCTTATGAATTCGTAAAATGTATATAGTTTTTATAGTTAGAATACCTACATCATGATCGAACCATCAACACTTAACATAGCTTTCCGAGTATCATGAAACTAGATCGGTGTTCTTTTACCACCATATCAATCATGTTCTTAGCAGATCAGGACTAGTTTCTTGCGGCTAACTCTTGCCTGACTAGTTTAGTCTTTTATTTTTATTATTCGAGTCTTTTACGGCAGGCTTTAATTGATAACTCTATCAACAAGCGCTTGTAAGTTGGATCAGTCAAATTTGCAGTAGAACCACTATTTTAGTAAAAAAAAATTACGATCAGATTTCCACGTATTTCGTTTTCGTAAAGCCAGGTAACACGGCATATAAGCGGATTCATTTTAAAATTGATTTGTCCTTCGATTCGTGAAACAAGAACCTGGTATTAAAACGAGACAATAAGGCGGTGGAACTGGTTTTGAAGACACCTTTCCACAGCCTCGGTTTAACAAAGCTCTTGTTGATTGTACGTCTTTAATACCTTATCGAGTGATCGGTAACTTGAACATGCAAGGGAGCTGGTAGGGTGACCATATGTAGGATATTCGTGGTACGAACGTTATCGCAGTTAATGTTAAAGACAGATAATCTTACCTAGGGTTTGAATTCCATTTCAGAATCAAGTTTACGATTTTTAGTCCGTGTTCAAAAATTTAAAAGTTGAGTGCTTTGTTTATATTTTGTTATTTGATCGCACACGCATTCACACTTAGTTTTCGTGCGACCACTATGCGGTTACTACAAACTTTGTACAGAACATGAAAGTACCTACTAGAACAGTAGGTTCTTTTGATATATTTTTTTTACTTTTTATGTTCTGTATAAGTAATATCAAAGTGCTTTATTTCCGTTAGACCTTGCAGGACTGTTGAGGTTCTCAGACTCCATGCGTTCCTTTAAAGATTAATTCTTTGGATAGTAGATTACATGGTCACCGCACAAAATCAACTTGTGTGGGTGAGCCAGTCATACACAAGTCCGTTGACGGATGCGGTCGATCTATCGACTAGGAGCGAAGTAGCCAGTCGTTTGTCATTTCAACGATTTATAAAGGCGCGTGTATGGGAAAATTTCAACGTAACGGTCCGACGGTCGTAAAAACGTGTAAGCAACGTTTTAAATTGTCATTGTTTTGGGAAACAAAGGGTCTTAGTGATTTAGCTATTGCCACATCGCGGGATGTTATTAATATCGAGGTTTTGTTTAATTTAAAAGCCTAGGGAACTTTGATGCGCGATTGCTCTTAGATGTTACAATAACTAGCTTCGCACGCGTTTTTTTTGGGCTAAATACCTAGCCTTTATGTTAATCCTGGTCTAGACCTACATATATACAAAATTGTAGCAGTTTTGGCGTGCGGTGAAGAGGTAATAAACATTCTTTCTCATCAGCATCACACTAATAATAATAATTAAGAAATTTTGGTTTTTTTACCTCTTCACGCCAAAACTACTGTATATAGATCGGGCTGAAATTTTGCTTACAGGTAGTGGCTAGAATAAAATATGTTTCATTCCAGTCATAGAACTACCTGTAGCCTGTGATGCATTATCATCATTATGATCTTATTAGAGCATGTACATGAGATGATATATATCTACATGTCACTAGATCTATATAGCTCTAGTGACATGCTAGATAGGTCGAGGTGAGCAATATAATGTTCTATGATATTTGTTTCTTGTGTACACTACAAGTAGGTACATAGACAGTGTAAATAATGTAGATTTACATTATGTGAGCAAATTATCTGTCACGCGCGATATAGTTCATGATTTTTATACGAGCAGTTCATCCGTTATCTATGGATTATGAGATTGAATAAGTATGGATATCAATTTCTGGTAACCGTGTCATAGTATAATTCAAACAAAGTAAATAATGGAAGCCTTTAAGTGAGACTGGAAAAAATAGTCAAATTAAATGACAAGCAGTATTTGTTTGCAAAATTGTTAGAATTTGTTCCCGGACTTGTTCAAAAAGAAAAGTATACCTTGAAAACATTATCTAGCTCAACTTTTCTCAAACAAAAAGTTTTTCCTCTGAGATGAAAGTTTTCATTATTATAAAACTGGAATGTATTCGGAGAACAAAAGAATAGATTAACAATGAAAGGTGAAAAACTTTCAAATTTAAATTGCATTCAAAAGTTTTGGTATATATAAAGTTGGACAAGAAACCAAATTAGAGAAGACAGATTGAGAGCTTAAGGCTAAGTAGTAGATACCTAAGCAACATTTGAACATAATATACCTACTACATAATTGATTTACCTCAAGTGGATTTGTGACTTACTTGGTAGACATTAGTGCCACAGATTCTGAGGTCAACCACAGTGTTAAGGTTAGGATTCGGTTGGTTAATCAGGTTTTATTAAAAAAAACTCAAAAATACAAATTCGAGATTTTAAGTTCTCACCAAAGGTTAATAAGAGTCCTGATAGAAATTGTCTGGCTCCCTTTATATTCTTCAAATTCCGGCTGGTAAAACGAACAAACACAACCGCGGTACAGACTTGATGACGGCAAAATTTTGGAGGCAAAATACTACAGAGGCTTCCAGAAGCACCAATTCACTAGTAACACGTTTCTCACGCCAATGAGGTGACGCGTCGGCGTCGCGAGCCGAAAGCCGCTAGCTGAGCCACACCGCGCGCCTGCTAACTACGCGCCACCGACGCCACCGCATTCCAACCAAACTTACATTACTAGCTTCTTACACACGAAAATAACAAACTCCAAAACTTTACCCACCATTCCTTGCACACTATTCACACATCTTCACGTAATAATACTACAAAACTCACCTCAAATAAGCCGAATTAAACAACAAAGAGTCTCCAGCCACGCGCTCCAATTATAGGACACTCACAAAACACGAATGCACAAGTTTGTAGCGTTCAATATAATTCACGATAAAGTCAGGATAGTACACAGTAAGTTTTTAGGATAATAAGAAGAAAGTTTTGTAGTTTTCGTGGGTGAAATCACTGAACCGAGAATGTACACCGTGAAGCACCGCCAGCTACATACAAAATGGCGGATTTGCGTAACGAAACGAATGAACTACAAAATGAACGAATGAAACGAAAGTGACGCGTGACGCGACGACGCGCGCGCCCCGTAAATAAAAATAAATAAGTGTCTATGGATAGATTACGACTGCGTGGCACAAATTTGTTTGCTGTTTGTTTTAGAATCATCTTAAAATATCCCTTTCATATTATATAAAATATTATTTATTGAGTCATCCAAATTACAAGCAAATTTATGATGCAGTACAGATACAAAATATGTTTATGTTAATAATTGGCCTATAAAAATGTAGTAATCTTGTCTATAGAAAGTACGTTCCGTTTATACAAAGCGAATGACTCGATCATCAGTCATCAGCATCACAGAATGAAAGAATATAATACTAGCAGCCCCTGCGGCTTCGCCCTCGTGGAAATTTATGTTTCAAATAGTTTATAAAACTTTCTCTTGAAGCACTCTATCTATTTAAAAAAAACGCATTAAAATCCGTTGCGTAGTTTTCTATATTTGCATAGGATAGGCAGACAGAAGGAAGCGACTACTATGTAGAGATAGAAGACATCGTTTTATTCCTACAAATTAGCTAGAGCGGGCTGAATATGTAATTTAAGTTTGTGGCCTCGACCGCCGAACGCAACTTTATCAAAAATTTAAATAACTGCGAAAATATCAGATATTACCTACTCAGAACGTATTGCTCTATAATTTAGAAAAAGCTGAGTCTTAGCGCAATATCTTCAAATAAAATATTAACGTAAAATCTAATCGACTAGAGAACTTGAGAAATAAATATAAATTTAACTTATGTATTTTTAAGCTCCCTGTACCTGTAACATGTTAGCAATAAAAATATTGAGTAGGTATTGAAACAAATAATAAAATCTGCTTATAAAGTATTTATGAACATTACATCCTACTAACATTATAAACGCGCAAGTTTGTAAGTATGGATGGATGTTTGTTACTCTTTCACGTAAAAACTACTGAACGGATCTTGATGAAACTTGGAACATACATAGTATGTGTTCTTGGTACGCGAGCGAAGCCGCGGGCGAAAGCTGGTTATGAATAAAGTAAGTTATTGAAAATAATGTTCAAAACTATGTAGATCGAAACTATAAAGTTTCTTAGTAGCGCGTGATAGATTTTCATGGTTATACTAATTAAAAGTAGCTATAAGATACCATATGAAAAACTAATTTGAACTACCTAGGTAAGTAGTTCAATTTAACGTTACTAGAAGTCCTAAAAGGGTTGTTATTGTGGGTATTAAAGAAAATAATCACAACATAGAACATGAATACTGTTTGTTATAATCAATAATACAATCTGGTTGGACATAAATTACGACGAGAAAGTAATACCTACATTTAAAAACATTTTAAGGTTATATTACACAACAGGATATTTAACTAAATATGAACAATACTAAGCTTTAAGGTCTGTCTGGTTAGGCTGCCGATCTAAAAATGGGTATCCTCCCCCTTTTGGGTCTTTGACATCGTAAAAAATGCAGCACGTCCCATGAGCGATGGCTCACACACACTGTTTTAGGCGCGAACAGTCGTTACAACAATTTATTAAATTTCTTACTGAAAAATACTTTCAGAACAAATCAATGATATCAAAAATTGTACAATGAATAATCTACTTATTTTAATAATTAATGACCTAAGAATTATTGACGCCGCCGCCGCCCGGGCCGCGCCGCTTAAAGTTATGTGCTAATTATTTTATGACATTATAATACCAAATTACCAATGAAATACGACTATGTACGTAAATATGTATGTATCTAAAATCTGAAAACTATTTTAAACATAATTTAATTTTTATATGTCTATACCACCACCATTTTCTATATTAATCTGATACGCGCAATATAACTTAAAGGAGTTTTTTGAAAATGATTGTTTATTAGATCCGGACTAGATTTTAAGTGGAAGAATTAATAATAGGTAATTATGTAAGTAAATTATTTATTTGTCACATAAAATACACACATACAATTCGTATGTGTGTTCCAAGTGTGTTCGAGGAGGTATTTGTTGTATACAAAATACTACTGTAAAATCATTTGATCGAGGTATTGAAATAATTAAATAGTCCATTATTCAAACTTCAGATACAACTTTAAATACAAAAAATAGATAGTGCACAAAAAAACAACCCAAACAAAATAATGAACGGAACGTGACATTTTCTTCGACGCTACACACCAAAATCAGCTGAGTTTTGTTTTCATTTTGTGTCAAAGAAAAATACGTCGTTCCGTTGTTTGATAATTGCAGTGTGCTGTATCATTTAGCTATTTCCATGATGGTTCTAACCAACGCAGATAAAGACAAAGATTGTAAGATGGACGAACTGAAGGTGATGGAGCACGCAACATTGAAGGCAAGTTGAGCATTTTACGCCCTCATTTTGTAAATCTAATAAAAAAATAATGGCCTTACTATGAATAATGGCTGTTTGTTTTGTTTGCGCAAAAATAATTTGATGATTTCGACTCTATCTAGAATCATCATAGGATTTTCTACAAAGCAAATATATATTATAATAGTTGAATGATCTTACAAGGCCAAACAACTTTGACTAGCGTACAAAAAAGAAAAATTTACTATGTAGTTGACTTGTTTTTTTTATATGTAGGCAGGGACGAGAATAATTGTAAGGTAGGTAAGGGTAATAAAATGTAAAAAAAAAGCTAAAATAAATGATACTTTCTTACTTAAAAGTAAATTTATGCTAATGAGACTGTAGGAGAACTTTTTATCATCAGCAGTTTTATTTTAAATACTAGGTATATGGCTTCGCTCAAACAGTTGGTTTGGTGCTTGCTGTGTTTTGTTTACCTAATATTTTAGTAGTAATAAATAACAGAATAAAATAATGTTTTTGAACAATGAAAACTGTTTTACTAGGTACTAATTTAATTTCTATTAAATTAAATGTATAACCAAATACCTATTCCTTTTTCTGACAGTATCACCTAGTGTTTTCAATTGTGACTATTCTCAAACTTTACAGAGTAGTAGATTAGTAGTTCATGCTTAATATAGAAATAGAAAAGTAACTCAGAAACTGTAAAAAAATATTCTACCATTTAGTTAGTCTATGGTTTTAGAAGATTCTTGTATCCAGGTGCCGTATGAGGTATTCAACAAGCGCTACCGCAACGCCCAACGAGTGCTGGATGTCGAAGCCAGGCAGGTGTCGGCATCATCAGCGGACATTGAGTCTGCTACTCGCAAGCCTTTCACTGCCGGAGAGATTAATTCCTTGCTGGGGGGAATGGTGAGGCCATTAATTGTAACAAACTATCTGAACAAACATAAATTTATATAAAACTAGCTGCTCCCCGTGGCTTCGCCTGCATGTAAATCTACATATGTGTCAAATAGAGCTAGGGCTAGATGATGCTGTGTCGAGAATTATATTTATTTATTATTCATTATAAATTATATACCTAAAGATAAAAATGTATTATACTATGGTATATTGTATTATATGTATATAGCTGCGCCCCGCGGCTTCGTCCGCGTGGAAATCTATGTCAAATAATTTATAAACCTTCCCCTTGAATCACTCAATCTTTTCAAAAAAACCGCATCAAAATCAGTTGCATAGTTTTAAAGATCTATGCATACATAGGGACAGATAAACAGCGGAAAGTGACTTTGGTTTATACTATGTAGTAATCTATCTGTCCTTCTTCAGTTATATAAAAAGGGACAGGTTATTTTTGCAGGTAACAGTAGACCATCCTTGATTAAACTATGGTCATCATCTTACAGCTGAGTATAGGCCTTGTTTTTAAAACCTAGCTTATTTGGCCCTCTCGTTTGGTGAAGCCTCCAAAGCTAAATTTATTAATTATTTTTATCAATTAAATTGACTGATAAAAACTTGACGATTTTCTGCTTTATAAAAGCAGAAAATCGTCAAGTGGAGTGGTCTTCTATTCTTTCTTACATATTCATTTGATTTATTTATTTGTTAATAGACAAGCAGCCTGTGGCTGATGTGTCTATATCACAAAATGTTGAATTTATTTATTGCGTCGTTTTTTAATTTGTCATTTTGGTCTCGTAACCAGTTATAAATAATAGGCATGAATATAGCGATATTGTAAGAATTAATATGACAAAGAACTTTAATTTTGGATTTGACTTGACTGATCATATCATCACAGGTTTTTTTTTATTTTTACTGATCCAGTTTTGTCTGCAATGTGCTTTTCCAGTGAAAGGCACCATCTTTAGATTTGATTGAACACTTTAGTTCCTTTGGTAAATCTCGAGAATATTCGATCTCTTAGGCGTTTTCTATATCACAGCAAAAACCCGATGCAGGACAAAGGTCTTTGTTTGTATTTTTTGCTGTAAAAAGTGATTGTACCATCACAGGTGGAAAAGCTGACAGCCATGAAGCGCAAAGCATCCGAAGCGATCACGGAGGAGGTGCAAGCAGCCATGGTCTGCAAGAAGCGGCTCGAGCATCTGAAAGAGCAGGCAGCGCCGCTGGCTGAGCCCACCTCGCCGCAGATCAAGGTAGCTAGAGACAAAATATCATCGTAGGTGTGGCCATGGTCTGATCTATAGTTTTAAAAAATAACTGAATTAGAACTAATTAATAAATAAAAATTATAAATATGAACACAATTATAAATAGAGAGTGATCAAGTTATAAGTAGGGTGTGCCTAAAAAACTCAAAGACAAACATAAAATAATTTACTTTCTTTACGCTTACAAAATAAGCACTGAGACAAAAAGTCATAAAAATGAATCTAAATAAAAACAAAAATACAACAAATTTAGTCTGGCTTACCTGATATCAGTACCAAAAATAGAGAAATAAAATAAGATTATATCCTCTCTGTAGAGCCTGACGTTCCAGATGTTAGTGGCTTGTACAGTCCACTTTACACAAGTTTACTTGAGTGTATGTCCATAAAGAATTCCATAGAAAATTATACGGTGTTCTGTTTTTATGCACTCATTACTGCTCAAACTTAGATGCTGGATGCGGCAAGCTAAAGACAGGGCTCTATGGCGCTCATTAGGGGAGGCCTATGTCTAGTGGACTATTATAGGTTGATGATGACTGCACAAACTAGACTGCGCAGGCAACACGGAGCGTGTGACCGTACCATTCATCATCATCAGCCTATGATAGTCCACTGCTGGACATAGGCCAATGAACAACATAGCGCCCTGTCTTCAGCTTGACGCATCCAGCATCTACCTGCAGTCTTTCGCAGGATCAGACCGTACCATTACCCACTCTTATCTGTGTTATGTTCGTTCAAGACGCAGCTAAACCACCATTCATCATCATCATCAGCCTATGATATCCACTGCTGGACATAGGCCAATGAACAACATAGTGCCCTGTCTTCAGCTTGACGCATCCAGCATCTACCTGCAGTATTTCGCAGTATCAGACCGTACCATTACCCACTCTTATCTGTGTTATGTTCGTTCAAGACGCAGCTAAACCAGTGGCGCAAGGTTCGCTTGGACCGAATGCTAGTGGATTACTTCCTACGCAACGGGCACTACGACTCCGCCAAGAAACTGGCTGACGCGAGAGGGCTGAGGGAGCTGACTAATGTCGGTGAGTACATAAACGCGCGTTTTTTCTACGGAATCGTTATTTATATCCCATTGGAACTGATTTATAGGATAAAAATTAGCCTATAGATAGATAGATAGATAACACTTTATTACACCACACAAAACAGAAAATAATACAGAGATAAAAACTTAGAATAAAGGTATAAAGGGCGGCCTTATCGCTGAGAGCGATCTCTTCCAGGCAACCTTGGGATGGACTGGACATGAACGAACAATATAGACGGTGGCACTTTAATAAATAATTGATAACAAATACACTAAAAAATATGTGTTATTCCAGGCCTATACCCCGATTCAAAATCCTGGATATCTTTTGTATACAAATGGGTTACAATACCCAAGGAATATTGTTGTAAATTTGAAACATGTATCATCGAAGTAAAACACAGAAGCTCGAAACAATTTTCGGTTTTGAAAGCTTTCATACTTTTATATCTATCTATTTAATTGATCTCTTGTTCGTTTTCGAATTCAAATTTAATCATTTTTCACTGCACATGTAAGATTATGCATTGTTGAAGTTTGGATTTTTGTTTTTGTGATTACCTGGCTGATACCTCGTTGTTTTCTGTTATTATTATCAATGTTTGAGTAACATTCATAAATGTCTCTGTTTACAAAAAATATCTTGGATTCGATATCGGAGTATAGATCTACCTGTTTTCAAGATTTCAGCCTAGAAGAATAACAAACATGCATACAAACTTTCGCGTTTATAATGTTAGTAGGATTGATGTGTAATAAAAAATATCTATCTATGTAATGTATCATTAATTATAATGAAAATGAATTTATTTGTTAAAAGACTTACATAATATAAAACAAAGTCGCTTCCCGCTGTCTGTCCCTATGTATGCTTAAATATTTAGAACTACGCAACGGATTTTGATGCGGTTTTTTTAAATAAATAAATAAGGCTGGACAATTCACACAGCATTATCTAGCCCCATGGTAAGCAGAGCTTGTGGTATGGGTACTAGATAACTGATATACATAATACAATACATTACATAGATAGATATTTTTTTTATTATATATAGAAATCGACCAGAACACCCGGAACAAATATATGCAGATCGTACACACAATTGTTCCGAGAAGTGAATCGAACCCGCAACCTGCGTCGCAAGCGGACCTTCGCCCACCGCCCACATCGGTCGTCAAAGTCGTAGGATTGATGTATAATAAAAAATATCTATCTATGTAATGTATCATTCATTACATAGTATAAAACAAAGTCGTTTCCCGCTGTCTGTCTGTCCCTATGTATGCTTAAATATTTAGAACTACGCAACGGATTTTGATGCGGTTTTTTTTAAATAAATACAGTGATTCAAGAGGACGTTCTATAAACGATTTGAAACATAGATTTCCACAGCAGCGGCGCAGCTAGCTTTATTATGTATATCAGTCATCTACCCATAATACAAGCTCGCTTAGCTTGGGGCTAGATGATGCTGTGTCCAGCATTGTTTATATCAAAAAATTGTTAAACATATTCTTTGTAAAAAAGCTTATTATAAAATATCAGATTACTTAGAAGATAAAAAAGCTTGGAACGAGTTTTGCTCCAACTCAAAATCTACCAACTTACAGATAAGCAAATCAAATGTACTAGACACATAAGTTATGAACATACTAGTGATTTCTTCTCACTTCTTCCACTGGTGGACAAAAAATTGAAGTGAACTATAAAATATGACCTGTCTAAGTGCTTATTTGTAAGCTTAAAGAAATAAAAACTTTTCATTTTCATTATTTATTAGTGTATTGACATTAGAGGCATTAACGATTATAATATGTAGTTACCAAGATTTTGCACACCTGATTAGGTAGTTTGTATCTGGAGATATTTAGTATTAAGACCTTTTATACATACATTCATCATACTTAAAGTGGAGAAGGGCTGGGCATATGATAAGAGAGAAGAAGGAGAAATGGACGAGACTAATAACTGAATGGCAACCACGAGATAGCAAAAGAAAAAGAGGCAGACAGACTAGAAGATGGGAGGACGACATTAGAAAAGTGGCGGGTCCAATATGGACCCGCATAGCGAAAGATAGAATAGAGTGGAAATCTTTAGAGGAGGCCTATGTCGAAAGACAAGCTGAAATACAGAAACGACCGTTTACCGATACTTAATTGATGTAAAAAGATAAGTAACTGTTATAAAGTAAGCATATTTGTAAGAAAACTGTAAAACATTGTAAAAATTAGTTCAGCAATAAAGGCTATTTTATTTTATTTTATTTATTTATACATACATTCATGCAAATAAAGATTATGATAATTATTTATATGGTTGTAGATATCTACGCGCAAGCCGCCATGGTCGAGAAGGAGCTCCGCGAGCGGCGCACGGTGCGCTGCCTGCAGTGGTGCAACGAGAACAAGTCCAAGCTGAAGAAGATCAACTCGAACATGGAGTTCAATATACGAGTGCAGGTATGTAGGCTTTTATCATCAGCAAACATCAAATCAAAGTTATCGACATAGCTCTGAGAATTAGCAAGCTGAAGTGGCAGTGGGCCGGCTATATCTCGCGAAGAACCGACGGCCGCTGGGGCAAACGTGTTCTTGAGTGGAGACCACGACTCGGTAAACGTATTGCAGGACGCCCTCCGGCCAGGTGGGATGACGACCAGCGAAGGACTGCGGGCAGATGCTAGATGCGGCAAGCTGAAGACAGGGCGCTATGGCGCTCATTAGAGGAGGCCTATGTCCACCTGTGGACTAAACTATAGGCTGATGATGATGATGACCCACATTATTAATATTTCCAGGAGTTTGTGGAGCTGGTCCGCTCCGACAAGCGGCTGGAGGCGGTGCGCTACGCCAAGAAACACTTCTCCGCCTTCGAGCTGACGCATCTTGAGGATATCCAGCACTGCATGGGCATGCTGGCCTTCCCCAAGGATACCGGTAATATTGCCTTCTTTATATACCTACTGTAAGTTTATCAACGCCCGGAACAAATATCGACAGATCGTACAAATATTTGTCCCGAGCGGGAATCGAGCCCGCAGCCTCCTGCGTCGTGTGTGTGTATTTTTTTTACAGAAATCGCGGCGATTTCTTTCAAAAGTAAAAGATTTAAAAAAAAAAAACTAAATATGAATTTATTGTTTTCTTACAAATCGAGGGCATTAATGACTCCTTTCACGACTTTACTCTTACTCGCGTAGTTTCGGGTTTGCCATCACCGCCCTTCTCAAAAAACCACCCTGTATATCGTTAGTAATGTTACATGTCTAGGTTGCCTGGGAGAAATCGCTGTCAGCGATAAGGACGTCTATTGTACTATATTTAAGTGAAAATTAAAATAATGTTATTAGATGATAATGAATAGTATAAAATTTGACTTGTCTAAATGCTTATTTTAAAGCCTAAAGAAAATAAAAACTTATGAATTTTGTTATGTTTTTAAGTGCAATAACGTATTCATTCATTCATGTATAATATCCCCAGAGTTGGAGCCCTACGCGTCCCTCCTCAGCGGGTCCCGCTGGCGCGCCCTGGTGCTGCAGTTCCGGCGCGAGCACGGGCGCCTGCTGCACCCGGCGCGCGCGGCGCTGCTGCCCGCCATCCTGCAGCTAGGGCTCCACGCGCTGCACACGCCATATCCTTTACAATACCACCTATTATATACTTAGCATTATAATTTCGAGAAGAAGGCCAAAAGGAGGATCCAGCTAGACTGGGCAGCATTTGGGAGACTACGTCGAGTCTTCTCGTCATCCATACCGCAATGCTTGAAAACGATTCGTTTTCAAGCATTTCGTCCTACCCGTTATGACCTACGGAGCTGAGACGTGGACACTAACGATAGGGCTGGTCCACCAGTTCAAAGTTGCTCAACGAGCTATGGAAAGAGCTATGCTCGGAGTTTCTCTGAAGGATAGGATTCGTAACGAATACAACCAAGGTTATCGACATTGCTCAAAGAATTAGCAAGCTGAAGTGGCAGTGCTGGCCATATCTCGCGAAGAACCGACAAACGCTGGGGCAAAACGTAGTGTAGGACGACCTGCGAAATATTGCAGGCAGATGCTGTATGCGTCAAGCTATGGCGCTCATTAGGGGAGGCCTATGTCCAGCAGTGGACTAACATAAGCTGATGATGAATACTTACACAGAAATATATTACATACATATAAAAAAATATAAAGCTTAAGTCTAGGTATATCCGTCTACCCTCTTTGCATCATAACCTCCTTAACACGCCTCCACTCAGTGCTACGTAGCTGCGACGCGCGTGGCCGCCTGCCCCGCGTGCCAGCCGCCGCTCTCCGCTCTCGCTCGCACACTGCCGCACGCGCACTGCTCGCACTCGCGGCTCGTCTGCCGCATCTCGCGCTTGCCGCTGAACGAGCACAACCACCCCATGGTGCTGCCCAACGGACAGGTCTATGGAGAGCAGGTGACGTCTATACTTACTAATAAACACTGCATAAAACTTTTAAACTATCATGGTTATTAACACTGACACACACTTATGTGAACACTAAAGTCATTTCAAACGGGATATTTACCATGATTAGATTTTTGAGTTTTCCAATATTACGGCACAGTTTCATGCGCCATGATCACGGAGTAACTGACTGTTTATTAACATGGTCTTAAAAAAATTACGATTGAGCCTTTCGATCGATATCGTTAAATAAGGTGTGTTTTTTTTACAATTTGGCGGGTTCGATTTCCGGTTCAGACGGAGGCGATTATACAAAAATCTTTGAATGCAATTTAAATTGTTTTCAAAATCAAAATGAAGTCTTCTTTCAGTAAAATTTTCTATCTACAATATTTAAGGTACTTTCCCTCCATGTGGCATGGCTGTGGGATGCCTGTATAGCTCCTAAAATGGCTAAACGGTATTATGCCCATTCCAAATTAATCACTAAAACATTGTTTTTTTTTTCAGGCGCTGACAGAGATGATGAAGGAACACGGATCAATCATCTGCCCGAAGACGAAAGAAGTGTTCTGCATGAAACGCGTTGAAAAAGTTTATATCATGTAAACTTACCTATTATATGAGTAATAAATATATCATTGACTTTATAACTGTAAAACAGTCAGCGAGGTACCGAGTAGTTTTTCAATTTACACATGTAAGATATAACTATATAAAAAGATACATTATAATAAATGTATCTACCATAATGTAAAGTATCTGAGCCCAAGCTTATTTCTAAGCCTAAAGAAATAAACTTTCATTTAATTTCCCAAGAAAGTTTTCAAGATTTGTCTTTTACAAATCTCTGGGCCACCTTATTTTATCTTTGCAACCTTTGTGTTCCTACATTCATGTTATAGTTTAAAAACAGTTATAATAATCTGAAAACGAATAATTGTTAAACTCGCTGATCGTTCCTTGGTAGCATTTAAGCTAATGATATTGCAACCTTAAAAACAAGGGAAACGTAATCTTAAATTCTAAGTGTGTTCGTCAATTAGGTTAGGCTGGTTTCAGCGGGTTCTTTATATCTATATACTAATTTTTAGTATATAATGCAGGTTTTTTCTCTATATAAGCAACTTAAGGTAGTGGTTGGAATAAGAAACCGAGCTGTCTAAATGAATCCAATCGCGACGTTCCCTCACGTTTATATAAGAACGATGTTAAAAAACATCAAAGTTCTAAAAAAAACATGCACTTCTCAAGCAGGTGTATTAAGTCTTCAATATTCATTTGCCATACTTCTAAGTAGAGATTTAGACCTTGTTGTAATTTGGTAAAGCGCACGGTCAAACAACAGTTTCACTTAGAATTCATTTAGTATAAATATGATAAAAGATGTACAAACTTACCTTCACTTGTTTTGTATAATTTGCAAACATTCAACATGCATGTCAGGTACCCGTCGAGTAGTTTTATTTAATTGTAAAAAAATAACTCGTATTATAGGCATACTTCGAGAAATAAACATTTATCTGGTATTTTAACATTAGCTTTTTTTAAAAACCTTAGATTATAATGTACTAGCTGCGCCCCACGCCTTCGCCCGCTTGGAAATCTGTGTCAAATGGTTTATAAAGCTGTCCTGTTGAATCACTATCTATTAATAAAAAAAGCATCAAAATCCGTTGCGTAGTTTTATAGATCTAAACATACATAGGGGCAGACAGAAAGCGGGTAGCAATTTTGTTTTATACTATGTAGTGATATAGATCACAACATAATTCAAGACCTTTGCTAGATAAACTCAATAAAGGGTCAATAAAGGGTAGGGGACTATAGAAAAAAAATGAAATTTTTACTAACATTTATTTTAAACATTTTTCTTAAAATACGTATTTTTCTTTAAACAATACTTAAAAATGGCATGATATCACTTTTAATGGCTAAACTACGCTAAGATAGCATATAAAAATATTATTTTACAATTTTTGAGTTTAATTACATAGAAAAAGATGTTGCAAAATATAACAAGTGACTATGTAAGAACTCAAAACACTATTATAATGTTTAAAAAGTACGAAACTAACAAAATTATCACAAAAATAGTGGAGCTACTTCGTACCTTACTACTGATGACTGAAATGGATTTATCAACATTTTGCATTTATTATAATTTTTACGTTACTAAGGCGGATACTATATTGTGGTTATTGATTATAAAATATATAATTGTAAGTGGAATCTATTTACAATACAAAGAAAATAGCATTATAAGCCAAACTCGATGTGGAATGTTTGTAAACAAACCACGACATAAAGGCTAAAACAAGCTTGGCGTCGAGTTTGATATAGATTCAATCTATAGTCAAACATCAAAAATCTACTAATAATGGTAATTCCGTTTAAAAGGCCCTCGTCTTTTTAAACGGAATTATCAACAGAGTGAATTATGTATGTATGGGCTGTTAGTTTACAAAAAAATCACATCGAGTTCGGCTAGTATATAGGTATAAAATTATAACTGATTAATGATTATACAGTTCAGACATTGTAACGATATAAACAGCAGATTTTTCAAACGTTGATAAGTTTACTTATTAGACAAGTACTCACTATTCGGTGTTTGCGCCACACTTGTGCACTATACATACATGATGTCCTGCGTAAATGGCTAGTTTCCGTTGAGATGATGCATATGGTAAACAATAAACTTTCAAATATAAACTCGTCCTCTTTAGATACATTTTACAATGACAATAGGGCTTTACTGCAAGGTTCAAACGGGTGGCCGGATATCTGTCATTTAATTCCGTCAATGTAAAATGCATTCTATCAATCTGTAAGGCAGTGATGCGGTGCAGATCTGCGAAAACCTTTAGTCAACAGAAAAGAACGTGGAATCGTCTTAAAAACTCAAATTCCTATTGCTAAATGCTCACTGGGACAACCGAGATACAATAATGGATATGATAAAATCTAATTGTACTGTTTTTTTGGTTTTTGTGATTTTACAAACTGGATTTACGATTAGGCATAATATTTAGAAAGATACATTTTTAAATTGCAGAATAATCTCAAAAGTAAATTAGCTTTTGTAATTATATTTTTTATTACTTAAACTAAATGATTAATATACATTTAAAACTAATATTCACAGTCTAACAAACTATTCGAAATTAATACTTTTTGAGCGCCCTACTGGACTTTTTATTTTTACAAAATATTGGATACAATGCTACACAAAGACAACTCTATTACTGAATATCATTACCTATTTTTATAGACATGAAACTATTTGTGATATCTCTATAACATCTTGAGATACTTGGCGGTATTTTTAATATTTTAACACTTTGAGTGCTGAAATCACACGTTATGTGTTTTCTGCAAGTGACTAATATGCGTAAATCCACACTAGCGCAGCGGCTGAGAAAATATAGATCTTTGTGACTCAGCACAGCCGTAATATTTTGCGAACGAAACGCATGTGCGGCGCAACACAACCGCTGTGTAGAGCGGCAGCACGAATTTTTTAGGTTAAAAAAAAAATCGCAGTCAAAATGTTAAAATGACACGATTCATCAAGAACGCTTTTTTTACGAGTACTTTTTGTTTTTTTGTGACTTGGGGAAAAACCATAATAAATAATTCTGACACTTTTAAATATAACCAGCGCCGAATCAATGGGTGGAGGCGGCTTAGGACCGCCGTTTGTGATGTCGTATGGTGGAAGCCTATGTCCAGCAGTGGAATTCAATCAATGCCTATGGAGTCAAGAAAGGGAGACCTCTCTTGACTCCATAGGCATTGATTAATCATTCATGACGAATCAACGTATTTCAGCTTAGAACAAGTGCATTTGCGAGCCGTGCGGGACCGGTTTTTGTGGTATCTTTTCATATTGATTACCCATTTAACTGACCATTACCCGGTTATGGTGGCAATCATTTTAAATTGATTACCCTATACTGACTTGTAACTTGCAGTTTGGAGGAGGCGTATAGCGTTGGAGAGTCTACCGAGAAGTTAGCTTAGAAGTAGTAGAAGTCATGACCGTTACCCTTGTATATTATGATTGATCTTTAACTTGGAATTATCAAAACATCATTTCTATTTGTGGAAATCTTTGGAGGAGGCGTCTACCGAGAAGAAGATATCTAAGAAGTAGTAAGTCATGACCGAGATGAAGTTATCTTAGAAGTAGTAAGTCATGACCGAGAAGTTATCTTAGAAGTAGTAAGTCATGACCGAGAAGTTATCTTAGAAGTAGTAAGTCATGACCTAGATGAAGTTATCTTAGAAGTAGTAAGTCATGACCGCCATGGTAGCTATCCCGGTGGTGAGTGCCAGTAGATGGCGCAGCGACTGCATCTTGTCGGGTTCTCGCAGCAGGTCTGGTAGGACGACCACGAGCGCGATGTGCAGGAACCCGCCCGCGGTGAATGGGACTATCCAGGAGGTTTTGGCCTCTGTGGAAAGAATTCATTAAATTTATAATGGGGCCACCCATACACTTGCCTTTTTTGTAAGGTGGGAATCGAACTCGCAACCTCCAGCTTCGCAAGCGGACTTTCGCCCGCTGCGATACTTAGGTTATCAAAATAGAAGTGGCATTAAACATAGGTTGTTAAAATAGGCATAGAGGTGGTACTAAAAGCTTACCGATAGAGTTTCTGGCTCCGCTGAATATAACGGCTGTCATGGCGCCGATCAGACCGGCTGATGCTGTCGCCTGGAAATAACGATAGAAAAATAATACTCGTAATATTGAATTATTTATAAGGCCGTATTCCCAGACGGGTTTATAAATAATTCATAATTTTTACAAAAACTAAAAACTTCAAAGGAATGTTAATGTTATATGTACATTTATATTACATTTTATTATTTATATATTTTTAAGGAATTCCCACGGGATCCCCGTTTATGTATTGTTAATTTGGCGGCAGTACCAACATCGTGCGACCCATTGATACCTAAGCCTTACGGATGTCGGTACAGCAGTAGATTAGGCGTAGGTCTTAAAAATAATCTACATACGTATGTAAATAATAATGAATGACCAATGACTTACCAACTGAGCTTTAGCAGCCTCCCACCGCGAGAAGCCGCTCTTCAATAAGATCGCAAAGTCTCCTATTTCATGAGGGATTTCGTGCACTGAAACAAAAATGTTTATTGTTTGTTATCTGTTTTAACCGTCTTTGAATATAGGAGGCGGTGCTATGTTCGGCTATGTATGTGCGCAAGTTTCTCCGTCAGTTCTGGAGCGATATACATAGTTCTTTTGCCTTAGTATAGATAGAGGATGATCGCCACTAACCCTTGCAAATGCTAGGAACTGTATCTTTGGTGTGATGTCTCCCAGACTAGGCTGTGCAGGTGCTTGCCAAGGTAAATGCTACGTTTTTGCATCAGTGCTCCGCACTCTCCTAGCAGATGCAGAGGTATTTCCTCCGCAGAATCTGCAGGATTGTGTGTCGCTTAGCTCTAGTCTAAACGTATGCTTGGCGACAATGTCCAATTGGGCTCTTGAATTCTTGAACCTTCTTGTCCAATGCTCTCCTTGAGATCTTGACCTCGAGACGTTTATGACTCTACGCCCTTTCTTACTCACCCAGTATAGCGAAGGTCGTGAGCAGCCCCACTCGGAACCCGACGAGGAACGACCCGCCCACCGCGAGGCCGTGCGTGAAGTTGTCTATCGAGTTAGCCATTAGGTTTAGGTACCCTGTTACCTGGAAATTAGTATTTGGAATAAGCATGAGAAAATCTTTATTCATAGCATTAACAATTTTACTAAAATAGTTCCTTAATTACCCAACATCACAAAGACAGGACGCTATGGCGCTCATTGGGGGAGGCTTATGTCCAGCAGTGGACTGCTATAGGCTGATGATGATGATGATGATAAAGACTAGATAGGACGGCGCCCTTGCATTTGACGGCGCCGTTCGTTATAATACTGCTGCAGACTTCAACTTGCTAATTCTTCAAATAATTAACAGATACATACATCTTTCTTGTCCGTCTTCTCTGCGTGTTTGAGCGACTGTTCCTTCGCCTCCCGCAGCAGACAGCGCCCCATCCAGCGGCCGCCGGCGCCCTTGCATTTGGTGGCGCCGTTCGTTATAATACTGCTGCAGACTTCAACTTGCTAATTCTTCAAATAATTAACAGATACATACATCTTTCTTGTCCGTCTTCTCTGCGTGTTTGAGCGACTGTTCCTTCGCCTCCCGCAGCAGACAGCGCCCCATCCAGCGGCCGCCGGCGCCCTTGCATTTGGCGGCGCCGTTCGTTATAATACTGCTGCAGACTTCAACTTGCTAATTCTTCAAATAATTAACAGATACATACATCTTTCTTGTCCGTCTTCTCTGCGTGTTTGAGCGACTGTTCCTTCGCCTCCCGCAGCAGACAGCGCCCCATCCAGCGGCCGCCGGCGCCCTTGCATTTGGCTGCGCCGTTCGTTATAATACTGCTGCAGACTTCAACTTGCTAATTCTTCAAATAATTAACAGATACATACATCTTTCTTGTCCGTCTTCTCTGCGTGTTTGAGCGACTGTTCCTTCGCCTCCCGCAGCAGACAGCGCCCCATCCAGCGGCCGCCAGCGCCCTTGCATTTGACGGCGCCGTTCGTTATAATACTGCTGCAGCAGTCGCCTTCGTCTGCTGTGGATATGACATGTTCTATTAATACTTTCAATTGTGTAGAAGGAGGGAGGCGTTTAGGCCTAGCTATGGGGATTTACTGATATTGTGTGTCGTGATCGAGCTGCGTTCGATAATGAAACCGATGGTATTGGTAACGTTCGTAGTAAAAAAGAGGGTAGATCGATATGTCTTCCAATAAAAAGTTCTTCGCCTTCAGTTATTCCGTGATCATGGCGCATGAAACTGTACCGAAATATTAAAAAACACAAAAATCTAATCATGGGAAAAAGCCCGTTACTGAGCTTTTGATATTTTAAAAATACTTTTTTATGACAGTATGAAATTCAAATTCAGTTTTTAATAAAGTGCCACCGTCTATATTGTTCCTTCATGTTCAGTCCATCCTAAGTTTGCCCTGGAAGAGATCGCTCTCAGCGATAAGGTCGCCCTTTATACTTCCTTGATTCTATTGTTTATTTCTGTATTGTTTTCTGTTTTGTGTGGTATAATAGTGTTTCTATCTATCTATCTATTCGATGAATACTTACTTTTACAGCTATTATTATTGAAGACGCACGAATCAATCAGCTGCTTGGCTGTCGCCGTCCCGTTCCCACAAAGCGGCTCTCCATTACTCTTCCCCTTCTTACTTCTCTCTTTAGCCAGGAACTTCTCGATTTCTTCTATCTCTATCTGCTTCACTGAGCCGTTCTGCTTGCTTTCTTTGGAGTCGTGTTCTTCTGAGGTGGCAAAGAGTTTTTCTACGACAATGAAGACTAACATTCCAAGGAGGCATAATATTCCGCTTCGCAGGGAGACGTGGTGGCCTGAAATTGGAAATAGTGAAGATTAAATGGAGTTACACGACTATCCGACAGAAGGAGTTATTTCAGGGTTCATATTTATTTATTTATTGAGATAATAACATCATAACAGGTTTTTTTATTAAGCCCTAAGGCGATGTTATAACTACTTGTACTAAATGTTATCTGAAATCGTTCTTATCTGAAAACATCATCATCAATCATTAGCCTATGTTAGTCCACTGCTGGACATAGGCCTCTCTTAATAATAAATAATCCTGTAAGGGGTTTCTATACTAATATTATAAAGAGGAAAGGTTTGATTTTTTGTTTGTTTGTATTAAGAGGCTCCGAAACTACTGGTACGATTTGAAAAAAATATTTCACCGTTGGGAAGCTACACTATCCCCGGAGAACATAGACTATATTATATTTTCAAAAAAGTTAGGGATTCGTACTAAAACCGCGCGAAGCCGGGAAGCTACAAAACAATATAATTGTACGAAGATTGTAAAAATAATCCCCAGATTTCATACTTTAATTGAGTAAAATTCATCATCATCACCAGCCTATATTAATCCACTGCTGGACATAGGCCTCCCCCAATGAACGCCATAGCGCCCTGTCTTCAGCTTGCCGCATCCAGCATCTACCTGCAGTCTTTCGCAGGTCCTCATCCCACCTGGTCGGAGGGCGTCCTACACTACGTTTACCGAGTCGTGGTCTCCACTCAAGAACACGTTTGCCCCAGCGGCCGTTGTCGGCTCTTCGCGTAAAATTAGTATACAGTAATTTTATGACAGTTTTCAATTTTTTTATGTCAACTTTTTAATTAATCAATTTGTTTTATTTTAAATTATGCTTAGTGATGATAAAATACAATTTGTATTATAATTATTCTTATGAAAAAATGACAGGTAAATTAATTTTACCAATAAATTGTATTTCAGTTCAACTTCTAACCTAAACAAGGAAGTAAAACTTCCTACTTAAGTAAGGAAATCGGGTACTAACTAACCTATTGTCATGTTGATCGTAAACTATTGGTGAAGACACTACTGTTTGGAAACTATTGCTTCCTGGATTACTTAGTTCACAGCTTTAGCTTCCGTTTAGTAGGTCCTTTGAAAGTATGCAAGATAGTGATTTTCCCACGAAGGAAATGCAAATAATATCAAATGTTCGTTTAGGTAAGACAGCCGAGTACAGACGATTTTACAGGTGTACACTTAAAACGGGATATTTACCATGATTTGATTTTTGAGTTTTCAATCATGGTAAACGATGAAGTTTCCTTATAATAACTATAAATAAATAATAATAATGCTGGACAATTCACACAGCATTATCTAGCCACATGGTAAGCAGAGCTTGTGGTATGGGTACTAGATAACTGATATACATAATACATTACATTACATAGATAGATATTTTTTATTATACATAGAAAACGACCAGAACACCCGGAACAAATATCTGCAGATCGTACACACAATTGTACCGAGGCGGGAATCGAACCGCAACCTCCTGCGTCGCAGGCGGACCTTCGCCCACCGCGCCACATCGGTCGTCAATGATAGTTTCAAAAGTGTTACAGGTGTAATTTAAACTGTCACATAGCGAGCGTTAGTGCTGATAATATATACAGAATCAGAAACTTCGACTTTTCGAGTTTCTGATTAGGCCCCCAGTACGAAGAAAGTGCTCGCAAGGAGCCAAAAAACGGTATAAAGTAAAGGTAACTTCAACAATGAAATTTACGACCTTCAGAGTAACAAAATTCTTAATAAAAACTTCCGTCATTTCACTATTGATGTTATTTATCATGCGGAAACCGTATAATAAGTTATAAAGTAACTAGAAAATTAATTAGTTACCTATGCACACATAATTTCAACAAGTCATAAAGATTTTCCCTATACCTAGAATTAAACTTGAGGTTTTGTGTCAACAGTGTAGCCCTTATGACGACGGCTTAAAGTCCAATGTTGTTCTGAGTATATTATTGTCGAGGTGTTGTGTTTCAAGAGTACGTTACGTAGGTACATACTATAAATAATGTTATCTATAATTAGCGTGGAACTAGAATAAAAACTGTACATACCGTGATTCACCGGCATATGTCTGCTCAGTTTAATATGATATTGTCATCAACTAATAGCGGTATGGAACTGTAACTCTATTTTAAGGGGTAATTCCATTATATAAGGCTATCACGTCGAAAGTACTGAACGGATCGCGCTGAAATTTTACATAAGATGGTAAATGGCTTGGAATAGAACATACTGATTCAGCGCTTGAAATCATGTAGGTCCTATGGTAAACCTAACCTAAGCTGATTCGAGATTTTCTGTAAAAGTCGAAAGTTAGCTCCACTATTTCAACTGTACATATAGTAGTAATTTGTTTCTTTTAGTTATAATTTTAACAAAATAATAAACTTAACTTAACCCATAGAATTAAATAATATCCCAAAAACATTGGATTACGGCGGGACTTAGAGCCTCTAACCTCGAGTGCGAGGCCTTACGCACTATAATAAAATTATAAACTTTTTATCATCTTTATTTATATTGACGAGATGCGCTTCTGTTTACATTTATTAACCCTCGCCAAGCCACATTGATACAAATGACTAACTATTGAACGATAAATCGGTCATGTTTAGCTACCTATCAGCAAAGTCTCCAAGATACAGCGTTTATTAGGTCACTGAATAATTGTTATTGTTTACCCACACAACTGTTTACTCTTATATTATAGTTTTATTAACCCGAATGTGGTTGGTCGTTGACCCAATTACGTAGGATCAGGAACTTATACATAGTTTTGCTAAGCCTAATGTAGTAGTCGGTGACCCAATTATGTAGGAACACTATACGTATATGTAAACTATAACATACTAGTTTCTGCCTGCGGCTTCGCTTTATATATTTCTCTTTTACATTAGGTACAAGCTTAAATGCGCTAATTAAGTACAATATTTTAATCGATTTCATCCTGATTGGCCACGGTCCTTAACACGGAACAAAATACAAATGAGAATCGGCTAATTACTTTATACCAAAGGTTTTTGTTATCGTAGAAACTCACTACTTCATGTAATTTTTATTAAATTTAATTTTATCCCAAAATATATTCTACGTCGCCTTAAACCTGTCGAAGACGTGGGACCCAAGTCTATTTGACGATATTATCGAGACTTGATCGTCACGACCACGACTCGTATTTTTTATGGGATTATGTGTTCTCTATCGACAGGATAGAGGCGCTGTACCAAAACCTATGGCAAGTGAAAGCGATAGCAAAGACGAAGAAATTAAAAAAATATATATTAAAAAACAAATAAGCGTCGAACCGAAGGAAAAAGGCAAGAATTCCAGAAACTGAACGCCGCCATACAACTGAACCAAATGTTATCTCGATAAACAAGAAACACATGTTGTCATTAAATGACTGTGCACGATGTGTGAATGGTACCTTGGTATCCAAGAAATAATTATACAAAAGGCCCAAGAAATACCAATCAGTGGCCCAAAAGGCTAGGCTTTACCGCTAATGTCACGGCAGCAAAGCCCTTCTAGTGGTCGTGGTAACATTCGCCCTAATAACTACAGCACTTCGCAGGTTTATTTACGCTTTTTTCATGCACAAATTGTCATCATTTCTAAGGTCATTACCGAGGCTCATTGACTCACTGAATTCCGTGTAGATACGCGAACGCCTTTGTCATGTAAATTATGTTGATAACGTGTAATAATAATAACGTAAACAGTTTGCATTGTTGCTCGATTATTGGAATAAACTTTAAAACTGGGACCGATGCCTTTCATTGTGATTATTTGTGAGTCAGATGGTGTGGTTCAGTCAGCTCGATAAGCAAGCTTCGGCAGGGAAGTTACCGTTAGGACTGGTGACTATAGACCGGTTATTCTAATAATACAATATTTATAGTGACTTATTTATATTTATAAAAAAGTCCAAAGATCTAACCGGATAGGATCAGGCCGGTTTGGTTGCAACTTTGAAAATTCTTTGGTTTATCAAACGATGTTTTTTAAGAATACGAATGTCTTTCTTTTTTGTGATATATTTTTAAGTAGTACTTTTTTATAATTGCAAAACAGACTTTCATCGTCGAAATTCATCATCCCCAGATAACAATTCCCACAATCTACGTAAACATAACAACAACAAACACCCCCGAACGTTTGTCAAATTTAACGGACCGACGACGAAGCTGTTCATTCTCCAATTATCATTTAGAATTTAGACTAACACCCGAAAATATCTTTAGTAAAATAATCTCTTACCATCTCCATTGGCGACATCGTTCGCCCAGGCCTCCGGCAATAAATGCAAGAAGACATCGCCTAGGAGGCCGCCGACTGCGAAGCTCAGGAGAATGCGTAGAGTCGCCGCTCCAGCTGTAGACAAAATAATATTTAAATAAATCAACAAATAATGCCGGACAATTCACACTGTTCATCTAGCCCCAAGCTAAGTAGAGCTTGTGTTATGGCCGGGTAACAGATAACTGATATACTCTACAGACTTCGAATCCCTTAGTTTTAAACGGTTTTTGAAGTTTTGCGGGAGAAATATTTATTCTTAGCGAATAAATTTTAACCACCTCGGAATTCTCTAATAAGTATTATTTCTTCGTAGCAAAGTCCACTAAGTATCTGGAGTTACTTGGAGCAGAGCTTTAGATAGAGAAGCATCGAAGGACCGGAACCTGGAGGAGGCTTTCACCTCACAAGTGCTACTTGCACATATAGCTGTAGTACTAATTTAGTGAATAGAGAAAAATGTAAATAATTTGTGTGGAAATAAATAAAGCTAATTATATTTATTTTGTTGGTACCTCCACGTCCACTTACCTACTATTTTTATGTTTGCTTTGATCCTTGGTATCTATATGCACCTATGTAATGTAGCTATCTAGCTACATACCAAATTTAGCGATATAAATCATTGTTTCCATGCAAAGCTCTTTGTTATCTTTATCTGTCACTGTTTACGCGTCAGATTTCAATACACATGGTAGCAATAGCCAGTTATCTAATCTGATCGGTGAAGGTTATACCTTAAAGGTGTATTGGCCTTGTATTATGAATATTGTATGATGTGATGTATGACGAGCCTGAGGACGAACAAAGGAATATGTACGTTTGATATTTACTCTACATTGTAGATAATCTAGGCCCTAATAAGTAATTATTACTAATTTACTAAATTAGACGCTTCGCCATAACAATGGCATCGTCTCAGAATGACACATTTTGGCATTATGTAAGTAATCCTTTGATGAAGGTACAGCAGAATGGGAGACGCATGGCAACAGTGTCAAGGTAAGTTAGTAACCATTCTATCAATCTCTCCGTACAAATAAATATAACCGCACGCACTGCTACTTTGTTTCATCTATGGTCGATTTTGATTTGATAACCATTGTCATAGTACATAAATTTGATTGGTTAGTACAATTCGTATAGAGCCGTTTCATTCTAAACAAAACTTTCGATAAGTACGTATACTAACTATACCTAGTTCTTGTTTATAACACAAGGTATGTAGGTACTCTACCGCTTTATGCTTAAACACGACTTTATCAGTTTAATAATATAATTAAACATATTTTGATTTATGTATGATAATTGATAACATCGATTGCTCTTATCAGTACTTATTGACGGTGATCAATACTTTTAAACGACTGGAAACATAATCCATATGTAATCCTTTTATAATGTTATCTTTAGGTAAGTGCACCCGTGGGCGAACCTAATGGGTTTGGTTGTCAAACTACGCGTAGATCTCAGTAAATCAGTAATATTTTAGACGACCGATGTGGCGCGGTGGGCGAGGGTCCGCCTGCGACGCATGAGGTTGCGGGTTCGATTCCCGCCTCGGAACAATTGTGTGTACGATCTGCAGATATTTGTTCCGGGTGTTCTGGTCGTTTTCTATGTATAATAAAAAATATCTATCTATGTAATATATAGTATTATGTATATCAGTTATCTAGTACCCATAACACAAGCTCTGCTTACCATGGGGCTAGATAATGCTGTGTGAATTGTCCAGCATTATTTATTTATTTATTTATTTATTCACATAAGACATGGTGTTTTCATGTTATGTTATTCCAATATATTATATATTGGAATAACATAACATGAAAACAGTAGAGCTGCATATCTCGCCCGAATACAGGCACGTGAAGTCACGTCAGTACTTAGGGGATTCCCGTAGTAAAAAACTAATTCATAAACCTAATATTTTTTTTGGTTCCTAGAATGTGAAAGCACGCTCGAGAAAAAAAATACTACAGACTGAAAACCAGCGTCGTTACATCTGAGTCTGGACAAGTTTTAGCCGCGCACCAGGGAAAGGCCCTAATCCAAACTGTTTTTTTTTAATTTTATGTTTCTTTTAAGTTGTACTTTCCTTTTTTTGCATTTAAATCTAAATGAATTCTATTGTTTTAATTTTTTTAATCCTATTAAAAAAGTCATGAAAATAAAATGCACTGTTTCGCACATCACGTGTTCTCAGGTAACCCTGCGGTCTATTGAAATGACTTAGGTATGTTTTACTACTTTTTGGTTATTACTAGTTATTTGGTTCCATGAACCAGTTTCGTCATAAGATGTTAAGTTTTCTTGAAAGCAAAAACTAGTTTTTTGGGCTAACGACGACGTTCCAGAAACGTATGCTCTGCTGCTTCGCTGCTACTATGAACGCGATATCCAATAACTATCTTTTTCAAAAAATTGTCGCTGTTTTGCTAAATTGTAATGCATTAATATTAATAATATAGTTTGATGAGAAAAAACTTGATTTGGGATTACAGTTAGGTATCTTAAAACTGGTAAAATGGTTGAGCAGCATTTTACCAGTTTTAAGATTATGAATAACTTATTCGAGAAAATTCCCACATCTCATTATATTTCTAAAAAGTTTCGTGATAACGTCTGTTAATTTATTTATGTTGATGTGTTTGTAAGTTTTTTTATTGTTGCCTTTTTATCACTACATAGTATAAAACAAAGTCGCTTGTCTGTCTATCTGTCCCTATGTATGCATAGATCTGAAAACTACGCAAAGGATTTTGATGCGGTTTTATAAAATAGATATACCTAGTGAGTGATTCAAGAGGAAGTTTTATAAATTATTTGACACATAGATTTCCACGAGGGCGAAGCCGCGGGTCGCAGCTAGTTTGGAATACAACTAGTGAAATGCCCGTTTTCATCAATAAGATATCAGACGATAATAATGTTAGAATGGAAATAACCATGTTCGTTGTTGCTGGGAACCATTTTTCTAGTCATCTCCGTCTCCGCTATCATGATAGTTACAAATCTGAGATATTATAAGATTTATTGACGTCTTGATAAACGAATAATATACCAGATTGCCATTTTTATCTCTAGACATGCGTAAAATAAAGATCTTTGTATTTTCCCGAACGAACTTAACAAAGTAAGGCTATTTTATTATTTTCAGAAATTTCAGAAGAATTAAACGTTTTTTCTGTTCGTTATTGCAGTAAGTACTAGTGGCCCGTCCTGGCTTCGCCCGGATCAATTTTTTAAATGTTTCTCTTTTTTCTCTCCGTAAGAACCATCCTCGTACTTCAAGGAATATCCTAAAAATTAAAATAATTAGCGAAATCGTTTCAGCTGCTCTCGAGATTTGAGCTTAGCAACACATTCAGCGATTAATTTTTATATTATATGTAGATTAAACAATTATAGTCACCGAATTATAGTAAGTAAGGTACCAATGCGCAAAAAAAAAAACGATTCGAAACAAACGCATGCGTATTTTAGAGAATTATAATAGGTCTCCTGTTCTGCAATGAATACTAAATGAATAGTCTATAACTCTTTTTATTTCTTTTTAAATAAGCTCAAAAATACATTGTCGTTATGATGAGTTTCATTATCAGCCAATAGCAGTCCGCTGCTGGACATAGGCCTCCCCCAATGAGTGCCATAGCGCCCTGTCTTCAGCTTGCAGCATCCAGCATCTACCTGCAGTTTTTAGCAGGTCGTCATCCCACCTGGTCGGAGGGCGTCCTACACTACTTTTACCGAGTCGTGGTCTCCACTCAAGAACACGTTTGCCCCAGCGGCCGTCGGTTCTTCGCGAGATAGGGCCGGCCCACTGCCACTTCAGCTTGCTAATTCTTTGAGCTATGTCGATAACCTTGGTTCTCTGTCGGATGTATTCATTACGAATCCCATCCTTCAGAGAAACCCCGAGCATAGCCCTTTTCATAGCTCGCTGATATATGATAAGTTTAGGTAGTGATAAATCCGCCCTATCTATAAAAAATGCCTTGTAACTTTTCTCTATCATACGCATTACGCAATTACCTCGCCTCAGCAGCCTATATTAGTCCACTGCTGGACGCAAGACTCCCCCTGATAAACGTCTTATTGGCTATCTCATTTAGGGATATTGCCCATAACATTTCCCTGGCATGCGGATGGGGATAGCTCTTCGGTGATAAATTGTTCTGACTCGGCGCTGCTGCCCGCTCCCCGATGGATATCCCGCATCTCTAGACACCCGCGGGAAGAGTTAGGGTGGTGCAAATACTAAGCCGGCACCAAACGGCACGCATCACCCCGTGTCAATAACTTGCAAAGTAAATACAAAGTATTCACCCCGTTAGATTCCGTTATCGACAGTCACCCGCCAGTCCATTATCAATACGTGAGGTGTCACTTGTCCCGATAACAGCGAGCCATACGATAATGTGCCCTATGATACGGGAATAAGAACGACCGATAAGGGTAAAAGTCATATGACAGTAACTGATTGTTAGGCTTGAGATGAATACGATACTATACACGCGACAATGAGATAAATATAAATAAATAGCTTTGACGAACACTGACACATAAATATGGATTAAACCATCTACGGCGTCGCGTCGGTTACTAATTTCCTAAAATCCAATGACACATGTTTCTTTTATAATGTAGGAACCAACCTTATCTAGTATAAGCCTTCGCCCGCGGATTCAAACGCGTATTTCCTGGATAAGAAGTTAGCTATACAGCTTACATCAGTGTTGTGTATTTTTGTTTTAATTTAGATTTTTTTAATAGTTAGCTACTATTTTTTTTTAGCCACACTTTAAATGTTTTGCCTGCTAGCGCCTTTTTCGAAGATAATAAATAAAATAAACAATTTACTTATTTTGTTTAAACTGGCCCTTATTAGCAATTAACTGTTGAATTGTTGGTACGTCAAGCTGAAGACAGGGCGCTATGGCGCCCATTGGGGAAGGCATATGTTCAGCAGTGGACTGACATACATAGTATATAGAAAGATAAAGAATGCCGGAGTCCAGTTAGATATAACAGGTTTTCTTAGAATACATTAATTTATGCACAAATGAAACCACACGCATAAACATATTGTTCTTATTTTTGTGTATGTGTATAAACAATAATATATTTTTTGTATGTGTCTACTCTAATAAAAGAGTTTAGATATTGTGCTTAGCTTTATTAGAGAGAGTTTATTTCTAAGCACATACAAAAGTGCCTTTTAAAACACAACTGTTAAACACCATTCTTAAAACATCCACCTCCTGTCTAAGGAATCTCGTTACATAATAATCCTAAGGAATTTTGTTTCTAAGCAAAGTAATTCTACGAAACGTATCATTATGTTGCCATTCAGCATAGCAACAAAAACATATCAAACTCCGGAATACGACGCCTGATGCCTTCGTATTTTATTGTATTATTCGAAACGAAGATATTCGAGAAGAGAAGAAAAAAGATTTAGGATTATTTCGATGTATTATTATTTGATTATTATTATTGTTGTTTATTACTTAGGAGGCTGTAGGGAAGCAGTGGATCCGACTGGCACAAGACCACCGCCAGAGGTATAGAGATAAGGAAGAGGCCTATACTCAGCCAGCAGTCGGTGTTATCGACGACCGATGTGGCGCGGTGGGCGAAGGTCCGCCTGCGACGCAGGAGGTTGTGGGTTCGATTCCCGCCTCGGAACAAATGTGTGTACGATCTGCAGATATTTGTTCCGGGTGTTCTGGTCCTTTTCTATGTATAATAAAAATATCTATCTATGTAATGTATTGTATTATGCATATCAGTTATCTAGTACCCATAACACAAGCTCTGCTTACCATGGGGCTAGATAATGCTGTGTGAATTGTGCAGCATTATTTATTTATTTATCGGCTGATTAAATAGATAGATAGATTATTATTTAGGCTAGTTAGTCAACCATCTCGTAGGTGATGCAGGGTCACTTGAATTATTGTAGGATTTTACGTTAACTACAGTAGATATAATATATTTTTTTTAATTAATTGAGAAACATGTGCTTAGACAACCCTAGCACAGGATTTAAGGTTCTTTTAACTAAGTTATGTAACCTATTTGAAATTAATGAATGTATCTAAACAAATTAGTCCTGATGGATAAATAAAAATATTAATTAAACACCAAAATAGTCAGAAATAAATGTTTTTTGTTATTAAATGAGACTGTATTATATCATATCAAGGAGCCAAAAAAACATATTTGTAGTTATTCTTTGGTGGCTTTATTCCTACTCTATATTTTAGCGTGTTGTCCGATTTCGGAATATCGAAAAAACAGCTATAATACTCCACCTTTTTAATTGCTTAAACAGATTTGGATACATCATCATCATCAGCATATAGCAGTCCACTGCTGGACAGACATAGGCCTCCCCTAGTGAGCGCCATATAGCGCTCTGTCTTCAGCTTGCCGCATCCAGCATCTACCTGCAGTCTTTCGCAGGTCGTCATCCCACCTGGTCGGAGGGCGTCCTACGCTACGTTTACCGAGTCTTGGACTCCACTCAAGAACACGATACATATCAATCAATATGTATATGAAGTATCATAATTGGTAGGTTTCCTCAAGGATTTGAATTTGGAAGAACACAAATTTTTGTTTTCAATATTGTTTAGATAAGTCACATTATGTTCACCAGTGGACATTATTTATTTGTTGCATTATCATAGCCTGTATAGCTATGATAATGCAACAAATAAATAATGTTGGGTAATCAACACAGTATTTTTCAAGCTAAGCAGAGCTTGTATTATGTTATGAACATGATATATGTAGATAGATATTTTTATTTTACATAAAAAATGATCTGAAACCCTGGAACAAATATCTGCAGATCGTACAAACATTTATCCTGATCGGGAATCGAACCCGCAACCTGCGTCGCAGCGGACCGTCGCCCACCGCGCCACAAAGGTAGTCAAAATGATGAAGTCATATTAAGATAATTTTAACAATCAAATTTCTTTACAATAAATAAACAGTACAACAGAACTCAATGTACACAATTCAATCACTTCTCTGCTTGCCGCATTCCTAATCTTGACTTTATCAATATCTATGGAATCAGTCAAGTGTTAAACACTTACTACACAGACAGTTTACACAACTCTGTTGAAAGTTATCTTGAGTTTCCAAGATCCATGAACGACCTTGCGTCTACAAGCATTAATTATTATGATCTGCAGATATTTTGTTGAGGATCTTGAGTGTTGTCATTGTGTAGTACAAAATATATATCTATGTAGTATAATTTGTTAAGTATATCAGTTATCTAGTACAAGAGCTTTGATTAGCTTCGGGCTAGATGATGCTGTGCGAATGAATTGTCCGATTTACTTATGAGTTTGTTTATTATGTATGGATATCTCAAAGAGTCCTATGAGGTCTATAGGAAATAAAGCAATTTGATATTTGGAGAATGGAACCTTTAATCACTCTAAGAGGTACTTGCACATAGCTGTAGTATTAGTGAATGGAGAAAATTTAATTGTATGAATTGTGTGAAAGTAAATAAAGCTTATTTATTTTTTAGGTATTATGTATAAAACATCTGGTACCCATTGAATTGAATAAAATGAAATGAAATGAATGTTTATTTCTTTAGGCTTACAAATAAGAACTTAGACAAGTCATATTTTATATTATTCATTATTATATTGATATTCACTTCAATTTTTTGTCCACCAGTGGAAGAAGTGAGAAGAAACCACTAGTATGTTCATAACTTATGTGTCTGTAACTGTGTAACTTATGTGTAATCTGTTGTAAACTCCAATCCCTTATCACAAGCTCAACTTACATAGGCCTGGAGCTAGATCAGGTGTATTTATTAATATTTATTTTAGTCAAATAACTTAATAAGTAAATATTAATAATCATTTTAAATTACCTACATATATGTTTCAGAAGTGTACCTATTATTTATTAATTATGAAATGAAATTGTTAATTTTCTGTTGAATCAAGATATGGATTGCCATGTCTTGTCTTATTAGAAAAAATAGGTTGTTTTAACAGAAAACAATAAAGTTTTGTCAGTTTCATTTCAAAGAGGAGTTATGAATATTTTTTATCTTTGTTTAAATATTTTGAATTAAGTTTCTGTACTTATATCAAAGAATAAACAAACATTCTGCTACTGTCAGGTTTGTCTGTCTATCTGTCTGTGGGTACTTTTACACAGGTACCTGAGTGGTTGAGCTTACTAGGTATTGTAAACAAAACAATAGTTAGGTATTTTATTTACGATGTCAATATAAACAAAGAAACTGTTCCGCCAGACAAAACATGAATGATGGATGACACAGGAAATCTATAAATAGTCAACACATGCAAGACAACAAAGTGATTCTATATCAACACTAAGAAAACTGATAAACTTACGTCCATCTTCAAAAGCTGCTGAGGAGTCTATAGGTATCACCAACAGGGGTAGAATGCCGCTCAAACCAACCAGAATTGAAGCCAGGGAAGCGAATAACCAAGGATGTTCGTCTAACTGATCCATCCACGAAAATAAATCACCCAAAACAGCTGCCATGATCGAGTTCTATTTACAAAAACACCGCGTAATTAAATATGTTCTTTTTATCGGAATAAATATTTTTTTTCTTTGTGGCCAGTCTATTTGTCCATGTCTAGGAAGCAGCGACCGCAATGAACTGATCAACGCGACAAACTAAATCACTGATCACGAAACTACTCAGTTGCGATGTTCGCATTTCAGAGATAAAGAATGAAGCTGCCGTTTGATACACAAAGAAATATTTACGGATTGGTCTACTAGTTCGTATCTTAAACGAATTTGCTTATATCTAATGTCTGCAATCAATACTGATTTTATTCGGAACTATTTACGCAGTCGAATCGGAGAAAAACGGAGTTCAGTCAGTCAGCGCGCGCCCGCACCGCACCACCCACACCAAGACAAGAAAAGAAACAAAACAAAAAATAAAAAAGTTTGTTTGGATTGGATGAGTGACATTGACATCTCGATGAATGAGTAGAATCAGCGGACGGCCGAGCAAGCGAATGAACTAACTAAAGGAATGAATTAAAATTAGAAAAAATGTTGCCAGGCTAAGAATAAAAGTCTACCATAAAGAAGAAATAAAAGCATGGCACGGATAGGTAAATTTACAAAAATAAGAAACTATAGCGTGTGACATAGCCCTTAGACCCCAGCGATCCACACGGGGCCGTCTGCCGGCACGGTTTCTGAACGAACCCTAGTATGTTGCGTCGCCCGGCCGCTTTTCCTTAGCGGGGGCGCTAGTTGCCTTTTTCACGAGTAATGGTTCGTTGAGTTTTCCGGCCGGCTTTGTAAAATATTTGTTGTCTACTTCCATATTGCGTTTACAGTAATTTTAAACAGTGATTTTAAACTTGGAATTAAAGATTTCATAAAGTACAAACAAAATATTCTTTTCGTGACCTCCCAACTGAGTTGCCGACCGCGAAAATGGCGCCCACGTGGTTTTGTGCTTTGTGATTTTTCGGATGCTCGCGGATATTTACAAACTGGCTGGACTCGGAAGTTTACTCTTCGAAGCTGGTTCTGAATGGTGCAGATTTCTTCATAGTTCGTTTCGTACCTACGTGGTCGGTACTCAAACATGCCGAAGACTCGATCGCACCAGGATGCCGGTGGCAATGATGATGATGTTGATGAAACACAGAATCCGAGCGGACATCAACATGAACCTACAGGAGGGAATGTTACAATGTCTAGCCAAGATCTGACGTCGTTGCTTGCTACGCTGCAACAGTCTCAACATCAGTTTTACCAAGAAGTTTTGCGGGAAGTGAGGTCTTCGACTCCAGTCATGTCTACCACTAGCGCTTCTATTGTGACGACTACACCTGCCAATTTCTCCGGATGTTTATCAAGATTTAGTGGAGGTCCCACAGAGTCTTTAGAAAATTTCATAGATGCAGTTGAGGCTTACAAGTCTTGCCTGAGCATAACAGATGACAATGCCCTCAGAGGAATCAGCATGCTTCTCAATGATAAGGCTGCAGTATGGTGGCAAGGAATAAAAGTCTCCACCAATACATGGAATGAGGCTCTGTTAAAGTTGAGAAGTGCTTTTGGGGAACGTCGACCACCATTCCGAATTTATCAGGACCTCTTTGCTCTGTCCCAAGGAGACGAGGTAACAGATTTGTTTATTTCCAAAGTGAGAGCACTTTTAGGAAAAATACCAAGAGGAGATCTTACTGAAAAAGTAGAACTTGATTTAGTGTTTGGACTACTTGACCATCGCATCAGGAAACGGTTGGACAGAGATCAGGTTAGGACTTTTGATGAGCTACTCACAAAAGCAAGGAGCATTGAAGACTCACAGCGAATCATAGATAAAAAGGGAAGAGAGTTTACCAACATACGCACTCCAACGGTTCTTCGATCAAACTCTTCTGGAGCTGCCACCGTCGTCGCGTCGTTGAAACTTCCCGCCCCCATCGTTGCGGACACTGCCAGTGGCAGCGTTAAGCTTCCTTGTGTCTCCGAGCCATCATCATCAAGTGAATCTAAACGTCCATACTGTGTGTACTGTAAACGGCTTGGTCATGTTCGAGATGAATGTGAAAAGTTAAAAGCACGTAATAACAATAAAAGTGAGCCTGTGAAGTGTTATGGGTGCGGTACCCCTAATGTGATTAAGTCAAAGTGCACCAAGTGTAAGCCTTCAGATAACCAAGGGCAAGCGTTCTACTCACTAGAGACTGGTAAGATCAAACCAAATTATTTGAATGTCGTTGCATGTGATGCTTGCAAATTTCAAACTTGTGTTTATGTCAATGCAAGATCTGACTACACTTTGCCCTTTCCAGATATTGAGGCTGGTCACAAATGTTTGACCATGTTAACTGATTCCAAGGCTTGTGTATCTTTACCTCCATCTGAGGAAAGTGTTGGTCAGACCTTCCATTCACCAATTGAATCCAGTGGTTGTCAACCAAAAAAGTTCAGTGGTTCTCAACCTCAAGTTTTAAGTCGAACCAGTAACTGTAAAAATTTTGTGATGATTGATGGGAACAGTGAATGTCCAGGTTTTTCTCAACTGCCCTCATATCCCAGTGGTTCTCAACCTCAAATTTTAAGTCGAACCAGTAACTGTAAAAATTTTGTGATGCTTGATGGGAACAGTGAATGTCCAGGTTTTTCTCAACTGTCCTCATATCCCAATGGTTCTCAACCTGAAATTGTAGATCAGGCCAATGATTGTAAAAGTTTTTTGATGTTTGATGAGAACAATGAATGCCAAAGTTTTTCTCAACTGTCCCAAAATCCCAATGGTTCTCAACAACATGGGCCCAGCGTTTCTCAACCTAAAATGTTAAGTCAGAACAGTAGTAGTAAAACAAATGTAGTGTCCGATGAAACCAGTGGTTGTCAAAGTTTATCTCACCTGTCCCAAAATGTGTGCGTATCTCAACGACCAATTCTCAACGTTTCAATTGTCAATGAAAACGGAATTGCTTTAGTTGACTCTGCGGCTAAGGGCTGTGTTGCTGGTCATACCCTGTATAATTTGTTACAAAGAAAGCGACATCCCTTTCACCCAATCACACAAGTTGTTAAGCTGGCTGACGGAATTAGTAGGAAAATGGATCTTTTGACCACTGAAGTTCAGGTCACGGTGAGACACAAGACGGAGTTGGTAAAATTTTTAATTTTTCCGGATTCAATTAGTAATGAAACATTACTCGGTATAGATTTCTTGCAAAAGTTTAAAATATCGATAAACTTTGGTGAATCTTTTTGGAACTTTGCTGAAAACTCAAATGAAAAGTTTGTTTTAAAATATGAAACGAAAAAAAATTTTAATAAAATTTCTTGTGCTGCTGTTGCAAATGTTTTAAGGTCTGATGAGGCGACCTCTATCACGGACTGTCAGCGCGAAAAACTTTCCCGCCTTTTATTAGATAACGATGATATCTTTCAGCCAGGGGGAGCTCCAACGCCGTTCGCTGAGCACCGGATTGATACAGGTGACCATCCTCCTATTGCTATTCCTCCCTATCGGGTAAATCCGGTTAAGAGGGAAATCATGCAGGCTGAAATTGGCAAGATGCTGGCAGATGATATCATAGAGGAGTGCGAGTCAGCCTGGGCGTCTCCTGCACTCCTGGTTCCTAAGAAAAATGGCAAAGTACGTTTCTGCGTTGATTATCGTAGGCTCAATGCAGTGACAAAGACCGACGTGTATCCCATGCCACTCATTGATGAATTGTTACAGTCTACTAAGAAAGGTTGCATCATGAGTACCTTAGATATGCGAAGTGGATTCTGGCAGGTTGCGGTCCGCGAGTCTGATCGTGACAAGACAGCTTTTTCGTCGCCGTGCGGTGCTTACCGCTTTAAGCGCATGCCTTTCGGCTTAAAAAACTCGCCTTCGACGTTCCAACGTCTCATCGACAGGCTGCGCTCCGACCCTTCGTTAAAGGATATGACCCTTCTTGCATACCAGGATGATCTACTCGTAATAAGTGACACTTTCGAAAGTCACGTCGCTGATCTTCGCGCTGTTTTTGACAGGTTGCGCACGTTTAACTTACGTGCTAATCGAGAAAAGTGCGTGTTTGCTCGCCAACAAGTAAAATATCTCGGTCATATCATTTCCCAGGATGGAATTTTCCCTGATGCCGATAAAGTCCGAGCAGTCGTTGACATGGTAGCACCAAGAACCCTGCGTCACTTGCGAACTTTTCTCCAGACTTGTTCTTGGTTTAGGAAGTTTATTCCCAGTTTTTCCTCAGTCGCTGAGCCACTTACTCGCTTACTGAAGAAAAACCAACCATGGACATGGAATGCGGAGCAAGAAGGCGCGTTTAAGGAACTGAAAAATCGCCTTACCTCAACGCCTATTCTAACGCAGGCTGATTTCAACAAACCTTTTGTCCTCAGAACGGATGCCAGTAGTTATGCGCTCGGCGCTGTTTTGCTACAAGGTGAAGGAAAAGACGAGCGCCCAATTGAGTACGCTAGCCGTCTCCTCAATCCAGCCGAGCGAAATTATAGCACAACAGAGCGCGAGGCACTCGCCGTCGTGTGGGCTGTGGAACGTTTCAGAGGTTACATTGAGGGACAACCAGTCGTAGTCGCTAGTGATCACCAGCCCTTAAAATGGCTTCTCACCTTGAAATCACCGTCGGGTAGGCTGGTCCGTTGGGCTCTCAAGTTACAGTCGTTCAACATACAATTTGAGTATACCCCAGGAAAAACTAACGTCGTTGCAGATACTCTCAGCCGCCCACCTTGCAAGGAAGAGGAGAAGGAACAATGTGGTATCTGCACAGTTACTGTTGACTTACCTTCTAGAAGTCCCTCGGAGTTACGGGTTGCGCAGCTTGATGACCCAGAGTTGAAAAAAATTGTCAATGAACTGGAATTTTCCTCTGACCCCTTTTTCCATCGAAGCGAAACGTTGGTCCGAAAGAGGTTATTTTATGCAACAAGGGGTTCTGTATAGGTACAATCCCGACGTCGATAATGAGGAGCCGCAGTTAGTCGTTCCTGTTAGTCTTCGTCTCGAGATTTTAAAAGAGTGTCACGATTCCGCCGTTGCTGGTCATCATGGCGTTGACAGGACGTTTCAAAGACTGGCGCATTGTTTCTGTTTCCCAGGAATGCGTCGAGCTGTCAAAGAGTACGTTAAAACCTGCGTTACCTGCCAACGCTATAAAGCGTCTAACGAAAAGAAACATGGTTTATTGCAGACGCCGGTATTGCACCAGCGAGGTGAAGTACTGGCCATAGATTTGTTTGGTCCTCTTCCAGCGGGGAAAAATGGAGAGAAGTGGATACTGTTGGTGGAAGACACGGCGACTCGTTGGGTTGAGCTCTATGCGCTAAAAGAAGCTAGCTCTGAGAATTGTGCTCGGATCTTGATTGAGGAGTATTTCCTGCGTTACGGACTACCTCGTCGCGTTGTTTCAGATAACGGTGTCCAGTTTGTTTCAGCGGTTATGCAACAGTGCATGTTCATCTTAGGGATTAAACAAGAGTTGTTGCCATATTACCATCCTGAGGGTAACCCAGCTGAAAGAAAGAATAGGGATCTCAAAGTACAGCTTGCGCAGTTGGTCAACACACAGCACAATTTGTGGCCGGAATTTCTGAGTTCCGTCAGGTTTGCCATGAATTCAGCGGTGTGTCAAACAACTGGCGTTTCACCAGCGTTTCTTACCTTCGCAAGGGAACTCCGCTCGCCAGTTAACGCTGAGTATGACATTCGAGCAGTTCTAAGCAAGGATAATTTCGTCCCTCAGATAACGCCCTACTTGAAGAAATTCCTTGATAATCTTGTTTCAGTGAGAGACCGAGTAGCGGTTCAACAAGATAGGAGAAAAGATTGCGCTGATAAGGATCGGAAACATGAGGAATTCAACGTCGGTGACCAAGTTCTATTGAAGTCACATGTTTTGAGTAACACTGCCAAAAATATTTCGGTTAAGTTTGTTCCGAAACGTGATGGCCCTTATCTGGTAGTCAAGCGTGTCAGTCCGACTGCTTATTTAGTCTCGCAGTTGCAGAATCCTGAGAATGTTCTGGGTAAGTTTCATGTTTCAGAGCTTAATCGTTTTCATGTTAGGGATGGTTCTTCTCATGAACCGGTGAATCCTAAACGTAATAGAGGTCGTCCTCGTCACCGCGAACGTTCTAATAGCTCAGAGGAGCAGCGTCCTAATTCCGACAGTCAGCGAGTCCTTGAGCGAGGTCGCTCTCAAGAACTCGAGGGGGAGGGTATAGCGTGTGACATAGCCCTTAGACCCCAGCGATCCACACGGGGCCGTCTGCCGGCACGGTTTCTGAACGAACCCTAGTATGTTGCGTCGCCCGGCCGCTTTTCCTTAGCGGGGGCGCTAGTTGCCTTTTTCACGAGTAATGGTTCGTTGAGTTTTCCGGCCGGCTTTGTAAAATATTTGTTGTCTACTTCCATATTGCGTTTACAGTAATTTCAAACAGTGATTTTAAACTTGGAATTAAAGATTTCATAAAGTACAAACAAAATATTCTTTTCGTGACCTCCCAACTGAGTTGCCGACCGCGAAAAAACTAAATTTAACGTTGATTATTCATACAAAATAAATAACAATTGCATTAACAGGTGACTGTTAATATGGAATTGTTTAGTACCTATCTGCCGACAGACATATTTTGTTTGAGTGCATTGACAGTCTACCTCTACTCTACTGAATTCTTAGTACCTAGGTACTTATATGAAACAGATGTAAAAATAGCCAAATCGATAATCAATCATCTTAAAACAACAGGAAGTCAAACGATAACATAAATCACTGTGTGTACACATAACTAACGAACCAAACGTAAAGAATGGAGAATACTGAAACTGAAATAGATGAACCTTCTACTCCTACCACACCTACTAAACCACTGCCTCAGCCACCTGATAAAATGAGAAGGCGTTTGGTAAGATAAAAAATCATCCTTCAAAACCATTATAAAATTATTGTTACGTAATTATATTATTCATGTTTAGAATTTCAGTTGTACCTTCCTATCAATAAAGTACTTCATTTAAAACAAACATCATATGTAGGTAGTGTTTCAGAATTCACTTCACAAATAAACATTGAATGTTCATTTTAAGGTTTTTCGCTACATCCAATAATGCTGTAGAGTCGCCATCAGAGAACATTTCAACATTTTAAAATCATGACCTGTTAAAGTTATCGGTGAGTATATGTATATCCCTATTATAGCTACTTACCTTACCTATACCTCTAGGTTAGCCATTTAATGAGTAAGAAATTTTTTACTAAAGAAAAACACGACAATTATTTTAGGTGTGGTGTCAGGTGAGGCGAGGGAGTTATTTAGATAGAAACAATATTTATATCGTTGATTTATAGAACACACCACAGCTTAAAATTATTTAGGTATACTTGACCAAAATTATATAGGTAGGTACTTCTTAGCTTGGCAAGAGTATGATGAGTATTTCAAAAAGGTAAGATTATTATATTAGGTGTTTTATAATATGATGGTAAATAAGATAAAATGCATATCATTCCACGCAGCTAAACGCCGAAGCAAATCTATCGGTCGTTCATTACATATTATACCACCATCAATGCAATATGAGTCTTCTTGGCAAACGCAACGGCCACAGTGCCCAGTTGAAGCAAAATGCCACACTTATTTTGGCCTGCCAATTTAAACCTCAGACAGTATAGATAGGTAGTCTGCTAATAGCTTTCATCTTACACATGTATCGTTGCATTAAACTCGAAGATGACTGAATTTTTAAAGCTTCGTGCAAATTTTGTACTGTGATTTTTCGCCCCATTCTTTATAGTGTGCTTTTCAGAGGTGGTAATTTTCATTTGAGTGTTCAGTGGCTTAGAAATAGTGTAACAAGCATCTTGTTTTTGACCCAGTTGTGAGATAATTATCCAACCATGGATTCGTGGGGATTGCTAAACGTGGACAACATTGCAATCAGGGATGATGGGGGTTCAAGTTTTCGCCGTAAGCAGCAAATGGTAGGTGTCTAATAACTAACAGCTGCAAAATCTGTCATATTCAATGGTACACGTTACTACACACTCATAGTTATTTACCAAAGGATTTATATTTATGTTGTATCTGATGTTCAATATAATTTAATGGCGCGATAAAGTTTTATCGACGATCTTACCTAAAGCTTGAGAAAATTTCCAATAAGTGTATTGATCTCATTAATCATTTTGAATAGAGGTAAATGTAGTGTTCCAGAACATTTATATGTAGGTATGCCTAAAACAGGTCATTAAAATTTAGAAACCAACCTGCCTAATCTAGACATTCAAACATGAGAATAGTAATCCGTAGGTAGGTACGCATGTAATGAATTTTTTTGTGTGCAATGTCTACACATTTAGAATCACGTATTTTGAGTCATGTAAAATTAATAATCACCGCAATTTTATGTCAGCTGGAGTCTTCAGCACATGTTTATCGTTTATCTAAAGAAAATATACAAATACAAAACGCCTATCATTTGTTGACTGCTTTATGCACATTCTCACGACGACATCAACCTATTTTAGAACCATGAATGATGAAATTACCCTAGTGGCTGATGATCTTGCTGTTTACAGCTACAAATAAACATAAAAATAAAGTTCATTGAAGGTTAAAAAGCAAATTCTTCGTAGTTCTTTCAGTAATATAAATACGAGAAAATATTTTGAAATACCCATTCAAACACTGAAAGAGATGAGTCATTATTATTACAGGAAATGCTACATTCTTTAATAAGAACAATAGTTGGGTAAGATTAGAATGCAGACAAAATAATCATTAATCAATGGTAATAAATTTCATGAGTAGTAAGCTACCTAGTATTATAATTTGTCAGTTGGGATGGGATTAATAATGTAGGTACCTGCATGTGTAATGTATGGATAGTTGTATTGTATCTAGGTATCTGCATAGGTATGTACGTACCTAACTGGGTTTACTCAGAATAAAAATGAGCTTATTAACATTCCATTAAATAAAATGCTCAGCACGTTCAAATTGTCTTTTTTTTCTCATTCACTCACTTAACTATCACCATTCAAACTAAATGTAAATAAAATATTCTATAAGCCGTGTATATTTTTGTTACAATTTATAGTTTAAACATTGAGAAACCTCTATAATTTCTGAATTCTATTTGTAATAGTGTATTTTGTAAATTATTTGAACATTTTCGCTTATAAAGCTAAATATTTAACAGATTCCCAAAATATTTCACTACGCGCGTCTTCGTCCACTTCACTCCCAGATGTTTCCAAAATTAAACACAGCGCTCCATTTAATCGCTCGTGGCTTACAATCCGAGCGTATGAAGTAAATGATTTGCCAGTGATTTTTGAAAAAAATACGCTTTTCTTTGCTATTTGTTGTTTATTATAGTGTTTGTGGTATAATATGGACATTCCCACTGATGTTTGGGGCCAGCTGGCCCTGGAAGCCACCCAGGTCTATCTGACTGAAGGAGGTCAAGTCAGGAGTCCTTTCGCAGGCACGGTACTGTCTAGTATTATGTAAATTGTGATATTGTTATTGTAAATTGGAATTTAGTATGAGTAGCAATTACCGTAGGTACTGTTTTGTTTAAATAGGAAGCAATTATGTATTACGAGTACGTTTGAGTAAGTAAGGTAGGTAACTACTAAGAACGTGTTCATAGATGTAAAAATTCTTAAATGGCAGGTGGTGCGTGACCTGTATGGTAGGTAGGTACAGGATATAGGAAGGTATTACATTAGCAAGCACTCATTATCTTTCTTTATTATTTGTATAAGAAATACGAATGAAAATTTTGCACCGAACGTACCGATCATAATGAAAATTCAAAACAACTAACCTCCTAATCATCTAATCTAATCATAGCAACAATTCCGACATTAAAACACCTTCATGACACCGTTCTTGTAATATTTTTCAGACGATAGAAAAGCTACCTGATAAGGTCCTGTTGAATGTCTTTTCGTACTTATCACATCGGGAAATATGTCGTATGGCCACGGTATGCAGAAGATGGCGTTTGGTTGCTTACGACACCCGCCTCTGGACCCATGTCAGTCTGCGACCTGAAATATCTGGACTACATGTTGGTACGTGTTTATTCTCTTTCAATATACATTTTTAAACAATGTTTTTTTCATGGACAATTTATTTGGAAATTGAATGCATAATTTTACCTAAAAACTAAGGAAATGTATTAATCATGGCAAGGTTTTTATGGTCAAATTAGCGCCATTTCAAAACGTAAAAAATATAACTCATTCATTAACTTGCGCTTCCTTTAATTTACTTATAGAACGTTTATACGACAAGGAATAGTTACAAATTAGATTTATTAGTATTTATTAAACTGAAACAATTGAAACTTAACTGCAAATTAACAAACACAGAAAATATTTTGACTGATTTTAAAAAAACGACAGCCAAAAGAACTCAAAATAGTTGTACTTTCTAAGTTTTTCGTGACATAGATACAAGTACTTATCCATAAAAATCGGTCCTTGATTGACGGAGAGCTCGACAAACACACACACATACACAAATACATACAGCCAAACATAAAATATCTAGGCAGATACCTAATCTACATACCTACCTGCAGAAAAACCGTCAGCGGATCAATTAATGTAGTAAAACATTTAAAACTCGGCTTATTTTTGTTACTTCCAGGTTCCTTGGAATCGCTATTGGCGCTCATCTCCATCCGATTCGGCCCCTCTCTGCGGTATATCGAGCTTCCCATCGAGTTGATCACGCACACCGTTCTGCATGAATTGGCGGCAAAATGCCCCAATCTGACGCATATGCTGCTAGATTTTAGTACTGGTAAGATTGTCTATGGATCACAGGGGCCCCAAACGATGTTTCTGATTCGTTTTCCTGCAAACTAGTGCAATGCAAACCCTTATCAAACTTACGTAAGATTAGCAATAATTTGCACTAAAACAGTACAATTTTGTTATAAATGTACTGTTTTCAAATTATTGTGTGCAAATTATTCATCGATATAATATCGATGACGAAAATTAATCAAAAAATTAGATGTTCGACTTTATGAGTAGATAGATAGTAGATATACCTATACGCGCCCAGGGACCGAATGTGCTAGGGTGCTGAGTGTGCCCACCGTCTGATATTGTAATTAAATAAGATAAATGTAGTGATTTTTGGTAAGACCGATGAAATCTACCAGTGCCTAAAAACCTATTCGGATACTTATTCAGTATACAATCAAAAAAATTGCTTCTTAATGCTATTATTCCATGAATCAATATTTTAAATGATAAATGTTAGTAAGAAATGAAAACTTTTATGGTTTTTATTTTTATATACTATGCAAAATCATCAAACTCAAAAAGGTTAAGTAATCTACTTATTTTATAAAATACCCGCCCGGCTTTGCACAGGTGCAAATGCATGTATAAATTGTATGATATACATATAAACCTTAAAACTTTTGAAATCAAAAAGGTAAATATACCGATTTAAATGACTTTAGCATATAAACCTTCCTCTTGAATCACTCTATCCATAAAAAACGGCAAAAAATCAAAATCTGTAATGATACTATGTAGTGAAGATTGTATCTTATTTCCATTCCAGCTATGCAGCTGCACGACTTCTCAGAAATGCAGGCGTTCCCCACCAAGCTGCGGTACCTGTGCATCTGTCTGTCTGAGGTGATCTTCATGGAAGGCTTCATGAGGAAGATCTACAATTTCATCAATGGACTCGAGATCCTGCATCTTATTGGTGAGGAACTCAATAGACAGGGAACGGGAATCGCACCGACCTACTCGTAGTAAGGCTACCACGCTATTGTATATATTAATATTATAAAGAAGAAATGTTTGATATTTTGTTTGTTAGGCTCCGAACTACTGGACCGATTTGAAAAATTCTTCACCGTTGGGAAGCTACACTATCCCCGGTGAACATAGGCTATATTATATTTTCAAAAAAGTTAGGGATCCTTACTAAAACTCTAATAAGGTAACCCCCAAAAAAAGGCGAAATTCGAGTTTAACGCGGGTGAAACCGCGGGGAACAGCTAGTTACTTTATGTGTTAACTTGTGTAACATGTGTTAATTTTATCGCGAATAACGTGTTAAGGCGCATTTTATAGTGAATAGCGCCTTTACACGCGTTATTCGCCTTAAATAGCGTAATAACGCTGATAACGCGCGTTACGTTATGTATTAAATAGCGTAGTAGCCTTGCTGCATGGCTTCAGCCAATATACTGGGCTGGTTGAATAATATCCGTGACTTTTCCAGATATTTATTTTCCTTTGGGTGAAATAATGCAATATTATAGTTTCTTTTCAAAATAGTGATGTGAAATGCAAATCATTCGAATCGAAAAATATCAAGACTATGATCTGCTTCGATATTCATCGGGGTGTCTATGAAATTCGAACAAAAAAAATAAACGCGTGGATACGTCGACGTGCTGATTTTCTTTGTTCAATATTTCCTTTTTGTTGAATTATTATTTGTTATTATTATTGTTTTTTTTGTGTTAGTATTTAAACGACTTTAGTATTAATTGTGTATGACATGTCATTATATTCAATTTTGTACATGCGGACCTTCCGCACGTACAAAATTTCAGATACAATTCTATTATTGTGAATGAATAAAGATTATGAATTACTATGGTAGGTAGGTCTTTAAAGTACATGTAACTAACTATGATCGCTTTTAATATAAGTAGGAATCTAAAGCATGATTGCTCATATAAATTTTATAGGTCTAATCAAAACGCGTTGTTGCTATTTACTTCCTGCAGGCGGTTTAAGTTTTACAATAAATCAAATACAAAAATACTTTATTGTATACCAGATGCGGATCATTACAAAAACGACATTACATGCGATAAGTAGAATGACCGGCCTTATCACTTAGAAGTTTTATTCCACGACAAAACAAAACCGCCAGTCGTTTGCTCCACCTGTCATCATTTTCAATCAATATAATTTATTTATCTCTCCTGGCAAACATAGTTTAGGATGCCCTCTCATAGTGGACTAGTATGGGCTGATGATGATAATGTTATCTGCAGGAACCTACGAGAAGATAGAAGAAGAGGAGGAAGAGATCTACGAAGTAATCAACGTCCACAAGCTGAAGTCAGCGACGCCTAACCTCCGCGTCATCAATCTGTACGGCATCAACTTTGTGGACGACTCGCATATTGATGCCTTCAGTTCTAACTGTATTCAGGTAGGAATGAATGAATGAAGGAATACTTTATTGCACTTAAAACTATAAAATAACACCTTATATCTAAATATTACGTTTTAAAAGTACAATAGGCGGCCTTACTCCCAGGCAACTTAGTAGTGGTAGGTACGGGAACGGGAACTATGGAGTTGATAGATAGATTATTTATTAATACAAAAAGGTTAGGTACATAATTTAGTTATTAGTGCCTTAAAGCCTATGCTAAGTTGATTCAGCCTACAAAAGTAGGTAAGTTATTTACCTACCTACCTGTGCTACCTATGTGTAAGTAGATAAATTTGGTGATAAGTTCATGAACAAGGAACTTACCTACCAAATATTTTTATAATAAATATTTCTAAAATCATGCGATCGGATCGGAACACATCATTATAAGTTCTATTTAACACTTTGACTGCGGTTTTTTTTTGACGACTGCGATCTTTTTTTTTACCTAAAAAATTCGTGCTGCCGCTCTACACAGCGGTTGTGTTGCGCCGCACATGCGTTTCGTTCGAAAAATATTACAGCTCTGCTGAGTCACAAAGATCTGTATTTTCTTAGCCGCTGCGCTAGTGTGCATTTTCGCAGATTAGTCACTTGTAGAAAACTCATACCGTGCGTTTTCAGCACTCAAAGTGTTAACGGGTATTGTAACTTTTTATTGTTAAACCAACCAATTGTGTAACGAGGTACCTCAAGTTACAAACAAACTTGCCCCGCTTCCCACAGGCGGTAGCTCCAGTATTCCAGACATCCCATGACCACGATAGTGTGTAAACCTGTTGAAACGTTGTTAAAAATAGGTAAATAAACGCGATAAATACAACTTATAATTAAGTTAATTAGGTACCGAAACCATGCCATGCTAGTGCATCTCCAAGTCCACTGATCATCACGATTAAGTCTATACTATCGTTAAAGTATCGAGACGATCTCATTTATGTAGTTCCCTGTCCGTACGATAGAGGCACTGCTGTTTGTTGAAGGAGCCAGTAACGATGTATATAGATAACGATCCGTTTCAGCTGGAGTGCCTCGCCGTGAACTACTGCAACAAGGTGACGGGGTCTACCATGAAGACGCTGTTCCAACGCTCGCGGCGACTCACCTGTCTGCTCATGAGTGGATGCAGTAGGTAGCCTTTTTAAAAGCCATTTGGGCGTACACTTATTGTACTCATACCAGTTTCTGCACACGGGTTGTTTAAATATGGAAACGTTTTAAGGTTATGTCTATCCCATGAAACTGATAAGTATATGGTATAAAAAATACCTAGGCTATGTTTTATTCCAGGCGTAGAAATACCTGTATGCAAATTTTTCCCCATCCGCTAAGTAGTTTTGACGTGAGAGAAGTAACAAACATCCATCCATCATAAGTAAAGTAAACATGTTAATAATTGACATAATGGGTAGTGAAACAGTCAATACGAGTCCTTATACTCCTTTACATCTACTTCTATCTTAACATCCTTCTTTATACCTTTCGCATTTATAATTTTAGTCTGATTTATTATCTACTCATTGGGCTTAATTGTTCTTCCTAAGAAATGCCTACAGTTTTATTGTTAGCAAATTTTTAGAATGTTTGCTTTTTTGACAAAAAGATCGATCGCAATGCAACTAGCAGCAGACAGATGAATGAATGTCAGTTGAAACGCAACAGTATGGCCACCATATACCATATACCACGCTATTTAACACAACGTAACGTTCGTTATCACGCTAATTTTAGCGCGGATAACGCGTGTTAAGGCGCACTCGTGAAAAGGCGTTATTCGCGTTAAAATGCGTCTTAACACTACCGTAATAACGCTGATAATGCGAGTTACATTAAGTGTTAAATAGCGTGGTAGCCCCACAGGTTAAGAACGTAGGTACAGAAAGACCTTCAACCTTGCATTAGGTAGAGCACCGCGCCGCGCCACCCCATCATTATATTATTATTCAAAGGGTCCACGCTACAGCTTACACTCCTCTTCCGAGTCTGGTCCATCAATCTGCTAAACTGTGGCTTTGAAACCTCCACAGACCTCCAGTCCGAGCACGTGATGCAAGTAGAATGGGACAAGTCATCCGTCCAGGAACTAGACGTGACGGCCACAGACTTGTCGTCAGAATGTCTGGTCGACATGCTGACGCGCATCCCATCGCTGCGCTTCTTGAGCGCCGGCCAGATCAACGGGTTCAATGACACTGTGCTCAAGGCTTGGTCTGAGTCAGGGAACGCCAGGTATCTAGAAGGACAGGGAACGTCAGGTTTAAACGTGGCGTTCCTTGTCCTTATGTTTATAGACAGGAGCCAGGAATTGCCAGGAATCTACTGACAACTAATACTTCGATCGACCGTGTAAGGTTAATTTGGTCGTTGGATAGATAGATAATCTTTGTATCTGCCACATAAAGGAAAACAATAAATAGAGAAATGCAGAGAACTGCGGAAGGGTAATGTGACTCTCCTTTCTTTATTGAAATATACCTACTTATCTGTCAGTAAACCCCGCTTCTTAGGTAGGTACTCAAATTTCATCGATTTTGTCTAGTGTATAATATGTCCAAAATGTATAAGCTCAAAATGAGGTCGCATTTACACAGCAGTTCGGTTTTTGCAGTACTGTTATTTATTTCAACTGCATCCGGAATACTGGCAGGTGTCACCGTGTGTGAATTCGCTCCTGCAATTCGGTAGGTACATAAGCCGTGACAAAAAAAACGGATGCTGTGTGAACGCCTTTGCTCTAGAGACACGGACAGTATTCTCTTGTACAATTACATACCGCCATGACGAAAAAAAAGGGATACTATATGATTACGCCCTTGTTCTAGAGACACGGTTGTGATATGGTTTTCTGTAACGCGTGTAATTTAATTTCAGGAACCTAGTAGCTTTAGACCTGGACTCGTCGGACAACATAACAGACGAGGGCCTGCACCGCTTCCTGTCGCGGCACGGCACGCAGCTGTGGGGGCTCGTCATGAGCGGCATGCCGCACATCACGGACCAGCTGTGGCAGAGCGTGCTCCAGCTGCTGACTAATTCCAAGTAAGATATATTTATTAATTTAAAGTATTAGTAACTAGCTGACCCAGCGAACTTCGTACCGCCTAACAGTCAATGTTTGACAGTTAAAACACGTACCTTCGTTAAAACAGCGTACAGTACAACGGCCGTAGTTTATTTTCTACCAAAAAGAGTAGAAATTAAACGAGGGCGCTACAGGCTGTCATTAAGATGGAAAGCCGAATAGGTAGGTACTACGACGCAAACGGCCTTGATCTTTGGGTTTACTGGTACAGGTACAATTTACAAATTATAGCCCAGTCACAATATCTGTGGGCCTCGCCACAGTACATCTATTACCTATACTGAGGCCTCGCGCTATGCAAAATGTTTGGCGCGAGGTGCACAGATATTATGACCGAATATTACTATTATTTAATCGGGGTCGTGGCCAAACTTATTTGGGTAGGTACCTATGAGGAATAATTTTTAACTCTACCGTTGACTCCGACATGAGGGTAAGACCTGTATTAACCCAAGTTTTATCTTCAGGATCCTGATCATGGGCACACACGAGCGTCTTGGAGTCAACATCCACGTTGACCAGGTAACTTAACAACATCTACACACATCTACCATAACCATCTTAACACGCATTTTAACAGGTTCAAAGTTTAAACCCATTTAATGTCTAACTGAATACAAGCGAAACCATACTAATTGATTTGATCGTATTGTAATGTTCGCAAAATCAATAAAATTAAAGAAAATAAAATGTATTTATTGGTCCTCAATAAAGTACCTAGATACCTTATAATATCCCATTTTAAATGACTTTTGTGAAAAAATATCCAGTTCTTAATTGTCTCCGAATAAGTGACTCCTAAGCAGAGAACCAATTGGATATATCTCAGCATAATGTTGATCCACAGGAAGTAATTAAATATAATGTATTTTAAGCTTTATGGATTTGCAATTTTATTTGCAAATTATGATGATGTCATCATAATCTAACAATCCTATTGGCTATTTCCCCCTTTATAGCTCTAATAAAGTTCATTGATTTAACCTCCATTATTTTTAGCTAATGGACGGCATAGCCAACAACTGCCCGAACCTAGAGCGTCTCGAACTGCGCTGGGACCCCGAGAACTTGCGCTTCAGCGACAAGAGTCAGAAGGCGATCGACATACTGCGCGTCAAGTGCTTGAAGCTAAGGTGCCTCGTGCTCAGGTGAGTTCAAGATAGTTAGTCTTTATTTGCAGCTTCAACGACAAGAGTAAGCCGATCGAAATACTGCGCGTCAAGTGCTTGAAGCTAAGGTGCCTCGTGTCAGGTGAATTCTAGATAGTAAGTCTTTATTTGCAGCTTCAGCGACAGGAGTAAGCCGATCGAAATACTGCGCGTCAAGTGCTTGAAGCTAAGGTGCCTCGTGCTCAGGTGAGTTCAAGATAGTTAGTCTTTATTTGCAGCTTCAACGACAAGAGTAAGCCGATCGAAATACTGCGCGTCAAGTGCTTGAAGCTAAGGTGCCTCGTGCTCAGGTGAGTTCAAGATAGTTAGTCTTTATTTGCAGCTTCAACGACAAGAGTAAGCCGATCGAAATACTGCGCGTCAAGTGCTTGAAGCTAAGGTGCCTCGTGTCAGGTGAATTCTAGATAGTAAGTCTTTATTTGCAGCTTCAGCGACAGGAGTCAGAAGGCGATCGACATACTGCACGTCAAGTGCTTGAAGCTAAGGTGCCTCGTGCTCAGGTAAGTTCTAGAAAATGTTTACTTGCAGCTTCAAGGTCGTAGAGAAAACAGCTGCTATATTCCAAGGTCTTTCATAAAGGTCTATAATTATTAAATTTTATTGGACTACTAAGTTTTGCTTTAAAAAGATCAATACAAACTGAACATCCACGTTTATTTAGCACACTTAAATATCGAGAAATTCATAGTAAATATCCCGTTAGAAGTTATGAACAAAATATATTAGTTTGTTTGGCCATCTTTGGGCCTGATAAAAATACATTTTAGATACAAGAAGCCACGCAATAAAGTTCATTTCAGCGTGTAAATTTCCGTCGGAGCGCTAAATTGTCTTTCCGCGTTGAAATAGATGGCATCTCTTTCTACACTATGCAAACTGAGCGATACACCAGACTCAGAGAGATAGCTAACGCGCTTACAGTGTGTAAAATCACTATTATAGCGAGACTTCAGATTCAGAAAGATAGCTAACGCGCTTACAGTGTAAAACTACTAGTTTTAGTGAACGTAACGGGCCTACTTAAAGCAGTGTTTCACTGGGTTGACCAATGAAGTAGGTATTCTAATTACTAAAGTAACCTCATTGGAGTTGATTCAGTCCCGCCTATTCTTTATTGGATTTCATAATGAATCTAATGCAGCTGGCCTATTGTTCGAAGAAATAAACTAACTCGTTTCAGTAACGCGCCTAGATTCAATAGTTTTTAGACCTTGACCTGAAAAGGCAATATAAATTACGTAGTTGCGAACAAAAAGTACCTTTCTGGGTATTTTATGTGAGCATGAAAATTGTTTTAATAAAGTGCGTGCCTCAGCCTTCACTATCTAATGGGGTAATATAATATCTAAGAAATCAAATAGTATAAAAATTTCGACATGACTGCAATTTATTTGGAACATTCCCCTGCTCCCTAGGACGGGGATCGTTCTCCAGGGTAGAATAGACACGAACATTGCGTAAATTATTCAAATTGAAGGGATGAATTTCAAATAATTTAGGTACGCATTCGATGACAAAGTGACGTAATTATTTTTTCTTCTACCCGAGATAACAATCCCTGTGAATGCGATACCTAACCAAATTGCGTCTCAATGTGAAGCAATGACTCGAAAACTTTGGGACTTCCTTCGAATTCTAGCGCCGTTAGCTCCATCTACAGGGGAAACATTCGTCGAAGACGAAACATTTTCGAGATTATATTATTCTTCTGAAAAATGTTTTTTGGTAAGGTTAATTTTTGGTCCTTATAGCTTTGTTACAGAGTGGCTCGAAGGACCAAAAGGGTTCAAGTTAGGACTGATCTAGCTCTCTTTATTGTTTCAGCGATGGGCGTTACTACGAGATAGTGAAAGCTAATTTCGAGCGAGCCGACCGCACCACCGTCGTCAGAACATCAACCAACTGTCAATGCTCCAACTATTATTTACTTTCTAATTATAAGGATCTGATATTCAATTAGATCAGAATATGATTTAGATTTTTGCAACAGAAGAGCTTTAGTGTGCCAGTTATTTATACTAAAATTATGCAATTTATAATGGGGGTATCGGTAATAAGTAATTGTATGAAAGCTTGTCGTTTTGACGTGCTTTACTATGAATTTTTTAAAAGGTACCATGTAAAAATACTATCTCATCTTTGAATTATTTTATATATTATTTCAGAGGCCTGTTATTGACATGTGTAGGAATTAGTTATACATGAGACAAGATGGGGGGTAGTCTAAACCGTTTTATTTTAATTTTAAATCATTTACAATCAACTTGCTATTATTTAAAAAGAAATATCGCCATAGAATTTGGCAAAGCATTATATTTAAGTAGTCAGACAATTCTTCTACAAGTTATTTTAATGCTACACTATTAAGTAAATCCTGTACTATGCAACAATTATTAAACAATATATAGTACGAAAGTAAACCAAAACATAGTTGTTTAAAGTCTTATAAACTTAACTTTAAACATTTTTTATTTATAATATTGTTGTTTCAAATAAATAATGAAAACGATGTTTTGTTTAACTGTGGTCATACCCTAAGCCCGCTTGGTAAATTAGTACAAAATATTCCAAGATATCTTTCTAAAAATAAAACTTTATTTACAAGTTAGGATGAATTACGATTTTTATAATTTCTTTACCTTACAAATCCATTTGTAAATCACATAACGAGGGGTTTACAAATAGCTTCCATAATATAATTTTCATAAATCTAAATTTTTAGGACGTTCCAATATTTTATAAATAGTTTATTTTTTGGTAACTCGACAATACAATACATAAGACTTGGAATTTTCAAGTTATATCGTATCATTAGAGTAGATACCTACATAAAGCGACAAAAGAAGCATCCACATTACACAACTAAACTTAAATTAACGTCACACTGAAAAACCGTTCATCACAAGAGAGAAATTTAAACCTTAAATCACAGGTATAACGCTGATTTTAAAATTAATAAAAAAACACAATAAGTTACTATACAAACTCGAAAAATAAACCACTCAAATATGTCGAATAACTAAACGCGTAAAGTTTTTAGTCTATCTGGTCGAAATAATCATCAAATAGTCACCTGACACCTTCACCTAGGAGTAAGTCCGGTTCTTCTTCCAATAGCAGGTTCTGATTGTTACTATTCTCTTCATTACCGACCTCGGAGTTGTTGTCTTTATTCTCAGAGCTATCGGAGTCGATCTTGTAGAGGATATCGTGGCAAAGCGGACACCTGTCTTGCACATACAGCCATTTCCGCAAACAAACTCCGTGGAAGAAGTGATTGCACCGAGTGATCTTAGCTGAATGCATTTCCTGGTAGCAAATCGCGCAAACGTCATCTAAATTACTCAGCTGGTCAATTGACGCCTCCCTTAGAGAGTTTATCTTATTGACAGCTGTTCGTCTCTTCATAAACACCGACCAGCCGGCTCGCGCTTCGCACCAGATGTTGAAGTATGCATGAATACACATCATGACAGCTCTGATCGCTCCCCCAGATTCGAACAACAGTATCCATGCTCCGTTGAAGAACAGGAATATTCCGAAACAGAATTCAATTGTGTTTCCGAATGCTCGGATGTAGTAAACGTAGTCGTCTAACTGCTCCCAGAACGAGCTGCGGCAGGCGTCGATCAGAAATAATGAGTAGATTGCCAAACTTACGGTCACTTTCACGATAACTTCGATGCTAAATGCGCTAACAGCTAGGAGCCAGGTCGACACGGTATGCTGAGACCAGAGATAAGCGAGTAGAAATATTGGGAAGAATATCAGAAACGCACATACGCCCAAAGCTCTGACGTGTCTGTGTTTGCTCGGGTTGTGGGAAGCGCTTAGCGACATCAACATAGGGTTCACAATGTTGTGCAAAAAGTGCAGCAAAGCCGTGAATAGTAAGCAGAAGTTTCTACACAGTCGGATGAATCTTTTCTCCGGGTTAAGAGACGTCAATCCAGTCTGCAATGCGAGTATGTAGAAAAGGATCGCTGATACGGTTCCGATACTCTTGTCTTCCTCTTCGTCAGTCAGCAATATCCATTGGAAGAAGTTGCCGATGTAATGGCAAAAGAATGATATAACCGACGTCATACCCAAGACAGCTGTAATGGTCTCACAACCCGTTACTAGCAAAGACTTAGCCATCGAAGCGACTGACTGCACCGCCAGTAGGGTAGAAACCTTCGTCACTTCTTCCGTATCACCGTCATAGTTGTCCATTAAGAGCAATATTGTGTGCTCGGCTACACGCAATACCCAAAACACTCTCAGAACACACGGTACGTTCAATCGCATCCACTCAGTTTCGACGAGCGCGGACAGTCCGTAGTTGCTGACAAACAGCCTTCCGTGTTGGTATCCCGCGTATATTACTTGAATGATCTTATAAGTCGAAGTCCAGATGACGAATTTCACGAGCATCAGTGGCACTAGAGACGCGAACACCGGGGAATGACGGAGTAGATTAGGCGGAACCGGCAGCATGGCCAAAAACGAGGGAGCCATGAAGCTAACAGTCAGCATCTTTTGCACGCAGTTGTTTCTAGGCCCAAGGTGGACGTTCTTGAAGACAACAGACAGTACAAATTGTATGAAGAAGTTTTGCATAACCAGTACTCCTGGGCCATCGAGATCAAAGAGGTTTTTAATGTTTATGTTGAGCACATCTTCGAGGATGCTAGTGGAATGGTATGGGGAGGTGGCGACAGATGTGAGCGCTTGTATCTGCTTTATGGTGGAGACATTCGTCCAGTAGGAGACGAAGACAATGCCAACTGATGTCAGGTAGAGGTACACGATGATCAGATGCTTTGTGTAGAGCACGAACACGCAGAGTGATGATAGACATCCTGGAAAGAAGAAAGAATACCATAAGACACAGTCTCTATTTCTACCCAAGTAAGGCATGTAAAAATAAGCAATAACATCGTGTAAGTATCGAGTGACCATTAAGACATGCCCTAGACTAGATGTCCTATTGGTTGTTATACTGCTATTCTCTGGATTAGAGGTTTTGCGCGGAAAGTTACTAAATATGTATATACATACATTCTGATAGGTCTTTGACTGAAAAACAGCGCTGAATATAAAATGGTCAGTACGCGCAGAGCCAACCCCTATTTCGGCGCAGGATCATAGAGGTAGTCTTATTTTTTAAAATATCACCCATGACATGATAAATTCCTTTTGTTTATTCTATGGGTATTTTGCTACTGTGTCCAAATAAATGTTTTTTTCTATTCTGTTCTATGTTGGAAGAACGTGCATAATGTAAACACTTAATCAAGGTTTTCAGCTCCCAGAGTATTGCCCTACCTAGGGATTCTCTTTTGCGGTCATAAATAAGTTACGGTTTTATAAGAAAACCATCTTGGATATTGAACGAGGAATTGTGTACGTGTGTAGTTTATGATCGTCAGTCGGACAGCTGACCTTTGAAACCAGACAAACTCAAATACGTTTCCTTGAATACGAAATATAACAAGTATGTTTCGAGAATTATATCAGATTAGATAATCTAACGTGTATTCTTTATCATAAATGCGTGGCCGGCCAACCGTCGGCACAAACATAATAATATGCTTTGTTTGTACCTATTGTAATTAAGTTAATAACTTTTATCCACGGTTTGTCGTCCGATTCTAGGGGGACTTAAAGGGGACTCCACGAACCATGTAAGATTCGTTTATAAGTTATCGAATTAGATATTTAGAATTATTATTTCCTGGGTTAAAAACTAGGCTGTAGGTAAGTTATTCTAGATTTAGAATAACATCAATACAGAATTTAAGCTTAATCCGTTCAGCGTTTTTGGCGTCTAGAGGTTAAATATAATCTAGAGTTAAATATAAATATTGTTTGTTTGTTTATTATTAAGTCTATTTTAGTAATGAATAATAATATTAACTATATCTAGTACACACATATTTTTTTCGATATGATAATATTAGTAGGAACTAATATTATAAACGTCAAAGTTTGTAAGTATGGATGGATGGATGGATGTTTGTTACTCTTTCACGTAAAAACTACAGAATGGATTTTGATAAAACTTCACAATAATATAGCTTACATATCAGAATAACACATTTCATTGGCTACAATTCATAAAGATATATAGTACTAGTATATTAACCAAAACATATATCACCACGCGGGTGAAACCGCGGGGCGCAGCTAGTATATTATATTCGGGGCGTAGCTAGTATATTATATTTATAACAATTTTTTGTATGGTAATTTTAATTGGTATTGTGGTGTTTTATATGTGAAATAAATTTAAAAAAAACAAGTATTCGTTTTTTTTAGAAAGGACTATAATGCTGTTGACCGCTGATGGACATGACAGCGTTACCGGACTTTTGGCGGGCGCAGAAGGCGACTCCGCCGCCCGGTAAGATTAAGTTGGGGCAACACGCACAAGGGCCACCACTTAGGTGCGAGCCTCGGCTTGGGCTCATGCCAGATGCTGTAAGAGGATAAGGAGGTTTCGCCTAGGAATCCGCATCCGGCGGGGTCGATTTTTGGTTGGTGTAGTATGCGGAAGCGTTATTGTTGCGTTACCTCCAGGTTAGCGTCTGTGATTGGGTCAACTGGATAACCGAGAACGTGTCTCGGTCCACAGAAAAGAGAAATATCCATTGAACTTTCGTTTTAAGTCTGAAATGTAACCTCCTGGTCACATTTAATTCTGCCGGGGTTTCGCCCGCGTTCTATTTTCGAGACTAGAGTCTAAAGTAGCACTGAGTTATTCCAAATCTAGAACTACTTAAACGATTGTAAATCCACATTTACGAACTTAGTAAAGAGGTTGATTGGTAATTTGAATTAATGAATGCAATAAGTTATTCTATTCGTATGCGAGCGACCTCGCTTCTAAATTAATTCAACGGATCAAATTTTGTTCTAAACATTGCCCATCAGACTTTGACGACCGATGTGGCGCGGTGGGCGAAGGTCCGCCTGTGACGCAGGAGGTTGCGGGTTCGATTCCCGCCTCGGAACAATTGTGTGTACGATCTGCAGATATTTGTTCCGGGTGTTCTGTTTGTTTTCTACGTATAATAAAAAATATCTATCTATGTAATGTATTGTATTATGTATATCAGTTATCTAGCACCCATAACACAAGCTCTGCTCACCGTGGGGCTAGATAATGCTGTGGGAATTGTCTAGAATTATTTATTTATTATTATTTGACTCAGTTCTACTTGGCGGCTAATTTTATCTAAGCTGCATTATATATATTTTACAGGCTAAGTTAAAACGGTTTTACTAAAAACTAAACGAAAATCTTAGTCGTTGAGTCAAGGATATTTATCATCATATTTTCGATCCAAAATTTGTCCGAATTCATCATCGTATGTTAGTCCACACTCCACAGCTCGACATAGGCCTCCCCTAATAGCGCTTAAAGAAACCCAGGTTGTAACTGGTAAGTTTTATTTAAAGCAGCATTTGATCGTTCTGAATGGTGTTAACGTGACTTGTTTGTTACATTTAATTCAGTATATTAAATGAATGTTAAGGTCAACAGTGTGTATAAATCTTACATTCGCTAATATGTATATTGTATACAATTCTTGATTCAATTCAGTAGAGCAGATCTAACAATTTTAATTGCTTGAGAACGATTTATTGCTTTTGCATCTATTTAATCATAATCACACTATATGTACAATAAATCCGTATTTTTTATGGATGGACGTTTGTTATTTCCTTATTTCTTTAACACTTTGACTGCGATTTTTTTTCGACGACTGCGATCTTTTTTTTAACCTAAAAAATTCGTGCTGCCGCTCTACACAGCGGTTGTGTTGCGTTTCGTTCGAAAAATATTACAGCTGTGCTGTGAGTCACACAGATCTGTATTTTCTCAGCCGCTGCGCTAGTGTGGATTTACGCATATTAGTCACTTGTAGAAAACACATACCTGGTGATTTCAGCAGTCAAAGTGTTCAGTCAAAATTACTGAACGGATCGAACTGAAATTTAGGTTTGATTTGTATACAGTTTTTTCCAGGCTCGGAATAAAAGATAGGTTACAATTCATACCATTAATCAGTAACCTGGGATAGAAATAAACTTATTTATAACGTTAGAAACAACGCGCGTGAAGCAGCCAGCGGGCAAAAACTAGTTTTTTATAAGTTTATTGGTCTTTAAAAGTATGAAGGCTTAATAAATTTATTATAAAAATATTTAACACTTTGACTGCGGTTTTTTTTCGACGACTGCGATAATTTTTTTTTACCTAAAAAAATCGTGCTGCCGCTCTACACAGCGATTGTGTTGCGCCGCACATGCGTTTCGTTCGAAAAATATTACAGCTCTGCTGAGTCACAAAGATCTGTATTTTCTTAGCCGCTGCGCTAGTGTGGATTTTCGCAGATTAGTCACTTGTAGAAAACTAATACCGTGCGTTTTCAGCACTCAAAGTGTTAACTAATTGTTTGTTAAGTGTATAGGAATATGAGTTATCTATCAAGTACCAATAAAACAAGCTCTGCTTAGCTTGATGCTATATGTATATGATGCATGAACTGTCTAGCAATATTTATTAAATTAGAATAAAAAGAATGAAAGTGTATATGACGTGTATATGCCTAAAATCATGAACTGTCCAGCATTATGTATTAAATGACAATAATAAAGAATGAAAGTTAAATGACGTGTATATGCCCTGTCCAGCATTATTTATTAAAGTACAATAATAAAGAATGAAAGTGTATATGACGTGTATATGCCTAAAATCCTAAAACGTTAAATGAGGTGTATGTATATGCCCTGTCCAGCATTATTTATTAAAGTACAATAATAAAGAATGAAAGTGTATATGACGTGTATATGCCTAAAAGCATGAACTGTCCAGCATTAGATAGATAGATAGATAACACTTTATTACACCACACAAAACAGAAAATAATACAGAGATAAAAACTTAGAATAAAGGTACAAAGGGCGGCCTTATTATTAAAGTACAATAATAGTAGCATTATTTATTAAAGTACAATAATAAAGAATGAAAGTGTATATGCCTAAAAAGCGGTATTGAGTGGAAACAAGGACAATTGAAAAAGCTCAGCCGGCCTTTACTGGGTTAAAAGAACCAGTTCTCGTGACGTCGACATTCAGGGAAAGTGATGGAGCCAAGTATATTTTTTGTTTAAGAAACCACTTTCTGCGTTTTTATAGTCCTACATTTGTATTTTATGCAAGCGTTTTCTGTTTTGATTGTTGTATGAGGAGATGGTTCGTATTTTTAGAACGAGAGTATTGTGCTAACTCATGCTTAGTACAATTAAAGAATCATCGCAAATAGAACAAATACTTACTTACTTTTTTTTTATAAGTTAAACTCAATGTTGAATATTTTAGGAATCTGATTTTTTGCCATATTTCAATGAAATTAGTTTTTTTATACTAGTGCACTGCATGCGACTTCGCGCACGTTGTTTCTATGGAAGCGTTTTAAGATTATTTACATCCCATGGGAACTGATTTATGGGATAAAAAGTAGGCAACTCCAGGCCCCCAAAACTACCTGTATAAAAAAATTCAGCCCGATGTTCCGTATTTTTTTGTTATTTTAAATACCCAAACTGTCGCATTTATAATTTACTGTGATGTAGGTTTGTATTATTATAAGGATCTCGGCCATATCTCGCGAAGAACCGACGGCCGCTGGGGCAAACGTGTTCTTGAGTGGAGACCACGACTCGGTAAACGTAGTGTAGGACGCCCTCCGACCAGGTGGGATGACGACCTGCGAAAGACTGCAGGTAGATGCTGGATGCGGCAAGCTGAAGACAGGGCGCTATGGCGCTCGTTGGGGGAGGCCTATGTCCAGCAGTGGACTGCTATAGGCTGATGATGATGATGATGAAGGATCTCTGGCTCATCATTTATAATAATGAGTACCTTTCCGATAGGGTACATGTCATCATCATCATCAGCCTATGTTAGTCCACTTGGTATAGACTATAGATGTATCTAGCAATATTTACATAGAAACGGATACGGAGCACAGACCTTTACAAGCGCACAAGGTAAGAATTGCGAAACATATTGAGAATTTCGTGAATTCATTAAACATTTTTGACCTCATTGCCCGATTAAAGATTTTAAGTGAAAAAAGCAAGAGCAGATACCGTTAAGCAAACAACCCAGATTACATCGTTAACAAAGACTTTTAGAAGGAGACTTGAGTTTTTCGTGTCTTTTGTACGTTACTTAAAAATGGATGAATAATTTTACCAAGTTTTTTAGAAAAAACATAACTAACTATCCTGTTCAAATTCAAAATATCGAGTTGGTTTAGTTGAAAATTAACTTAATTTGGTTTAATTTTAATTTAAAGTACACGCATTGTTTGAGTAAACCACTAAACAAGCTTGTGTTATGGGTACTAGATAACTGATATACTGAATCTATGTATATAAAAATTAATCCCTATTTCCCTTGGTCACGGCATTACGCGTGAACGGCTGGACCGATTTCGCTAATTCTTTTTTTGTTGTGTTTGTTATTGTCAGGAGAAGGTTCTTATGAAAAAAGAACCTTCTCCTGACAATAAAGAAAAATTAAGAAAATTTCGCGGAAAATTAGAAAATTTAAGAATACTTAACCACCATATTAAATTATTTCTAATGTAACCTGTAGCGCTTTTACAATTCAAACTTTTTTGATGTAACCTTATCGCGCTTGACATAACATTGACAGAATGCTGAATATTTATAGTTAAGACAGGAAAACGTCTGTCGCGTCCTAGTATAATATAATACATAAATACATATATATTTTTATTATGCATATAGATACCCAGAACATCCGAAACAAATATTTGCAGATCGTTAATAACCAAAACATAAATATTATTCCTAATCCAGGACATGTACGAAAATATAAGGCGGTCGCGGCGAAAGAATCAACCCCTACTTAGCCCTATCTATTATGGATGTAGTAAGAGCCGACTCATGACTCATAATGACCAACCAGAGCAAGGGCAGCTTTCTTCAATGTATTTTTAACACCTCTACTGCGATCAACTACCCGCCTGCCAAGCGCGATTTATTTTAAAAACAAAATAGGTACATTGATGGATTATCCAATTGAATTGATGATTATAGCATAACCCCCTCTTGTTTGGAGAAGGGAAGTCCAGCAGTGGACATGGACATACATAAATGAGATTATGAGGTATGAAAGATAAGAAGTAAGAACCTATTCATTAGCCAAACTCGATGTAGGATGTTTGTAAACAAACCACAACACAAATAACTAAAACTCACTTGCTTGACGTTTAGTTTCAGATTAGCAATATTTCTTAAATATGTTTTTCTGATGGAACTATTTGACGTATTTGAAGAATTTAAAAAGGCCCCATGCGCTGCCTTTTTAAATACTTCAAATACGCAATTGCGTGTTTCGTTTCAGCCAATTGGGTACTCTAATACACCGAATTACAGTACCAACATGCACAAAAAAGAGGTGATGAAAAACGAAATTGCGTATTTTGGACATTCAACATAGGGCCTCCAAGACCGTAGGAGTGGCACAAAAACTTGGGAAAACCTTAAAAAAATATTCCTTCCTATCGTGTTGAGCGATCGTTTTATAACTTGTCTTCGCGTCATGTCAGCTTGTTCCATAAGTTAGCATTATATTATTAAAAAAAGACATAGTTACCTAGACAATCTAGAAGTCTAAGTTATTATAAAAATCGAACGGCAGTGGTTGTGATAAATTGTCTATACTTAAAGTATGTCTGAAGGTCAGGGTGGTTCGCAAGACCACGTCATTGTACTTCTACCAACTTATAAATTAGATGCCAAATCTACATATTGCTATATAAGTACATAATTATAATCAAATCCAAACTCTAGGTCCAAAGAACAACATTCTAAGTTCTAATACAATGCTCGACTTGGGCCTAATAATAATTTATTAGTTATTTAAGGATGAAAAGGCTAACTAGCGTCTTATAGGCTCGCACTGCCGACAATATTACCCGATGTCGGCGGCCAAGGGAATTTGCTGAGATGTATAGCATGCTGCGCTTCACCGCAATCAGACAGCAAGGGATATGAGTGGGAAATATGGGACAGAAAAGCGCTATGGGGCTTGAGGATACTACAACTATGAGGGATGTATGCTGTTAAGAGTCGCGCAGGGAATCCGGCCAGCTATTGGACAAATACCAGTACCTATAATCGGTAGATTTACCCTTTGAATGTTGGCATGGTAGCATTGGTCCGAGTAAGTTCTCCATTATTTGAAAGAGCGCTGTCATATTCCGAAACTGTTCTCAAGCGTGTTGGATTTATTTAAGTTTTGTTTAAAACCCTGGACTGGAAAGGCAAGGTCATTCACATAAACGGCGATTACATCTCACACCTGCGATTCGCTGACAAAGTTTTCATTGCGGAGTCGCTAGAGGAGCTGAACCAGATGCTGGACGGCCTAGCTTCAGCTTCGCGACGCATCGATCTTGGCATGAATTTGGATTAAACCAAAGTCATGATCATTGGCCACATTGATCCAAGGCCGGTGGTCGTACATAGTCGTGTTGTATGGTGTATTCGAGACGATGACTATCTTCTCGAAATCGTTTCCGAATGCACTTAGACCCAGCTAGGCTGGGCAACATTTGGGAAACTACGTCGAGTCTTCTCGTCATCTATACCAGATTGCTTGCCACCAGTTCATAATCTCTCCAAAAAAAATTCATAAAGCTTTGTAGAGACGTACGGTACGAGTTTTTCTTAAGGATAGAATTATGGATAGATCGTAATGAATACATCCAATAGAGAACTTTATCGATATAGCTCTAAGTAGCTCTTGTAAGCTGAAGTAGCAGTGGGCCATCCATATCTCGCCTAGAACCGACAACTGCTGGGGTGTATGTGATCTTGAGTGGAGACTACAGCGAGGTAAAGGTAGTGTAGGACGACCTCTGGCTGGATTGGATAATGATCTGCGAAATACTAAAGGCAGATGTTGGATCCATCAAGGTGAAGATAGGGTGCTATGGGGCTCATTAGGGTAAACCTATGTCTAGCAGTTAAATAGCATAGGCTGATGATGAATATTCATTAACCAAATTTGTTTATAAAGATACGAATAATAATAAATATTGTGCACCCGAGGATGATACCCGCTATGTGTAGCCATCACCTTTAGATTAACTTCTCAAAGGGCCTCTGTGCTGTTGGTTTCAGCCCCATGCAAGCCTTCCAAAGGACCGGGTCACTTTATGGCCCGAGATCATGGTAATAAAATAATAATGCCAAACAATTTACACAGCATTATCTAGCCTTTATCTTTCTCTAAGTCTTTATCTTTTATTAAATGTTGTTCAACTTCAACTTCTTACTAGATGACTCTGCGTCTAGATTAAATGTTGTTCAATATGCAGGAAGGAAATCGTCTTCTATGTTATTACTAAACTCTATTTATGGCTTATCTTGTTGCCACATGGGAAAACAGCCAATAGCACTCAGGGACACTGCTTCAAGCGAGCTTAGTTACAATCCATACTTTTTTGTATTATTATGAAAATAATATTAGAATCAGATATTATTAATTTTCAACTGTTTTACACCAATCACACCCATATAACTGCAAATGTATCATAGCTTGGAGATATGAAGTTAATCATGATTTTTCATATGGCTAATAAAAATAGGATTGAAATTTTTATATAAATTGCATTTTAATTTCTCCGCTCAGAATGTCTGATCTGGACACCTTGTCTCTATGAAAAATAATAATAGCTAGTCTAGAGTAATAAAATAGCATTTGTACTAAGTTATTATTCCACCTATAGTTCAATGGTGTCATTATACTCAGGGGAAATACATGATAACCAACATTGCTTGTCGCACACTATTTGTGTAAACAATGCCCTATTTTTCTATTTTAGCAGTTGGAACCAGATAAAGGGTCTCACAAATTAGATTTAATCATACTATTGAATAAGTATGTCCAGATTATACACATGCCTCATACACCTTATAGATCAACACAAACATTGTGACATTCAATAAACACGGTTTCGAAATCCAGCCTAAGAAACAAAACGAAAGGCTGCACAGATATAGGTTCTAGATGACGCAATGGCGAATAGACCAACACTTACCCAAGCAACAAGTGAGGAATATGCAGACCGAGACGGCAAAAGCATTGTAGAAGTTAGCGTCATAGTAAATAGCGTCTGGGTCCGCAGTATCAGACGTCAGGATGGTTGTGTTGCTGAGCGCAGCGATCTCGTCCGTGGTCATGGGCAGTCCCAGGCTGATCTTGAGGAACTCATCCACCACGAACAGCGGCGGCACCCGCAGAAGCACCTCCACCATCGCCAGAGCCTTCGACCTCAGCGACATTATTCATCGAGCCTGCAGACTCCGACAGAACACTCCAAATTTATAACCCAATCCAATACTTTTCAGAACATTTCGACCGCACCGAAGAATAGTTTTTTAACGTTTTAGAAGGTATTTTTCACTATTTTGTAGTGAGTATGGAGAAAAACGAAAATAGGACTGAAATTTTTGCGACAAGAAAAATATGACGTTTCCCAATCTCACTTGCCAGTGTCAATCAAACAAAACAAAAAAGTTTTGTAGAATAATACCATGCATCAATTTCAAAATTCTACCAATTTCTACTAAAATTGTAAGGTTTTTTTTAATTCGTTCCGTATCTGTCTGTCGGTAGACGTCAGTCGTCCGTCAGATTGTACCAAAAAAGTAAGGGCGGCTCTAGCCCATGTTGCAGTGTGGCCAACGTAGGCGATTTATCGCCATTTAGGCTACTCAGGACTAGAATCGGCTATGAAAAAATGTAAAAGGCGTCCGGTCGCCTATTAGGCTACGAGTACTTCAGGGACAAGCCATTTAAATTATCCAAATCCAGAGGGCAAATGAACAGTTTTTAATAGAAATCATATGTGAATGTCTGTATGTGACATTAAAGAATGATGGCCACACTATTCCTTAATGGTAGATTGGTCTCTGAGCGGGGAATACCCAAAATTTGTCTTAGCAATTATGAAACCAAATTTAGGTGGCAGTGAAGTGAAATGTGTAATACATTGCTGCTAGTGACTATCGCAATTATTTATATTATACCGACTCAATAGTTCAGGAAAATGTTTGGTCATACCTATCACTTTCTTTCGATTCGTTCGCTTTGTAACTTCTACAACTTATCCTGTGCGTGTACATTTCTAAGCTATTAATGATTGCTGTGATAAAAAAAAAAATTCACATTCTTACATTTGCTGGCTTACGATCCAGATCTTTTTAGAGTAGATAGGAAAAGATAATAAAGTTAAAATTAAATATGTACTACAAATATAATTTATTTTTACTTTTCGGCTACTTTTTAAGCTACAGAACCAAAAATTCGGCTACATTAGGCTACTTATGCTTTGAAAAATGGCGATATCAGTCCCCGCTTCGTTGGCAACACTGCCATGTTGTTGTAGCGTCCGTGTGCAAGTAATACCAAAGCGCCTCCTCTTGAACTTGAACAAGAACAACAAGAAAACTTGTCTTTGTGATCGCAGAAGAAAGCTGAAAAATAACCAACCAACGCTATTGGATAGAAGTAGTATTATTGCGGTGGTTCCCATTGAACTAGAATAATAAAATTTGGCAAGAAGCAAGTTTTTTTAATTATACGCGCGCAATCAAATCTCACTTGACTTTTTATTTTTCATAACCTTGCTACAAAAAATATAAAAAACAAGCAGACGTACATTGTTCTCTTTCTAGGTACGCAGGTGTGCAATAGTTGATGACCACTCATCCCTAGAGGGCGCATCTAAAACCTATTAATCTACTCACTTACAGATGGCGCTCTAAGTTGCCTTGTAATTCCATTTGCCTTCTACAGGTTAATAAACACTGAGAAAATTATTTTGTAATAATTATCTAAGTATACCTAGAGTTATCAATATTAATAATGTAAAAAAAAATCGTTAAAAATCCATGAGCTGCGAAAGCAGCGTTTTTATTCTATGTCCATGGTATTATTAAAGATAATGAATTTTTTTACAAAGATAAATTAGGGAGGTAAATAAAACAACTGACCCAGGTAGACTAAGGCTACGTAATAAAACTTCAGAAAAGCTCCCCTCAAAAGCTATAACTTTGAAAGCGACTCAATCGATGTACTTGAAAGGCTTCTACGGCTTCCTTCAGTGGCAAATTAAAAACGATAATAGGACCTGCCTACCGATATCGCAAGGAGCTTTATTTAAAAAAGTAAGTAGGCATATAATACTATATAAAGCTAGATTTTATACCTATATATACCTAGTAGGAGTGGACCTACATATATGTATATCTGAAGTTGGATGGGAATTGAATTGATGGAATTTTCTGAATGATTATTATTAGACCATTTAATACCCATAATGAGTTATCATTAGTTATCAGTATTAGTGTTAACTAATACTTCGAAAATTATATATATTTTATAGTTATTTCTAATACTCTTGGTCATACGCCTTTCTAGCTCGATTATTTTTACCCAAGAATAAGATTTTAGGTAGGTACATAGTAAGTAAAAATCCAAAAGTTATAATTATAGGTTAACTTTTGGATTATTTTTCTGAATTCATGGCTAAAATAAAAAACACAGTTTGTCAAGATTCCGGAATAACTAACACCGTTGCGTCGCGTCGCACCACACGTCGTCGTCTGTACCGAAATTAAAAGCTACTAAGTACCTACCTACAACCAAAGGCTAATAACTAAATAGCAATTGAGTGATGTAGGTAGTAGGTAGATAATTTTTTCTTTTAGTAAAATCAATCAATCTATAGAAAGTTTACCATACTAATCCACCGCTAAAGCGCAAAATGACAGCGATTAACAAAACTAATATCTCAAATTGGCGGGAAAAAGAGCAAAATGGCCGCCTCAATAATAATGTGCGCCGTAAAGGCACGCGCGCGCCACGCGACCACAAAAACCATCGGGCGATTAAAAGTAAATCAATCGTGAGGAATCTTCAGATAAAATCCGCAAAATATTGAATTACTATCTTTTATTTACATATCCGATTGGGTATAATGTTACCGGTCGATTAGCAAGAGTTGTTTTTGGGGAGATGTTTTTACAAGTGGTTTCGAAAGGGTTGGACTAATTAAGTGGGACCCGTTTTGATTTTGTCTTATGAATATTTACATTGAAAACGTTGCTTTTATTTAGAGAAGGTCCTCAATCTTAAAAGCGGGGAAATTCAGCTGGCCTCCGATTGGCAGATTGAAATGCTACTTTTGATATTAGCGACCTACTTTTTGATTTTTTACGACATGCTACAGTTAGGTCAACTATTGTAAATACTTTGTTATATAATACTTTGTGTGTATAATTGTTTTTTTTTATTGTTAGGATGAAAAAATATTGAGTTAGGTTCCTAAGCTACTTAAGGGGCTGTCTATCTTCAACAAAGCACTGTGCCAACAACTAGTAACTTGCAAGATGCTTGTCCAATTATTGGTGTTGAATAAAGTCTTGCTACGGCCCCTAACAAGAAACAGGACAGAGGCGTTCGATAAAGGTAAACCAAGAATTAGAAAATATACCTTATGTACTGTTTATGTGTAATATTTAGATAGGGGTTAAATAAATAAATTATAAATAATGCTGGACAATTCACACAGCATCTAGCCCCATGGTAAGCAGAGCTTAAAGCTTGGTTATTTTGTTATGTTTTAAGCGGTCATTCATTAATTCTTACTTACATATTTTAACACTTTCATAGTCCACGACGAACATGTCCACCTCCAGCGCTGTTAGGCTGGACAGTGGATGCGACAACCCTAGAACCCCTAACCCCCGAACCTAGAAGACCTATTCAAAAACCTTGATATTTTTTTGTATACAAAGTGAGTTGCAATACCCAAGCAATATAGGTGAAAATATTAAACGATATTGATATCATCGAAGTAAAGCACAAAAGTTCGAAATAATTTTTAGTTTTGTGTTGTTTTTTGCTTTCATACATCATTCAATTAATATCTCGTTCGTTTTCGAATTAACATATTGGATTATGCGTTATGTTGAAGTTTTTGATAATAGCCATAAATTTCATTTACTCATAAATGTCTTAATTGACATAACATATCTTTGATTTTAAATCGGAATATAGGTAGCTAGGTTGGATTTAACACCCAAAAAACACAATTTTGTACGCACACCCCAAAAATCACCCCTAATCAAATAAACAGAGCTTCAAACATTACCTACCTGTTAAAAACCAAAACTCTACAATATTAACTATGCATTGGCAATGGCGCCAATAACCACATACAGTTAACCTTTTTTTATTAGGCTAGGGTCGGTTCATAATTCTACTGTACGCAGATTTAACTTTGTTCAACGTAACAAGCACACTTGCTACTGAGCTTCAGGGCAAATACAGGTGTTATCTATATTGTTGTAAAGTTTGTTTAGTTTCTTTGTAAGTTGTTCAATGGCCGAATTATATTGTTTGCTCAAGGACTTATATAGGGAAGCAAGAGAGTTGCTTCAAAATTAATGATGTTATCAGTGTTTTTGTTTTGTTAAAGTGTTTGGTTAGGTTACCTTTATGCTGGTTTTTACCTTTTATCAACGTGAGAATAGATCTTATCGTGTTGTAAAAGTATCAACGCTATAGAAAATAAAAAAAACTTAAACTTCTGCTCTAGCATTCGCACGCGGTTTTACGAGTATTACGTGGATGGTTTAAATTGAAGAGAAGGTTCCAGTTCTCGTAATAAATGATAAATGAATATGAGGCGAAATAACCCAGAACACCCGGAACCGTAGATCGTACATACAATTGTCCCGTGGCGGGAATGAAACCCACAACCTCCTGCGTCGCAGGTAGACCTACCCCACCGCGCCACAGATGTCGTCAATAAACTCAATTATTTCAATTGTAAATACTAGTTCTAATTTGTTTCTATTAATTTATTGTAATTTTCTTTGGTATTAAAAGTTCTTTGTTGATAGGGGAGATCAGGAAACATTCATACAGCCATATCTTCAAAACTAAAGGCACTCACGAATACAAATAAAATACGAATGCTTTGATTCGTATTTGTATGCGTGAGTCCCGCCTTTAAAATTAGGCTAAGATGGCTTGGTTATGATGGTTATTGGGATGGGATGGCGGGGCAATGCGGCCGCTGCCTTCGCTAGAACGAGCCGTAGGTAATTTTGGTTTTCGCAACTTGTTAGTAGGTATATTTTGGATTCACATTGCCATAGTTACCTATTATTTTATAAGGGCTTGAAAAACACTGCATGGATGCTTGTTCTCCCCTACATCTTGTATTTTAAACGTTTTTCCTAAGATGAGCTGATGAAGCTCACTGGTAGAGTATCTAGGCATTTTATTTCATCATCGTCCACTGCAGGACATAGGCCTCCCCCAATGAGCGCCATAGCGCCCTGTCTTCAGCTTGACGCATCCAGCATCTACCTGCAGTCTTTCGCATGTCGTCATCCCACCTGATCGGAGGGCGTCCTACACTACGTTTACCGAGTTGTGGTCTCCACTCAAGAACACGTTTGCCCCATCGGTTTCATTTTATTTAACATTTTTTAAATAAAACAATAGAGCCGTAAGCCCGCCAGTTCCGCCGCTAAGCCAATGCGATGTGACGCAATGCTCCGGTTACGGACACCGGACACTTCCGTTTCCGGACGATCGAGTTCCGACAGGTGAGGTATCGATCGGGGATTACCTGTCCTTCTGTCTGAACGGGGTAGAACGGAACTTGTTCCAAAAGCAAAATTAAATTTCGAATGTATTCGAAAAGGTTATTGTGATCGCTATGAATGAGCTGAGGAAATCAGGACGTAGGTACAACATAGTTAGGAAGTGTAGGTATGTTAGGTTAGTTTTGGTTAGTTAGGCCTGTCCACCAAGCGTTAAAAATCTAATTTTGGTATTCATTTTTGTTTTAAAAGAGTCAAGAAGAAGGTTAAGGATTCTCCTTGTATCTCATTGGGTTATAACAATCTCATTGGATTATAACAAAATGCAATAATTTGAATTTATTAATTGAAACTATCATGGATATTACCACAAAATTCATTTAGAACGGGATATTTATCATGATTTTATTTTTTTGTTTTGTAAACACAGGAATTTCGATATATATGTATACTAGCTGCGCCCTGCGGCTTGGACCGCGTGGAAATGTATATGTCAAATGGTTTATAAATCTTCATCTTGAATCACTCTATCTATAAAAAAAAATCCGTTGCATAGTTTTAAAGTTTTATTTATTTATTTATTCACAAACATGTACCCACACAGATCCCCTTTTTCAATCCAACGATCCTAGCCATCTACGGTTGTCTGGTAGACATCGCTCTTGAGCGATAAGACCGCCAAATTGTCACATATCTTGTATTATTATATATTTTTTGTTATACGTTTGTTTTATTTTTAAGTGTGCAATAAAAGTATTTTCTATTTATCTATCTATTTTAAGATCTACGAATTAGTTGCGTAGTTTTAAATTTGACGACCGATGTGGCGCGGTGGGCGATGGTACGCCTGAAACGCAGGAGGTTGCGGGTTCGATTCCCGCCTCGGAACAATTGTGTGTACGATCTACAGATATTTGTTCCGGGTGTTCTGGTCGTTTTCTATGTATAATAAAAATATCTATCTATGTAATGTATTGTATTATGTATATCAGTTATCTAGTACCCATAACACAAGCTTTGCTTACCATGGGGCTAGATAATGCTGTGTGGATTGTCCAGCATTATTTATTTATTTATTATTTTAATCGAAATTCCTGTGTTTCGTAATCTAAGAGATCTATCTGTTTCGAAGGCTTCGATCAGGTATCCTCCTCCGCTCGAAGCCTCCTGAACATTTTTCCAGCATCATCGTGTGTGGGCACAGCGTCCAGGCAGCAGGCATCGCTGCCCAGTGGGCCGAGTGGGCACAGGCACGTTCACACGATCAGCGTGTGAAGGGTTTTTATCATCCGCACAACACAGGCTTCGGCGGCTGTGCGAAAATTGTTTTTTGAACGAAAGGTGTTCGCGAAAAAAGCGTTGAGGTTTTTATTCAAGTTCAATAACGGTAAAACTATGTCACGGTTGTAAAAATTCAAAACTTCTAAATTGATAGGAAATCCTTTATTTATATAGGCTTATAAAATAAGCACTTAGGCAAGTCAAATTTAATACTATAAGTTGTCTGGTAGAGATCGTGCCTAGAGATCTTGAGCAATGACATTGCTAATTGTCACAATATATTTGTTTTGTCAGCTTTTTTTCACACTCATACAGCAGCGGGGCAATGCGGCCAGCGTCTAGGACACGCTTTCGACTTATATTGATTATGGATCAGTTGAGCTACCTGTAGATTGTTCGCAATATTCTAATTATTTGAAATACTAGTTCTAATTTGTTTCTATTATCATCATCATCATCAGCCTATATCAGTCCACTGCTGGACATAAGCCTCCCCCAATGAGCGCCATAGCGCCCTGTCTTCAGCTTGCCGCATCCAGCATCTACCTGCAGTCTTTCGCAGGTCGTCATCCCACCTGGTCGGAGGGCGTCCTACACTACGTTTACCGAGTCAAAAAAATACATCACTGCCTGTTTCTTACTCATTCACTCCTAAACGGCTGAGCGGAACTTAATGAAATTAAATTGGTTAAGCGCGTCCGCGTTTATTCGACTAGAAGATATACAGATATCATTAAATTTCCCATCTAGATAACCCATACCTTATAAGTTATATATGTATAACCTAAGGGTACCTATCTGCAAAATGCGTTAAATGTCCCGCGATCACCTGGCTGCTTGCATCCCGGCTGGGCCACATTACACTACCGAGGCTGGGCTCTCGCTTGAATGCGCGGCTACCTGGGTGGGCAGAGTGCTACTCTGAACCAACCATACGATAATACCAATATGGCGACCTCCGAAAACACGGACGTTTGTTACGGTTGTCGGTTGAGGAACGACATTTTCTTATGGTGACGTTCTCAGTGAATTTTCACCATTTTCTGTGTTGTTCGACTGAATAACGATGATTTAACCTCAATCTTTGTTGATGACTATTCAAATCTTTCGAATCAAACATATTATCCGCATTTTATGTATGGAAAAGAGAAAATCATACGAAATTAGAAATTCGAGATCCTGCTTACGGAGTTATAGATGACTTTTCGTATTGAGAGACAAAGAAAAAACAAACAAGTCGTTACAGTTTTGTAGTCGTACCTACCATTTCTCATAGCCGAAGCACATTTCATGTTTGGGAAAGCGAAAATCATTCGAAATTCAAATTCTACATCTTACTTACGGAGTTATATATATGACTTTTCGTATTGATAACAACAAGTCGCTACTTTCGTAGTCGTAGCATTTCTCGTAGAGGCGCGTAGCCGTAGCACACGTTCGTAGCTGACTTTAAGCTTTCGTAGTAGGACTCGTTTTTTGCACTTTGCGTCCGCTCCAATGAGCCAAGTTAATTTTGTTTTCGATAATGGTGTCTCACAGTTGTTTTAGTTAATCTATACGTCACAATAACGTTGAATTTATAGCTTGATTGAAATAAAAATAACAGTTGCTAGTATTGACGGGTCAATCTCTCTTATCAACAGATATTAAAAAAATAGAGCTACCTACATGTTTAAATAAAAACTGTATAAATAAAAATAAATAAATCTTTGTCTTCAAGTTCTTAATCTCTTATTTTAATTTTAACTCAGTTTATACTTGAACACGCTTTTCTATGTACATACTTTCATATTTGTTGTTGTATAATTTGTTATGTAGATACTGTTTTATCATTGTGCGCTACCTGCTCCTGATTGTAGGAATCGGCGGAAGGTCAGCGCTGCGTGTATTGGTTCCACCAGTACCCGTACCATTAATCTGAGCCATTTCCTAAATTTTTTAGCTACAGTCCACTATATAGCTACCAAATGTACTTTTATAATTAAATAAATAAAATATAAAATAAATAATGCTGGACAATTCACACAGCATTATCTAGCCCCATGGTAAGCAGAGCTTGTGTTATGGGTACTAGATAACTGATATACATAATACAATACATTACATAGATAGATATTTTTTATTATACATAGAAAACGACCAGAACACCCGAAACAAATATCTGCAGATCGTACAAACATTTGTTCCGAGGCGGGAATCGAACCCGCAACCTCATGCGCCGCAGGCGGACCTTCGCCCACCGCGCCACATCGGTCGTCAAGTTAGTTAATTAGTTTTAAGTTCTTGTATGTGTGATTGGTTGTAGTTAAAAATAGAATTTATTTCTTCTTTCTTTCTTTCTTACACAGATCCAAATCAAATCCTAAATTATAGGTAGGTATACTAGGTAAGGTACTACTGAGTTTGTTTCTGATCATTGATCAAACGCACATATTTTCTAGTTTATGTATTTCAAACATTATTTCGTTCTTTGCAGGTTCTCTCGCTGGTGAATAATGATTTCTTTCAAGAAATTATGGATTGGCTACGCCTGCGGGAAATATCTTCAGAGCTGCGAACTTAGTCTGTATTCGTCGTTTATGGTAAGCCTTCTTTTTGTTGGTGACTAGCTGCGCCCCGTAGCTTCGGCCGAGTGGATATCGAAGTGTCAAATGGTTAATAAAACTTCCTCTTGAATCACTCTATCTATTTAAAAAAAAACCGGATTAAAAATATAACAACAATCGTACATAGGGACAGACAGACAGCGGGAAGCGACTTTGTTTTATACTATGTGGTGAAATCTAGCATTCTATTCTTAAGCCGTGCTTAATGCTTATTATTTAGAAAAAAGTATTTTTTGGTTTTGGAATTTGGTAACAAAACGGTCAATAAATTAGATGAGAGAGAGAGGGAGGTGTGAAATTGCAAAGAAAATAAACATATTACCAAATCGATCACCATTAGTCATATATCAGCATTGCATTGATAATATGTTATGTAATTTTCTTAAGCTTTCTCAATTTCAATTTATTTAAGTTTATTTGTGTTACCTACAACCAAAATGGATGGTAATCTGAATAAATGAATTTTCAATTTCAATTGCGCTATCAGAGGTAATCATGCCAGCACTATCTACTAAGAAGGAGGTAGGTACAGACCACAGTCCGTTGGTTGGTAATCTGCCATAGTTTATCACAAATCTCAACACTTCACTAAACGCACTCACCACAAAAACAAAAGCTTCCGCTGCCGCGCAAACCCGACACCGCGTCATGTCACTTTTCCCGCGCACAATATGTCATGTTTTTTTTTCATCGGGGTTGGTTACAAAGAGGTACAAACATCCAATTACACTGGGGGCGGGTGGACTCGATAGATAGTTTAGTTTAGTCATCGTCAAGTGGTGGACATGGGACGTTCCTTTTATAAATTCAATATGCAGTGTTGCCACCGCGCATGTTCGTTTTATAATTTAATTAGTGGACAATGAGGTGTATTTGTGATGTGTGATGTGCCTTATGGATTTTGGATTTGTTTTTTAAAAAACACAGTTTTAGAGCAGAGGTCAGTTATGATTGTTTATTTATATGTGGGTTACAAGATAATTAGAAATATTGTTCGAAAGTATTGGTTATGTAGAGTCGTTTTTGAAATTATGCATATGAAGAGAACCAATAATGCCTACGTCCTACGATGTGCAATACAAATCAAGAGGCTTTTCCTAGATATGGAACATCGCAATATTAAAATAATAAGATACAAAACATTCACAGTCTGTTATATACATATATTCGTTTGTATTAAAACACAAATTATATACCATAGGATATAACTATCCGTTTCGAGAAATATTTTTAAAAATACTCAAAAATTATAATTGATGGCTAATTGCCATCAAAATCCCTTCGTTGGAATGTATCTAGTATTCCGACTTTGAACCTAGAGAAAAATATCGCGAACAACGGATTCAATCACATAGCCTAGCCGTCGGCGGCGGCGGCGTCTCGGTCGGAACTAGTCGGAAGGATAGTCGGGTCAAAACAAAAAAAAACTCACTGTATCACATCAAACAAATAAATTATAAATGCGAAAGTTTAGATAAATGGATAGATGTTTGTTACTTCTTCACGCTACGACTACTTAAATGATCTGTAATTTTGCAAAGCAAGCCAGGAAACAAACATAGGCTTCTTCGTATCCCATTAAACATGTTCCTCCCATGGGATAGAAATTAAACGTTTCCATATAAACAACGCATGCAATGCCGCGGGCAGAAACTAGCATCAACTGAAATTTTGCATAGCTTTAAGCCACGAATCAAACACAGTTCCTATGTGACAGAAAAAAATTTAACGTTTCCTTATAAACAAAGCGTGCGAAGTCCGGGCTAGCTAGCTAGTAAAAATATAAGAATCTCCCTCCAGTGATTTACAGGTGATTTTTCCGTAGAACATGTAAAGTGTAGTCTGGAAAGGTAGAGCTTTTTGTAAATAAATGTACTTGTGTTAACACAATAACTGCCCATAAAGGGCGCGTGTTGCAATTGAAAATAAGCTGTTCGGCTTGGAGCAGCGCACAGTGTACGGAAAAATCAAAGTTCATTTCGTAGGAATTTTGAAAAAAAAATTACTTATTATGATGTTTTGAGTATGCAGTTTGGTTGTAGACATGAATACATTATATAATATAGAAGCTACAACATTTAGTTTAATAAAAACCATAGAAATATGGATTTATAGGTTTTGAATGTATGAAAATGGATTGGCGGCAGCCGGGGCGGCGGCGGCGGCGGCACGATGGCGGGGATGTAGATAGATAGATAGAAAATTCTTTATTGGTACTGTCCACGATCTTATCCATCCATGGTTGTCTGGTAGAGATCGCTCTTGAGCGATAAGATCGCCACTTGAATTATTTTTAAGTTTTTTCTGTACATAGTTTTCTATTTAAAGTGCAATAAAGAATTTTCTATGTATCTATCTATATTATAAATGCGGAAGTTTGAATGTTTAGATGGATGATGGATGATTGTTACTTCCATATGCCAAAACTACTGAATAGATTGGGCTGATATAGCTGCAGCCTGGACGAAATATACGTTTGATCCCATAAATAAGTATCCATGGGCTATAAATAACCTCAAAACATTTCTATAGTAACAACGCGTGCGAAGCCGCGGGCAGAAACTATATATCATATTGGGCGCTGGGTTTTCTGACCCAGCGGAGTGATGGAATAAAGAGTGCACCTATGTTTACACACACACCTGTGCACTATACCGAAGGGCCATGGCTCTGCCAGGTCGAGTAGACGGCACCCACAAGGAACCCTTTTCTCGAACCATTCAAATACAAATCAATAAATAAATAAACTTCTCAGCTATCGATATCTCAGTTACAAATCAAACCTGGGTATAATAATTATTTTAGGTTACACCACCTAACCTGTGACCTAACGCAGTTAACAGACTCCTAGAATGACTAGTCTATACTAATATTATAAAGAGGTAAAGTTTGTGAGGTTGTAGGGAGTAATCTCTGGATCTACTGAACAAAAATTCTTGTATCAATAGAAAGCCACGTAATATATGTGAGTGTCATCGGCTATATATTAACCCGAACGATGAAAGGTCTTTTTCGTGCATAAAGATTAACTCTTGAGTTCATTGCAAAATTTTTATGAAACAAATATCCACCCGGACGAAACCGGGATGGGCCGCTAGTTTCTTATCAACATCGTTCAGGAAATATCAAAGTATCGCTATTACGTACATTCAACTTCACTATCACTTATGTGTTTAATACATGTTTCTTTTGTTTATCTAATTATAAAAATAATGTGATTCTAGATACATGTCAATACTTATATTTAGGTAAAACCAAGCACAAAATTGAATTTCGTGCATACTATCGTCGTCGTCGGTACGAAACTGAGCGACATCTGGCCTAGCATTAACGCTGATTTTATAGTATTGTTGTTGTACCTTTCCTATCTATTATTATTAATAGAAGTTTATGATATTTTTACTAGAACAAAACTAGTAGTTTTGGCGTTAAGAAATAACAAACATCCATCTATCCGTCCATTTAAACATCCAGACTTTCGCATTCATAATATTAATGTAATGGTAGGCTCTTGCGCTCACAACACACAACGGTGTCACAGTCTTGTATTTTTGTCGTCTAGATATCGGTAGAAAATGATTTCGTGTAAGGAGTTACATTCGAATTGATAGGTTGTTGCCCTAGAAAAGGAATTAATCTACTTATTATCCGTTCCAAACCACAGGCAGAAGCTAATATTAATAAAAACTATTTTTTCCCCCCAGGCATGGATGAACCACGGAGGCTGTGACCCGCCCTCTGACATGCGCGATCCGAGAAGGCGGGGCCATGGAGTACATGCCCAACAACCCTCAGTTCACGGCGTGCTGCCAGCGGGCGCTGTGCGATCCTCTGCAGCCGCTGGATACCATCGACTTCCCTCATTGCTGCGAGGTGAGGGCGACGTGGCAACCCTAAAAAGTTTCTAAACTCTTTTGCTAGTTAACGCGCGAAGTTTCTAAACTCTTTTGTTGGTTAGCGCGCGCGTGGTGTTTTGTCGAACCTAAATTTAAAGTCAAGTTTGAAAATCGAAGTTACATCGTGCTCCTGAAAGAATCGAGGTATAAACATGAAATGGTTGAAAAATAAAATACATATGTATGTAGCTAGAAAAATTGAGGACAGAGGTATTGTTTTGTTACCTACTAAACTTAGTTAAGGGCTTCCTGCCAAGGGGTACTGTGCTTGGATCCTATGCAGCCATTAGATACCATCGAGATGATTGCTGCGGAGGTGAGGGCCATATGGTAACCCTAAGGTCATCTTTTAGGCTATAACCAAAGAGGTCGATATGATGTTGTTTGTCTGTAAGCACACGTGGCGAAGCCGAATTTTCAAATTCTAATCTAAGTTCGAAAATAAATGAATCGAGGTAAAACTTGTAGTTACATTACATCATTTGTACCTAGTGTGTACGTACACAAACACCCAAAAAGATTGAGTAAGTAAGTTACCTCCTTTGTTCAAACGCGAGCAATCCATAATGCTAGTTGTCTAGAACGCACTTTCAAAGTTTGAATCCATCTTTCCTACCTAGATAGATTTGACTTGGCCAGTCCTAGGTCATCTGGAAGTAGGTTAGATTTAGGTACTATATGTATGTCAGTCAGTCAGTGCTAATATTTACGAATTTTTGACCTTCATATCTTTATAACCGTTTGAGCTAGCTTCATGAAATTTGGGCTTCTACATGTCCTTATCCTTCTTTTATGGAAATAATTAAACACACGTAGTTTTATGTGTTTACGTTAAAGAGGTTTTGAGTTATAGAAGGGTCAAAAGTGGCACCAAGTGGTGTAATGATACACTCGGCGCGTTCCTTTGCTTGAACTTGGCTTGGAAACGCTGCCGCGTGTCCTAATATAATTTAAATTCCAATATCTGGAATAATATTTAGGCTACAAGCCACGGACATAGGCTAATACATATTTTATTAATCTGAATTCTGTGGAAATCGCGGCAATACGATATATGACGAAAATATAATACCTATATTATTTAATTCACTTTTAACTACAAAATGGTCCTAACTTAGCTTATATGCAGGAAAAACACCTGCGCTGGTATTCTGCTGGGGCCTATGGGACCGAGGAAAAACAAATTAAAATATATAAAAGCGAAGTGTTTACAGCTACTTACAAAACAAAATAAGTAAAGAAAATTTTTAGCCATCTAAAAGCTAGAAAAGAAATCATCATCTATGAACTAAAAATGTATGCAAAATTATAAAATAACTGATTCTGTATACATAATATGTTTAATAGCACTTGGATAATATCTGAGATGTTCCTGCTCCTTTTGCCAGTTAAGCAAAATGTATGCCTATGGGAGTTTAAAGCTCAATTCTCTTTGCAGCAAGAAAACGACCCCTGCTGCCCAGAAAATGGCGACGACTTCAATGTGCTAAGCGAGAACCTGAACAGCGATGTCCTGGAGGATGTGAGCGGCCAGTGGACCGAGGATATGGGCTCGTTCTCGTTGCCCGCGTTGGAGCTCGAGCCATTGTTCCCCTACTCACCCTGTCCACCCTACAGGTTTGGACATATTAAATAAATAATGCTGGACAACTCACACAGCTTTATCTAGCCCCATGGTAAGCAAGCTTGTGTTATGGGTACTAGATAACTGATATACATAATACAGTACATTACATAGATATGTAGATATTTTTTATTGTACATAGAAAACGACCAGAACACCCGGAACAAATATCTATAGATCGCACACACAAGTGTTCCGAGATACCTAATGCTGTGTGAATTGTCTTGTCCAGTATTATTATTATATTATAATTTCACTTCATATATTTAAATTCCCGTTAAAAAAATCATTTTTTACTATAGATAATACAATAAAATATTATGAAACTATTCTACAGTAAAAAATATTACAAAACGGTAAATCACCGACCGCGAAGCTCAAGCGGCCGGTGACTATGGCTGCAGAGAAAGGAACTTATAAATAAATATAATAATATATAATATAATAAATAATGCTGGACAATTCACACAGCATTATCTAGCCCCATGGTAAGCAGAGCTTGTGTTATGGGTACTAGATAACTGATATACATAATACAATACATTACCATAGATAGATATTTTTTTATTATACATAGAAAACGACCAGAACACCCGAAACAAATATCTGCAGACTTCCTGACGATGCGTGCTGCCGAGTCCAAGAGTACTGCCTTTTGGATCTGGCCGTTCATCCAACTTCCTAGCGAGAGTCTCTTCAGATGTTGATCGAGGCATAATATTATTATTATTTATTACCTCTATAATTCTTGTTTTGGTTTATCTCATCAATCATCATAGAGACGCAGGTAGCGACCCCTAAAATGTAATTCAGCGTGTAATCAAATGTAAACTGATATGTTTCGGATGTAGGGTTGGAATCCTCCATATTTATACAGACGATTGAGCTGGGGAGATTAAATATGATCCACTCCTTAATTTTTTATGACATTCATTCATCTACTGCAGGGACATGGCCACCAAAGGCCCACAAGTATCGATCTTGTTTAAAACGAAAAGACAGGTTCGCAGACCTAATATTTTGGCTGCAATTGCGAAATTTCAGGCTCTGAAGGGCAGGACTAACATTTTACTAAAGTCCAAATAGTGAATGGAGTTTGACATTTTTTGTATAGAGGGAGGGCCAAAGGAATTGTGGTAACTGATGTTTATTATAATCAATTACCTAAATTATTTTTTTCAAAATCGCCGCCTTCATGTATCAAGTTTCCTCTATCCAAATAAATAACTATTAGCGGCGATATTGATAAATACTGTGTGTGACTGTGTGGGCTACCACTGTGTGGGCTACCACTGTGTGGGCTACCACTGTGTGGGCTACCACACAGTCACAGTACCTATACGTATGGACAGAGTGGATGCTAGGAGCAAATGCTCGAAACGGCACACTCACACAAAACATCACATCCAAAATCCAAAATCTTCTAATCCCTTTCATGACTGAAAATTGACAAAAAATAACGTATTTACTTCATCCATCAGAGGCAACCCTGCGGAGTGTCGCGAGAGGGGCGGCGGCGGGGGCGAAGCAGCAGACGTCCTACTCTCGCTAAAGCATGCCGTCGTCCATGGCGACTGCAACGAAGCGGTACACCCACAGGTAGGTTTGTCCCCTTTACTCTAAAAGCGGAGCCTATCCCCACAGGAATGTGCGTCTCTTTTACACTTGCAGCGGGAGAGGGAAGGGTGTTTGAATTCGGTTATTGAATTGGAGGATTCAAAATGATTTATTGAATTTGGGTTTGTGATTGTAGAGGTGAATATTGTGCACGCCTCTTTCACCAAAGGTAATTTTTTTTTGTGTTTTTTCATACAAATTATAACTAAATATTCAGTTAAGTATACAAATTTAATTCTTAAAAATTTAAGTAAAATCTCGAACATTTTATGAAAAGAGGTTACAGTACAGATTAATTATCTCACATATTTCTATAAATCGTGAAATATAAAACGCGAAACTATAAAAATCGTGTTCTTTATTTGAATCAATATTAAAAAAGCGTATGGATTAACAATTGGAAACTGTAATGGAGTCTCGAAAATAAAGACGAAAACTGAAAAATTCACGCTCCCTTTTCAACGTACTTTTTTCTCCATCACCCATCTCGCTCACGGGGGGAAGCTGGGGGAAGTTCGGAAAATGGGAAAGTTAGGGAGAAAAGCTTATGGGCGGGACTTTATGATTATTGTAATTAATATGGCTGAAAGGTTTCCCTTTGAGTTGGGAGGCTTCATTTCATTTTATTTGTAGTTTTTATTGCGCTCTTATTTTAAGAGAAAAATGTTCTCGTGACCTAAATGGAAAGAAAAAAGTTTTACTTGTTTATAATATTAAAGTAGGTAAAAACTTCAACTTGCGGTCTTCTTTGCCCGTTGTGTTTATAATAGAACTTTTTTTTTTGTTTATATGCTTTACCGCTTTTTACCAGTTTTCTTTATACTATAACTTTCCGTTTAGGATTAGAGGTTGTGTTTTTGTGTTTATTTATTTTAAAAGATAGAAATTTACAGTATAACCAAAGTACTCAATATCCTCTGCTAAACTATAAATCTATGTTAATATGGTTTTTTTTTGTATTGATGGTGCAATAAAGAAATATTGTATTGTATTGTGTATTGTATTGTGTATTGTATTGTAAAACTTAAATATATTAAACTTACCTATTAACGTCATATACATAAATGTGTCTCTATCTCTTTATAACAACATTGGAACCTTGGATTGTGTAAACCAAGTTTCCAATTTAGGTTCAAGACGGATGAAGGTGAACTGATTTCAGTCCCATGTTTTTGTGTAAAAGCTACCTGCATACATATTTCTAGGACTGTAGAGCTTTTCATATGAACAGTGAAGCTGTTCCAACGGTCAGATGGTTAAAAGGAAAATCGTCGTCCAGAATTTAGAGTGCACGTACCGCTAATGAGTTGCTTTCGAACTAAAAAATAATAATTTAATTTAATTATAAATAATTATATAGGTATTATTACAGGATAATGTCAATCTCTCGTTTGCAGTCTGAACAATTTATTGAGTACTCAGATCAGGTGGATACCTATAATAATCTAAGAGCACTATGAACTTCATACCTGTCGTGTTCTCTACAAACAATGAGTTTCGACGTAACATGTAGCTTTTATAACATTTGAATTCAACAGATGATACAGTGGAGGCGGTTACTACCCCTATTACGAGCAGAACGGAGGCTCCATACCTGTTCCCCTCAAACAATGAGCATCAACCTGCGATCAGAAATACTATGTATCTAGATGTCGTGTCGGCGCAAAAAATCCGTCTCCGTAAATAAGAGCGCACTTGTAATGTGAGCTCTTATTGTGTTTAGTTATTTGAAACACAGCCAACGTAAACACGTGTCACAATGCCGCAATGTGTACCTATTCAAAAGTTGCAAAAATAAAATATTATTTGTTAGTTTAAAGCTAAAAATATAATACATTTACTTACCTCAAGTGCGCTTTTATTTAAAAAGAAAGCTTTTAGCTTTGGTTTTGTATGTGACCCGAAAAATAGATAGTAGGTATTTGTGATCGATACATGTAGCTTTTATAACACAAATTTGATATCAACAGATGATGGTAAACAGTGGATCAGGCGGTTACCCCTACTACGAGCACTATGGCGGCTCCATACCTCCCCTGTTCCCCACGATGAGCGTCAACGTCTCTATGAACATGACCATGCATGGATGTCAGCCGGACCAGCTGTGTTCACAGGTCAGTTAAACAAATCACAGATTAAACGATTGCAAAATTTTAATAAGTCACATAACTACACAATATGTAATTATTTGATTTATGATATGATATAATCAGTGGCGTGCCTAGGGCTTGAGAACAGGGCAAGCCCGAGATACGATTCGCTAAATAACTAGGCACCGGTTTGCCGCTATCTTGTTATTGCATAAACAAAAAAAGGTCTTTAAAAAAGGTCGTATTTGGAGAGCAAATACAACACGCGTATTGTGATTTGAAATTTCTTCAGATAATTGACGAGATAATGATGTCTCTATGCGTTGGTTATCGAAATTACAAAATGAAATGACATTCATGTGTTTTTGTGAATTTTTTTTAAATTTAAATCATCAAAACCAGACGTATTCCAAACCGTTATCTCGTTAGAAAATATGCAACTCCAGCAATACAATTTGTTGGAATGGGAGCAACCAATGAGTTTTGTACACTGATCTATTAAATTGTCTTATGATAATGAGACTTACTTGTTTGCGAAATACACAAAACCAGTGTAGTGTAGGTTTTGCGGAAGGCCACAGGTCTTTTTTCTCCGTGAAAGATAAAGATTTCATCCTCTCCTCGCCTATTAAAACTTTCACACACTTCAAATCCTCACAAGTAACAATATCACCTGTTACACTCATTTGAAACTCTAAATCATACAAAAATCTCGAAAGTTAGGACGATAAATAAATATGCTAATTGTCGCTCACTCAATAAACAAAACAAACAAAAGTGATTCGAATTAATGAATACGAAAATTTTCTTGTACGATACGAACTTCGTGAGTTGACCGTAGTTTGTAACGAACTTCACAGTGAAAGCCGGGCTTCATTTTCCATACTAAACGCTATAGAAAACTAACCTAGTATATCTATAGACGTAGACACTTTGTCATAGGATAGAACGGGACAGATATAGGCGGCTGCAAAGCCCCGTTGCAAGCCCATGAGTGTGAGCGAGATGCATGGCTGAGAGCCAACCTGAGGCCGCGCGCCGCCGCCGGCGCGTTCGGATACTAGATAGTCATCTAGCCATAGATTAAAAAGAAACAAATGAATGTATTGGCGCGCGAAAATTTAAATATTGAAGTAAATGTTTTCGGTCGGTATGAAATTCGAGGTAGGGCAAGCCCGGCTTTTGGGCTTGTATGAAGCTACCGCCACTGGATATAATCTCCACGATTTAGGCAACAATTCATCACTGCGAAAAAGTTTACTAATTGGTCAAAACAAAAACCATTAACTAAAACTAGTACTTAATTATTATATTACTAGTATTTGTGTTTAATCAAATCACTTACAAAAGACATCAACGCGCTTTTATGCCTTTTTGTCAGTAGTACAATTGATGGTACAAGTGACACTTAGTAGGTGCGCTTTATGCAAATAAATTAGCCATTAATGTACCTATTTCCTGTAAGAGTTCTGGTGCCACTTGCCGCCGGTGACTATCGCACTATAAAACTTTTATCGTTAGTCGTTAAGGCGGTACCCCGAGGTGCCGATGAATTTTTTGATATTTCCTTTGTTGAAAGTAATCAAAAGTTAAAATAGGTAGCGGCGCTAGTGTGCGTCGAAGAACCGCCTTATTTTTCCTTGAATCGAGATTATAACGTTTTTTTTCATATTTTGAACTTCGTTATCAGGTACAATGGAACCAGAATCCAGTCTCCCCCTCAGTGAACGTCGTCTACCCTCAATCACAAAACGTCATCAGCCCAAACTCCTACCCATCAGCTACTTACTCCTTCACCGCAGACTTCAGAACTCCCAACCAATCAGATCCTCTCATCACCGCCACCTCAACCTTCAAACCCCTACTCCAAAATCAAAAACAGAATAACTTCATCTTCCAACAAAAACCTCCTTTCACACCAAAGAGTATGAACCAAAAACGACCGCCTTCGAAGCTCTACGAGACGCCAAAGCTGTACGAAACTTCCCCAAAGCTGTACGACGTTTCGCCGAAGTTGTACGAAGCGCAGTCGAAGTTGTACGATGCGTCGCCGAAGTTATACGATGCGTCGCCGAAGTTGTACGAACAGAAGGAGCAGATGGGGAACTACACTATATTGAATCAAGGACAAATGCACCCACAGGATTTTGGATATGGATGCGGTTCTGTTTCTGGGAAGGTTCAGGTGAGTATCATTATCAGTACCTACAGTACTCTATCATGACATGACCTTATTTAGGGTCCCGTACCTCAATAGTAAAAAAGGAATCTTTATAGGATCACTTTGTTGTCGGTTTGTCTGTCAAACCTCTTTGATCAGGAACGCCCAAGTCCGTAATTTCTTAGAGCCGTGATATAAGTCAAACGTCTAAGTTAACGCGCAATGAAAAGTTGCGGTGTGAGCGGTTCCTCGAATCAAATCGAATCTCGAATCCCCGAATATTTTAAATTTACTAAATACATCATAAAGAGGACATTTGCTTGCTTGCACATGCTAAGCTGCGGCTCTGTTTTCACGAATCTCATTCAGAAATACAAATCTCAATAGACCCATCATGGATTTAGTAATTGATCTACCGAGAAAGAAGCTAGAAGCTCTAATAAAAAAAACTAGAGATTTATCCAACAATCTTTAATAGCGAGGACACAAAAATAGTTATTCTTTAAGTTTCTCTGTTAAAACTGTTTGAATAAAGCAAAATAAAATAAAATAGGTTGGTGCTCTAAGCGGCTGTTCCGATGACGATGAACAGAAGCCGAACCTCTGCCGAATCTGCGGCAAGAACTACGCTCGTCCTTCCACGCTGAAGACCCACCTCCGCACGCACTCCGGAGAAAGGCCTTATCGCTGTGGGGACTGCAATAAGAGCTTCTCGCAAGCGGCTAACTTGACGGCCCATGTGAGGACGCATACCGGGCAAAAACCTTTTAGGTAAGTGTCTCAAGTTTTTTAAACCCTTTAATAAGTTTATTCGCTAAATAACTTAGGATTTCCTTAGTAATTTAGCGAATAAACTTTACAACACCAATAACAAAACACCGCGGCACCTAGCTAAGTTGGAGTGGCAGTTGGCCGGCCATAATATCGTGAAGAACCGATAACCACTGAGGTAAACATGTTCTTGAGTGGAGACTACGACTCGGTAAGCCTAGTATGGGACGCCCTCTAGCCAAGTGTGATGACGACCTGCGAAAGACTGCAGGCAGATGCTGTATACAATTACAATACAATACAAATGTTTTTTTATTTCGTTAACAAAACATGTATAAGTTACAAATTTTTGAAGCCTCCTTTTAAGAATACTTGTACTAGGAGGTTTCGCTCTTCCTTGTTACATTAGCCGAGATTTAACAATGACTTTTTATGTATTATAATATTATGGTAACAGAAAATATAAAAATAATGATTAAAAATTAAAAGTTGACGGTAGACAAAATTGTTGTGTGGTCCAAGTTAAAAACTCAATTGATTATGAAATCAATTGATTATGTAATGAATTAATTAGCCTGCTATTCTTATGTTCTGTATAGTGTGTCTGATATATGTCCGAGCAGCCGGAGTTACCAGAGTGTGTGTTGTGTTTTTGTGTGTGAGTGCGTGGTGCTCCTGAGGACACCGGTCTCTTAAGAATCCGGGCAACAGGAGTTACCGGTGTGTATGTATTTTGTGTGTGTGATTTATTTATCGTTTTTAATTATAAAATAGGTAGGTGTATGTGCCAGAAAAGGAGACACAAGACACTGAAAGTTGAAACGGTAATTCTCTACTATTGTCTTACTAAAGTACCTACCTACCCATCTCAAAACATTGTTGGTGTCCAACGTAGTACGACTTTATAGCTATTTGGCGCCCAACGTGGTACCAACATTGTTATTGTTCTAATAAAGAGGTCACTGGGATACGGATTCCTTTTCTTATATTTGTCTTAAAGAACGTTGATTTCTCCCTAGGTGCTAGTATTCGGTCCTATTTTTTTTTAAATTAATGTCTTTAGACCATCGTTTGATCACAATCTCACCAGATGGAAAGTGAAGATGTCTCTTCTCTTGAAGAGACCTAGGTTGTAAAAGACGCAGGGTTCGATTTCCGCCTCGGGACAAAGTTTTGATTGATCCGCAGATATTTTGTTCAGAGCCTTTTGGATGTTTTCTAATTTTATTCGTCCATGGTATAATAATTTAATATATATATATATATATATATATATTATTATATATTTTTCTGTTTAATTTTTATGTTTATTTTTAAGTTTTGTGTGTTATTAATTTTTATATGGATTTAATGTAATCTGAAATAAACGAATAATAATAATATAATATAGATTGAGGTTCAATAACTTTACTTCTTAAGGCTTACGAAATATGCACCTATAAAAAAATATCGGTGCATATTTTTATTGATCTATTTATGTAGTATTCTTACGTATTCAGTTTATCAGTTATTTAGTACCTACCCATAACACAAGCTCTGCTTATATAGAGGCTAGATGATGCTGTGTGCATTGTCCAGCATTATTTATTTTATTATTGATGAGGTACCGTAAATCTACACGTCCCAGTCTACAACTATACTAATCACCCTAATAAACGATGTCTGTGTCTCGCAGGTGTCCCATTTGCGACAGGAGGTTCAGCCAGAGCTCCAGTGTCACCACTCACATGAGGACACATTCCGGGGAACGACCTTATCAGTAAGTACCTAAAGTTATTTGGCGCATAATTTGGTCCAACTTTATACATTTCGTCCACTTGCGATGCTACGACAGTGCAGCAGTGTGAGTACATCTCATATTATACGATTTTTCATCTTACTGATATTCTAAATCGCGGTATTTTATCTCCAAAATAAATACAGTCGAATTGAGATCCTCCTCCTTTTTTGAAGTCGGTTAAAAACTAAATATTTCTTTCTACATTAACAACAAAAAATATTATGATTATGAAGTGTTTGTGCTATGTATCTAGAAAAAAAAGACGTTGATAGTCAACATACTTTACATTTTTCATTACATTTTCCCGGTTTTTTCCGCTAAATATTTTCAAAAACATGGTCTGATTGTACCCCCATTTCTCGGTAATAGTAAAGTAAAAGCAAAAAGATTTTTATTTTGTCAGAACATAGACTCTTATAAATTAAACTTAGACAGAAGACAGAAACTGACAAAATCGGTCTCCACTCAGCATGTGCTATGGTAGAGCAGATCGTACCATAGCGCTGGTCTTCCGTGGATTAGTGTTATCTTAGTCTTGACTGGACACACCCTGTATATTAATTTGAAAGGTGATTTGAAAGTTAACATCGTATTGACGTAAGACCTCTGCATTATGGATTGACATTGAACGCATTGGATACCTCTGTAATGGTATGTCTGGTTTTAATAAACGAACTGAATTTAAATAAATTTGCCAACATGACGCACAATCGACGACCGATGTGGCGCGGTGGGCGAAGGTCCGCTTGCGACGCAGGAGGTTGCGGGTTCGATTCCCGCCTCGGAACAATTGTGTGTACGATCTGCAGATATTTGTTCCGGGTGTTCTGGTCGTTTTCTATATATAATAAAAAATATCTATCTATGTAATGTATTGTATTATGTATATCAGTTATCTAGTACCCATAACACAAGCTCTGCTTACCATGGGGCTAGATATGTGAATTATCCATCATTATTTATTTATATCTCAAAAGCCTGACGCTATGATATCATGTTATAGAACATTTTTATGTAAAAAGAAATTATTTCACCAGGTGTAGATCGTGCAAAAAGGCGTTTTCTGACAGCTCAACCCTCACCAAGCATCTGAGGATACATTCGGGGGAGAAGCCATACCAGTGCAAGCTATGTTTACTCAGGTTGGTGACACTTTTACTTTACTAATTGGTCAGTTTAATCGTAATATCTTTGTTAGGATGATTGTACAGCTTCTCGTGCTATTTCAGTTAATTAGTAAAATATTATGGATATATATAAATAGTTTATTCATAACGTTTATTTCAGACAATCAGTTTATAGTACAGAAACAATAAAAGCGTCCATATTTTTGGATAATTATATAAAATTAAAAATTCAAGTACACCTACAAAATGATTAAATATAAAAATTCAAATTACATTATAGTGTGTTGTGCATATAGTCCGTACCACAAACCAGCAATTTTACAATACAATACAATACAAAAATACTATTATGTATAGACCAGATACAGATCATTACAAAAGACATTACATGCGACAAGTACAATGGGCGGCCTTATCGCACCACACGAAATACCAATCTCTTAGGGCCCAACATTGTGATACTTACCTATACTTAATCACCTACCAATTAAGCCTGACAATAAATATATTGAGTATCTCAAAGGGCTGTTTGGGGATCAACTAGCACCATCTACCACAACAATTTAATTAGCCTTCAGTATTAAGTCAGATACCTATTCATTAAGCTAGCTGTTAATTTCCTGAATATTGTTAAAAAAAATATTAAAAAAAACCTTAATTTCTATTAAGATTTTTTTTTTTCAAAAACAAGCCATATAACTACCTACCTACTGGTTTGGGTAGGGTAGTTTAGGTTAATATATTATTATTATTATTCGTTTATTTCAGATTATTATAAAATCCATATAAAATTAAAACACACACACCTTAAAAAATAAACAAAAAATATATACTACCTTATATACTACTTTGTAGAATAGAATAGTTCTTCCTCAAGCCTCATTGTTTTTTTCTTTTTCAGATTCTCTCAATCGGGCAACCTAAACCGCCACATGCGCGTGCACGGCAACATGTCAGGCGGCATGCTCGGCTGACAGTGGCGAACGCGCAATGGCGCATTCCTTGATACACATCTAGATCATCTCCCCGAATTCACATTCCATCCCGAAATAACATTCTATTAGACATTGCATAGGATAGACATGCTGAAATAACATTCTATTAGACATGGCTTATTATAGACATGCTGAGATTACATTCTATTAGACATGCTAAGATCACATTCTATGGAGACGGCCAAGGTGTAATGTGTAATGTAACTGCAATCGGATATCGTGTAGATGGGTATAGACGCCCCGAGTTCACATTCCATCCGGATATAACATTCTATTAGACATTGCATAGGATAGACATGCTGAGTCTATGAGACGACCAACGTGGAACTTTTTGTAATTTCTATGTATTTTGAAACAAAACGATTCGAAAGATATACCATTTTATACCCTTATCTCCGAAGTTTGTAGTGCAATCCACCTGAAACCTTGAAGAAAAACTTGTCATGCTATATCTATTTATTTGGATAATGTGGGAATGACATGTAAAAAACAAAAATTACTAGCTTCTGCCCGCTGCTTCACACACGCTTTTCAAGGAGGCTAGGCTGTCATAATTCATAATAACTACTAATAATTTGGTAACTCCTGCCAAATTTCACTATTATTCGTTTAGTCGTTCAGTCGTAAAAAAGTAACAGACAAACAGTTACTTTTGCTTGTGTCATAGTAAAATAAAGTATGGATGATTGGCTCAATGTAATGTACAATAGATCCAAATAGTTTAAACCATGAAAATTACCTTTTGTGTTGTATAGTATTGAATACTCAAAAAATGTGGAATGTTCTTGGAATTAGATAGGTAAATAGGATACCATTGTTTTCTGTGTTACTTACTAATTTATATATAAAAAAAATACAATTTGTTTTTGCTTCGCTATACAAGCAATCAAATACTTAAAAACTGTAATACAGCTAGCCAAACAAAAACTTCCTTTGTTCTATAAATCGTCGGCTTGCCGTAGACATCTAAAGAACAACAACGCTTAATGTACACAGCGCCATCTAGTGTTGAGTAGCAGTATAAATACTTTTAAGCAAAGCACCTTTTCTTATTGTACTTGAGAGACAATGATTGTAAATTTTATTGTGGGTATTTTTCGTAGATTTATTTTAGCTTTAAGTATTAATGAACCTTCCATGAATGTGTAAATAACTTATTTATAATCGTAATAGGTAATTAAGTCATACTCACACACATTACGCTGGGTGTAGACTGTTGAGATCTACATTGAATTTTCTTGAAGGTATTATGTATCCTAGCCCTAGAGTACTAATATACATTTACCACAGCTTAATACTAATGATCGCTTGGGAGGCTACTTTTTAAATAAAACCAATTTATTATATTAGTTATTTAATAATTTTTTATAAAGATAACATAAAGGAATAGGCAAACTTCTACCTTTTCAAAAACTTAAACCAAATTCTTCTTTAAAATCAATATTAGTCTTAAAATAAGACTTGAAACTTACAATTACGAAGATTTTTTCTTATAACATAACAGCCTTTTAACAGTCTGGTAAAAAAAAAGACTTCTCGATTTTTGTTTTTTTTTGGCATCAGTATTGCTATCCAATATATAAACTTTATAAAACACTAAATCAAACTTATGGTAACGTCACATTTTTTTCTACAAACTAATTTGAAGTCAGCCTTCAATTTTTTGTTACTGGAGCTACAAGATTTTCCACTGAATGTTCTGGAACTGAAGAACCTGACGCATTACTTGTGTCTTGATGTGGTATAGAAATGTTCGGGGGTTCAGAGTCATCTACTACAATATTTTGTAGGTCTTCTTCCAGTCGGAATGGCACGAAAGATGGATCTGCCACGCTATTGTCAGAGTCATAAGGATCGACATCCAGGTGGTCCTCAGTTTCACTGTCGGAGTTCTCATTTTGTAAAGAATCGGCTATCTGTTATTCGTTGAGATTAATCTTAAAAGAAAATAAACATTTGCTAAGTTATAACATGGCTACATGCTAAAAAACAGCGCAAAACAAGACAAGTAACTGAAAATAAACTTACCGTTAATACTAATGATCGCCTCCCAGGCGATCCAGTAGCTTTTATTTTGAAAACGGAGCGTCCGCGACGGGTCCGCTTGCGCTCACGTCTGCGGCGTGGTGAATACGGAATTGGCACGAAAGCACAATTTTATTGGCGGGCGCGTTTTTGAAATAACCGGAAAAAACTTACCGCGCGCGGCCTGTCAGGCGATGATTAGTATTCTAGGGCTAGACAAGGGGCCGAATCCTGCTAGCCAATCGCTTCACTATGACAAAAGTATCGTCGCAGAATCTTCCATAGATGAAAGAAAAATAAATTCTACTCTATACGATAGTGCTTGAGGTGCTATTTGCACGGAGTTTGACATAATAGTTTCACTCTTGACACTTTTGACACGCGTTCCTCAATATTTATAGTTTTTTCATCAAAGGTAAAATGAAAGAAATTATATAACATTATATACTACTAGACCGTCACTGGAAGCTTTTACAGCGACCGTTTCCGTCAAATTTGACCAATTTTTTCATAGGTGTCGCCTGAGATCTGATATACTACCAAAGAAACTGGTAAAAAAATACTCATGTTCGACGGAAACGGATGTTCTCTCTGTCATTATAAAGCAGTGTGGTAAGTACTTTAATATGCGTTTTATTTCAGCTAAAACGCCTTTATTTGAGACGATACTGTTATTGTTATGGTGAAGTGATTATTATAGTGGAATTAGGGCCAATGACGAAATTTAGAAAACAAGTGAGTATTTAGGTATAGCTTCAACCTGTGTGCCATGATAATATTTTCCTGTTTTCTGTGTAAATAGCAAGGGTACTACGACTAACTATGTAGTTAGTAACATTTATTTCATCTAAATTTGTATGTAAATAAATAATCTGTTTTGACTTTCGATTTAATATGCAAGTATTAAATATTCTAGTCATAAAAATTTATACGTAGTAAGATTGTAAAATTTATTAAGGATACCTACATTATAAGAATTTAAAAAATTCTTCTGCTTAGCTAAATATCATAATTTTGAAAATCTAAATAAATCGATAAAGTTGGTATTGCGTTCATGTAATTTTTATTCTAATCTTTTTGTTAGTTTATAAGAAATAAATAAAATTAAGAGTTGTAAGTAATAAAACGTATTTCATTAGATCAGCATGATAATAACTCTCAACAGAGTTATGGTGGTTCAAGTCACGTTCACGTTATGATAAATAAATATGAAAACTTAACTTTTTCTGGGTTTTGGTTCATAGTATAATTCAAATTTCGCGGGCAACGTGAATTGAACTTGTACCATAGGTGTGGCTAGGCTACTGCTAATACACTGGCAGTGCTTCCCTTATTTTTTATATTATCAATTTATACCCGTTACTGTGTCTTGTACTGCCTTCTCGATCGAAACTGCGACTCGCTGCGACCGACCCCCTGAGTGAGAAAGAGAGAGAGACGACGCGACGCGATGACACGCGACGTAATTTTGTAACATTGAAAATGCTTTAAAACCGCTTTTGAAAAAGTGTTGAATGAAAACCTACCATCGTGTTTAAGTCTAACTCGATGATGGCATGGCAAGATGGCAACCCATTTTCTTTCCGTAATAAATAATTTTTTCTCTGTGGTCGGTCTGCCTGTTTCTGTTTTATACCGTACAGAAAATTTATAATTTCTATCGAAATTTTGCTGTGTTTTACGTATCGTTCGATGCTATTTTGGTAGATAAATCGCAAAAGTTACAGTTGCCCTTCCATTCCATGATCAAATATAACGTCAAAACATATTCTATTCGATATAATAATCGCGATTCGCGACTGCTTTTCGTCGGACACTTGTTCCTAGAAAGAAATAGGCCACTTGCTAGTTTCGATTTCACGAAGAAACATAGCGAAAATGACTGAGGTAACTCCAGACGACCAAAATTTGAAGAAGAAAGACTTTATTTGTGGTGTTGTTGAAGGTAAAGTTTACTCACTGTAGCTTGCGTGGTCTCAGATTGTGTAGTTTTGTTTTTTTGGGTGTGAATGACCTGGTTATTTTGCAGGATTTTATGGCCGGCCGTGGACCACGGAACAGAGGAAAGATCTCTTTCATAAGTAAGTACCCAACTTACCTTAATACCTCCAGCATTGTATCAGTAAAAAGTTACAGTATTATAAAATACCTTTTCTAATTTACTAAATGTAGGCTAGCTATTACTATAAAGCATCATACAAATATAGGTAGCAGAATCTACCTTATTGTAATGGTAGTTTATTAGTGCTGGTATTGCATACTATCAGAACAGTTTTAGTAAAACTTTGCCAAGAAAAAATACACTAAATTATCCCATACAATAAATAGGTACTTACCTATAGCTTATTTGACAATCATAATGCTGAAAAATCAGAAAATAGTGATACAATGTCAGTACTGTAATTATTCATTTTACCCATGTTGTCTGAGATACATGAATAGCTGGATATGTCAACCATAAAAGAAGATCATTTACAAAACAAAAAAACCTACTGAATAATCATAGCAAAAAATCTAGGACAAAAATTACATAAAAATACCTTTAAAGATGGGATATACTCGAAATAGACCAAAGGAACAGCAAATTAAAAAAAAGATTGTTCAAATCTAAAGATGGTGCTTTTCACTGGAACTGCACTTGAATATTCCACTCAAGACCATATTTAGATCTTAATAGCAGTACCTAATTAAAAAAGGAAAATAATCTTCTTTGGTAAGTTTTAAGTTTAAATTTATAATTTAAACTTACAAATCTGAACACATAATGATAAGTATTAATACAACGGATATTTATCGCGTTTATATACCTATTTTTCCCGACGTTTCAACAGGTTTACACACTGTCGTGGTCATGGGATGACTCAGGTAAATAAACACGATAAATACCCGTTGTATTAATACTTATAATTAATTTTAAATTTGTTTCACAATGTCTACTAAATATCAAGACATACCATACCATAACAGACTTGTCTCCCCTACAGACTAAACAAATGGGGAATGGACATGTATGTCTACGCTCCAAAAGACGACTACAAACACAGGGCGTACTGGCGAGAGATGTACACTGTGGAAGAGGCGGAGCACCTCACGTCTCTAATCACGGCTGCCAGGGAGCAGGGGATTGTGTTCTGCTATGCTCTGTCTCCGGGACTTGATATCACTTACAGTAGTCAGAAGGAGATCACTATTTTGAAGAGGAAATTAGAACAGGTATAGTAATTTTTTGGATTTTTATTTATGTACTTGTCAACCCATTCATTGACTTTCAACTAGATAAACTAGTAGCAAACATTGATGAAGGAGTTGAATACTAGATCCTTCAATAAATATATATTATTGCATATTCTGTTGCAACTTAGCTATGCAACACATTGTGTTGTCCCATTCCTTTACCAGCCAAACTTGAAGTATCAGTGAGTTTCTGTAGAAGAAACTCACTGATACTTAAAGTTTGGATTTGATGAATTGGTGATGTTATCCTTAACATCACAACTTGACGATGATGATGATTCTATGTTAATGGCAATTGTGTCTGATTATGTATTCTTTTCTGCTAGTGTCAAGTAATGGAAAATAATTGTTAAATTAATGAGTTATTCAATTATGAAGATTTTTATATATTTTCACCAGAGCCTAGTTCATTATCTAGCAGGGTTTGGTATCATGTGTAGGTTAGGTTGGCTTGGGAGACGAGATGTCCCTTTTACACCCCACATCGAGACTTGTTATAATTACTTATCATTGCCCGTTCTTCAAGCACTGCAACCAAGTAATGATGAAATAACCACTTTATCATTATTTGATTGCACTGTTTGTAAATAATTTACGTAATTTACATTTAATTGTTAAGAACTAACTAGAATTAAGAAAAATATGTAACTAATATGATATGGACCTAAATTTAAATTTAATTACTTAATCTAGTTTAAATTTGATTTATTGTTGTCCGAAATAAATGAATTATTTTTTATTTATTTATTTATAAGCATAACAGACGCCATTGAAACACCAAATTTGATTCCACTTCATTTCATTCAAGGTCTCCCAGTTTGGCTGCACCTGCTTCGCCCTTCTCTTCGATGATATTGAGCCGGAGATGAGTGAATCCGACAAGCAGATTTTCCAAAGCTTTGCTCACGCTCAAGTAAGTAAACATTTTTCAATTAATTATTATTCACAATAATACTCGGCGGATCCCGTGCGAAAATTACAAAAAAGACAAACAACAGAAACCAAAACCTTACAAAATCGTGAATAATTAGTAATTATAGCTCTGTGTTGAATATTGACATGTATCTAGAATCATATTAGGTTTACATAAGCAATAAAAACACTAATAAGTGTTTTTCATATAAGTGATATATGAATGTACTAATGGTTTCTTTTTAAAATCCATTAGTGGTAAAAAAAAATTGTTGCAAAGACACCTTTCTTATTTGAAAATAATTTATAGTATAAAATTTTACTTGTCTAAGTGCTTATTTTGTGAGCCTAAAGAGATAAAGGCATTTGAAGTATGACATTTTTGTATTTTGGTCGAGTTGTCTGAACAGGACTTGAAACTTATATCATCAAGGTTGGTAGGAGCATACAAAGGTAGAATTATTAGTCCGGAAGATAGGTTGTTTTCTATGTTTCATAAAAAATACCGATTTATGTATCTCATGTGTCAACAACACTTTCTTTTACCAATAACTCAAGCTCTGCTTCGCCCCAAGCTAAGCGGAGCTTGAGTTAAAGGTTGACGGCCAGATGACGGTATCTGAATCATGGCCCTGCATTATTAACTATATAATTTTCATCAAATCAATTTATTTGCTGTCTAGGTTTCAATAACCAACGAGATCCATCAACACCTCGGCTGCCCACGCTTCCTGCTCTGCCCCACGCAGTATTGCTCAACGCGAGCGATGCCCACCGTCAATAGCTCTGAGTATCTCAACACACTGGGAACTAAGCTGTCGCAGCAGATTGATATTATGTGGACTGGTATGTAATGTTATAGTGGTATCTCTACATAGTATAAAACAAAGACGCAACAGATTTTGATGCAGATTGAGTTTCATTCAAGAGGAAGGTCTATAAACCGTTTGACACATAGATTTCCATGCGGGCGAAGCCGTGGGGCGCAGCTAGTAAAAAATAAACAGCTGGTTCCTAATCTGAGAAACTATTCCATTAGTCATGAATGCTGTTATGGAAGTGTAAGGCTACTGACCTCGTTTTAGTTGTGGAAAACTCAGTGTGAATTTGTCAACATGAGTCATCCATGCCTTAGATAGTACTAGTTTCTCGTACTATCTAACCTCGCCCACGGCTTTTTTTTTTTCGTTTTTTCTGGCGTGAAAAGTAACAAACATCCATCCATCTAAACAATTTTCGAATGTTAGTGTGACAAAAATATTGGTGGGAAATATTTTGAATTCCAATTTAAACATTTGTTTCTTGTTTAGGAAAAAATTACATGTAAATTAATTTTACCAACAAATTGTATTTCTGTATTTCAGGCCCGAAAGTAATATCAAAGAAGCTGACGACGGAATGTATAGAGGAAATCACGCAAGTTTTGAGAAGGCCGCCTGTGATCTGGGACAATTTGCACGCTAATGATTATGACCAGAAACGAATCTTCTTAGGTAAGACTTGAGTGCTTTTATTCAGCCTTTCGGCTTTAGTAGTTCACATAATATGATATCTAGGATTTTGTTACGATAGGGCTGGTCCACCAGTTCAAAGTCGCTCAGCGAGCTATGGAAAGAGCTATGCTCGGAGTTTCTCTAAAGGATTCGTAACGAATACATCCGACAGAGAACCAAGGTTATCGACATAGCTCTGAGAATTAGCAAGCTGAAGTGGCAGTGGGCTGGCCATATCTCGCGAAGAACCGACGGCCGCTGGGGCAACCGTGTTCTTGAGTGGAAACCACGACTCGGTAAACGTAGGGCATCCTCCGACCAGGTGGGATGATGACCTGCGAAAGACTGCAGGTAGATGCCAGATGCGTCAAGCTGAAGACAGGGCGCTATGGCGCTCATTGGGGGAGGCCTATGTCCTGCAGTGGACTAATATAGGCTGATGATGATGATTTTGTTACACAAAACGTTACATAATTTAAATACTAGAAAAAAGAATAAACTCGCTGTGCCCACAACTCGGCGACTAAAGATAATGTATCTTTTAAAAGGTACGTAAGGTAAGGTGTGTACACTTGACACACATATAAACTCCTCTACAGTAAAACTCCAAGTGAGTTGCAAAAAATATCAATAAATAAATTCAAATAATGTGTCAAACTCATCCTTTGGCTTACTAAAAAATATCAGATTATCTAGAGAATAAAAGACCTAGGGACGAGTGTTGCTGTGACTCAGAAAAGTTTCTTGTTCACTTCAATACTTTTCCTTAATAAGATTGAAGTTAACAAAAACACAAAGCGGTAATTTTATTTCCCACTAATGTAATTAGAATTTTGTCACATGTCCAACATTCCTAGAATGTCTTAAGGAAATAAAGCGCTTGACATAATCTATAGTTTTTGTAGTAAAATAGAATTAAAAGATTAACAACAGTATAACTCTTGCAGGTCCCTACTGCGGTAGATCTCCGGAGCTCATTCCGTTACTGCGCGGCGTGCTCAGCAATCCTAACTGCGAGTACAACGCTAACATGATAGCTATCCACTCGCTGGGGCACTGGGCTAGCTGCACGCAGGACGCGCCTCAGCAATGTAAGTATAGTGCGGACACTCGCCTGTCCCTACTGATTCCTCGACTGCGAGTACAACGCTAACATGATAGCTATCCACTCGCTGGGGCACTGGGCTAGCTGCACGCAGGACTCGCCTCAGCAATGTAAGTATAGTGCGGACACTCGACGGTCCCTACTGATACCTTGACTGCGAGTACAACGCTAACATGATAGCTATCCACTGGCTGGGGCACTGGGCTAGCTGCACGCAGGACGCGCCTTAGCAATGTAAGTATAGTGCGGACACTCGCCTGTCCCTACTGATTCCTCGACTGCGAGTACAACGCTAACATGTTAGCTATCCACTCGCTGTGGCACTAGTCTGTTGCCCACACGGGCACAGGATATCACAAAATACAGTGCGGCTCGCTTAACTCGCCATGCTTACCTAATCTCTCCACCCCAAAAATTTTACTATGCCTGTCTGCCGCTTCACTGACAGTTGTTAATCACTTTCATCATCATCAACCCGTATACTTCCACTGCTGGACATATGCTTTCTCCAAACAACACCACTTTATTTCATTTTGTTATGTACCTTACACCATTTAACATGTATTTTATATCAAAGACCAATCAATTATAATTTGAATCTTTAGCTTACCAATTCTGAGAGATATGGCGGTGACTTTAGTTCTTTTACTGATTAATATATTAAGGATTTTATCACTTAGAGAAACTCCAAGGCATAGCTCTCTTTAGATTTATATAATTTATGGTTTGTCCTCAGTGGAATCAGTGTCGTGGGATATAAAGTTGGAAAGAGAGAGCGAGCAAGGCGTTTGCGACGAAGAGATGCCGGTGCCGCTCGGGAGACACGTTTATCATCACAGAACAGCGCTTAGGTAAGACTATTTAAGACTATTCGGGATAGTATAATGAATTTGGACCAAAAATTAATTATAGTATAGAGGTATATTTTGTTCGGAATAGTATCAAAAATCAAGTACTTCCACTGCCAGACGTTTTCCATAGCGGCTTTGGCCTGTCAGACGACTCAAAGTTTCATAGAATGTGAACTTTCGTCATGATATAAAGTAGCTGCGCCTCGCGGTTTCGCCCGCGTGGAAAACTGTTTAAAATGGTTTATAAACCTTCCTCTTGAATCACTCTATCTATTAAAAAAACTGCATCAAAATCCGTTGCGTAATTTTAAAGATCTAAGCATACATAGGGACAGACAGACAGCGGAAAGCGACTTTGTTTTTTGCTATATAGTGATAGTTAAGTTGTACCTACTAAATAGTGAACCAATAAACGAATTTTATTTCTTTCTATATTTTATGAACCAAACTGTCTATTGTTACAGGCAAGCTATAAACGAATGGCTCCCGGAGTTCTCAATACCGAAGACGTCACAGGGGCCCGTCGTCAAACCGCAGCCTACTATCACCGGTAACACATATCTATCTGAGTCTTCATCGCGTAATCTAGATAGGTACTCGCTGATTTACGGGCGCTATGCGGGGCCTATGCCCAGCAGCGCGGCATACTATAGGGTGATGATGATAACTCGCTGGTTTGCCTTTGGCTGGTAGGTGAGCTCCAAAAGAATGACGGGTTGGCCTGTCGATTATGCAGAGTGTAACAAAAAGGACCAAACTTTCAGGCGTAGTTCAGACTTGGTCATGGTACCATAGAGAAGATCCACTCGCTGGGGCACAATATAGGGAAATTCCCGACTTCAACTGGTTAAATATTAAAATTGAATTTTAGGTGCAATGATTAATGCATGTGCTTATTGTCATTAAAAATAAAATAAAAACACCGACGAACCTATCTACATCTACTTTAAAAGACACCAGCGGGTCGTTGACCCCGGCGGTCAACGACCCGTGGTATCAGGAGCGCGCGACGCACCACCTGCGATAAGTACTACCACAAATGCAATTTTCCTCGGTTCTATGACAAGTCTAGAGATCATTTCGTTTTTTAACCTTTTTCGTAGGTTCTATTTTATATTTTCCCTGTGTTTTGTGATCATAGCTGAACCTCCCCTGACAGCTTGGTCCTTACTGTTTGCTAAACCCTATATAAAGCCCCTTCCAGATATACGTGGCCTGCGTTGGCGGCCAGTACAACAAATGTCACCACATTTTTGAGGCTGACTGTTGAGACTTATTTGAAGCATTTACAAGTCCGGACTAGATCCTTAGACTAGAGCCTACTTCCTTTATTCTATTATTTATATCTGTATTGTTTTCTGTTTTGTGTCGTATAGAGTGTTTTCTATCTATCTAGAATGATGATATTTTCGTATAGAGACTACTTAACTGCCTTTGACATCACTATAAAGTGTATATCATCTGGTGGAAATGTGAACCGCTATACATCCACAGCGCCACCAGTTCCCATCATCCCGATCCTGCCGTCGGTGAACACCTGCATGTCTCTGGTCACTGCCACCAGCAGCACCGCCACCTGCACCACCGCCGGCGCCAACATCCCCACCGTCACCGCCAGCCAGCTGCAGTCACTGGCGGAGAACTCTCAGCCGGGAGGGGTAAGATACAATATATGTATATACCTATATAATAATGGTCGGGGAGCCAGGTACAAATTTGGTCAATTATTTCCTCCTGAGCCAAAATTCGTAAATGGGACGACATTATTCCCATAGGATAAGGTTCAAATCAGAGATTAAAATTAGCATAGTCCAGAATTCTGATTTGAATCTTATTCCTATTATCATATTACGAAGTTTTGCTTGGGAGAGACCACGAGGGCAAGCGGTGATGCAGCCCAAATTTTTAAAATTGCAATACATTGCTGTAGGCTGTAGAACAATACAAGAAAGCCCGGGAAGAGCATGAAGCTTCCACTTTAGGAATAAACTATTTTATCAACCAAAGAGATGAGCAGCAAAATATACCCAAAATATGCTATAGATACACACACACAATTGAGGATTAGGATGCTAAGCCCCCTAACATAACCCTACTTTAAACATTAGTTGAATTCCGTCCGTTCTTACTATGACTAGAATCATTAATGTTATTAATTAATTCCACAGATGTCAACAATGGAAGCATTCAACCCCGTCTCCAATCCCGTTATGAACTCTCTCGTTTCCGCCACGAAGGTCATCCTCAACGAATCTATCCCCAACCCCATAATCCCCATAGCCAGCTCAAATCTCTCCATCCCTTCTGAAATCCCTGTGTCAACTCTCCCCGTGCCGATAATGGGGATTAAGGCGCTCGAGGAGAATGGGGATAAGATGGGGGAAGAGGAGGAGAAGCGGGATGATATCTTTGTGGATGATGTGTTAGTGGAGGATATGGGGAGGAATGGACATATGAGTGTGGGAGGTAAGTGTTGTTTATCACTACAGAGTATAAAACAAAGTCGCTTTCCGCTGTCTGTCTGTTCCTATGTATGATTAAATCTTTAAAACTAAAAACAGATTTTCATGCGGTTTTTTTAGTAGATAGAGTGAGTCAAGATGAATGTTTAAATAAATAAATAAATAATGCTGGACAATTCACACAGCATTATCTAGCCCCATGGTAAGCAGAGCTTGTGTTATGGGTACTAGATAACTGATATACATAATACAATATATTACATAGATAGATATTTTTTATTATACATAGAAAACGACCAGAACACCCGGAACAAATATCTGCAGATCGTACACACAATTGTTCCGAGGCGGGAATCGAACCCGCAACCTCCTGCGTCGCAGGCGGACCTTCGCCCACCGCGCCACATCGGTCGTTTATAAACCATTTGACATGTTTATGTATTGTATTATGTATATCAATTATCTAGCACCCATAACACAAAGCTCTACTTACCTTGGTTGGGGCTAGATAATGCTGTGTAAATTGTCCGTCAATATTTTTATTTCTTTATTTCTTCAGGCTTTCAAAACAAGAATTAGGACAAGTCAAATGGCACTTAGATGCGTTATTTTTAAGAAAATGGCCCACAAACCATGTTCTGGTGCGTTGGTGAAATTTTAATAAATTCATTAAAATCTAGAAAATTTCGAGTAACGTAAATGTCGTTTAAAGACTGGTTTAGCCAGGTAAAATTTCGATTAACGAAGACTTTTATTTTAGCTATATTTTGAACCCTGGCCAATGAGAGGGTTCCTCCTCTAATTGGGATTTATATTGGGGCTAAAGGATTTATACATTTTATTGCAATATTAACATCATTACAGGTTTTTTATTAAGCCCTAGGCGATGTTATAACTACTCATACTAACTTATTTGTTGAAACTAATGAACCTATACATACACAATACATTTTTTTAATAACATGCTGTGCCTTTACATGGCTTTCGGCAGGTTTTCGTAAAATATAACTACGCTGTTTAAATAGTGATATTAGTGTGATTAACCAGTCATTGTTTCCATGGCCACAGACACCCCGCTAACGCTGAGTCCCACTCGCTTAGAAGTGGACCCGCCCTCGACCGCGGCTACAGAGTCTGATGTCGTCATGAACGATACTATGAGCGAGGTATGTAACAATTTTTTACTCGCTTTCTTACCTCTACAGGTGAAATAAAGTGCTGTACCCGATTTTGGCCACCTTTAGACTATCATGGTTATTAACACACCTGCTTCTTTCCTGCCGTTTCAACCGCGTTCAATTCGAATTTCACATTTCTCAAATAAAATGTGCCTATGTTCACCGCGGATATTGTAGCTTTCCAACGGTGAAAGAATTTTTCAAATCGGTCCAGTTGTCGGAGCCTATTCAATATTCAACAAACAAACAAAAAATCGAACTTTCCTCTTTATAATATTAGCATAGGAAAGTCACTTATAAAGCGAAATATTTACCATAATTTGATTTTTGAGATTTTTTGTTATTCCGTGATAATGGCGCTAACTGTGCCGAAATTTGAGAATTAAATCATGGTAAATATCCCGTTATAAGTGACTTTTGCCTATTAACCGGTTTGAATGACGTTTCCCGTCCAGCAACGACTGATATAATGTCAGAGAAAAGACCCAGAGATGAATTAAAGCTTTCATCATCATCATCAGCCTATAGCAGTCCACTCCTGGACATAGGCCTCCCCCAATGAGCGCCATAGCGCCCTGTCTTCAGCTTGCCGCATCCAGCATCTACCTGCAGTCTTTCGCAGGTCGTCATCCCACCTGGTCGGAGGGCGTTCTACACTACGTTAAATGAAAGCTTTACCGCATTCTAAAGTGAATGTTGTATGTTGTTCCAGAGTGGTTCGATGCAAGTGGAGCCGAGCAACAGCCCGCTCAGCACTGACATGATGGTGGAGGCGGAGGCCACGGAAGGCAATGATGAGTGAGTCAAACTATTTATTGATTAAATACTATTTTCTGCCCGCGGCTTTGCACGCGTTCTGTCTATGGAGATGTTTGAAGGCTATTTCTATTACATAGGCACTGTTTTATGGAATAAAAAGCCTATATCATATCCAATTCGACTATATTTGATTCCAGGCTTAGAGATAAAGAAAGAAAGAAGAAAATGATTTATTAAACACTAACACAACACACAAACAAGGTTAATTACACATATATTAGACTACAAAGTACCTACTTAGGTACCTATTATAAAACACGTAACATAGACAAAATATAAAAAAAAATAAAGTGAAAAGGTACAAAATGTAAGTAGTATTTGGTACTAAGTAGCCCTCACAGAAAGTGGATAAGCGCGCGTGTGTAGGTCTAATAGGTCCTGACTCAGCTTGTTGCTCTATCACAATAACCCAGGTCATTTGTGAAAGAGCGCTGGTTTTCAGTCAGAACCCGGTAGATACATCTATGCAAAATTTCAGATGGTACCTTTCAGTAGTTTTGTTGTGAAATTAATAAATATCCATCCAACCATCGTGGATCGTACAGACTTTGGGAGGCCTATACACATCTGTGGTTAGAATCCGGCTGCGGATGATTATAATGAATGTATGTTTAACCTGGAAGTCTTGGTAAACGCGTGCGTAACCGCCGGCAGAAACTAGTTGAATACAAAATCTAGCAGTGCCCCTCTAAGATACATGTACCATTGACCTTGCTTGTATACATGAGCAAAATAAATCGAATCCAATCACTGAGGATCAGACCCTAGATCAATTTTAAATTAACTTGTATTAACCTCTTTAATTCTCCCCAGCATCATAGACACGGAAGAACTAACCATCGACGACAACCTCCTAACAGCGGATGACTTGGTGCTGCTCTGTGAGCTGTTCTACCTGCCCTTCGAGCACGGCGCGCGCGGGCTGCGCATGATGTACGACTACCACTGGCTGCTGCAGCACAAGCAGAATGCTAGACCTAGTCTGAACAAGCCTGAGGTAAGCAACAAACCATAATTGACGAGCGATGTGAACCGATGGGTTCGTTTCACGCCTTAAAACAAAGAAATAAATAATGCTGGACCATTCACACAGCATTATCTAGCCCCAGGGTAAGCAGAGCTTGTGTTATGGGTACTGGATAACTGATATACATAATACAATTTTTTATACGATCTGCAAGTATTTGTACTAGGTGTTCAATTTTTTATGTATAATAAAAAATATCCTAAAACAGAAGACAGGGCGCTATGGCGCTCATTAGAGGCCTATGTCCAGCTGTGGACTAATATGAGCTGATGATGATAGTCTAATTGTCTGTTCCATGCCTTGCTTTTAATAGTATATTCTTTCCCTAGACAAGTGAATGGCGCCGCCGCCGCAGTCGCTTCGCGTGGTGGTTCTCGCGCACCCGCCGCCTTGCCCGTCGCTTGTCTGCGGCGCCTAACAAGGAGCTTTGTTCAGAAATCCAGCCTTATCTGTGGGAGCTGTGTGCTGTGCTGTCGTTGCTGGATGGCTTCTTGAGGTGGCTAGGTGAGTCACATGATGAAAGTGCTAGTTCAAAATTCAAAATCCTCTATTTCTATAGGCTTACAAAATACTTAGACAAGACAAATTTTATACAAGTATTTATACTTTTTTTTTAGTTTAGTAACATCTATTAGGTGCTTAACTAAAAATGATTTCTTATTTATTATTTCTTGCACAATAAAATATATAAAAACATGAAACTAGAAAATTTATGACATAATTTATAATTTATGTCTTTAAGCCTAAGAAGACTTCTCTTCCAGCAAACGTTATTGGGAGAAAGAGACAAAGTTTTGGAAGTGGGTACATGTGTAAAATAGGACAAAATATGAAATTATTACCTACTTATTAAATACTAGCGGACCTTCCCGGCTTAGCACGGTTTTAGTACGGATCCCTAACTTTTTGAAAATATAATATAGCCTATGTCCACCGCGTATAGTGTAGCTACCCAACGGTGAAAGAATTTTTCAAATTGGTCCAGTAGTTTCGGAGCCTATTCATTACAAACAAACAAAAAATCAAACCTTTCCTCTTTATAATATAAGTATAGATACTATACTACAATGTACTAATACTACAATACAATAACATAAAATACTATATACTACTACTATTGTACTTCATTGGTTTCAGAGCTTGGAAAATTCCCTGCAAACTCGTCCACGAACATACAAGGAAGCTACACGTGTAAGTAGAAACAGAATCAGATCAAAAACTAAACTATCGGAGTACCAAAAACAACAGATCTTCCTCTCTCTCTTGAGTCCAGACAGAGACGGGTGGGTAGAACTAACTACTAGTACTACCTATATAACTCTAGTATCGACCGGTTTAAACGCACCCGGGATAAAAAGTAGCCTAAATGTTATTAGATGAGATTGGAGATGGCAAACCATAAAAGAGGAATTAAAAAAACGCACCGATAAAAGGGAGGCAGGCCTGACTATAAAATATATCAGAGGAACACCAAAAATTATTACAATGCAACGAAAAAACTAATAGCAAACTCTCTACAAACCGCAGGAAATGAATAGCAAGTAGAATAAATTTATCATTTACCAGGCAGCTATGCGGATATACCACTACAGTCCTGTTCACTTCGGATACCATACAATAACGGTTTTAGAAATTTATTTCTCAAAAGAATATACATTCACTTATAGAGACATATAGGATTATCTTAAGTAAACATGCAGAGCTTATGTTACTACTACTACTACTACTACTTACGTACGCTACGCTTATGTACTAACAGTTGGAGATGTTTTCAAAGGTACATGACTTACTTACTGCTTTATACAATACAAAAATCTATACTATGTACTATAATGTATAAATAATGTGACATCATTATTATTATGTACAAAAATATGTTGAAAGCACACGTCTACTCAATAGAATAATATAACTACATATATACATATAATTTAACACGAGTATAATAATATAATTAGTTATATTATGATTAATAATTTAGATTAAGCCGAGCCCAGGAGTTATGTACCTACTAACTTATATTTAGTACACATTTACTGTTATGTTTATCTCATTTTAAGTGAACTGTAATGTTTTTATGAGAAAATAAAGTTATAAAACCTATAAGACAAGAAAGATCATATTTTAAGCATTTCTTCTAAATACTTGTAGGGTTCTCAAAAGGCTGGCGAGAAGCATTCGAGAGCGGCGCACAAGAGCCGTGGGTGTTCCGGGGCGGGCTTACCGCTGACCTGCGGCGACTTCTGCCAGTGGAATGCAGCGGGGAGCTGTTGCGGTTGCAGATTGTACTTAACTCGCCGCCGGCGACCGTGCGCCCTTATGCTCCTTCCGATGAACAAGCGGTAATTAGAATAATAAATAAATAAATAATGCTGGACAATCCTCACAGCATTATCTAGCCCCATGGTAAGCAAAGCTTGTGTTATGGGTACTAGATAACTGATATACATAATACAATACATTACATAGATAGATATTTTTTATTATACATAGACCAGAACCGACCAGAACATATCATAAACGACCAGAACACCTGGAGCAAATATCTGCAGATCGTACACACAATTGTTCCGAGGCGGGAATCGAACCCGCAACCTCCTGCGTCGCAGGCGGACCTTCGCCCACCGCGCCACATCGGTCGTCAATAAAAAAATAATATAATAATATACACTTGCGAGCTATAAACTGGAATCACTTCATCGCTGGTTTCTGCAGACCATATTTTACAGTTTCCATGGAATAAACTGTAGGTTGTGGTATATTATTTTAAAGATAATTTTATTAGCTTTCAAACTCTTTCGATATCATAGCGAAAAAAATGTTCATCATATGTCATGGAACGTGAAAACAATAGACATAAATTTTTGGAACGAAACATCAATTTTTTCAAACTCCTGAATCTAAAAACTGGGAATTTATACAATTTTGTCATCAGTCCAATATATCACGTCTCTCAAAATACTGGAATTACAAGAAAATGGAAACCACACCAATAGAAGCCGCTCAAATCGTCACCCTAATCCAGCAAGGGTTCTCTCAGCGTACTATCGCTCGACAGCTTCATCTGAGCCAGTCCTGTGTCTCCAAAGTATACAAGAGGTTTAGAGAGACTGGAAACTTAGTCCGAAGACCAGGATCTGGACGACAGCGATGCACTTCGGCGAGAGATGACCGATTTATTGTCAGCACTTCTCTCCGAAATCGACATCTAACCGGCGTTGACGTCCAGCGGGAGCTCGGAGAAGTTCGAGGGAGAACTGTCAGCGAGTGGACAGTGAGGCGAAGACTCAAAGAAGCTAACTTGACCCCAAAAAGGCCAGCAACGGGACCCAAATTGTCTACAGCCCACCGACAAGCCCGACTTCAGTTTGCTCGTGATCACTTAGATTGGGATATACAGCAATGGAGCCGAGTTTTGTTCGCGGACGAGACTAGGATGTGCCTGCATGGCAGCGACCGTCGACGGAGAGTCTACAGGAGACCGGGAGAGCGATACGCACAATGCTGTATAGCGGAAACAGTGGCATATGGGGGTGGGTCTTGTATGATGTGTTTTCAAATGGTATACACCAATCTGCAGTTTATTCCATGGAAACTGTAAAATATGGTCTGCAGAAACCAGCGATGAAGTGATTCCAGTTTATAGCTCGCAAGTGTATACAGTCGTGGTCAACTAATTAGGGACTTTCAAGATAGTGAAGAGCAATAACCGGTTATGTACATATAAATACAAAACCCTATTGATTTCTCAGCACTTATTATTTGCATAATTTGGTCCGATTATTGGTATATATTAAATGGTAGCGTGACCTCACACCTCGCGAAACGCGATGCTGTAGCTGTCATTTTCGTATAAAGTGAACAGGTTGTTTCGCGAGGTGTGACGTCATTCAAGAAGCCATGACAGTTTTGGCCTTTTTCACGGTCAATTTCCGAAAGTTAATTTCTAAAAACTCAAAATACTAATGTAAAAGACTTTTTCTTAAAATAATATATTTTTGGGGTGAAATAGATGCTAAGCTATAGTTACTAATTTCCAAATTTTGTCAACAAGCCTATTGTCCAGCATTATTTATTATTTATTTATTGTTTGGCCAGGTGTGTGATATCTGCCACAAGACGTGCCGCGACGGGTCTGACTGCAGCGATCTCTTCCCCAGCGACCTTCAAACTTTACCTGCTGATAGGTAAGTGCTCTATCTAACTTGTAATTAGCTACTATCCACTACTTCGAGCGTGTTTTTGTTTGTGAATAAATCACTCATCATTATCATCAGCCTATGTTAGTCCACTGCTGGACATAGGCCTCCTCCAATGAGCGCTATAGCGCCCTGTCTTCAGCTTGACGCATCCAGCATCTACCTGCAGTCTTTCGCTGATCGTCATCCCACCTGGCCGGAGCGCGTCCTACACTACGTTTACCGAGTCGTGGTCTCCACTCAAGAACACGTTTGCCCCAGCGGCCATCGGTTCTTCGCGACATATGGCTGCCACTTCAGCTTGCTAATTCTTAGAGCTATGTCGATAACTTTGAATAAATCACTAACGACGCTCATTGGGGAGGCATATGTCCAGCAGTGGACTAACATAGGCTGATGATGGTCATCATCAGCCTATGTTAGTATTACAAACTGGTTTGGAACTGATATATAGGATGAAATACTATGTTTTATTTCAGTCCTAGAACTACCTGTATGAAAAATACTATGTTTTATCCTATGCTCTGTTCATAAATCAGTTCCCATCGGATATAAATAATCTTTGAAAGTTTCCATAGAAATAATGCGTGTGAAGCAGCGCTCGGAAACTAGTCAAATTTAAAAATAAATAGAACTTGTATTCTATATCAGTCTGAAAAGCTAGAATAAATTCTATTTACAGGTTAGTGGTTCCGTTCCTAACGTTGAACCCGGAGCTTTGTATGGTGATAGAGGAAGACGTGGACTTTGTTTGCTCGGAGGGAGAAGATAATGGCAGAGCGAGAGTTAATGGTAAGTTACTCCCTAGGGGCCGTTTAAATATTACGTAAGCAGATTTATTACAATTATTTACCCCCCCCCATCCCCCTTGTCAGCAAAAGTAAGCAAAGCTCTTACCCCCTCCCCCCATGCTTACGTAATCATTTTTCTATTATAAATGTTTTTTTTTTATATTATAATTATAATGTTATAATTATAATTTTAAAAATAAAGAAAATAGATTTAGGATAGAGATTAGATTTAACTGATACAACATAGAGTAAGGGACGAAAATATTATAATCTTACGAACATAACAAACTTATTTTAAATTTTTGGTACACATATTAAATTCAAAGCAGCAGTCTTCAGTCCATGAAACCCGAATCCATGATTCTAAGTTTTTGATGACATTGGATTGCTTGGATTGCTGCTCAGTGTTGTGAGTCTGCTCACTTTCATCCGTTTTTGGAATGTCTACGTTAACTTGCTTTGCTATGCTTACAATACGTTAACTCGCATAGTAAGTACCAAACGAAACAATACACTGACAGAGGAAATTTAGACAAGGGAATAGCGCGCGGTAATTCCCCTAATCGGTTCTAAAGCGAGTGCCTAAACGTATGCATTATTTGCGGGAATCCCCGAAAATGCGTTTCGTTTTCAAGCATAGACAATGTGAGAGTTGCCATTCGTGTAAAAAAGTAAATAACTACCGATGACGTAATCGTCATCTAGACTCGCCTACACCCCATAGTGCTTACGTAATACTTTAACGGCCCCTTAGCATAGATAAATATTCAATAAGTGCACTGCGATCATTCGTAAGAAAGTCGCTTCCCTACTTCAGCGCGCGCGAGCCAGTAGCAACGGCATCCTGAAAATGAATATGTCGCGTCTGGACTGTCCCATCCAAAACAAGTGGATGATGATATTAATGGCGTTTAACTCTATTTAAATAATTTAATATAACAATATCAAATTATTTAAATAGAGTTAAACCAAAATAATAGAATAGAGATGTCGCAACAGCGACATCTCTATTATTTTGTATTCTTGTTAGGTTAGTAGGTACTTTCTTGTTTTTGCTGCTTGCTGAAATTAATGGCGGGCCGGCCTGCCCTGAGTGAGTGAATGTATGGTATGAAAGCTGGAGTGAATGGCGATTGATCGTTCACTGAATGAGCTCTTTGAAATAGAAATAGAAAATATTTAGTTCCAGTTGTTTTTGGTTGTTTGCTTTAACAGATTTGTTTCACACTACTGTGTGAAACAAATCTGTTAAACAACCTTTTTTCCAGTCATGAAGCCGGACTACGCGTGCGCAGCGCTCAACAGCAAAGAGTTTAGTTGTCTTTGGTTGTTTGCCTTAACAGATTTGTTTCACACAGTTTTTAAGCTGTGACTAACACAACCTTTTTTCCAGGCATGAAGCCGGAGATACTCGGCTACGCGTGCGCAGCGCTCAACAGCAAAGAGTTTAGTTGTCTTTGGTTGTTTGCCTAACCAGATTTGTTTCACACAGTTTTTAAGCTGTGACTAACACAACCTTTTTTCCAGGCATGAAGCCGGAGATACTCGGCTACGCATGCGCAGCGCTCAACAGCAAAGAGTTTTACACGCGACAGGAGGTCGCCTGGATACCGGAGATGTGCGCCAAGTACCACGCGGACCTGATGCAGCGAGACGACCTCGGGCCTGCAGCTAAGGTAATAAATAAATAAATAATGATAGAAAGAAAATATATTCATTGATTCACTGTAGATACAATTTATTTCTACATATTATAAAATAAATAAGAACATAAAACTATAAAAATTAACTACGTATCTATAAAAACAGCAACAGGCGACTCTACAAAGCGAACCAATAGGTCCTGTCTCAGCATAATGTTGCATAATGCTGTACAATCCACATATCTTCTAGCCCCAAGGTAAGCAGAGCTTGTGTTATGGGTACTAGATGACTGATACACTTAATACAATAGTGTGTGTCTGACAGATGTTATTTTGTGACCAATTACAGCGTAGAAGTCCTTAACAAAACTGAACTGACCTCACTAACGTTAATGTTTTTGTTTCCAGGACTGCGTGCGTCACTTCCAATGCTTCCAGCTAACGGACATGCTGCCACCGCCGTCTGTGCTAGCCAGCCACCCCGCACTGCTGACGTGCTGCGTGCTGGGCTCCCGCGACCCGCACGCCTGCCACCGTCTGCTGGCCTGTCTGCTGGCCGCGCTCACACTGCATGGTAACTGAACACACTCCCTCCTCCGTCGCGATTCGAAGCATTCCCTCCCATCCCATTAATTATCTTGTAAATTGTTTGATAATACAATAGCGTTGTCTCTATCACTTCCAGGTGTATCTGGCGTCCACGCGTGCATCAACGCAACAGACGCCTGCCTCCGCGAGTTCTACTCCAAACTAGGCTTCGCAGAGATTCACCGCACGGACTCACGCGTCTACCTCGGCCGAGCGATCTAGCGGCGCCTGCGCAACGCACGCGATCGCTGCGGACGCCGTGCGTGCAGACTGTGTAGAGTTACGCAGAGGGGCAGAGGGGGGTGTACGGGGAGGGGGAGAGGGGCTCAGAATAGGGGCAGAGGCGCTCAGAATCGTAGACGTACTCAAACTACTGAGTAGAGGTGCTCAGAATCAGGGAAGTGCTCAAATTTAGGGGAGATGTGCTCAGAACAGAGAGAGTAGTAACGAGAATCCCGATTCTACCTAGAATTCGGATTCTCGGTACAATTCCCCTAGGTACCGATACCTATGGTATCGAGGTAAGGTTTGTATCTTACCTGGGTTTTTATGTACATTACCTGCTTTTTTAAGCAGTCACTTTAACCCGGTAAATGGACGCAAAACATAGGTAAAACGTAACCTATGTTCATCATGGTGAAAGAACGAAAATGATGTAAGTTATAACAGTGCGACTAGTGAGTGTGTTCTGTCACTGATAATGTAGCACATACTGTGAGTAAGAGCCAATAATAGTATCTTCAGAATAATAATAAATCGGTTAAAAAACATGAAAATCATAGTAAAAATGTTGACAGAGCATGAAAATAATAGTAACTCTGATGTCAAACCATCTCCTATATACGGCTTACGAGCAAAAACCTGAGCCTCAAAAAACCTCTTCTGAATAAAAGACGGAAATAAAACAGAACGGAATAATTCCGTGATAAGTAGTAATTATTACTAGGAAATGTAACCGAACGGAATTACTATCGGAAATCGGTTCGAAATGTAATTTATAAGTTGTATATCTACTCGGCCCGGGAGCAATCACTGCCAAGTATTGGCATTCTCTCTATTATGTTAAATCTAATTGTTAAAAACCTTATTCCAACTAAAAATAGAGACTGGCTTAACTGTCCGATATTGCAAAGGACCAAGGCAGCTCAAATGTAAAAATAATCGAAATCTTGTGAAATGTAAAGAATATCATTAATATAAGTAGTATAAATATCTGTGAAATGTACAATTGATGAAATGTGTTACTTCCGGATTATAAAAACTAGGATACATAATTAACAAATGCTTTTAATCTTTAGCGATTTGTAACATATTAAAGGTTTATTATCGGGTATAAGAACATTCGTTGTTCTGATGACGAATTGAGGGTAGTCGTGAATGCTGCGTTAATTCTCGGCTGTAACTCTGAGTACATCCAGTCACCCCGTGACCACCATCGCTGTAACGCGATGGAAACGTAGAGGAAAATAAAACAAAAGGTACGCGATTAATAATCTCTATTAAGGAAATGTGTTTGAAATCCTAGTCAAGATTGTTAAGACTGATAGGGATTCCGAATAGTTGGCGTTGCGATATTACCCCTTAGGATTAAAGAATTTTCTGTTCTGTGAAAATACGAGTCGTTCCATGTTTGTATGGGAAATTGGCGGGATACCTAGTAATGTCTAGTATTCCAACGGCACATGCGTTGTAGCAAAATTCCATACATAAATGGAATGTCTCTATGTCGAGACGATATTTTCGACTAACAGAACTCGGGGCTTAAGTCGGCTTCAAAAATGTCGACCTGGGGCCCAATACTGCTAACCAATCGCTTTACTCTGACAAACGCAGAATCGTGATGTAGAATCCTCAGATGAAAGAAACACTAAATAGTTTGTATGTTGCTATTTGCACGGAGATACATATAAGTGGTTTCAAACTTTTGACGCGCGTCGTAATTTTTTTTGTATTAGATAGAAGAAATATGTTATTTCTTTCATAGAATGTAGAATCTGTAAATTCTTTCATCTAAGGTAGAATACCATAATGTGTCATTCTGTTACTGTACCATCATCATAGTGAAGCGATTGGCAGCGGGCCTCCGGAAGCATTTGAGATGACAACTATCAATTGAATCCGTGTAGGCGAAGCATAGCTAGCGATGTCTAGGGTAGAAAAGACAAAAAGGACATCACATGGTTACTACTCTAGACAATAATCGCTGCATGTACTTGGCCTACAGCTCAAGCCTTGACCGATACTGTAGCTATAAGGGTGTAATGCTGTTTTCACACAAGACGCAGTAAGGTAATACTTCGTTCGTTCTTCGTAATGTGAAAACAGTATATCGTAAGGGACTGATGAGTTAATTAGTATAGATTGTTGCACGCGAGGAAAAGTTCTGTGTAGTCTTGGATTTTGTATTTCAACATTATTGTAAATATGTAGTTCTGATTTTAAAATAAGAATCGCTGCCATTTCACAAAAAATGTGTAATCATGGTTTCATTACCTAATAGGAGATTTCTTTAGTTTTATAAAATATAAGCTTAGCAAATTTGCTTCAGTGATGTATAATTTTAATTGTGGGTTTCGCTAATCGCTATTACTGATAAATATAAATATAATTATTCATAAATATGTCAAAAATAAGAAATAAGATGTGTAAATCATTCTTTTATTCGTTCTTTGGCAAAGTTTGCAGTTTTATGTACAAATTGTTACGTCGCGTGGTCTTAATCGAACAGTATTTTCTTTATATAGTATTTCTTGGGCTTTATGACTATTCTGCAAGAAAACCTCTATTATAGATTCTCAAATAATTGAAAAGTCATTTCAATTATTATCATTTTTGCTTAGGAAATGCATTTTAGGTAATTAATAGTAATTTTAATAATAGCTTTATCCTTTGTTGTATTTTGATTTAATGACTATGACATATTTTTTAATGTCATTCTTATAATTAATAGTGTTTATGGGTGCATATCACATTATTTACAAGATGTAAAAATTCCGGTATTTAATCGAATAATGATAAAAACATAACAAATTAATCACTGTAACATTAGCGTAAGTAAAGTATCATTTTGTATGACCAGATTTATGTTCGTATCGTATTCTTTTTATTTATAAAAAAATGTAAAATGGTTAACGCCATCGTGACAAAATCAATAAAAAAATGTAAAAATCAAAAGTTTTTTATTTATTAAAATTGGTTATTCAACGCAATATACAATAGGTTATTTGACAACATTGAAAATATGCTCCAAATTGTGGTCATCCTATCAGATAATAGCCTAAGAAAAACATTTTTCGCTATATTTCAACTAAATTATGTATATTTTTTGCAAATTACACGAAACAAAATGTAATAATTTATTGAATTTTATCTGTGACGAGAACGCCCTGTTGTTGGTTACAACTCTGGTGACGTCACATGCAGGTAAATATACATCCCTCGACCGATTGTTCGCGTTTTGCGTTTTCTGGGTGTTAAATTCAATCTGTGAGCTATTTCTGAAGCATTTTCTGTCAAACTTTGATAAATATTATAACTAGTGGCATAAATATTCGTCCATGTTGTTCGTTGTTTACTTGCGTGTGACGTCACACGTGTCACGTGACCATCAACATCGTTTTTGGCGCGGTTAGGAAAATTTAAACTTTAACATTGATTTTTATAAATAATACAGTAGATCGCCCGGAAATATTAATGTAGTGTGTTTATTATGTAATAAGGAATAATTTAAAACGATTTCCAGAATTTGTCAAATAGCCTATTCCTTTGACAAAAACGCAATAAGTTGCATGAAAGTATAATTTACCAGAAAAAAACCTCTAGTATCTAGCTAGATGAATAAAGTATTTCATAATTAATCTGCTTCCACTGAATTAATATTAGTGATTGAAAGTTCCTTGAGTTTCTGCTTTATTTCAGTTATCTGGAAGAAAAACATGAATAAATTAACTTCAACCATGTTTCGGCAGTAGGTTTCGAAAGGTACAACATACCTAGCTATACTCCAGCCAAGTTCGATGTAAATTGTTTAAAAAAAAATCACAAGAAACTAAAATTCTCATGTTCGGTGTGTTTGAGATAAAATTGGCAGGAATTTATTGAAGAAAATATCTAAAAATCAACAGGAAATATGATTTGCGTATAAAAATACGAGATATAAGTGATTTTTAGGTTTAGTATGGGCGATTTATTTACAATCATTTCACATCGAATTTGGCTAGAATACAGACTAGCTAAAGAGCGCATTATTGGTTAAACTAAGTCGTTAAAGTAAGTCGTAGTTTATCTTCAATGAATGAAGCCGGATTACTAGTTATAAGTTACCTACCCACTTACTGAACAAACATAGATCACTTGAACTACCTCTAGATTGTTTACAAAGCTCAATTGTATACATATAATTTTAAGCTAACCTTCTTTATCTCATTCCTCAGAATGTTCTGTTCGGTCCGCGGCGTCATACCAGCTCTATTCAAATCAATTGCTTCCAAGTTCTGGAACAGCTGTTTTATCTTCATGGCCAACTGTACGTCATTGTTGCTCCTTCGAGGCACACTTGGTTTGGTCTTCCTAATTAACTTCCTTCTGTATTTATCCGGTAGATCTTTCTCGATGTCCGCACGCGTGAGTAAAGTCATGTGTTCGGAATTAGTGCCGTATGGGAATTCAACAAGTCTGTAGTTTTGATCAGCGACGCTTTTCATACTGAGGTAGTGTCTTCGCCAGTTTTTTAGTGTTTCTACGTTTCTGAAATAGGTAATCAAAATTAGTATGAAGCCCCATAGATAGGTACTTAACCCATTCTCTGCTACGGCGTCGCGTAATGCTGACTGAACTGTGCGCACATGTGCGTCTACTAATGGGCACTGAAAGTGTTAATGCGATTCAATATGGGCTAGGCACCTTACCCTACACCATACCTACTTAGGTAGGTACTAAAAAAACAAGGCACTAATAGGTAGGTAGGATGTTATTTGAAATCAAAATGCCTTAGCAAAATGCACATAAAATAATTTTGAGCACTGACTTTCGTTCTTGTAATATCTTGTCGCTCGTCTCCAAAAGTTCTTTACGTTTCTTTAAGGCAAGATGTCTAAGATAACCCTCCTTTATCTTAGACTCATGAACCTCCTTGGAGTCGGCCCGACGAGGCGCCAAATATTTAGCACTCTGTAAATAACTTGGTAGAATCTGGCGTCGACTTTTGGCTAACTTCGGACATTTTCTGGAAAGCCGCCCGTTGTATTCAAACGTATCATCAGAATCCTCTTTTTCATTAAAATGTACGATGAGGTCATTCCTGTCGATTTTTCCTTCGTCTGCAAATGAGTTGTAACTTGCTAGTATATCATTGTATGATGTGCTATTTAAATCGCTGGCGCCTTCAGAATCAGCAGTTGCGGGACGTACTATTAAACTCTCTGTAAGTTTATCATCCAGAAACATTTTGATTTTCGAAACTCCCGCGCTTATTATTTCTTTTGGCGGGAATGTAAGAGGATTTCCGTTTAGTTGTAGGACTTTCAATGTTACGACTGTTCCCAGTTCATTTGGTAAAGAAGTAATATTATTATTTTGTATCAGTAAATGCGTGAGCGCTTTGTGGTTCTTGACAGTTTTAGGAATATCTACCAGCAAATTATTGCGCAAGTCTAGATACATAAGTCTTGGAAAAGAAGGGAAGAAATCATCTGGCAGAGTTGTTAACTGGTTATTTTGCAAATATATTACCTGAAATCAAAATAATTGGGTGATATTGGAAATTCCAATACAAGATTTAAAAATCATGACATTGGGGATTGGGTGACTTACACTCAGTAATTGATTTTCTAATTTTGGAACGTCTCTAAGACCCTGCGATGAGCAATCGCAGACGGTTTCTGCATTCAGTTTTTCTTCGTATATATTTGCAGAAGTAATTGAGGCGCAAGAAGCTTCAGACATGTTGACTGAACCGAAAACTGTTTTGTTTGCTTGATCAATACTAATAACAAGATGAATAGAGGGAAATTTTCAAAATGGGCGGCCCCGTGCTCCATCGTCATTGACCATCTTACTGTCATCAGCATGTCTATATATATGTTAGTGTCATTTCGCTTAACATTGTGAACTTAACTAATCCATGCTTTTTTCTACAAAAAACTGCAACGGCAACTGGAAAATTGGAAATGGCAACCCTTTAGATAGAGCTTGAAAATGTACATGAGGATAAAGACATCGCATCGGTTCGTGTTTTTTTAGCTCGATTATCAGTTCCATCATCATCATAATCATCATCAGCCGTCTGTTTTGACAAAATTAGGGCAATACTGCCTAGACAAACCTACCTGTGTTCGTAGTCAGTAGAGCATTGTTCAAACACTAACAAAACCCATAAAAATGTGAATCCAAAAATTAGGTACCTACTCAAGGAGCAAAAAAATATTACCTACGGCTTGTCCAGGGGCCACATTGTCCCGCTATCCCACGCTTAGCTTTAATATATTATATTTTCAACGATGTACCTACCTTAGCGTTTATTTTCAAGCTTTTCTATGTTTGTCATATTTTTTCATTTAGTCGTTTCTTAAAAGCAACTTAGGTCGAATCGAAAACCCACATTATCGACGAACAGAGGGAGTCACGAAAATTAAGTGTTTTGCTATAAATACTTTTAAACTTACGCGATTGTACCTACTATTTTAACGGGTATGTACTCCAGTCATCCCGTGAACACGACAGTGTGTAAACCTGTTGAAACGTCGGGAAAAATAGGTAAATAAACGCGATAAATACCCGTTAAAATAGTACTTGTAATCAATCGTAGCTTAAAAAAAATATTGAATCGAAATCAATTCGTGCATTTATCGATCAAAATTTATTATAATCGGTAAAATAAGAATAATCGATATTTTCTGTCTGTTTGTCACAATCACAACTCATACGTCATGGCATCACTAGTTCAGTCAGTTGCAAGATGGCGAACGTGCGGGATAGTGACACATCTTTGTGGCTCCACAATAAACTCGGAACTTCGAATGATTCTTGGACAACTGGGTCGATTTGTACACAACTAAACGCTGAAGTTTTGAAGAACATCAAGGATTGTTTTCCAGATTTACAAACACAAGTCAAATTAAAATTGTTACTAAGTTTCTTTCATATCCCGCGCAGAAATGTTGAAGAGGTAACTTTTCCTACGCTTTTGCGTAACTGTATTGGATGTTTTATCTCTCTCGGTGCAATAGATACTCATGCGTTGAAGCGAGATGAACGACTTCACATGTATGGTTTATTTATTGTTGTCGTGAATTCATAATTTTACGTTGCGTTAAATTCATAACAATTTCACCAACTGCTTTGACTTTTCTACAAAAACGTTGTTTAAATTGTGTATCGGAGAGCCCTCGTTTGTCGGTGATAATTTTATGTACAGCAAAATTACAAATATAAACAACAATGTATTCTGTTTGGCACCTATGAGCAAACAATTTCCTGCATAAAATATTACTTTACTGTATCATTCAATATATAATTTATTAAAAACTAATTTAAGTTCTACACAACAATATCCTGACCTACTGAGAAAGTATAACCTACAAAATTATCCCCATAAACAAGAGAGAAACTATTCTTTCCAAGACGTAGACCTGGTCTACAGTCCACCCCATCCCCATAATAATAAATTATAATAAATATTTATTTCTTTTTGAGTTCACTATTATTTTGGCAGGCTAACAATGTTTGATATACAAGGAACAGTGCTAGAAAAGCTAATTAGACATTGTTGTTTTTATCAAATTTAATCAACAAAGTTGCCAACTGTCCAATTATCTTTCTAAGAACAGCAACGTTACACAGATTTGTTTCATTAGAAAATTATTTTTGTTTATTCATTATTGTTACTCCTTTTAGTATAAACCTTTATAATAATATTTACACAGTATAGCTGTAGTACACACATAGTATTATACAATGTAGATTATAACTTTATAACTACTTTTTTGTATGATTATTTTAGATAGCATTGTAATGTGTTTTGTGTGTTTAATAAATAGTTAAAATAAATAGATCGCTAGCTCGATTTCTAATCAATATGGTGTACTTTATTTCAGTGGAAAAATGAGTTGGAAGAGATCATTGAAGTGGCAGGGGTGGATTCCGACCTATGGGTGGCCATGCTTGCAGAGGTCCTTAAAACTTTCCCATCGGCTGGAACCCTTAATACAGAGATAGCAGAGTTTGATGAAACAAGACCAATATTTAGTGATATGATCGGAGAACTGCGGAGAGCATTGGCTAAGCATGATGACTTGGGACTGTTGCCGCTTGAGTGCCTATATTTGAATAAGAATGCCTTAGTTTCAGTGGTAAGTTATGTAACAATCTAGAGTAAGCTCAACAGATCCATATCAGTTCCAATCAGAACCCTCCTCCAGATTTTATGTAAGGATATTTTATAGTAATTAATTGGCTTTCATTTTATTTGTTTTACCTTATTAAACTGTACTACTCACCATTAGGCATACAAAACTGTAATTAAGGAAGAGCACTTATTGCCAGAATACAAGTTTTTACAAAGTTAGCTTCGCAACGAGGGCACAATAATTGTATTTTACTCAATTGAAATATTTGTTGTGACTTTATTGGTAAAAAAAAAAAATAACACATCTAAAATTATAAATGTAAGCACAATGTAGCATTAACAACATTAACATGTAACATTATGCTAGGTCGAACAAACATTTGCCTCCTGCGCCACAGAGGTCGACAATTATAACTTACTAGCGACTCCTCCCCGGCTTCGCACGGGTGCAAATGCATGTATTATCACTACATATAAACCTCCCTCTTGAATCACTCTATCTATTAAAAAAACTCAAAATCCGTTGCAGTTTTAAACATCAAGCATACATAGGGACAGACAGACAGCGAGAAGCTTCTTTGTATTATACTATGCAATGATGTGTGATTAAACATTCTAGGTGGGCCAACAGCCGGCACCAGTGAAGCACTTCACGTTAAAACGCAAGCCCAAGTCCGTGGCTCTGAGGACGGAGCTCCTGGCTAAAGCTACCGAGGTGGCAGCCAATCAGAAGAAGGCGCAGGCGCCGACTGTGCCCGTCAGGAGTAGAGGCATGCCGAGGAAGATGACTGATACTAGTGAGTATCTTGAAGATTATGATACTTAAAGCTTATAATGACGATAGACGAGGACCGTGGCGCGGTGGGCGTAGGTCTGCCTGCGACGCAGGAGGTTGCGGGTTCGATTCCCGCCTCGGGACAAATGTTTGTATGATCTGCAGATAAATTGGTCAGGGTTCTGTGGTTGTTTTCTATGTATAATAAATAAAAAACTTTTCAAAAAGATACAAATAGGGGCTTGCGCCTATTTGTATAAATAATGTTCTAATTTGAATCAAAGTCTCGCGGTGTATTACGTTTAAGTTACTTGTACATATCTAACAATATTAAAAACAGGGAATTATTTGTGATATCTGCCACTCGCGACACGAATTACCCTAAACATCATCACATCACAGTATATAAGGTTATGATGGTTACAGATATATCTAAAGACAACTCCAGTAACATTACTTTCTTTATAAAATACACTGTTTACAAAGTGTGAATCTGCTGTCTCTATAAAAATAAGATACTTTTACTAACAAAGAAAGTTACAATCAAATAATAGAAAGAAATTAGGTAGAAATATTTAAGATTATTAATCGGGTATTTATCGCGTTTTATTTTCCCCTACGTTTCCATCGCGTTTGATCCGTATGACAGGAAAAGAGTCCTTAGAAATACACATTAATAATTCTCTTCCCCAGCCCCTCTAAAAGGCCTCCCATCACGAAAAGAGCCCTTAGAAATAAACATTAATAATTCTCTTCCCCAGCCCCTCTAAAAGGCCTCCCATCACGAAAAGAGCCCTTAGAAATAAACATTAATAATTCTCTTCCCCAGCCCCCCTAAAAGGCCTCCCATCACAAGCCCTTAGAAATAAACAACTATAACATTTTATAACTCTCTCTTCCCCAGCCCCGCTAAAAGGCCTTAGAAATAAACATTAATAATTCTCTTCCCCAGCCCCTCTAAAAGGCCTCCCATCACGAAAAGAGCCCTTAGAAATAAACATTAATAATTCTCTTCCCCAGCCCCTCTAAAAGGCCTCCCATCACGAAAAGAGCCCTTAGAAATAAACATTAATAATTCTCTTCCCCAGCCCCCCTAAAAGGCCTCCTATCCTACGAGCCCTTAGAAATAAACAACTATAACATTTTATAACTCTCTCTTCCCCAGCCCCGCTAAAAGGCCTCCCATCCCGCTGGGCAGGCCGCGCCGTAGGCCCGGGCGCTGCGCCTCGCCTCCCGCCGCCCACGCCGCGTCCCGCGCCGCGCACCGGCATCAAACTACTCGATATCACGGAGCAGCCAGCTACACATGCACAGATCAAGAAGCGGAGGAAGCTTGGTGAGTACTTTTCAACACTATGATCCTTTCTAGGTGAGCTAGAAAGGATCGTAGTCTCGCTAGAAAGGCCTATTATTTCGATGGGCAGCGATGAATACACAGACTAAGAGAAGTAAGGTTAGTGAGTACTTTTCAACATAGAAAGGATCATATTAAAACTTTTGAAACTAGGTACCATGGTTATTATACTAAAGTCATTTAAAACTTGTGCCGAAATATTGGATAACTCAAATCATGGTAAATATCCTGTTTTAAATGACTTTAAGGCTCATAGTCTCGCTAGAAAGGCCTATTGTTTCGCTGGGCAGCAACGAAAGCACAGACTAAGAGGAGTAAGCTTCTACCTACTATCGCCGTCTCGCTAGAAAGGCCTGCCGTCACGCTAGGCAAGCCGCGCCGTTATTAAACTACTAGATATAATGGAGCAAGCATTCACACAAGCACAGATTAAGTAAAAGAGGAAGCTTGGTCAGTGCATCAGCCCCATCTAGCTAGAAAGGCCCTCTTGCTAGAGAGAACTCCTGTTTCACTAGAACGCCCTTCTGTCTCGCTGGGCAGGCCGCTGTTATTAAACTACTTCGAATAATGGAACGGCCTGCTATACATGATCAAATTAAGAAGAGGAGGAAACTGGATAAACCATTTTTTTAATTTTGAATTAAATTTTAATTTGTATATCTCGTTTGTGCTAGCTCGAGTATGGACACTTGTATTGTATTTGTACTAAAACTTAATCGTCTGAAAATAACGTATTGAATTGAAAAAATTGAATAATCCAACAATAAATGTTGGTCAACAGAAATGGAGGAGGGCAAGAAGGCGGTACCTGCCGGCACAGTGGCGCCGCCGTCGCCGCCGCCCGCAGACGGCCCCAAGATCGCCGGCACGCCAGGCAAGACCGACGAACCGACAACACGTGAGTATAAAATAAAAAAAATTATGCGGACAATTCACACAGCTTTATCTAGCCCCATGGTAAGCAAAGCTTGTGTTATGGGTACTAGATAACTGGTATACATAATACAATACATTACATAGATAGATATTTTTTATTATACATAGAAAAAACCCAGAACACCCGGAACAAATATCTACAGATCGTACACACAATTGTTCCGAGGCGAGAATCGAACCCGCAACCTCCTTGAGCCCACCGCGCCACATCGGTCGTCAATATAATTTTAAAGCCGACATCAAGTGTAACATGTCTACCTACGGTAGAAATGAATAAACAAACAAACAAACATAGAACACTAAGCGTAGCGCGGTGGGCGAAAGTCCGCCAGCGACGCAGGAGGTTGCGGGTTCGATTCCCGCCTCGAAACAATTGTGTAAGATGCAGATCTTACACAATTGTTTCGAGGCATGAGACATTTGTTCCGGGTGTTCTGGTCGTTTTCTATGTATAATAAAAAAAGTTATCTATGTAATATATTGTATTAAATATATCAGTTATCTAGTACCCATAACACAAGCTCTGCTTAGCTTGGGGCTAGATGATGCTGTGTGGATTGTCCAGCATTATTTATTTTGTTAATAGTTATAAGCGATTGCTTAGCAGAATACGGCCCTAGCTAGTAGGTAGAATGGTAGATGTCATTCTCGGTGCGGTAACGGCATTAAATACTGTAACAGCAGCTTGTAATGCGTGTGTGTTTGTGTGTTCCAGCGGCCCCGACTACGGAGCCGCCCCCGCTGGTCGGCGAGGAGCCTCCCGCGACCCCTGCGACCCCCGCCACACCCTCCGCCCCCGCGCCGGTGCCGCCCACGCCTGAACGAACGCAGAGGCCTATTATTGTACAACAGGTATTTATTTATTGACTAGCTGTTTCCCGCGGTTTCACCCGCATGGTGATAGGATATATATTTTGGATAATTTATAATACAACTAGCTGCGCCCCGCGGCTTCGCCCCCGTGGAAATCTATGTGTTAAATGGTTTAAATTATAAAAAACTCGCTACCTCTCCGCCAATTTTCAGCTAAATCGGTTCAGCCGTTCTCGAGTTATAAGTGTTGTAACAAACACGACTTTCTTTTATATATATAGATATATCTTTATGAATTGTAGCCTATGTGTAATTTTGATATGTAAACTATATTATTGTGAAGTTTCATCAAAATCCATTCAGTAGTGTTTGCGTGAAAGGGCAACGAACGTCCTCACAAACTTTCGCGTTTATAATATTAGAATTATAAGGTTCTTAGACTAGATTGCAAAGCGAACAAATCGTCGCAGTTGATTCGAAATTTTTGTCAAATTAGCTTGTTTTAACAGTCGATTATTTTCTTATGTTAATTTCATAAATATGCGGCAAATTTTCGATCCTAACAACGGCAAATTTTCCATCCACCAGGGCACCGGAGCGAAGCCGATCGTCATCAACCAACAGCCGAAGCTACTGATCACGGGCCAGGCGGGCGGCAAGCCTGTCCTACTCTCCGCTCAGAACATCATCTCATCATCAGCGGTCATACTGCAGCCCGGAGGGAAACTCGCCTTCTTGCAGAATATCAAACCTGTAAGTATCTTGGTTGTAGATAGATGCTGGATTCGGCGATAGGATTCGTAACGAATACATCCGACAGAGAACCAAAGTTATCGACATAGCTCAAAGAATTAGCAAGCTGAAGGCAGTGGGCCGGCCATATCTCGCCAAGAACCGACGGCCGCGCTGGGGCAAACGTGTTCTTGAGTGGAGACCAGGACTCGGTAAACGTAGTGTAGGACGCCCTCCGACCAGGTGGGATGACGACCTGCGAAAGACTGCAGTAGATGCTGCAAGCTGAAGACAGGGCGCTATGGCGCTCATTAGGGGAGGCCTTTGTCCAGTGGTGGACTACCATAGGTTGTACTAGTTGATGATGATGAAGTATGTTGGTCATCTCATCATCGTCCTAGGCGGATCACTGTTGTCCGTTAGTCCACTGCTGGACATAAAATAGTCGTATTCATATTTATTTTATTGCATCATTGTGTTCATTCGTACGTCTTGGTATCTAGGTAATGTAATAAGAGACACAATGGTGCCCAAGCAGGGCGAATATTCTTTTTATTAGATTTCTTTAGAAAAACATAATTTCATAAAATAAAAAATAATAATAATAGGTTTAAAGATATTTTTATTCTCAAAAAAGACACAGTCACTTACATGAGAATAGTTATTTAGCTTAGTGTAAACAATTTGTATAATGTAAATATAAGTTGTTCGATCTATAGATAAGTTATTAATTACATATTGCACAAATTAATTTAAAAGATAAGTTACAACAAAATAGGAAAAAGATTACACATTACAAATTAGATTAGAATATAGTACACTTCTAGGAATTAACAATATTACAGAATTGGCCAATTTTCTAGAACAAAAGTAGCAAGTTCAGTTTTAAAGGTATCAATTGAGCTAACATTTTTCAAAATTTCTGGTATAATAATATGTTAATATGTGTTGTTTATGGCAGACGTCCGCAATCTCCTCTATAGCCCGATTACCCAGTCCATCAATCCATCACAATAGCCTGGTTTTATTTCTTTCATTTTTCTTTGCAATAGTCTCTACACCTGGCGGATACCATCTTTGGGTGTATCATATTGTGCACCCGAGGATGATACCCGCTATGTGTAGCCATCACCCTTAGATTAACTTCTAAGAAGGGCGAAGGGCCTCTGTGTGTGTTGGCTTCGGCCCCACGCAAGCCTTCCAAAGGACCGGGTCACTTTATGGCCCGAGATCATGGTAAATGAGAGACATAATAATATTATTTATTGCATTAAAAGTACATTACATTTATTTAGAGCTCTCATGACCAATATAAGTTATTCTGAAAATAACTTGTGGTTTGGTAGTGAGTGCTTCCCCTTACAATTATTAAGTTTTGTTATTGTACAAGACTTAGGTGTGCATCTTGAATAATAAAAATAAACAATTTAATTATTAGAAATAGCCTTAAAATTAATTTGAAAACTTTGTAGTATTGGCTTTTTATTCACATAGGTTTAGTTAAATAATGTAGTCTATATAAAATATTGTGTAGGTGTAATGTAGGTACCAACAACAACAGCCCAAGTTACTAATCATGGGCCAGTCGGGTAAGCCTGCCGTGCATATCATTTATATTTATTTATTTTATTTATTTGTTTTCAGGGCACACAATCAGCGATACTGCAGGCTGCGCAACAACAGGGCAGAGTACAGTCGTTACAACCGCCGCCATTGCAGCACTTAGGGCAAACCGTAAGTTAATCTAATGCACACTAGACTTACCGGTGGCCGTACTATGGTATGTTGACTCCATAACAGATTTGTATGACGGGACATTTACCATGATTTGATTTTGGTTGTGGTAACATGCGTAGTAAGAACTCACTCGCAGTGGCTTCAGTTATTCCGTGATCATGGCGCATGAAACTCTAAAATATAATCTTGGTAAATATCCCGTTACAAATAACTTTTGTGTTAATAACCTAGATGGCTCTGTGTCTGGAGTGGAAATCTTTGTCAAATGGTTTAAATGATAAAAAGTAATGTCCGTTTCCTGGTTCTAAGCTACCTCTCCACCAATTTTCATCCAAATCGGTTCAGCCGTTCTTGTGTTTTAAATAGACACGACTTTTATATAGATTCCTCTATATATATCCTCTATGTATTGTTTTCCCCACAGGTGATAGGAGCGGGCACAGTTCAACAAGTGCAACAGCCACAGCCGACGCTGGCCCCGCCACCCGCTCTGGCCCCGCAGTCCATACAGCACATCCCTGCTGCGCCGCATGCTGCCACACAGCCGCAGCTGCTGCCGCGCCGGGGACTCTCGCTCACGGTGCGTCATTGTACTCTACATCTACAGCTAGGACAGTCAGCGTCAAATTGATATTTTTTTAATATAAATTATGATTTTTTTGTAAATGGCAATTGTGTCTGGTTGGACACTTTTCTGCCAGTGTCAATCGAAAATAATTGTAATTAATTTAAACGAAGCATGTTTCCGATCGGCCCGTACACGATTCACTGATATTATTGACCCTGTAGCGACATCTATCTGTTACTATCAGAACCACATAGACAGCGTCGATAGAAGCTCCATAACAACCACTCGAACCCAAAGTCAATACTAACTACTACTGGACTAATTGACTACATTTTCGGGATAAACATAATATTATAAGTGGATTTAATATGGTCGCCTGTCCATGAAACCGACCCGTCACCGTCGAAGATATGAGTAGTTCTGCGCTAGCATTTATTTCTTTAGGCTTACAAAATAAGCACTTTTATACTATTGAAAAGTCAAATTTTATACTATTCATTATTATCAAATAACATTATTTTAATTTATACATTCACAAAAGCAACAGCAAGAGTGGCGTCATCTGGCCACAGGGCGTGCTACACTACGTTTGCCTAGTAATGTGCTCCAGAAGTGCTCGTTTACCTTCAAATAAATGTAATAGGAAATGATTGTTACAGAGAGAACAAATGCTGGAAGCTCAAGATATGTTCCGGAATGCGAATCGGGTGACGCGGCCCGAGAAGGCGCTTATACTCGGCTTCATGGCGGGCTCTAGAGGTGAGACACTTTTATATTTCGAGCTGTTGATTCAGTCAATTCAATTTTTTTACAATTATTTATCACACTAATACAATACAAATATACTTTAGTGTATACCAGAAACAAAAGACATTACATGCGACAAGTACAATGGGCGGCCTTATGAATGCGATAGTTTGGCTGTTTAGATGGTTCCTCACGCCAAAATTACTGAATCAGGCTGAAATGATGTTTTTTTTACTTTTTATCCCATAAATCTTTTTAGTTTAAAATAAATACATATTACTAAGACTATTATTAAGTAGGAACATATTTTCATGCAATATTTTATATAAAGCAGGTAGATGCCGGATGCGGCAAGCTGAAGACAGGGCGCAATGGCGCTCATCGGGGGAGGCCTATGTCCAGCAGTGGACTGATATAGGCTGATGATGATTTTATATAATATAAATATATAAATAAATAATATATAAATATGCTGGACAAATTCACACAGCATTATCTAGCCCCAAAGTAAGCAGAGCTTGTGTTATGGGTACTAGACAACTGATATACATAATACAATATATTACATTACATAGATAGATATTTTTTATTATACATAGAAAACGACCAGAACACCCGGTACAAATATCTGCAGATCGTACACACAATTGTTCCGAGGCGGGAATCGAACCCGCAACCTCTTGCGTCTTTTTTTACAATTTGGCGGGTTCGATTCCCGGTTCAGACAGGAGAATATTTAAAAATCTTTGAATGCAGTTTAAATTGTTTTTTTGTAACTTTCAGTAAAATTTTCTTTCTACAATATTTAAGGTACTTTCCCTCTATGTGGCATGGCTGCGGGACGCCCTGTATAATATCTAATCTTTCTCCACAGATAACCCCTGCCCGAACCTCGGCAACATAGTGACAATAAAGCTATCAGAAAACATAGAAAACGTCGTACAAACTGACGACACCTACATAGCAATGATCTCAGAAATGCACTTCCAAATGAACTACAACAACGGCCAGTGGACGAGGCTAAAGAAGTACAAGCCTTTGGAAGGCGCTGTGCCGCTGAAGATACCGGCGAATGCGACGATAGTGGCCACGGCGAATCAACAGCCTATAGTCTCTCTGGCGTCTATGAACCAGGGTGTTAGTTAAGGTAGGAGGTGAGGGCGCCTTTCTTAATCAGCTGTGGTATGTAGCTAAGCGGGAGGTGTCACCTTAATAGGTTTGTGATGGTTTTTTTTGTAAAAATTATCATGAGTTATGTCAATGAATGTAAACGGGCTAAATAGATAGACAATATTTTTATTTCACACTTAAAAATAAACATGATAACAGATACATATGTGACAATTTGGCGGTATTATAGCTTAAGAGCGATCTCCACCAAACAACCGTGGATGGATATGTTAGCTTTGATGTTTTTGTTTGATTGTTGACGTCATTGCGCGGTTTTATGGAAATCGGTGCAGCCGTTCCAATGTTATAACGATGATTGGAAGTGAAATCGTCGGAATTTCGTTTATATGTGAGATTAACATAACAAATATGAAATTTTGTCTTATTTAAGAGGGTTAAACTAGTATATTTAAAGTATTTATTTTGAAATCTTAATACAACGTGGTCTTAAAAATGACGGTCTTATCATTACTACTGAAATAACAAATATATAATACACTAGCGGACCTTCCCGGCTTCGAACGGTTTTTGTACGGACTCCTAACTTTTTTGAAAATATAATATAGCCTATTCACCGGGGATAGTGTAGCTTCCCAACGGTGAAATAATTTTTCAAATCGGTCCAGTAGTTTCGGAGCCTATTCATTACAAACAATCAAAATATCAAACCTTTCCTCTTTATAATATTAGTATAGATTATACACATATGTATATAGATATTTTCATTATACATAGAACACGATGAGAACGCCCGGATCAAATACCTACATAGCTTACCTGTATATCTTATTGTGGTTTGACACATTCCATCGTTTAGCTATATAGCATATCTGCATTGGAAAGACGCCCTTAGGGTATTGAAATTGTAGTCAATAGCGTCGAATCGCCGGCAGTGACGCGATATATAATGCTAAGGAAGGCTTGTATGCGTTCTAATGTAGACTTGGTTGTAACTACCCTCATGTGCGCAAGAAACCCGAATACTCAAAATTAACTTTGACTTAAGCGCGTTTCAGGTCGTGTTTTTTTTTTAATTCGTCGCATGATACGTGGTTAAGGATAAGCGAGTCTCATCTTTCCATACATCTTTAACACTTATGCTGGTTGTAGACCGGAGGGTAACTTAGTTTTGGTTTAACTTGCATAACTAATGTAATCCTTCCATGTTGCCTCGGCATTAAGCCTACCCTTTGTACCTTAGTACATCATCATCATCATCATCATCAGCCTATAGCAGTCCACTGCTGGACATAGGCCTCCCCCAATGAGCGCCATAGCGCCCTGTTTTCAACTTGCCGCATCCAGCATCTACCTGCAGTCTTTCGCAGGTCGTCATCCCACCTGGTCGGAGGGCGTCCTACACTACGTTTACCGAGTCGTGGTCTCCACTCAAGAACACGTTTGCCCCATCGGCCGTCGGTTCTTCGCGAGATATGGCCGGCCCACTGCCACTTCAGCTTGCTAATTCTTTGGGGTCTCGTGGGCCACTCGATTGAAGCCATGTAGAAGCCATTTTGTCACTGGAGAATGATTCTAAATATAACTTATTTAAGCCTATAATTAAATGGACATTAAGTTGTGTTTAAAGATTTTAATATGATTAAACCAAGTTAGCTTGGGAAACTACGTCAAATCTTCTCGTCATCCATACCGCAATGCTAGCATGCTAATGCATAGGGCTGGTCCACCAGTTCAAAGTCGCTCAGCGATCTGTGGAAAGAGCTATGCTCGGAGTTTCTCTGAAGGATAGGATTCGTAACGAATACATCCGACAGAGAACCAAAGTTATCGACATAGTTCTAAGAATTAGCAAGCTGAAGTGGCAGTGGGCCGGCCATATCTCGCGAAGAACCGACGGCCGCTGGGGCAAACGTGTTCTTGAGTGGAGACCACGACTCGGTAAACGTAGTGTAGGACGCCCTCCGACCAGGTGGGATGACGACCTGCGAAAGACTGCAGTAGATGCTGGATGCGTCAAGCTGAAGACAGGGCGCTATGGCGCTCATTGGGGGAGGCCTATGTCCAGTGGACTGCTATAGGCTGATGATGAAGTTAGCTTACCTTCCGGTCAAACCCCGCGTTGAACTCAAAATTTTGTTATAAAAGTGATCTCACATTGTTTGAAACTTGTTTTAAAAGTGTGAATTCGGAAGCTATTTCGTGCCAAAATGTGCTTCATGTGAGGTAGCTATATTTCGCGTTATGGGCGGATGTGACAGAAATTAGATATTCACGTTTATTACCATTCTAATTGCGAAATACTTATGGCTTTTGATACTCGGAAGGCTCACTTACTAAATCCTCATCTCTTTTGATAGCAGCCTGAACAGTCTAGACAAGCTGTATTCTAGGTGAACAGTCTAGACAAGCTTTAGTCGAGGAAAGAATAGAGGAAACGTCATGAATAGCGGAAATCATTAAATTTAAATTAACGCATTTCGAGTATTTCACTCTCTTCTAAGAGAGTAAAATACTCGAAATGCGTTCACCGACATCTATGTCGGTTTAACGCGACTGCCCCAAAAGAAGTATCATTTTTTCAGGCTCAAATAGGTATCCTCGGTCAGTAAATGATGCTGGACAATCCACACAGCATCGTCTTGCTCCAAGCTAAGCAGAGCTTGTGCTATGGGTACTAGATCACTGATATACTTAATACAATACATTACATAGATAGATATTTTTATTATACAAAGAATATACCCTGAACACCCAGACATGCTTGTTTCTCTATTCTACCCTAGGTTTTGTCTAGGAGTTCCATGCTTAGCCTACTGGTTTTTTTTCTATTTGCTTTGGGTGGCTTGGGTATCACGGCGGCCATGGTAGTCCTATTGTGAACGCCATTTATACGTTCAGCCCCGAGGCCGTAGCGTTCATAGTTCGCCACTAACCCTTGCAGCAGCCAGGAACTGTAGGATTTTCTACGGAGTGATGTCTCGCAGCTCGTCTGGGCTATGCAGATGCTTGCCCAGATGGATGCTGTGTTTTTGCATCAGTGCTCCACACTCACCTATAGTTTGACCGAAACCGCTGTACCGCTCCTTAGGAAAGTGCGGCGAGGTAGGGGGAAAAAAAGAGCAAGAGTACGCGTTGACGGCAGACTGATGGATTGGAGCGGCCGATATTTCCCCCCTGTCTCGCCGCTCGCATACCTCAGGCGCGATACAGCGGTTTCGGTCAAACTATAGCAGATGGAGGGGCGTTTCATCCGCCTCCTCGCAGAATCTGCAGGATTGTGTGTCGCTTAGCCTACTGGTTGACAAAGGCCATGTATTTTTATTCTTTAGAGTGGAATATAATATCTTAAAATTAAGTAAAACTATCTCCTCGCAAAAATGACCAAGAGGTGTGAAATTTGAATATAGAGTGTATTTGATCTTATTGGATTTAGGCTTATTTGACAATTTTTTTATATTTAGGTTAATATTCCTATGTATGTATATTAGATGGCTTGAATTATTACTATTTACAATTATTAGTAATTTATCTCTTTATGTATGTGTTTTATAATTATTTTAGTAATTTCAGGTAATATTTTTCTTGTTGTAGATTCCGCAACGTGCCTTTACAATAGTATAATAGTATATATTTTCCAAAGAATAAAGCAATATATGTATAATATATTTGTTATAGTGTCATATTCCTATTAAATTCTATTATCAGAATATTACAGTATAACAAACCATTTAAAATTCTTTTAGTACAATTATATTTAGCTAAGCTGTAGTTGACACAGATTAAAGTTCACATGTGCCTGAATTTTCGCTATACCTTCTATATTCTAAACTAGCTAAATGACCAGGTAAATAAATAATGACTGCAAAACATTATATACCAACTATACCAATATTATTTTGTTGTTAATTTGACTCCATTCCTGTCAATTTATATCTTATTTGGAATTAGTTTACCAAAACAGACAAGGGTATGAATTGTTATGGATAATGAAAATATGTTGTATCTCTTCTGTTACAGTTAAAATTATAACCATTTTGTTCTGACTCCATTCTTGACAATTTATATCTTATTTGACATTAGTTTACCAAAACAGAATAATGTATAAATTGTTATGGATAATGAAAATATGTTATATCTCTTCTGTTACAGTTAAAATTATAACCATTTTGTTCTGACTCCATTCTTGACAATTTATATCTTATTTGACATTAGTTTACCCAAACAGAATAATTTATAAATTGTTATGGATAACGAAAAAGTGTTATATCTCTCCTGTTACAGTTAAAATTATAACCATTTTGTTCTGACTCTATTCTTGACAATTTATATCTTATTTGGCATTAGTTTACCAAAACAGAATAATGTATAAATTGTTATGGATAACGAAATAATGTTATATCTCTTCTTTTACAGTTAAAATTATAACCATTTTGTTCTGACTCCATTCTTGACAATTTATATCTTATTTGACATTAGTTTACTAAAACAGACAAGGGTATAAATTTGTTATGGATAACAAAATGGTTATAATTTTAACTGTAACACAAGGTTACGTTAAAAAAGGCTGTGGTAGTCGAATTATGTACAAGTATTTTTTGCATGCCTTACAAATTTCTTCCATTATGTATGTATCTTCCATTTTCATTAGAATTTGTTTCTTCTATACCGTTGGTTGTGTTACGTCGGCTATTTATGGTTTTTTTCTATTTCTATTCATAAATTACTTTTATTTTATTTAGTTTTTATAAAATAATACCTATAATTTTCACACGTGAGCAAAAATATTCTATTATTTATGAAGGTTTTTGTTATTATAGTGCGAAAGCCCTCGCACTCGGGGTAATCTCTAAGAAATTAAATATTAGCCCAAAAAACTTTCGACTCGTGTCGGGTACTTGATTTCGTGGCATAATTGGTTAGAGCGTCCAGGTACTGATGGGAAGGTTGCGGGTTCAAATCCCGCCAAGATTGAATTTTTTTGGGATATTATATAATTTCTTAGAGATTATTTACGAAATCTTTCTTAATGTTGTAATTATTTTGTTTTAATAGTAATGTATTTTTTTAATGTTAATCTATAAAGGGACCTCATTATGAAGAATATTCTTCTATTGCCCGTAATAATGGCAATACGACATAGAACAACAATCTAATCCGAAAAGGACAAAAAATTGAAGTGAACAGTAAAATAATTTTATTTGATAATAATTTAATGTATAAAATATGACTTGTATAAGTGCCTATTTTGTAAGCCTAAAGAATAAATGATTTTGACTTTGAAAGACTATGAGAAAGTTTTCCACAAATCGATTTAAAACTTAAATAAAACTGGTCAAAAATGGCTGTTGAAATATTCTTTTAAATTTTTTTTTTTGTAAACTGTCTCATATGAAATCTTCAGAGAGTTCTTAAATGGTAACCTATAAAAATATATTCTGACTGCCATTGTCGCGGGCTTAAGAAGAATAAATTTCCTAATGAACTCGACTATAGTTTTATAGTAAAATCAGTAAATCACTATACTTCTAGTGTTTATTGGTAATAATCGTTCATTCTCTAGTAGATGTCGTATCATTCTGTATAGGTATTCTTTCTAATGGGGTCTCATAGATTAACACCGCGTCCGTATTGAAATGTTGATCGATAAAATAGCTCGCTCGCAATGCATAGCAACAAAAAAGTCGGTGGAAAGACAAAAACAGTCGATACAATTTTGTCGTTTCACTGCAAGCAAGGATATCTCCATGTTTGCAAGATAACAGATGCCATTGCAAGAACCGTAGATCAACATAACTAAACGGGCTAAGCGTCATTTTGCTCACGAGTGGTAACTTCCATCACTTCTTTTGTAAATAAATAAGACTATATTTTCGTAAAATAAATGCTTTATTGTAGGGCTCTTGAATATGTTCTAGTTAGTTTAAGGTTCCACTCACACCAAAAGAGCGTCGAAGCGCAGCGAAGCGGAGCGCAGTTTCAGTGTCATATGAATTTTAACTTTATTTTCATTACAATAAAACTTAATCGCATGAGAAACTCGAACGAGTTGCGCGGATGCCCGCGGCGCCGCGGGAATTCCGGCGAATTCGAGTTAAAATTCATATGACACTGAAACTGCGCTCCGCTTCGCTCCGCTTCGCTGCGCTTCGACGCTCTTTTGGTGTGAGTTGAGCCTAAAGTTTAATCAAATTATGAAGTTTTTATTTTGTAAAATTGGATATCTACTTTATTACAGTGCCTTTTATTACTAAGGAAATCTGAAATTCTAGTAGAATAATAATTTATTATTTTACCTATAACCTAACATTATTCAAATAAGTACAATTTTATATGTTCAGTAAATAGCAGAACTTTTCTTTTCTCGCTATTTAAAACAGGAGAGGTAAGGTCTGGTTAATAATGAATAAATAAAATTAATAATGAATCTGTTACTTCTATTCATAGTTATGGTCCAATTTTACAAAATCCATATTGTAACATGTTATTCGGCTTAAGTTAAGGCAAATACTCGTATATTGTCTGTATCTATAATATAAAAATGAATCGCAAAATGTGTTGGTAAGCGCATAACTCAACAACGCCTGGACCAATTTGGCCAAATCTTTTTTTTAAATGTTCGTTGAAGTTCAAGGATGGTTTTTACGGCGAGACATAGAATACTTTTTATCATTTAAACAATTTGACACATAGATTTCCACGGGGGCGAAGCCGCGGGGCGCAGCTAGTAAGTTATAAAATTATCAAGAAAACTTAAATCTACGGGATATTTACGTAATTTTCAATCAAGACAAATGAGGAAACATCACTTAATATCTCGAGGAGCTGATGTTTTTATTTTTTGTATCTATGTCGCATAACCTGTAGGTTTTGAAGTACTGAGCATATTTTCTTCTGTTTTACGCATTTTGTATTTTTTATGTGTAAGATCATGTAATGCATGCTGTCTCAAGCTTTTGTTGATAAATACGAGGCGGATATATATCAATTTTAAGTTTTTTTGTAGATAATTGATAAGGTTTTTTTTTAGTTGAGAACAGATTAAGTATTTTAGTTTAAGTTTGTTGTACGATAATGTTTTTCTATAGATTATATAACGTTCACTTTGTAAATATTAGATAGTACAAAAATATTAAATGAAAAATGTTGAAATATTTCGTGTTTCTATTTAAATTAGCTTAGTCTAGTTATAAAATACCTAGAAAAAATATCCAGTACTTTAATTCGTTTAGACCCTACAGGACTCTTGTACACGTCACAAACATAAGTAAAACTAGGAAATAAACTGATCACTTGATCTTTTTAAGTTTTGGTTAAGTAAAGAAGCGAACAAAAACATAACAAAGAGAAACACAGGAATAATTCATATAAACTCGCGCTACAAGGAACTAGAAAGTTGTTATCTGCATGCCCAGTGTTCCGCCACAGTCTTGGCAATGACGAAAATAAAATAATGATATTTGATAATAATGAATAGTAGCTATAAAATATGACCTAAGTGCTTATTTGTAAGCCTAAAGAAATAAAAAACTTTTCATTTTCATTTACTAGCCGCTAGAGTGGACTGCCCTTATACAAGGCACTGCTGTGAGCGACACCATACCAGCAATCTTCATCTTAATCAGCTTTAGTTTTTACAGTAATTAAAAGTATATATAAAGAATTTTTATAGATAGATATAAAACACTTTATTATACCACACAAAACAGAAAACAATACAGGAATAAACAATAGAATAAAGGAAGTATAAAGGGCGGCCTTATCGCTGAGAGCGATCTCTTCCAGGCTTCCTTAGGATGGACTGGACATGAAAGAACAATGAATGTGGCACTTTTATAATTCATTACATTTAATATCATAAACAATTTAGCGTATTTTCAGAATATAATAACATATGTACGAGTATGTGAGTTGGTTGGGCTCGAAATATTTTTTACAAAACCAATTCGGTGGATGTTTCAATTAGTCTGCATGCATAGTAGTAACGCCTCAGGCATACGAAATATTATAAAAAGAAAAGGGAGTTATGTATGATTCAGTAAAGTCCTATTTTACGAACATGTCTCTCTCCTTTAAACATAGTTTTTGGCGAGTTTTATTTTATTTTTATAAAATAACATCATTTCCTTACGTTGAACAGATATTTCCTGTAGGCATTCACCATAGGTAGACATCGGGATATTACTGAAAATGAAGAAATGCATGGCAAGTCATCAACCATCCTATAATTATTGTACTTATAAATGCGAAAGTTATTAGTACAATGGATGTTTAGATTAAAGAATATTTCTTACCGTGGGAACTGTTTTTTGGGATAAGTAGCCTATGTTTGATTCCAGAATTATAGCTACTATGCAAAATTTCTGCCCGATCCGTTCAGTAGTTTTGGAGTAAAGTAGTAACAAACATCCAACCATTAAATATTTCCATATAAAAAATACGTGCGAAGCCGTGCGCAGAAACTAGTTTATCATAAAGCCATCCAGCACAGAAAAGTGGTAAGACTTCTGGATGATACTGCTGTTCAGTATCTGGTCAGATATTACTATAGTTCCCTTAGGATAGACTAAAAAAAGAATGCTGGACAATAAACACAGCGTCATCTAGCCCCAAGGTAAGCAGAGCTTGTGTTATGGGTACTAGATAACTGATATACATAATATATACACGAGACACATATGGGCTGTGTGGTGTCGGCCTAGATAGAATAGCACCAACCCAACTCTTCCCGTGGGTGTCGTAGGAGGCGACTAAGGGACATACACCGGGGGGCGGGCAGCAGCGTCCCTTGCAGCACACTCCCTACACTGCGATCCCCAACCCGCATGCCCAGCGTGGGGATTATGGGCATCAACCCCCCCATTGATCGATGGCGCTCATTGGGGGAGGCCTATGTCCAGCAGTGTACTAATATAGGCTGATGATGAGACATGTATAATGTACCATGTCTTGCGAATCGCATTACGTACATACATAGATATTTTTTTATTATACATACATCCAAACACCCGGAATAAATATCTGCAGATCGTATAAGCGCGATCTATTGTCGGAGGCGGGAATGGAACCTGCAACGTCCTACGTCGCAAGCGAACCTTCGTCCGACGCACCGCATTGGTTATTGTACATCTCAAATGTCTATGTCCAGTCCACCACATCTTACCACCGGTAAAGTTGTCTAGAACTAACCGAATATGAAGACTACTTCTGGTATAAAGCTGAGGAAGGCATGCGCTATGCCCTCTCGCCTGACGCGCGTCAACAACTCCATTATTGCGAGCAGCAGAGCCATGGGGACGAAGCCGAGCGTAAAGCAAACGTACAAGTTCACTAGGGATGAACTTTCCTGAAAGAAAATTCCAGAATAATTGTGTTATATGTCTTGTTTTATTTTTATCACTATTTTAATTGATAAAAAAAAGCATTTATGATCATATATAAAAAATGATTTCCTTTTTGCTCAATGTTTGTGAATAAATAGCTTTACCTACTACTATTTGCCTACGCCGCCGTAGCAACCTTGCTAAGGCCATTCCTTACGTTGTTGGTAGCTGGTCGTAGCAAGGTTGCTACGACGAAGGCAGATAGCTACATTACAGACGTAGGTAAATAAATTGCTCAGGTCGTAGCAAGGTTGCTACGGCGTAGGTAGGTAAATGGCTCAGGTCGTAGCAAGGTTGCTACGGCGGCGTAGGCAGATAGCTACATTACAGATGTAGGTAGGTAAATAAATTGCTCAGGTCGTAGCAAGGTTGCTACGGCGTAGGTAAATGGCTCAGGTCGTAGAAAGGTTGCTACGGCGTAGGTAAATGGCTAAAGGTCCTAGCAAGGCTGCTACGGCGTAGGAAGATATGTAGCTACAGACTATGTAAATGGCTTAGGTCGTAGCAAGGTTGCTACGGCGTAGGTAAATGGCTAAAGGTCCTAGCAAGGCTGCTACAGCGTAGGAAGATATGTAGCTACAGACTATGTAAATGGCTTAGGTCGTAGCAAGGTTGCTACGGCGTAGGTAAATGGCTAAAGGTCCTAGCAAGGCTGCTACGGCGTAGGAAGATATGTAGCTACAGACTATGTAAATGGCTTAGGTTGTAGCAAGGTTGCTACGGCGTAGGTAAATGGCTAAAGGTCCTAGCAAGGCTGCTACGGCGTAGGAAGATATGTAGCTACAGACTATGTAAATGGCTCAGGTCGTAGCAAGGTTGCTACGGCGTAGGTAAATGGCTAAAGGTCCTAGCAAGGCTGCTACGGTGTAGGAAGATATGTAGCTACAGACTATGTAAATGGCTTAGGTCGTAGCAAGGTTGCTACGGCGTAGGTAAATGGCTAAGGTCGTAGCAAAAGTGCTACGGCGCAGGTACAAACTCACAATGATTCTTGCCTTCACTACTAAACTTACAAAAAGAGCCGCCAGCAGCAGACATACATTTGCCACTTGGAATAGCGTCACCAGAACGGTCCTTATACTCTCCACGTATTCCTTCAAGCTGCAGCGTGGCTGGTGCTTCTCGTTGTTGATGGTAAACAGGTCTATTAAGCAAGCTACCTGGGGACGAAAGACAAGAACTATCTTAGGTGTGAGAATCGACCCCACCGACACAGCCCGTGGATATTGTAAGTCTAGCCATCCATAAAAAAAAACAAAAGTCGCGCTACGTTTGGTGCTAGATGACTGCAATATAGGTAAAATTAAATACTGTGAAGGTGTGTATTATTCCGAGTGGTCCAAATGCCTGAAATCCTAAGGCTGCCTAGAAAAGCTCTTAGCGACCAATGTACATGATCTGTATTTATTTTAGTGTTTAGATGTTTTTTTTGTTATTTGGTGTGCATTAAAGAATAGTTGTATTGTAATGCCGCGCGCCCCTAAAGCTGCGGTTCACACCGCAGAGGCAGTGAATGGAGTAAGTCAAACAGAATACAATAACTATTGTACGTAAGGAAATAAAAATCATGTTGTAAGTACCGAGCTGATGATGGAAATAAGCATAATGGAAGTCTCAGCGACTTTACAATGGCAAGAACCATCGGAACAATTATCACATTCTGAAGGCGTGACCGCTACCAAATGGTCCATGCTGCTTCTGTTACCCATTCTTACGCAAGTTCACATGAAACGCACAAGACGAATAAATAAGTAATTCTTCTATAAAATATTTTCATTGACGAGAATTGACGAAAAGCAAAGAGTACATATAACTACACGAAAAGTAAATAAATAAAATTGATTGATCGCTGGCTGATGATGAGCGCCGTCTATGGAGGTTGTCTGTGGCGGTGTATTTCAAAATTTATAGTAAGTAGGTACCTATATATAGGCCTCCTCATCGATTTCGATGACGGCGACCCTAAGTAATCACGGATTTTTTTCTATCATGAGCACTAATATAGTAAGCAGGTACGTCATAAAAGAAGGTTTATCAATAATTTATGGTTTGAATTTGTTTTACTTGCACTATGGACCCATTTAGCACCTATAAGTACTTGTGAACCTTGTAAGCGCGGCCAGAAGCTAGTAATGTATAGATTACGTTAAAAATCGGGACCATGGGACTAATTTCCAAGGTTCTAGCCTACGGTCCCTAATTTTAAAACAACCATACCTAAATAAAATAAATAAACTATATCGAAACTTTCCGTAAATGACGATCCTTCTTGATAAATAAAAACTCTTTCTTCTTCTCCTCTTGTCAGAAAGTAGTTATATATTCTCTTTGCTTTGCTCAAATGGATTTTGTTTTCGTAAGCGCTTTCGTGGTTTTTCACCAAAATAGATTTTAACATATTCTACTATTAATATACCAAATAGGGGGTGTCCCACAGCTGAGCAAAAGCCACCCTCCTCCTTCTATAACATATTGTCGGTTTATTAGAACATAGTTGGATATAAAATGGCGATACTGAGTGACGAGTTCCGGTCGATGCTCATGCTGGTGGCAGCTCTGCTTCTGCTGCTGGGCTTCCAAGGGCACCTCATGGATGATGGCGACTTCAGTAGGTGGCAAATAATAATCATTCAATATATTTATTCAGATAATTGACCTGATTTAATAACATTATTTGACGACCTCTGTGCGGTGCACGAAGGTCTGCCTGGGACGCAGGAGGTTACGTGTTCGATTCCCGCCTCGGGACTATCTTGTGTAGGTACGATCTGGAGATCTTTGTTCCGGGTGTTCTGGTCGTTATCTATGTATAATAAAATATATCTATATATATATCTAATGTATTGTATTAAGTATATCGGTCACCCATAACACAAGCTCTGCTTACCTTGCAGTTTACTTAGACGTACTCTGAGGCACTAGCATCCATCCAATTATTGACAACTTACAAGACTTCAATAGGTACATAATATGAGGATATCTACCCATACCTACTAAAACCAATTGAATATTTTCCAACTGGATTTTTGTTGAAACTTTTTGTTGGTAATAGATTTTTAATCATTTATTTAAAAGTAGGCCGGAAATAAAAACAAAACACAGAAAACTAAAAACAGAAAAATTACATCGCATGAAATATTACAAAACAACTGGACTAAACTTAAACTGACACTGCAAATAGAAAACAAAAAAGACAGTTAAAGGACAAAATCTTTTAAACTTCTCGCGGCTAATGGGGCACGCATCCAAAGATAACATCATAACGTCATCAAATCCAACACGATTCTTAGAGCTATCTATATTAGGCAAACGAATTTGCGGTAATTCGTTGGTTATTTCATCAATATAAATCTCTCATTCCAGAAGCTGAAAATCCACTGGATAATGTGCTAAATTTGATCAACGAAAACGCAGCAGAAAAGGCCACTCAAAGACTAGAAGAACTTGGCAGCGCCATAGATGGCATCGAAGAAACTAACGAACTTCAAGATAACTCAGCAAAGCTAGAGGCTAATTACAAAGAAATAATTGAAGCTTACAATAACGTTATCGATGCTGTAAAAGACAAAAACAATGCACACCTCTTCCTCAAAGGCAAGGGTTTGCAGAAAGTAGTCGCTCGGCAACTTGGTACTAACCATCCAGGGCTAAAAGCAAGACTGCTAGTATTAGTCAAGACTTTATTCGAAGTAGCTCCAGACAGAACAAACGCGGACGCACCGAAAAGCATGCTCAACAGAATACTTGATATATTCGAGAACGACCACGATACAGAAATCAAAATTTACGCTCTGGATGTGCTAGCTAAATGGCTGAAGAACAATCCAGAGGTTCAAGTAAGAGTTATAAAGAAAAAAGGAATAGAGTCTTTCTACTCACAGATTAATACGCTAGATTCTTCTGTGATCAAATCGCTTTTGGATCTCTTCAATGCGATTATTATGGAGCACGTGAATGCTAGGAACAAAGACGATGATTCAAAAACAATTAGACTAGATAAAGACAAAGTGTCTATGTACCAAAGAATGGGTCTTCTAGAACGTATAGAAACGCCGACAATTTGCAAAGGACTGATAGGTGTTTTCGAACTTATTTGGGACAAAGATGATTTGGAAATGGTGAAAACTGTGTTCAACCTTGTGAAGACTACTAAACCGTTTTGCAGTAACATCCTAAGAGGCAAGAGTAGCGCTGAATTAATATTTGAAGATTTTTTGGGTGTCTTAAACAAGGCTGATACAGATTTTGAAAATCTTTTGAATGTAACAGAGATGCGAGCTGTTATTGAAGATTATATTCAGGCTATTAAACCATTGAAGGATGAGTTCTAAGATTAATGACAATAGCGGTTATAATTCAAAATTAAGTTTATTGGGAGTAGCATGATTTAGTTTGGTTTTAAGTACTCACTGAACTTAGGTATGAGTTTACCTAATAAATGTTCTTGTTTTATACAATCAATCTGTTTCCTTTCACGGCTACCACTACTAGTACTCTTGTGATTGTTATAATCTTAACTACTTTCTGCCAGCGGCTTTGCACGCGTTGTTTTAAGGTTACTCCAATTCCATGGGAACTGATTAATAGAATAAAGAGTATCTAGCCTATGTTTTACAACAAGAGAACGTGAACGAATATAAGTAAATACTTAAATCTTATTTGGCAAAATAAACAACAGAGATTTAGGATTGAGAGCACGCCGCCCGTCAGATTCCTCTTCCTGGATTTAGGACTATAATGAGACTATGAAACCTCTAGCTTATCTTGGTGCTCATGGTATGAATTACCTACCACCATCACTAACATCACCAGTTTCACTTTCATTCATGTAAAAGCAGACATAAGCTAAGCACAGTGAAAGTGTAGACAGAGTTAACCCTCGACCACTGAATGTTCGATCGATCCCTGTGGTCGCCCCGTGATAACCCCCTGCGGTGCATAGCGTTGATTTATAGACCGTATTGTGCGGCAAAAATGGCGGAGTGCAATAATAATTATATGTTAAATTATGCAATTGTTTATTTTTGTACTAAACATCACCTATAAACCATAAACCTATCCGATTCAGATTTTGCTTTTATTTTCATAGGGTTACAAAATCAGCTTAGAATAATGTTAATATTCGATAGCAATTGTAGTGTTGTAGTGTAATACTCTTCACTAATCTAAGTCCCTGCAATGCGAAATTACTTATATAAAGAGAGTTTACTTATCCAAATATTATTTGATGCTAATTTCAACTCGATACCTCGACACGTTCCTAAGAAAAGGGAGTTGACAGATAGAGGGACAAGAAAGGGATCCTATTGCGGTCCCGTTTTTCCTTTGAGATACGGAACCTTAAAACAAACATAGTCTACTATATAAAAAATTTAATAGAAGTACCTACCTAGGTACTCCTATATATTTTTTGCTAAAAATGCCTACAAGGCACAACATTCTATTAATGCGCAGAGCTTTTAGAAGATTCAACTACTATACTATACTACCTACCTGTTGCTAATGCATCTGCTAAATTTCAGTAGCAATTTATTATAATTAAATATCACTCAACACGGAAACCACAACTTTATTCAAGTTCAAAAGTTATTGCGTATCATTACCGCTAACAAATGTGCGCCATGGGTGGCCGCCATTTTGATTTTATTTCCCTCCTATATCTTTTCCGCGGGAAGTTGCATCATTAGTGCAATAATAACTGTCAGTTTGTGGTTAGACGATATATCAATATAAAATCAATAAATTGAATAATTTAAGCCCTGGATGTTTTTTTTCTTGTTAAATACGTCCAGTTTCTTGAAGCAAGATTTTCAGATTTTAATTATAAATTTTAGATTAGGACTAGGCAGTCCCAATCAGAGATTAAAGTTAAGTATTCAACCTCGGTTATTTAGTATGTTGTCTATTTAGAAATACTACGCAAACTTTTAAACTAGCTTTCTTGAAGATTGACCGTTGCTCGAGGGAACTCGGTTAGATAACAATAGATATAAGTTAAAGCATAAAAACTTTTTGCGCAAGTTGCGTGGGAGCCCACTCAAGGTGTAAAAAGTCAAAATCAGATCATACGTCGACTAAACAAACACAAAAATCGCATCTAATCGATCACATTCGGAAAGCGTATCTTTTTGAATTCTACCAACCTGCCAGAACCAACTTGCGTGAGAATCTAAAAAATAATAAAATTGTAAAACTTTTTTCGTTCAATTCATTCATTCATGAATGAGTATTGACGTAATGACCGCGGTAAATAATCCTATTTGTATTGTTGGTCGTCGTTGGTAGTTCAATTGAAGTCACAGGGTTGGTAACCAAACTTTACACTTTTTTGAGACAATTTTTAGCGTTTAATTTTTGGTGACGGACAAATTTAAAGTTTGCTTTGAAGCTCCATGGCATATAAAAGACTTAATCGCGCAAGCCGTAGCAAGCAGCGTAGTAGTAGGTAAGTCATTTAGGCCGAGTATTAAGCTAAAATTGGTATAGAAGGTATGTGTCAGAATGTGTGACATTACAAGCCGATATCGTTGTAGGTATAGCCTTCTACCCGCGGTTTTTTTTGCGTTGTTTAGGTACTGTTAGATAGTAGCTTAATGTCAAGATATTAGCTAATTCCTTGAATGCTGAGAACAATATTTACTGCATAGGTACATGTACCAGTTCACGTCTATAATTTATAAAAACTTGATTTGATATCTAATAATAATATTAGAAGTTTTTTGGTTGGGCGTCAGATTATGTTACATAGTACACTACACTACACAGTATAAAAAAGGCGCTTCCCGCCTGCATTCTGTCCCTATGTATGCTTCATCATCAGCCTATAGCATTCCACTGCTGGACATAGGCCTCCCCCAATGAGCGCCATAGCGTCCTGTCTTCAGCTTGCCGTGTTATGTATGCTTAGATCTTTAAAACTACGCAACGGGTTTTGATGCGGTTTTTTTTATAAGTGGGATGATTCAAGAGCAAGGTTTATAAACTATTTGAAACATTGAGTTCCACTAGCGTTAAGCCGCGGGGCGCAGCTAGTATAGTATATAGTAAACAATTAAAAACTAGCTACGCCAGTGATGGATACTTCGGATAATATACAACATATCTTTATGAATTGAAGCCTATGTGTTATTCTGATATGTAAGCTATTATTGTGAACTTTCATCAAAATCCATTCAGTTTTTTTTGCGTGAAAGAGCAACAAACATACTTGCATACATCCTCACAAACTTTCGCGTGTAGATATAATATTAGTAGGATATATTTATCCAGCCACATCATGGTCACCCCTTGACTTCAGGTAGCCATTACAAAGGCGTTGCGCAGGCGTGAGCACCTGACCGCTCGTTCCCATGGCATGGCTGGACAATCAGTGCTGCCAACTTTACGGCTAATTTATTGCCTCTCAAAAAAAAGTGAAGCGTAATATCCACTAAATTAATGAGAATGAGAATATTTTATTTGCAACTCAATAAGCAAAAACAAAACAATCAAGACAGATTTTTTGCAATTGAGTCACAATACGGTCTCTGTCTCAACATGAGTAGATGTTGTACCAACGTTGGTCTTCCGATAGAGCCGTTTGGTGTATATACATACACAAAGTACACAAAGTCGCTTCCCACTGTCTGTCCCTATGTATGCTTAGATCTTTAAAACTACGCAACGGATTTTTATACGGTTTTTTAAATAGATAGAGTGATTCAAGAGGAAGATTTATAAACCATTTGACAGATAAATTTCCACGCGGGCGAAGCAGCGGGGCGCAGCTAGTAAATGTATACAAAAAATTGAAGTGAATAGTAAAATAATTTTATTTGATAATAATTATATATAAAATATGATTTGTCTAAGTGCTTATTTTGTAAGCCTAAAGAATTAAATGATTTTTTACTTTACTATAAAATTTGACTTTCTCAAGTGTACCAATGTATCAATAATTAATATAATACAATACGCTGTTTGACATGGAGTTTGTCTAGTATAGAAACAGAGGATCGAGAGACCTATATCCAAGCCAATATTCCTACAAATAATCGGTGACATATCACACCTACGAACTACGTTCCCACGCCAAAATCTCCTATACAAAAAGATGACAAAAGGCATCTTAAAAAATCGGTCAACACTTTGACCCGACCAAATCCTTAATTCTTTGGGCAAACATAGATTTATTTTAACTATAACCCGCCTACGAACCGAACAAATTATTTCAATAGGTAATTTATAGTCCGAATCAAATATAACTCTGAATGAAAAAAAAACCGGACAAGAGCGAGTTATCTCACGTGAACAGCGTTCCGTACGTTAAATATTCCAAGAAATAACAAACGCAGACGTTGCAGTTGTAAAATATGTTCTGCCATATACAACGCAAGTTGAACGCACAGTTCTATGAGAGTAAGAGAGTAATTAAGTAAGTAATTAATTAAGAGCAAAACACTCAAATGATTTTCACCATTGTATAATTTTACACTATTTGATACTCTTTGTATTTTTTTTGTTGGTGGTTCTCTATTTTTTTTTTGGGCCAGTTTATTTTATATTTAGTCTGTGATTTTATTTGATTCCCTTTCTTAGTTCAGACTTGTGTGTAATTTATACGTGCTAATTCTGTTTTTAGTGAATCTTTATTACGTGCATAATGTAACGACTTAGCTGGAAATTGCTGTAATGTTATATGTATGATTATTTACAATAAACATTTGTTTGTAACGTTCGCTGTACAATTTTTCCTCTAAGTTTACGAGTGATCGACCCTATAAGGTTCCGTTTTTTCGTTAAGACGTACGGAACCCTAAAAATTGTGTTAAAAAGTCGCGTTTGGTAGCAGGTGGTGAGTGGGACAGAAATTAATGACCGGTTGGTAAACATTTGTTGTTTGGAGCGATTTGTGAATGAATCTACTTTGGGAATGATGGGCGTAGGGAAAGCCAGGATTGGTTGGGTTAGGTAGCTGACGTTTTTTATAGGGTCCAATAAAAGTAGATGAATTCTATGGACTTTTATCTCAATCTGGCCTTTTGTTTAGTGATTAAGAATGTACATTTTTTATTATGATTTTTTGATAAGTACATATACCGTGTGTCGCTACCAAGCCACGAAATGTTGGAATAACCTACCACCTCCTTTACGGCAACCTATCTCAAAGTCTACCTTTAAGCGTAGACTCAAATCCTCGCTTTTATCCGCACAAATGGCTTGATGGCGAGGGCTCCTCTGGAGTACCACATACTAGTGTACACTTTTATTCCAATCGTCTCAGTCTCAGTATATTATACCTTTTGTAACTCAAATGTATTGTATTGTAACTATGTATATTGATATGCTAAACATAACTTTATTGTTGTAAACTGTTGTTCGGTTGACCAAACCACTACCTATTTATATACCTTCTTTTTGTATCTTCAAGTTCAAGTATACACTTACTTTAATTTTAACTCAGTTTATACTTGAACACGCCTTTCTATGTACTATATATATACTTTCATATTTGTTGTTGTATAATTTGTTACGTAGGCACTGTTTTTATCATTGTGCGCTACCTGCTACTGATTGTAGGAATCGGCGGAAGATCAGCGCTGCGTGTATTGGTTCTACCAGTACCCGTAGCATTCGTGCTGAGCCATTTCCTAAATTTTTAGCTACAATCCGCATAGTATAGCTACCAAATGTACTTTTATAACTAGTTTTAAGATCTTGTATGTGTGATTGGTTGTAGTTAAAAATAAAATATATTTCTTTCTTTTTCTTTCGTTTATTGTAAACGTGTTCTTGAGTGGAGACCGCGGCGGCAAACGTAGTGTAGGACACCTTCCGGTCAGGTGGGATGACGACCTGCGAAGGACTGCAGGCTGGATGTCTGTCTGTAGGATGTACTGTGGGCTGCGGTAAGCTGAGAACAGGGCGCTACGGCGCTCATTAGGGGAGGCCTATGTCTAGCAGTGGACAGGTACAGGTACTATATTGATGATGATGCCATCCCGCAATTTGTTTGACTGTTCAAAACAAAGAAGTTATTTCGGCACCTACCTACCTGCATATCCTTGAATAGTTAACTCTAAGATATGTATATTTAGTTATTGAGAATGTGTTTATTTGTGATTTGCGGCACCACGCTGTGTCCACGTCTCTTTTGCTGATAATTGTCGAAATGAGATCAGAATAGTTTAGAATAGAATCGTAGAAACAGAATAGAATGGTAGTGTCCGCAGGGGGCTAGGAAGGATGTCCGATGCAATTTGTATCATAATTTATTAATGGCAAAACGTGGGAAAGTTACTAATTTGGTTTGAAAGTAGTTTCTTTGAAAGTAGTTGTGACAGTTTGTAGAGGCAAGAAACTGGTGCGACAGTTTTTTTTTATCTAAAGGAAAGCGTCCTTCATGGATCGATTTGAATTATTATTTGTTATTTATAAGGATAATTTTCAGGTTAATTTTCAGGATTAGTGTTAAATTTTATCCCGCAAAACATAAAAAAACTGTTTCAAACTAAGCGATTTGAAGTCGGTTTTTAGTTTTTCGACACAATCTAATTATTTTATATAACCCACTCCTCTAATGAAAAGGATTAGGGATCTATTTGTATTGGTAATATAGAAGTCGCGTAGATAAACAGCGAGTCTGAAAATGATAGCGGGATGTCCTGCTGTTCAATCCCATTCTTTATCTACACGACTATTAACTAGCTAGTGCATAAGAAACATTCAAAACCAAGCTTCTTGAAGCTTGGTTTTGAATGTTTGCTGAAGATCAGATAGCTTTGTTGAAGATCCCATTAAGAATAGGAATCTTCTCAGTCAAGACATTTTATAACCCATAATTATTTCCCCATTCTAATTTCTCAAAACTCCATTCTCTGTCCAAGTGTCCGTTTTTTCTACGGACGTAAAAGTCAAAACATTTAGCTTTAACAAATTGCTTGTTCCATTGAAATATTTAGGAACCGGAAGCTTGTACTCGACTTGCACAATTGTATCGATTTTGATAGAATCGAATGATGGATCGATTTTATAAGATTGGGCTTTTGAAGGCGATTCTTAGTACGAGTAGAATCATAGTTTGCTTTTTGAGATGGATGCAAAAATGCTTTTATTTTTTTGGTATTGGTAACGGACGAAATTTGAAAAATAGGGAAATTATTATGCTTATTTTTCTGCTTACTGGAGAAGTTGCGTGTATTTGTTTCTACAAAAATACGATATTTTATCTAAAACTAAAGGAAGAGCTGGCTGGCGGTAAATAATAAAATTTATACTAGGTACATAGTATATAACAAAGTCGCTTCCCGCTATATGTCTGTCCCTATGTATGCTTAGATCTTTAAAACTACACAACGGATTTTCACGCTACATATACCGTATCAGTTATCTTATGCCGAAGTACTAGTAGTGAATAAATGTTCTACTATTATTATGTTATTCCACTTCATATATTTAAATTCTCTTTATAAATCACATTTGTTATTATAGAAAAAACAAAATCTTATGAAACTATTCTACAGTCAAAAATATAATTATCAAAACGGTAGAATCACCGACCGCGAAGCTTTTTTTTGCTAACTTTGCGGCTAGATGATGCTGTGTGGATTGTCCAGATAACTGAATTTTATTGTATTTTACTCAGAGCTCTGCCGACGATCTAAATTATGTGCTTGTACAAGTGCCGTCCTGATGCTGCCTACGATAATCTGTCATAAATACAAAGTGCATTCCCTGAAACGTCTAAAACAGCTTACAACTTACCCATCATACCAAATACAATTTAACTAGGCGGGTGGGTACCTAATTATTTTATTATATCAGACACCAATATACTCTTCCCTTCAATATCCATAAAAATACGGAAACGTCTAAAACCGACGGAAAAGCTGATCATGATGCAAATCAGAGCTAAATACCTAGAGAGCTAGAGCCCTACATACTTTTTCTATATGATTGGACCTATAAACGGCATATTCTAGACATCTTTCTAATGAACTGTTTTGCAAGAAATGTGCAGAAACCCTCATTACATTTTTTTCGTATTCTATGTCCAGATATAACTTAAACGGAATTTTACTTACCTACTAATTTAGTATACATCGTATATATCTGACATGTACTGATGTACGGTATGTGTGCGTAGGTACATTTAAAGCCTAAATTAGTTTCCCCATCAAAAAGTTTCGTCATCTTACTAGATAAAATAAAAAAATAATAAATAATTTTAGCAGAAATAATGACGCCGAATTTGGCAAGGAGAACGTCATCATCGTCAATTTAATATTTAACCTTTTAGGTAATATAATGAAAGATAAAAATATTTTTGAATTTTGTTTTATTTTCATAAACTCCAGTAAAAAATATAACTTTACATAATCTAAATCTTTCTTATAATCTAGTTACAACTTTATTCCGTAGCTTCCTCGTTTACCCATCATACAAAATTATTATACAATTTAACTAGGCGGGTGGGTTATTAATTAATTAATTGTTGTTTTATTTTAATTTAATTATTTTATTAGGTAGCCACCTTTTCTTTACATTATTTACAAAAAAATACGAATGAAATATAACGTAAAAGCCTAACCTCAGACAAAACTTCGCATCAAAACATCAAACTGAATTTCAGTGCGGTTAAATGTAGTTCAGTCTATTATTTTGTGTTTTAGGCAAAATACTTGAAATTTTCAGAGTTATTGTTTAACTATACAGAAAAAAACGCTTGAACTCTTTCTTGACATTACGTAACTTTACAAAAAAATCGCTTGACCTCTTTCTTGAGTCTGGTTCTCCAAATCTTGTCACATCAGACAACTTATATATTATTCCCTTCAATATCCATAAAGATACGGAAAGCCACTGACATGCTGCATCGCCGACAACGGAACGAAAACCGGCATCATCCTTTCAGCATTAACAAAATGAGTTCTCGTATGTTTCTTCAGATGATCCCTCCGCCCAAACTTCTTTCCACAGGTCTGGCAAGGGTATGGTCTCACCCCGGAATGGATGCGCTTGTGTCTCGTCAACTCTTCGTTCCTAGTAAAGGTCTTTCCACAATTCTTCTCATCACACTTGTACGGTCTTTCCCCTGTATGGATTCTTATATGACCTTTTAACTGTCCGTTGTTAGAGAAACCTACTTGGCAGTGCGGGCATTTGTATTTCTTTGGACGTTGCTTTCTAGAGTTGAGGAGTTTGGCTTCGTTTTCTTGTTGGAGTATCCTTGCGTATTCGAGTTCCATTGCGTAGCCTTGAGCGAGGGATTCGAGGAGGAGTGGGTCTGTTGGTGGAACGCCTAGTGCTTGAGCGAGGTCTGATGTTGGTAGGTATTCCGGGAGGTAGCTTGGATACATTGGTAGCATAGTTTCGTTGTAGATCGGCTTGATTTCTTCTTTTCTTTCGTTAGCTTCGTGTTTCGTTTCGGTTTGGAGGAGCCTATCGCAGCATTCGGTTAGGCTTGCCACAGGAGAGTCTGTTGTTTCAACATCTATGATCGGTTTGTCGTCAGCCGTGGAGGACACTGTTGCATCTTGGTGTTGGTTCGCTTCAGTTTTCTTGAACGTTCCACGAATCTTTCGAAGTCTGTTTTCTCTCTTGTCCTCGTCCAACTTTCTCTTCTTTGTTTTAAGGTCTACAATTGTTTGTTCACTAATTACTTCAGGTTTCGCGTCACTCACATCCCAAGGCCTGAAAATCCTCGAGTAGCTTGAAGGGAACATTTTAGGGGATGTATCCACACGCGTCTTTAGATATCGACTGAGACCCTTTCGGATTTCGACAACTTTTATATACATTCGTTTAACAATAAATTTAATAAAAGCGTTCCGAACAGAGGGACGTTGAATGGACGAAAGAGACGAAATATTTTTCAATTGTTGCACACTTTAGTTTGTTACAAAGTTTTTTGTGTAAGTTCGGTGCCCCTTCGCGCCATTTTGAGCTTTACGTTCGGATACGCAGGGTTACGTCTCGCTCATTTTGTTTATGGTATTTAAGCTTGTTTTGTCGATGGCGGTGTCATAGTGTCTGAGATAGGGGTGTATATTGTTATTTATGTTGATTTTTGTGCGCGGTCGAGGGGCGGGCCCGGAGGCAGAGCGATTCGCTCGAGTGGTTGCCGCTGCAGCTGCAAACTTATTTGTTTTAATGGTTTTTCTGATTGTTGCGGTCCTCAAACGATTTATGTTACATAGGCACGCATAGGGGCATATAATAAATGTAGCTTTATGGGAGACTTAACAATTTTAGTCCCTCTTAATGCTAGGGAAGCACATTTAATGTGACTTACGGTTATGGTGCCTTTTTTGTTTAATTAAAAATATAACAAATATTAATCGATAAAAATAAACATTCAAAATAAAAAGTTATTCAGTTGAAAATGACCAGACTACGATTAAAAAATTAAGAACAAAGGCACAACTTAGCAGAATGACCACTGTATTTTTTTGTCTTGAACGTCTAACGTCTTGAATTTACCCACATTAAAAAAATTGTAGAGATTCTGCACAATAAAGAAAGAATCTTACAAGTGCCTACGAAAAACCACGTATTTTTTAAGCGAATCAATCAAAATATCGAATCACTCAAATCCGTCGTTTCCCGGATTATAATAAAATGCCGCAAAATGGATGGATCTAAACAAATATTATTTTGCTCACAATAGCCTTGATTGGGAGCTTTTCATGTATTTTAGAAATATCCGAACGAATTTAGAAAATGGCGGGATATGACAAAATTCGCGCGATTTGATGGATGATACGTATCCACTTTTGATAAAAGTTTTGTAGATGCGTGCTGCCAATTTTTTGGTTATTCATGATACCAATTTTAAATGTATACTCATTCGAGTTACTTTACGTTGATAGTGAGATAGTATTATTTATATCATCAGGTATTAAGAGTGCATTCACACAACATACGTTTTACAGTATCCATTTTTTCCAAGATTATTACCTAGTTGTAAGAGCGAGTTCACAGACCCTACAGTATTCCGGATCCAGTAGACAATTGTTTCTAATAGCGAAGGATCCTGTAAAAGCGGATTCGCTATGTAAATGCGCCCTTATATAGATGTGGCCCTAATTTACCATCCAAGCGTAATGCTGAAAATTAAGTTAGTTTCTTTAAATTATTTTTTTCTTCTTGAAATTAATGTTTTTTTCTTGTATTTCAGAAAATTTCAATTTCAATTGCTTTGAAATAAACTTAATTAAAAATTACTTTTAATACCGAAGCCAACAGTTGGACTACTAACTCGCTGGCTTAGTCCAACTGTTGGCTAGTAGTGTCACTAACCGAAATAATCGAAACCGTTAAAATCTACAAAAAAGCTGATTTTAATAACGAACATCATTCTTAAACTCGGAGATCGATCAAACTCAGCCCAACGCAGCCCGCGACTCCAAAGGCGCGAGTTCAAGCCTCCAAATAACAAGTCGTTCAGCATCTTGGCAGTTTTGACGGATGGATTGCTTTTTATAAGAACTCATTTTTATTTTTATACTACCCGAAAAAGGACAGCTTTGCGTTTAGGGTATAGTCGCCTCAGTAATAATTTAAATGACAAATTGACATTATGATAAGAATAAATAAATAAAACTGACATTATGATAAGGCAAATAAAATATAATAATTACTAAAATTACTAGACAAGTAGGTACTAGTTACCTTAGTACCTACATATTTATATTTTACTTAAAACAACCTCGGTCTACCTTCCACTTGTTGTTCACGCCCAATAGGGTTCACATTGTGATACTAATCTATACATAATCACCTACCAATTAACCCAATGTGATGACAACAATAAATATATTGAGTATTGAGTAAATACCTTTCTTCCAAAACCACCTCACTGCCAAAAACCTTCTCTGAATCACATTTTATTAGGTAATTTAATTAGATAGTGAGGTAAATCACAACAGAACAATTGTTTAGATTGTAAGTACTAGTCCAGTCCGGTTTAATTAGACAAAAACTATTGATGAAATTCCGACAGAGCTGAGAGAGTTGGAGAACTTGCGTGCGCTATATTAACTCAAATTGAAAATTATTTATTTCATCCACTTTATTTCGATTATGGTAAAATCATCGACCTCTTACCCTACGAAATAAAGTGCTAAGCGTCCCCATCGATTCCATGAGTATCTAAAAAGTTATTCAAGGTCAAAAGTCAAAATATTCAGCTTTTTTTAATTTTTCTCGAAAACGGGGAAATCAGAACTATAAGGCGGTTTACGAAAAAAAATATCTAATGGGGTTATTTCATCTTCATCATCATCATCAGCCTATGTTAGTCCACCGCTGGACATAGGCCTCCCCCAATGAGCGCCATAGCGCCCTGTCTTCAGCTTGCCGCATCCAGCATTATTTTCCAACTTCGTATTTAGCCAATCAGAATAAGAGAGCAGATAGATAGCAATAATGAATAGAAGGTGTCCGGGTGTAATTGTTTCATCGTGTTATTGTAATTTTCTTAATAAATAATAAGCTGAATCATTCCCACTTATCAAACTTTTATAGTTGTCTCCTTCCTCTCTACCATTAAGTAGATTCACATATCTCTTACATTCATTCATGGCGAATAAAACCACAATTCATTCACAATAACCCAACAATACCTACTGATACGCCATGGTATACCTTAATTTCTTTATGAAATTCATATAAATCTCTTCAATAAAAGAAACTATAATAGTCTACCTTTTAGTAAAATTTCTAGCTAGCGTGACAACTTCATAGATATAGCATCAGTTTTTTTGCTCGATATTTGGTAGTTTTTAGCTGTAAGTATTGTGGCCTCGATTATCACGGTTGTCGTAAAATTGAGCAAGCTCTTGAATGGCAGAGATAGTAGGAGTAAAGTACAGGATGCTCTGAATAACTGCCTACATATTTCGGCAAATAGGTGGAATAGGAATTTCATCAAGAAAGTAAAGTAAAGCATGAGTTCTTTATTGTATCATTAATGATTAAGTATTCTATTTCAAAATTATTGTTAATTTATATTGTGTGAACGTACATCTGGTGGCAAATAAATTATATATCTAAAGAAATTATTTATTTCTTGAAATACATTTAGAATGTAGATATAGTACCAAGTTGTTATTATGTCGTGTGAGGTTTAAAAAAAATTGTGTACACGAGTGTTTTTGTATTCTATTGCATATTTATACTTATGCGTAAAGAGTTTTTAAAAGTTTTTCTTAAATAAAGCACCCTGTATCCGTCTCTTCGCGATTCCCTGTGTGGTCTAACTCGAGTGTGGCGAAACCTCATAACCCACGATAGAACAAAGCAAGTCATAAATCCTAAGTGTGTCCACTGCCTTATTGTGGTCGCGCCATTCATAGATTTGTAGACTCACTGACGCCGTGTCTGTTTTTTTACTTTTAATTCATACTCTTTGGTATGATCTGCTTATTCCTCGAAACTTGTAAGGAGGTTCTGTGTAAAAAGTTCATGTTTTGGTAGAGTTTTGTAGTTTGTGCAATGTTGTCTCGTAAAGCTTACGTAGTTATTGTATTCTCTTTGTCGTAGAGTTGCAATGAATGAAGCTGATGTATCAATTTTAAATACGAACTAGCTTTATGAAAAAGCAGAGGCTATTAATTGATCAGAAATGTTTAATAAGTAGGTTGGTAGATAAGTACATAAATAAGTATGAAGTTAAACTCTTAATACTGCTTAAATCGAAATCGTATTTTTGAACAGTAAAAATAATTTGTATCTTTTGAAAAAACTAAAAACCCAAAGTCATTTAAAACAGGATATTTACCATGATTTGATTTTTGAGTTTTCATGTTTCGGCACAGTTTCATGCGCCATGATCACGGAATAACTGTGGGCATTGCGAGTTAGTTTTTTTGGGCAGACATACCTTTATTTTTTCACATACCTTTATTTATTTCATTTACACGATTTTTTAAGTTTTTTAAGACAAAAACTTATAATAGACACTCAATAGCGAAATATTTTTTCAAATCGGTCTATAATTGACGGAGAAATCGATGAACGAACATACAGCTGAATATAGAACCTCCTCCTCTTTTGTATTTCGTCGGTTTAAATCATTCTCAAGTAGCTCTTGCTAATTGCATTTTCTATTGTTTATTTTTTTGGATTTTGTCATAGAAAAAGAAGGCTTATTATTATAGTAGACACAAACTAGGTGTTGCCAAAAAAACTTCGACAAATTAGTCTCAATTTCCTATTCGTATCTTTAGTTTAGTTTAGTTTAGTTATTTATTGATAAGAATATTCTTATATGTCAAACATAATAATACAAGTAACAAAAAATACACAACGAATTACAAATCATACACACAGGAGTTTACAGGGGTTTCTTATAAATAATTTTATAGTTCTTTTTTTAGTAATTTTACCAATACATAATTAAATATTCATATCAACATTTTATTATAATAAATATTATAAATAGGTATTATAAGTGTGGATCAGCGACATTGGCGTCATCTAATTTGTCATTTAGGAATTCTTCTAAGCTGTAGTATGCCCTGTCCACTAGGATTTTCTTCAGTTTGTTTATGAATATTGCAGTTGACGCGGCACTAGTAATAGAGTCCGGCAGGTTATTGTATATTATGACTCCTATGTAATCAATTTTGTTTTTCAGTTTGGTTAATTTAATTTTGGGTAGTTTTAGTCGATGACGATGTCTAGTACGGTAGTTGTGGGTATCAGCCCACGTCGGGAACTCTTTAAGATGACTTCTGACGAATTTGGCCGCTTGCAGAATAAATTCGCTTGGCAACGTCAGTATTTTAGTTTCCTTAAAGAGCTCCCTAGCGGGATGGTCCCACTCCACGCCGCACAGGATTCTGATCGCACGTTTCTGAAGACGGAATGGTCTTAGACGTTCAGCCGCTTGTCCGTAAAATTCTACGCCGTACGTCAGTACAGAATGAAAGTACCCGTGATACGCCATTTGCTTATTGCTCAGGTCGAGGCTTCCTTTTAGTCGGGACAGTGCAAAGCACGCAGAAGCTAGTTTTTTACAAGTTATATCTATATATATGGGGTTCCCATGTTAGTCTATGGTCTAGAGTGAAACCTAGGTACTTAACAGAGTCGACTATCAAACTATCATATAACGTGTACTTGTGTGTGTCAAAGCACTGAAGTTATATACCTGTCAACTCAACCATAGATGACTAATCTCGTTACAAAAAAAAAACCAAAGAAATTGTTGAATTGAATGACATTATCACTCTGCTGTGACAGCAGCGTGTATTTCCTCTATAGATTTTGCTATATTTCTTATCATACATAGTATAAAAAAGTCGCTTTTTGCTGTCTCTCTGTCCCTATGTATGCTTAAATCTTTAAAACCACGTAACGGATTTTGATGCGGTTTTTTTTTAATTAGATAGAGAGAGTGAGTTCAAGAGGCATGTCTATAAACCATTTGACACATCGATTTTCACGCAGGCGAAGGTGCGTGTTGCAGTTAGTTTGAAATATGATCTAAACGGGCCAGCCTAGCCATGATAGGAGAGGTGGTCATTTTCAATCTCAATCTTTATCTACGCATTTTATACAATGGGTACCTATAGTATTTTTTATTTAAATTTTAATGTCAGATCAAATTGCGGGGCGCATCAACTATCTAATTTAATTAAAAATATCCACCCAACCGCAAAGCGAAAGTGACACGATCAAAAATGATTCCCCAAAGTTACCACAAGCGGGAATCGAACCCCCTAATGGTATTTACACGAGGGTCAAACAGGGTGGAGCCTTCACCCCTAGGCTGGGATGGCACGTAGGGATATGGTATTATTATTTTTATTGTAAAGCAGTTTGTGGTAAACCATTTTGGGAATTATTTTGTTAGGGTTTTTGAAACTTGCTTCATTTGGAATATACACTACAGTACCTAAGTAGTAGGCAGCAAAGTGTTACTTTTCATCAACATTAAAAATATTTAACTTAACTTTAGAAATAGAAATTAGTAAATAGACCTACATATTTTATCAAAAACAACCTCGGTCTGGCTTCCACTTGTTGTTTACGCTCACTATAGGGTTCACATTGTGATTTACCCACTTATACTTATCTTATCACCACCTATTAAGCCAATTAATGTGATGACAACAATAAATAATTTTTATTATTGAGTAGAAAGTATTTAAAATCAGACTACGAACTTATTAATTTGTAGCAGTCGGAGGGAGCCTCGAATGGAGGCGTCTCAAAACAGTAAATTCAGTAAATTCAGTAAATTCAATTTATTCACCATAACATTATTACTAATATTGGCATGTCAATTAAGACTACAGTACAATGAATACTCTTAAATTAAATTAAATCCTAAATTACAATAATATAAGTATAGACAATAATAACTTATCACAAATTGACAAATGAGCACGTTAAAAACTCGTTAATGCTATAAAATGGGTTACATACTAAAAAGTTCTTTATTTTTGCTTTAAATTCCTGAAAAGGAAGTAGAGTTAGTTCTAGTGGTAACTTGTTATATAAATCAAGCTTTAGGGTTAAACCCTGTTTATGTTTTTACCAGTCTAGTAGTAGGTACGTGTAACTTTTCTTTATTTCTTGTATTGTAGCTATGTATATTCATCTTTTTGGGTATTTTATCTTTAATCTTATGTATTTCTAGTAGGCTATTCAAGATAAATAATGCAATCACTGTCAGAATTTTAGATTTTTTGAAGTATGCCTTTACTGAGGTTAATCTATGTAGACCATGTATGATGCGCAATGATCTCTTCTGACAAATGAGAACTCTATCCACTTGTGAAGCGCTACCCCAAACGGATATAGCGTAACTGATTATAGAATTACAATAGGCATAATAAATAGATATTAGAGTTTGCTTATCTAAAATAGGTTTTAATTTGAATAGGGCATAATTTGCGCTAGCTAATCTTTTGCATATGTTACTAATATGACTTTCAAAAGATAAGGTTGAGTCTAATGTACAACCCAAAAATTTAACTTCGTTGCTTTGATAATTAATTAATTTAGTTGAATAAGTTAATATTGTACTCTTATTGGCATTCAAAATTATGCCATTATCCTCAAACCACTGCTTTAAACTAGCAACAACCATATCAGTTCGAGTCTTAACTTTTTCGACTGTACTGTCTCTTATCCCGACATGGGTATCGTCAGCAAACAGAATTACAAGTGCCCATTCTGGTAGACAGTTTATTATATCATTGACATATATCAGGAATAGCAGAGGACCTATTACAGAACCTTGTGGTACACCTATGTCACTTAGTTCTTTATCTGATTTTACATTATTAACTCTAACAACCTGTACTCTATTTTTTAGATAGGATTTTATGATATTGAGTTCCATATTGTCGAAACCATAAAATTTAAGTTTGTGAATAAGTATGTCATGTCGTAAGCAGTCAAAAGCTTTAGATAGGTCACAGAAAACGCTAGAAATTTTCTGTGACCTATCCATAGCCTCCAGTATAAAGTATACTGTTTTTTGGATAGCCATTACGGTAGATCTATTCTTTCTGAAGCCAAACTGAGATTCCTGAAACAATTTATTGGATTCAAAATATTCGAGCATTCTTGTTTTTAAAGCTGTTTCTAGTATTTTAGATAAAACTGGTAGAATACAAACAGGTCTATAATTTCCAAGATCAGTATTATCTCCCTTTTTGAATAGGGGGATTATTTTACCTAATTTTAAACAATCTGGGAAAACCCCCTGAGAAATACTTAAATTATATAAATTCAAAAACATATTAAGCATGTCATCATTAGATAAAATTAGTTCCTTAATTGTTTTGGTATCCATGTCATAAATATCTTGAGATGACTTACTCTTAATACTACGAATAATTTTAATTAGTTCAATTTTTGAAATCACTTCAAATTTTACTTTGTTAGGCGGCGGGTTGTGAAGGTAAGTATCACATTTATCTGGAGTTACGTTAAGTGTAGAAGTCAAGTTACGTGCAATATTATTAAAAAATGTATTAAAACTATTTGCCATGTTTTTACAGTCTGTTATAAGGTCACCTTTTACATTGCGAATTATAAAACACCTATATCTACCTAACTCAATTGTAAATACTACTTATTAAATGATTGCAACTTTCTTTATTAAAAAAATAATAAGATAAAGACGAAGTACACAGGTTTATTTCTTGTTTTTGTGGAAAAGAGTTTTATCTAATAGTGCGTGCAAAGTAGGCCCAGTAGCTTTTTCATAATAAGGCCTATGATGGTCCTATTTTATGTTTCACCTGTCAAAACCAATCGATCAATCAGTTCTAACAAGCTTTCAACGAACGAACGAACCCTTTCGTCTATTTGTCATTATTGATCACTCAAACACCTTAAAATACTTTGACTAATTGTGATGAATGAAATTTAATATAAAGTTTTAGTTATTATTGTGCGTAAGCCTTCACACTCGGGGTAATTTTTAAGACAAACTTCTTAGGATATCCTGATTTTTGGAAAATGAGGCAGAGGGCCTCACGTGGAACTCAAAAATCCGGGATTATCTAGGGTCGTCGCCGTCGTCGATATCGACGAGGAGGCCTATATAATATATACGAAGTGAAAAAGAAACCACTAGTACATTCATATACATACTTATCTCTTATGTGTCTAATACATGTTTGCCTACTTAAGATGAAGGATGTTCATTGGTGTAGTTCTGCTTGAAAAACAGAAAATAGAGTAAATACCTTTTATCACCACTATACTACAGGAGGCTATGGGTTCGATTCCCGCCTCGGAACAAATATGTGTACGATCTGCAGATATTTGTTCCGGGTGTTCTGGTCGTTTTCTATGTATAATAAAAATATCTATCTATGTAATGTATTGTATTATGTATATCAGTTATCTAGTACCCATAACACAAGCTCTGCTTACCATGCACCATACCATGGGGCTAGATAATGCTGTGTGAATTGTCCAGCATTATTTATATTTAAAGACGGATAAAAAAAAATATAAAAAAACTATAAAAATATTTTTCAGAAATAATTCTCAGAAATAATTTTGAGATAATATTTGATAGGTACCTACCTAAGATATCAATTTGGTCTCGCCATACTTAGGTTTAACCATATTATTTTTTCATTTATTTATGGTTTGTAGCAAGCATATATTTTATCTACGCTAACTTAAACGGTAATTTTGTTTCTCCGTAAGCCTCAATAGTATCTATGCCATAGATACAAATGAGGCTTACTTCATATCGTACCATAGATTCTATGGGATAATATGAAATTACAAATATGTATGTATCTATAATTTAGTACTAGCTAAAATTATGTCGTGAAACATACTTATAATGACTGTAGGTACTCAAGCCATACTAATTCTAATTCTCATACTAATTCTCAATAATGTTTGCAAACCACAACACATAAATCCAAAATTCTCGGTTTGGCATCAAGTTTGATATATAAAAGATTTCAAACTTGATACCAAATAATTTTTTTATTTATAAGATCTCATACAAGTACACAGATCCCCTGGTACTGTCCACGATCCTATCCATCCATGGTTGTCTGGTAGAGATTTATTTTTAAGTTATTTCTGTACATAGTTTTCTATTTAAGTGCAATAAAGAATTTTCTATCTTCTATCTATCTATCTATCTATAATTACAGACACTAGTTCAAACTGAACTCGGGTTTAACACTTAAACTTTTGAAACGATCATGGTTATTAACACTAAAGTCATTTATGTAAACTCAGTCATTTACTCGCAGTGCTTGTGCTTCAGTTATTCCGTGATCATGGCGCATGAAACTGTGCCGAAATATTGAATAACTCAAAAATCAAATCATGGTAGTAAATATTTCGTTTTAGATAAGATAAAAGATAAAAATCATTATTACAGCAACTAATAAGTAAATCCACTTCAATCTTATAATTAGCACTTACATACATGGTGAGAAGTTATAAGAGGTTAGATATAATAGGTTACTAAAGAACCTGTACTTGATATTTACTGTGTTATTGCCGATATGTACCTATCTACAATGTTATGTAATTTCTGATGGCACCCTCACTAGGCTAGGCCTGTATCGAGGGAGCCTATACAAGTACGACAATTCAAAGTTTTAGTCTTAGAATAACTAGGCTTAGAACCGCAGTAGGCGCACGCGAAGTGACGCAATTTCAAGTTAGCCTTTAAAGGCTACGTACATCGCTCGACACGTCAGTGCTCAAGGTCAAGACCTACTGGGAAGAGCTCCGTAATTTTTTAATAATAATGACTTATTGTGCAGTGAAAGGGTGTAAAAACTCTTCTCATAATAATCCGAAACTATTGAAGATTCCATTTCACGGGTAAATACAACCTGGCATCTTATATTCTTGAGTAAAACATGCGTATAAGCACAAAAATAAATCGTAAACATAACAGACGCCATTACATAAAAATGTTGCTAGCTATTAGAAAAAATATTTTCCCCCATAGGTACTTATTTGTTTAATCTATTTCTACTTTACTTGACTTGACTTTTTATTTGCCAGATATAATTAGGGCTACCTACTAATTTACCTGGATTTTTAAGTGAAATATGTACCTATGTTCTATTAAGCTTGGTATAAATAATCAAAAACTTTTGTTTTATTTTCACGGGCAAGGAAATATATTGTTACAGACTGTCCGGATGTTGATGTAGTCAGAGCGTTAAATATAAAAATTTCATTGGTTTCATTAAACGATGAACCCTAGTTTTATTAATGTCTTTATATTCGTTCTTAGATTTCCTTCTGATCCGACTTCAGTTCAGTTCTTTATTAATAAGAATATTCATGTTGTTTTGACATTATGTCAAACAAAATAATACATACATTATAAAGGGTAACAAAAAAAAACATAACGAAATAACACGAAAAATAAAATAGACTGTTGCTTCCCGATTGGTTGAAAAACTTAGACGGAATTGCAAAGAAAAGTTTTGCAAGCCAACTAAATACACAAGATATGATTATGTTCTATACATTTTGAAGAAAATGACAAGCATATCACGAAAGGTGGTTTATGCAAATTACGAGAGGGTGCTATCCCAACAAAGGTATGAAAATGTTTTGGCCATAATATTTATTTCTATCTATTTAACTAATTCGCTAACTCAACACTCCCCTGTATGTAAACACCCATAAAGTATATAATATTTACAGGAAGTTTTCTGTTAATGAAATATCATCTAACAGAAAAGTCATAAATATGATAATCATTTACTCCTTACAAAATGTTACAATTTCCCTACCTTATGGGGAAAATGTTAATAGCTTGCAACATTATTTGTGCACTTGTGTGCGTGTCGGCTCTTGTAATGACGTGCCGCTTACGCACACATTGCTTGTTTTTTGGCTTCAACTTAGAGCGGAATGTTTTGTGAAATTATCACTCTATGTCTTATTACTCTGAGGTTTTAGTATTGTTCAGGTTACGGATATTACTGAATATAAAAATACCTAAGGATGAATGATGTGATGATAGTACCTACCTATAAGTTTAGAGGTAGAGGTGAAAACCTATACAAATTAATTAAAAAAAATTAAATGACTTCAGATTTATCACGTCTCAAATAACAAGTTTTTGACAATTTTCGATGAAAATCTATTAAATATTCGTCATTAGAGACGTGTTTAAATCTGAGTTTCGTTGGTATGCGGGGTAAAGATTGTAGGAAGTAGCTTGAATCGACAATTAGGTGCTTTGAATGAAAGAAGGCCCGCGGCAATAAGTGGAAAATACCTATATTTTTTTACGCTTAATTCTCAATATTCTGTTGGTCGCACTACCTACAGCGCTGCCTCTCTCAACTTCTTTCATGAAAAGCATTTCTAGTGGAAATTCTGTTAAAAATAAACCACTTTTTTATCTGGGTTTGTGTTTATCAACAATACAATACAAAAATTCTTTATTGTACCTACATCATAATCAAATAATTACAAAAATACATTACGTGTGACAAGTACAGTAGGTAAATTAAACATAAGTAAGTAGTACAACTATAACTACTACAGTTACTACAATACTATTATAATAAAAATAATTTAAATAAGTATTCTTTAGTTTCACAAAATGCATTGGTTTAGTTTTACGACTACTTCATCTATGTGCAAGTACCTCCCATTGAAGTGGTGAGAGCCTCCTCCAGGTTTAGAACAGGATAAATAACACATCATATTTGCTGACACTCACATCATATTTGCAAACGCCAATAAAAACTTACTCGCCTTCATTTATTTCGTGATCACGGCGCATGAAACTGTGCTGAAATATTGGAAAACTCATTATCTCGTTATAAATAAAGAAATAAAGAACCTTTTGTTGAATAAAGAATAAAACCTTTCCAAAATAAATCAGGTTGCCGGTACCTAGAAACTAAGCTTTGCAGACAGCGTAGAGACAAAGCTACACAAAGTTAAATGAAGTCCCTTCTGTTTGACTGCGTTGCACTTCGAGTACTAGTGAAGTTATCACAAAGTTACACAAACTGAAATTAGTTAGTGTAACTTTGTGATAACTGTAAATAATATCAATTTATTATTATAGCGGAAGTGGATTTGATTTCACATCAGAGTGCTTAGTTTGAGTTGTACGCATTATCTTACGAATATTTTCATCGTTTTCGATTCCTTCCTGTTCGATACATCGATCACGGAGGTATATTAGCAGCATCAGGTGACTGATTGCCATCTATGTATTTAAAGCTGGACGCGCATCTGCTGCGCCGCAGGAGCCGCACATCAGTCCGGCGTGGATGGGTGCGCGATGTAGCATACTATTTCATATAAAGATTTAGAAAATGCGATTCGGCAAGTCCGGCTCGTGCGGAGCCGAGAGATGCGCATTTAGCTGAGATCGGTATACCCATAAAATACTCGTAATCTCTGCCTACTTTGGCTGTGTAGGTAGGTATCCAACAATACTTTATATTTACTCTTTGATAAATCTATATTCATGCCGAATGCCATTTTCCCTCAATCCGTGAGCCGAGCACCTGAACACAGCCTCCAACAAAACATGTCACATCACAGACAAGTCACGCAACTTCGCAAACCTACATCAATCCTCCCACGCTCCAGCGCACACAACAACATATAATGGATATCTGTACATCTGTACAAGGTGGCGCAGGCAGCCTCTTTGAGGCTTCGGAGTGACTCCGCCCTTGCGGCGTGATGAAAGGCGATGTGGATAGATTTCTAGCTTTGAAAGTTTTGGTAATAGAGCTATACAGGGTAATACAGTACCCGTTATACATATAATTTTAATAAAAATATAATATTTTCGTTGTATGTCGTATTTTCTGTAAGTGGTACCGATTTTTTTTGTACATTTATGTTTAACTACAAATAAACGTTTTGATTTGATTGGATTTCGTTATGACCTACGGCTGAGACGTGGACACTCACGATAGGGCTGGTCCACCAAGTCGCTCAGCGAGCTATGGAAAGAGCTATGCTCGGAGTTTTTCTGAAGGATAGGATTCGTAACGAATACATCCGACAGAGAACCAAGGTTATCGACATAGCTCAAAGATTTAGCAAGCTGAAGTGGCAGTGGGCCGGCCATATCTCGCGAAGAACCGACGTCCGCTGGGGCAAACGTGTTCTTGAGTGGAGACCACGACTCGGTAAACGTAGTATAGGACGGCCTCCGACCAGGTGGGATGACGACATGCGAAAGACTGCAGGTAGATGCTGGATGCGGCAAGCTGAAGACAGGGCGCTATGGCGCTCATTGAGGGAGTCCTATGTCCAGCAGTGGACTGATGATGATGATGAGTGTTATAGGTACCTATATAGTAAGATCATTCACTCTATAAAAACAAATAGGAGAGATATGTTAGCTACTATCATACTATAACTTATCACTTCACACAGATAACTGATGTTTAGATGGATATTGAAGGACGACCGATGTGGCGCGGTCGGCGAAGGTCCGCCTGCGACGCAGGAGGTTGCGGGTTCGATTCCCGCCTCGGAACAATTATATGTACGATCTGCAGATATTTGTTCCGGGTGTTCTGGTCGTTTTCTATGTACATTAAAAATATATCTATCTATGTAATATATTGTATTATGTATACCAGTTATCTAGTACCCATAACACAAGCTCTGCTTACCATGGGGCTAGATAATGCTGTGTGAATTTTCCAGCATTATTATTATATTGATGTTGATGTTAGAATAGATGGATGTTTTTGTTGAGTACAGTTTTATGATTAAACCCATACTGACCTTTATACCTAATCTAAAAGAACAATATAATAAATGTGAAAGTTTGGATGTTAAGATGGATGTTTGCAGCATCAACGAAAAAACTACTGGGCGGATATTAGCATATAAGTAGCTCTAAGTCTGGAATAAAAAATAGACCACTTATTATACCATAAATCAGTGCCCATGGGTACTTAACACTTTGACTGCGGTTTTTTTTCGACGACTGCGATCTTTTTTTTAACCTAAAAAATTCGTGCTGCCGCTCTACACAGCGATTGTGTTGCGCCGCACATGCGTTTCGTTCGAAAAATATTACAGCTGTGCCGAGTCACACAGATCTGTATTTTCTCTGTCTTTCTTCCGCTGCGCTAGTGTGGATTTACGCATATTAGTCACTTGTAGAAAACACATACCGTGTGATTTCAGCAGTCAAAGTGTTAAATGATCTGATGATTATCTGTGCTAAATTTCAACTTTTTGAATTTCAGCTAGTTGAAATTTAGCACCGATGTAGATAATTGATCACTGAACGGATCGGCCGTTCAGTACTTTTAGAATAAGTAACAAACATTCATCCATCCATCTAAAAATACAAACGTTCGCATTTATGTTATTTGTGTGATTTGATTATGTATAAATCATAAAATGTCTGTAACATACACGAATTTGTATAAACGACTATACAAAAATCTCACACCTCAATCCAGAAAATCGGACGACACCCGAACAAATAAGTACCTGACTACAAAAGCAAACAAAAATTCGCCACATCAAGGCTGTACCGACTTGTAATCTAATTTACAGCATTACAATCACATTTTCAAGTGTCACTTTCCATACAAACTCGTGCGGGGCGGGGCGCGGTAACTTTGTCGGGACGTGCAGAAAGAATTTCTGTACGCGGTAACCTTTGAGAGACGTCTGACAATGCCTTTATTGGGTGACGTGTATGTTTGTTAAATAATTCGTTAAAGCGAGACCGCTTTGTCGAAATAAATGATTTGCTAGGTGACGATCGGTCTGCTTATGGTCAGTTGGACTTTTGAAGTGCCCCGCCGCCGTCGTGATATGTTTTTTTTTATTTGTCTGTGTATGGGCATATCTATTAAACACCTTACCTGCTAAAACATCAAAGAAACACCAAACTATACATCAAATATCAAAGTGTTTTATTTCGTTTAGACCTTACATTACCCTTGTACACGTCACAAAATTCAAATTACAAAGTAAAACTAGGAAATAAAGTGATCACTTTGATTATTTGTTCACTTCAATCTTTTTAGTGTAAAGTAAAGAAGCGACCCTTTAGTTCAGTTCATTTATTCAGAAACAATTGATATTGTGTATGAATTAATACTTATGGCTACAAATACTTAATCTAAATAAAATAAATAAAAATAGGTTAATGAATCAAAAGCATACATAATAATAACTACTTTCTAAGAATAAACTCGCTGTTCCCACAACTAGACTACATAAGATAAGTGCATCTTTTAAAGGGCAATGTATACGCTTCTACAACAAAACTCCAAGTGAGTTGCAAAAATTATCAATAAATAAATTTAAAAAAATTGTGTAGCATATTCTTTGTAAAAAGGCTTATTACAAAATATCAGATTATCTAGAAGATAAAAAAGCTTGGAACGAGTTTTGCTCCAACTCAAAATCTAACAACTTACAGATAAGCAAATCATAATGTACTAGACACATAAGTTATGAACATACTAGTGGTTTCTTCTCACTTCTTCCACTGGTGGACAAAAAATTTAAGTGAATATCTATATAATAATGAATAGTATAAAATATGACTTGTCTAAGTGCTTATTTTGTAAGCCTAAAGAAATAAATGATTTTTTACTTTACTTACTTTACTATAATGTTTGCTAATCACTTGGAGTTTGGTTATATAGGTAAGCGATCTTTATATGATACATTATTCATTTTTAGTCGCCGAGTTGTGGGCACAGCGAGTTTATTCTTATTTCTAGTATGTATATTATGTAGGTATGTTGCTATTTTTAAGGAACCAATAGTTATTTTTTGAGTGACTAAACTAAAATTAGTATAAACGCGTTTAAGATGACAGATTTGTATAAGTGCATAGCATACGCTGCAGAACTTCTCTTCGATAGCTTTATTTTACTTACTTTTATATTTTACTATCTAAGATTATTCCTAAGAATACGTCAACATTTTCTAACGTTTCTCCTTTTGCGTTTCATAAACGTACATACTTCTCAAGCTTACTATCCAAATGAAGAGACCAGCCCTACAGTGAATGACCTACGGAGCTGAGCTCTTTCATCATCAGCCTATATCAGTCAACTGCTGGACACAGGCCTCATCTAATGAGCGCCATAGCGCCCTGTCTTCAGCTTGCCGCATCCAGCATCTGCCTGTAGTACTTCGCAGGTCGTCATGCCTCCGTTATGTATGACCCTACCTATACGTATATTATGCTGACGATCACGCATGATTCCGTTATTAAATTAATATCATCAGCAAGAAGGTTTTCGAAAACTTTTTGCAGGCCGCAATTTCTGGTCCATTGACCGCGGATAGAGACGGAATCAAAAGATATATCGACCACAAACAATGGCGGCGGTGTCAGATGTGGCCGCGACACAATAAGGTGGAGATGCGACCACAGCTGCTCCTATAAAAACTTTATAATAAGCACGAGCTTCTATGATATCTAAAATACCTTTTGATCAAACCTCTGTGGCGCAGTGGGCGATGGTCCGGCTGTAACGCAAGAGGTTGGGGGTCGATTACCGCCTCGGGACAATTCACACAGCATCATCTAACCCCAAACTAAACAGTGCTTGTGTTATGGGTACTAGATGAATGATATACTTAATACAATACATAGATATAAATGTATTTTTTATTATATGTACATAGGTAGCGACCAAAACACCCGAACAAATATTTGCAGATCGTACACACAATTGTCCCGAAGCGGGAATCGAACCGGCAACCTCCTGCGTCGCAGGCGGACTTTTACCCACCGCGTCACAGAGCATAATATTATTAACCGAAACACTAAAAACAAACACTGGTTTTATTTTAATTTAATCAAAAACTTGATTCTTTATTAAAAGGAGGTACCTATTTTATCTTCTATAGAGACATTAAAACTGGACTAAATATTTGGTACTCAATTATCTCAAAAATAACGGCTATCAGCACAAAAGGTAAAAGCAAAACCAATGCTTAAACCAACACCTGCCCATTTGTCCACTCAACAGTCAAATCTTTTAAACACAGAACTAAACAATAACAAACAGAATAATCCGATTATGAATAAAACCCTAAACACTCAAAAATCCAAGTGTCAAATATAACATAATACTTCTTAACCCAATTTAGTGAACGCAACTGAAAAAAACTCTATTCACCAATCATCTAGTTAAGTCAATTTAAACCTTGTCTTTTAGAAATAGGGATACATTTTCAATCCAGTGTAAAATGATCTTTGGGATCTCGTTGACGTATCACTGAATGTACTTTTGTATTGGTTCGCACAATAGCTAATACACTCATGATCTTTTCAACATTGTCATCTATACTAAGTACTCGATATACACAATAAATTGTAAACACAGGTAAGACCTTTACATCTATAGAAATAAAGGTCAGTTTTCAATGAATTTAGGAAATAAAAGTACGACTTAACTTTGTATTGAGGTACGTAATTGAAATTTTGACTTTGGTAAATCGTGTGACGGGGTTTATCGCGTGTCGAATCGCAAACATTTCAATTGACGACTCAGCTTGAGACTTCAGAGAAAGTTGAAAGATTTGGTGACACTTTCATTGTTATATTTTTGCATTCTAGTTGTGGTACCGTTAGATTTACTTATATTATAAATTGCATATCTCGTCTACGTAGCATATTAATATTTATTTTGGAATATTTAAATTTCAAGTCTTTTATTCAAATATGGCTGAAGATAGGGCGCTATGGCGCTCCTTAGGGTAGGTCCGGCAGTGGACTAACATATATTTGTATTTGTTAATTTATAATAATAAACGAGCAGCCTGTGAGCTGGTATGTCTATATCACAGTGTTAAATTCAATAATTATTTCCCTTTTTGTAGTTTGATTGTCGTCTTGTAACCAGTTATTTTATCATGTGGATTGTAAAAATAGAAACATTATTAAAACTTACCAACCCCTATAACATTTTTCAGGCTAATTAGTAATTATGTTTAAATAAATAAATAATGGACAATCCACATTTAAACCACAACTCGGGAAGACCCTTAGACACTTTGGTTAAGTTTCCGTTATATTTTATTTCTGCGATTTACAATTTCTATGATTATTCCTCACCTCCCTTTCTAAATACAAATAAAACTCACACATTCAATAGTATATATTACAAACCACACATCTGTTCTGCCACACCCATACATTTAGCTATTGTGCGACTCCGCGCGTTGTCAGTCACCCCATTACAAAGTCAATGCGTTTGATAATCGCGGTGATGAGAAATTGTGGCCAAAGTTATAAGTGAGTATTTTGATACGGGGTGGTAAGAAATTATTTTATTCAGACCATGGCGATAAATGTTGATCTTCTGTAGAAATTATCAATATCATATTAAATAGCCTTAAGTCTGCATGAGTACCCAATAAAAACCTTTCTATAGTTTTTAGTATTCTTTGTAATAATAAAATCGACCAAGTGCGAGTCAGCTCACACGGTTCCGTTCTGTTGAACAAAAATTTTACGCAAAAGAAACCATAAAAATGATCTTTTTTTGATATGTCGAAAAAAGCGAAAGCTTACATGATGCTCGGGGTAATCTCGAAGAAATTAAATGATAATGCCAAAAAAATCTGGGAAACTATTTAATTTATTAGAGATTACCCCAGGTGAGGGTGATGTGTGAGGACTTATGCACTATATTTACAAAAACCTTAACTTTTATTTTATTTATACTTTTTGCACGAAAAACATAACACAAAACTTATTCTAGAAAATTTAAACAAAGGCGAACTTAACCCTAAAAAGGGTTCTCTTCCAGCAAACCTTATTGGGAGAGAGAGACAAAGTGAAGAGAGAAGTGGGTACATGTGCGTGCATAAATGAAATAAGAAATAGACAAAAGATTAAATTTTAACCTACTTATTAATTATACTAAATTATACTATATAATAATAACAAATATAAAATACTATATAACCTGAATTCCAAAAAAATAAATTCAATACCCACATATAATATATACATATCATTTTATATTTATACTTTATGGCTATAATAATAAATAAATAAAATATTGTTTTCTTGCTGCCATCTAGGCGTTAACATGATAAACATTACTTCGCCAGCAACCACGTCGAAAAAGTTTGATCAACTCATAATAGATGGCGTGACGAGATCATATCAAATCATAAATTAATTGATTTTTTTTTTCGAAATTCGTGACCCAGGTGAAAACAAACATGAAGGTGAGTATAGACTGGAGCATTACAATGAATGAAATGTAAAACTATTACAATAGGTATAACAAAACAGACGCTCACTTTCTTATCTTACCTAATAAGACCAAATTGTTCAAATTCCCATAAGACTTATACATACTACCTACAATAACATAAATCCTTTTGCTAATAGAGTCCTACAGGACCATGTTAGGTTAGAATCTGCTAGGAATAACCCTTCTGGAGATCCAGAAGGGTTATTCCTAGCTGAGTAGAGAGTAAAATATAAACTTAGATCGCACTTCTTATCGAACCTACATCATTATCAGGGGGTTTGATTCAGTTACTGATCTATTTACTTACCTAATTACAATTTATAATCCTATTGCTTGAAATTCTATAACTTTATTGTCAAACTTATTAAATTTTATTCAGCTGACTCTCAGCTAATAACACATCTAACCTTTGTGGTTTCCTTCGTGTTATGTTTATTAGACGACCGATGTGGCGCGGCGGGTGAAGGTCCGCCTGCGACGCAGGAGGTTGCGGGTTCGATTCCCGCCTCGGAACAATTGTGTGTACGATCTGCAGATATTTGTTCCGGGTGTTCTGGTCGTTTACTATGTATAATAAAAAAAAATCTATCTATGTAATGTATTGTATTATGTATATCAGTTATCAAGTACCCATAACACAAGCTCTGCTTACCATGAGGCTAGATAATGCTGTGTGAATTGTTCAGCATTATTTATTTATTTATTTTTAAGCTTTTTTATGTAACAATATCTGTAAGTTGGTAAATAAATAAAAAATAATAATGTCCGGCTGCGGATGATGAAGATTAGATTTAAAAATACATTCTAACTCTTTTATAAAATAGGTACTGCCATAACTACATAATTTAAAAACCTTTTTCTCTTTCTAAGCTGTGTCGCCGGCAAGCCAGTTGGTACAAAGCGACGTCATTAATATCTTTTCATCCCAGAGAGGGTGTCAAGCATTTGTAATAAAGCTTAGAAGAAAATATTTCCAGTTGCTGGAGATGTTAGGCAGCCAGCCATTTTCGTAGCGTTACGAATCCTTACACCACCACCCATATTAGTTGTGTTTTTTATGTATCTAAAACCGCTCCGTATCAGAAGGTCTATCAAGGAAAATGACGTAGTTTGCAGAACGTCGGCATATTAAAACGTCTATATGGCAATGTCTTGAGCGGCAAAACGACTTACTAGTAAAACGTCCAAAATGTTAAATTGTCAACGATATAAAACGTTAGGTATACTCAAGAACAAAAACAGAGGTACATTTTGAAACTTTTTACACGATTTTTTAACATATAAAAGATTTCACGTGTTTTATTTTCGCCTACGTTTCTATCGCGTTACAGTGATCGTGGTCACGAAGCGACTATAACCACATCATTTTAACCACGATCGCTGTAAACGAACTGTGTGGTCTTTTCATCCATCACATCAATCAAACTAAATCTAACTTGAATTTTAATTAGATATCCAACTAATTTGCAAATTACATCACGATATCGAAGTATTTCTTTCAGGCCTTATGGCGGTCTAGTCTAAAGATTTAGTCATAAAGCGATTAAGTATGTCCTAACTGCTATATAGTCAAATCAATATGTATGTAGTCCTAACCTAAACGTGTTGAATTTTGTATTGAAAAAAATGGTGGTCATTTCGAAAATTTACTTATAATAAATTAAAGGATATGCAAACAAAACAATGCATTTTATTCATTTTAGACATCATGTTTCATAGTAACAATATTTAAATATAAATAGTCTTGGTTTTATTTTTCAAAATGTACGAATGCAGTTTTTCTTTTTACTAAAATCGATGAAATTGTACCTTAGAAGAGATCTTCGTATGTCTTATAGTTTTAGACTTTCCCATACTGACCGCTCTAAATGTGCCACCCTGTATATATAGTAAGTATAAATACTTCTTCAAGCAGTCCATACTACGTATGTTCATAATGTTAGGCGACTTGTCTTTAAATCGTCATCATATAATAGCGCGCTATTAATTTGTTATATTTATTTATAAGCTTTGACCGAAATCAAAGCATTCAAAAACAGTCAATTAGACTCATTTGAGTGTTCCCCTCCACGGAAATCTTTAGTAAAAGGCGAAAGATTTATACGTGTTGAAGGGAAACCAGAGTGACGAACAAATAATTCATACAATTGACTCACTAAACGCCGTGCGTTCTCGTCAGCGCGATCTAGAGCTCGTTCACCTTTACTAGCGACATCTAGTTATGCGCGGGCCGGATTTGTTTGGGTGACGTCACCAGCTATCGTGGATACCTTGGCCGCTAAGCTAACGCTTGTGGCAGGAGAAGTTATTGTTTCGATTGAGGAGACAGTTAATTCGAAATCATTTTTAGTCTTAGAGAATTAAGTTTAATTCTCTAAGTTTTTAGTGCATGGCTCGAAAAATTGGTATGTGACCAAATATATTCTGCACATATTTTTTACTCGTGTTCCCCGCGGCTTCGTACGCATTTCTCTATAGAAACCGTTTTAACGTTATTTTATTACATTACATTGCTGCGCCCCGCGGTTTCACCCGCTTAGTGATAGATATTTTGGATAATATATGTACTATATCTTATGAATTGTAGTCTATGTGTTATTCTGATGTGTAAGTGTAAGCTATATTATTGTAAAGTTTCATTAAAATCCATTCAGTAGTTTTTACGTGAAAGAGTAACAAATATCCATCCATACTTACAAACTTTCGCGTTTATAAGTATAAAATATTAGTAGGAAGTAGAATATACCTTGGGAACTGATTTTGATTTATGGAATAAATAAAATATAAAAAGTAAATGTTTTTAAACTTACGCGATCTGAACACATAATTATAAGTATTAATACAACGGGTATTTATCGCGTTTATTTACCTTTTTTCCCGACGTTTCAACAGGTTTACAAATATAAAAAGTAGCTTTTATATTAATATTGCAATCCGTAAAACGTGTATAAAGAATGCCAGACGACTTCATTCCTACGAGTATTATTATTATGTTCCTCATAAACTTGTGCGTCATTGTCAACACTACATCTCAACTCTTTATGGAATGTCAGGTTCTCATTGTTAGGAAACTTTTTGTTCAGCAGACCATTCTTAGACTTCGGGCAATGAAGGCAAAAGACTCTCTTTTGCAGGATTTTTATCAGTAGAGATAAGCGGAAAAGTAGTCCCCCCTAGTAGCTAAATGTGGAAAAAAAATCCTACCAGTAGAACTAGAGCAGTAGCGATATGTGGAACAGGGGGATAAAACACGAAGAATTATTAAATATCAAACGATATCGTGTAAAACTAGCATTGCACAAAAACACTCCTCCTTCCTTGGAAAATATCTTCATAATAAAATAAACAAAACTGTTACTTTACATGATACAACTCATTTTGAATTGAAAAGGAAGTAAAATTTATTTTTACTGATTTGTGACTACCTGGAAACAGAAAATTTGCTTAAAATAAGTAAATAACGTTTCTTTGTTCGTTTGCTCACAATGTTGTATACATATTTAGCATAATGCTCTTATAAATATTTTTTGTAACTCTATATTTTATATACACACAGTATACATATTTATTAGGTCATTTAAATTATTCAACATTTTTTGCACGCATATCTAACATACAAAACTCTACAATCTACATACATAAACACTTTTGCTTGATCTTAGTTTTATTTTTTTGTTTACTTATTGTTTTAGTTTTATATGGTAACTGACTTTTGTTTAACCTCGAATTTCGAATCATCGTTTCGATTTGATGTTTTAGTTATACTTAGTTAATTTCTTTCTTTCAATTGAAAAAAAAAGTGAATTTATTTGTTAAAAGACTTACACAGAACATAATAAACTTAAACTTAAAGGTAAACTAAACGTGTCGGTAATCATGTAAGTCCAGCAACAAAATGGCTTTGCCTCAGCATGAGTTGGATGACTAGCATGCTAGCAACCGACGCTGGTCTTCCGGCAAAGCAACTTGTTGGCGTTACGGACTGACTACTCACTACCGCTATACAAACAAACAAAAACGCACTAATATAAATAAAATCAACAAAAATACAAATAAAAATAGAATGTGAATAATAAAAAATAACATGTTAAGTACTGACTATTTTAACAAAAGTGAATTTTAGAGCAAACATAACAGAAAATTTATATACTTAGAATAAAATATTATAAGATTTACATAGATATAAGAATATAGATTATAGATCTAATTCTGAATTTTACCTATTTATTAATCCTCATAAAATACTTGTCTTGTCTTAGACTCTGAATTGTTCAACATAATCTATGTACCAACTATACCATTGTACTTTAGTCGCACTCCCGGTGTCTGTGAGGCAGAGTAGCCCTCGCGTCTAAACACAAGTTTTACTTAGTTAGAGCGAGGAGTCGATGCTATCGATGTCGATGATAACTTAATTAGTTTGAGATATAGTAACTTATAGGTTAACATAGGATCTAAAACTAAATTCATAAAAAGTTTTTGAAAATAAATACTTTTATTATTATTATATTTTTGTCATATTTATTTATAAGCTTTGACCTTAGTCAAAGTATTCAAAAACAGTCAATTAGACTCATTTGAGTGTTCCCCTCCACGGAAATCTTTAGTAAAAGGCGAAAGATTTATACGTGTTGAAGGGAAACCAGAGTGACGAACAAATAATTCATACAATTGACTCACTCAATGCCGTGCGATCTCGTCAGCGCGATCTAGAGCTCGTTCACCTTTACTAGCGACATCTAGTTATGCGTCGACTGGATTTGTTTGGGTGACGTCATTGTTGTGTGACGTCATCAGCTATCGTGGATATCTTGGCCGCTGGCCGCTTATGGCAGTTAGTTTATTTTGTTTCGATCGAAGAGACAGTTAATACTAACTAAATAATTTACAACCGACTTCAAAAAAGGCGGAGGTCAATTGACTGGACGACTGTATTTTTTTAAATGTTTGTTAGGTACCTCAGTACTTTCGACTGCGTTAACCAATTTTTATGATATTGAAAGCTGGTGCTTCCCGTGTGGTTCGTTTTCAATTTGGTCCAGTTCTGATAATGGCATCCATGAAAAAACTATAACTATAATTTTGACGACCGATGTGGCGCGGTGGACGAATATCCGCCTGCGACGCAGGAGGTTGCGGGTTCGATTCCCGCCTTGGAACAATTGTGTGTACGATCTGCAGATATTTGTTCCGGGTGTTCTGGTCGTTTTCTATGTATAATAAAAAAATATCTATGTATGTAATTTATTGTATTATGTATATCAGTTATCTAGTACCCATAACACAAGCTATGCTTACCATGGGGCTAGATAATGCTGTGTGAATTGTCAAGCATTTTTTTTTTAAATTATAAGTCATAAAATTGTATTGAGGTGAAATGATTCCAAAACCCACGTTTTGACTTAACGGAAAATCAATTTTAAGGGAACAAAACATCTATTTTTCGAATATATCTTGATGAGGATCAAAAGTTTAGGATATAAGTTAGTAAGTTATGGGAGTCGAAACACGATTGACTTAACTTGACTCGATAGAAAAAAATGGCAAAGTTTCCTCTAAATCTTCATTTTTACAGCGATATCTCTACGGAAAACCAGTTTTATTTGCTAGTTATTTAATATTATTGTAATAAAATTTCTTCTACGTGTTCCCTAATAAATACTTTAGAAGATTATGGTTTAAGTTTTTTGAGAAACAGTATTATTTTAGAGTAATAAACAATTTAAAAATAAAAACCAGTGAAATTGCGCGTGGGCCGGTCATTCTGTCGCTCTTGCCTCCCTTGCTCTCGCCTTCCCCGCGCGGCGTTCGTTCGTCCTTGTCTCGAAAAAGCGAAGTCATTTCGCCATAAGTACGTGCGCGACATATGGACGAATAACTCAATATTTCGATGATTCTTTTTCTTTAAACGAAGTTTTGATTATTTTGAAGTCGGTTCAGTTTTTAGTTTTTTAAAACACGCCAAATTATTGAGTGCATTGATAAATGATATGCAACGGAAATGGTGTGCGACAAAATCTGTTTTTCATAGTATTTTTCACTAGTATCCCCCGTGGCTTCGCAAGCTTTTTTCCATCGTCATCATCATCATCAGCCTATATTAGTCCACTGCTGGACATAGGCCTCCCCCAATGAGCGCCATAGCGCCCTGTCTTCAGCTTGACGCATCCAGCATCCAATTGTAGTCTTTCGCAGGTCGTCATCCCACCTGGTCGGAGGGCGTTTATCGAGTCGTGGTCTCCACTCAAGAACACGTTTGCCCCAGCGGCCGTCGGTTCTTCGCGAGATATGATATTTTTTCCATAGAAACCGTTCAATTGTTTTTTTAGTTATAAAAAGTATATAATAGTAAGTATATATAATATTATATAGTCCGGCAGCGAACGACGAAAACAAAAAATAACTTGATTACGAAACTATATACCTAACTAATTAACTGTAGCTCTAAATTTGGATTTAAACATGATACTACAATACAACAGGTTACTTTTTATCTCAATTATCAGTTGTTCCGGGTGTTCTGGTCATTTTCTATGTATAAAAAAAATATTTCCTAGAATTATATTATGTACATCAGTCATCTATTACCCAAATAACACAGCTTGCTTAGCTCGGGGCTAGAATAATGCTGAGTGAATTGTCTGAATTTATTTATTTATAACTAGCTGCACCCCGCGGCTTCGCGTGGAAATCTATGTGTCTGGTTGTTAAATAAGTAATGGTTTATAATCCTTCCTCTTCAATCACTCTATCTATTTTGCATTCAGGTAGATCCTAGTTTTTTGAATAAAACATATTTTACTTTTATCCCATAAATCAGTTCCCATGGTATAGGTATAGAACAGATACAAAGCGTGCGAAGCCGCGGGCAGAAACGACCTCTGGTATCCAATAAAAAGTTACGACAAAAGTCTTTTGAGGTCGTGAGATGCTGTAACCCCAAATGGCTACATCATCTCAGCTTAAATCAATAAAATCACCTTTGTCTTACAATCTGTCTACACAAAAGCCTCATCTTTCCAAAACGTCTAAATTAAAAGCCATGATGCCCAGACGCGCTAAATAAATCTAATTCGCAAAATGTAGATTTATTTCATCAAATCCTCTGACAAATGAATGAAAAATAGACGCCTCCGTGTCTACTCTTCCGTCAATGTTAAAACAATGCTAACACGAAACAAACCTACTTGTAAAGGAAATACAAAGCAAATTATACTTTGTTGTCCAAATAATAGAGGGAAAATGAAGCATTGGAAGGTTTGGTAAAGAATACTGCCCTCTCCGCACATAATTTTGAACTTTACTCGCTTGGAAATAGAGATGAAAGTAATAAAACAATGTTGGTACTACATTCGAAACTCGCGCAGTCGCCGCGGCGCGCCGGCAGTGTGCTCGGCGGCGCCACTGAGCACAGTCGCGACCTCCTTGCTGTAGCATCCAAGGACCAAGCTCTCAAGCAATTACTCCAAATTAAAAAAAACCTAGTCAATTCCCGCCTTCCATTTACAAAATAAAAACCCCTGTCTCGAAAATACGAAAGTGCAAAAAATATCGAAGATAGTATTAATTTTAATTTAAAAAAAGGTAGCAATTAAATTTTTATATTGATTTCCCTCTATTGTGCGTATTTTGATGATTGCCGTCAGAAGCGCCGAACCTTTGCCGTGTCGTGTGTGAGTTACGTAACTGTTCCGGGCAAAATCGATAGCGTCGTATAAATAGCCAGCCACGATTGAGACCAGCTGGCCAGCAGCCAGCCATGCAGCCTACGGTAAGAATCTCTCCTAATTTTCCTTTTCACTGCCCGTTACACCTCTTTTCTTACTCTAAAGAGATGATTGAGATTTCACAGAGATGAGCCACTCGACACGTTGTGGCATTTATAACAATAGCTACCTTTACAAATGTGATTTCGTAGCCTCGTAGCTCGTAGAGAGTGCTACGGTGCTACGCTGTAGTACACACTCATCCATTGAGGTGTGTTGGCCTCATTTGCTGCAAATGGACGTTTTCCATTTTCAAAAATATGAATGCTGGCACAAAAAGAAATTATGCTAGATGCAAGTATGAAGGTAATAAAAAGGTTTACATAGTTTTCGAACGCTTTGAATCTTTCATTATTTTAAGGAGTTGTTTGCGTGTTGTATTGATTGCTAGCGATTTCTAAGACGACATCGCTTCCAATAGATTACTTATTAATCTAAGACAAACCAACAAGACTACTCAAACGTTTTTGACTTAAATAATTGCAATTTCTTCCTATACCTCGCATACAGAATGTAACTACCATTCGCACGAGCATCTGAAGAATATTTTGTTCACAAGAATAGTACGGAATTATAAAATTTTCGGTCATGTAAAAAGTAGGTACCTAATTTTCAAAATTATTTTCCTATGCGTTAATGCCCACGGTACTTATCTCATCTAATGTCTATTTGTAATGTTCTTTTTCTGGTACATACAATCAATTTATTTTGTATCGTATTGTAATGTGTTGTTGATGTTATTAAATTGTGTAGGTATTTCAATGAATGGATATGCCCATCAGTGAGATTACCAGGAAGTATAATAATAATAAAGGTATTCAATGGTGCCTATTGTTAGGTTTTTATGAAAAACGGTGTCAGAAGAAAGATAAGTAAATAGGTAAGATTTCAAGAGATTTTATTACATGGTGGCTTTTCGAGTTGGGAGTGATTAGCCAAATCCAATACCATAGGAGTTGAGAAAAATCATAAAATTAGTGAGTCAATTTATTAGAAAATCTGAATTGCATACCTATTCGTTACATATGCATACGATTTCCTGAAAAAATATGAAAAAAAAACGTTATAAATTCAGTTTTGTTTTCTATCGAGGTAATCCTCTCAAGACTTTTCTCTTATCGATTTAACCATCCACTCCCATATCAAAAAACCATCCTGTATATAAAGGTTGTCTGTTAGAGATCGCTCTTGAGCGATAAGACCGCCAATTGTAACTATAAGAGTAAAAACTGGAAAAGACAATCCAAAACACAATCAAGTCGTTAACATTTTTGACCGTTTATAAACCCGCAACTAAATCGCAAGTGAACACACAAACCACTAAACGAAAAGCACCTCCATTATTAAAATTAAACCTGACACGTTCCGTATAAAAGTCGGAAGTTAAACGCAGTTTGATCGGTAATCGGATGCCGTAGCCTTTGAACTACCCTTGTGGGCTTTCACACAAGTACCTACCCAAAGTTAAGGGGAGTTGATGCTAGGGTAGTATTTATTTTTAGTGGGAACCCTAGTATATCAATCATCCATCTAGCACCTATAAAACAAGCTATGCTTAGCTTGGGGCTAGATGATGCTGTGTGGATTGACCAGCATTATTTATCCCAAAATATGGATTTTTAAGAAAAAATATGTTTTAAAAATACTATTTTTATTTCGTTCACTACGTTACAATACTAATGGCGACTGTCTATGACGTCACCGATGCACGAACATCTAATGATACAGAATTACCATAATATTTTTTATTCAAAAGAATGTCTTTATTAAGGAGGTATCCCTAGGCACACTAACGCCACTAAGACAAGCATTAAAAAGCTTATAAAAGGTATCAATAACTAAACAAAGAAATTTAAAAAAAAATATTTGTTCATCGTATTATAAGATAAATAAGGATGCGGCGCTAGTGGGCCTCGGGCTACCGCCTTAACAAAGAAAATTACAATAAAAAATTGGAAACAAATTAGAACTAGTAATTACAATACAACGTAAGCTATTGATTGAAGAAACCGGACCTTTACATAGTTATTTCTGTGTCACACTAGAATTTATAAATGCGAAAGTTTGGATGGATGTGTGTTATTTCTTCACGTCAAAATTACTGAACGGATCGAGCTGAAATATTGCATAAAGGTTGTTCTAGGCCTGCAAGTTATTATCCTACAAACCACTTCCCATATTTCAATGAATTGAAAATTGCTTTACAGAAAATGAAAAAATGAAAATGAAAAGTTTTATTTCTTTAAGCTTACAAATAAGCACTTAGACAGGTCATATTTTATATTATTAAATTATTTTATAGAATGAATGCTCATGAAACTCTAAACGATGATCTAATAATTATTATAAATAAATTAAATCAGTTTATCACAGGCACAAAAAGACCTTATGATTTGAATACATAGATAGATAGATAGACAATACTTTTATTTCACACTTAAAAATAAAACAGACAAGGTAAAAAATAATAATATAATATTATGTGACAATTTGGCGAACATAATACCTACTAAAATTATAACGACGATAAATTTACGAATCGTAAAAGGATACAGACTACATATTTTATGTAATATCCTTCGTAAACAAGTCTCTAGTCTAGAGTGTTCCAAAAAGCCAGACAGTCGGTCTAGCCACAAGATGTATAATCTTGTGGCTAGACCGACTGTCTGGCTTGACGTAATGCTAACCTCCCTGCTGGTTACAGTCCTGGGATAACTAGGACACCGGGACACTTTAGTTCTTAACCTATTATTCCACATTTAGGGGTTGGTTAAAGCTATTGGGGGATTTTACTATTTGTTTGCGAGAATATATTTACATATAGGGTCATTACATATCTGACGGAAAATGCGTCTCGTATCGCGACCGAAGGGTCGCGTAACGCCAGAACAGGCAAATATATAATAAAACATTCAACCTTTTACACTCAACCGATGATACGTTCGTGCGTCGAGCGTACAGCGTCTGTTACGTTTCCGTCAACGCATAGTCGGTCGACGTAACGTGTTCAGACTAGGCGTAACATCAGCGGAGATCATCGTTTGTGTACAGGTACAGGCCGTTTCAACTGACTTGACGCGTGGCAGGTCTAATTTGACCGAAAAGACGCGACCTATCATACGCTTGATACATTTTCCGTCAGATATGTACCGACCCTTAGCGCATTCACTGCTTAGCATCTGCAGCACGTACTACCCAGAGGCGCCTGCAGGACGCAGTTACAAGTACTCTCGGAATTTATGTGCATCGTGGGCAGAGAAACTGTTAAATAGGTATCTCTTATGTACCTACCTAAGAGGTAAGGTAATTTTCTTGATAAATAGTGCAACTGATCCAGATATATCCAGATAGAGAGATCTGATATCAGTCGGAAGCGTCTTTAAAACGCTGGCTGCATTGCCCCGCTGTATGGCAATGCTGATGCGTTGCGCCAGATATTCACCATTTTTCGGGCCACGCGTCGCTTCAACCAGACGTTTTTTTAAAAACCCGGAAAGCCTCGGTACCCTACGCCATTGCTAAAGTATAGTGAGATTAATTATACGTAAAGAGAAGAATATCCTTAATAGCAAAAAAAAACATTTTATTTCCTTGAGTTAAATGGTATTTATTTTTGTTCAAACAAATACGTATCTCCATTGCCAATTCGAAATTACATTTGAGATAAAGTCAAATTCTGGTCACGGCTGCGGCGCTGATAGAAATCTCATTAAGATTGGCTCAGCCGTCGAAGATATCCGTTTAGGGTATTTTGGCGGAAAGGTCAAAGCAGAATAACAAGTTAAAATGCGAGCAATGCAATTTATTTAAGTTTATGCAGTAGTAAATACATGTTTAAGATACATATATATACTAATCAGTAATCATTAAAGTTGAGAGTTACTATTAGGTACGCGTTATGTTGTTTTGCGTTTTAAAGAAACTATAAAAAAATTACAACTGTACAGTAATAGTTGGCTGCACTTTTCTCCTCACAGATTGCATTACTCATAAACAATAGGTAGGTTATTTAAAACGGGATCATCATCATCATCATCATCATCAGCCTATAGCAGTCCACTGCTGGACATAGGCCTCCCCCAATGAGCGCCATAGCGCCCTGTCTTCAGCTTGCCGCATCCAGCATCTACCTGCAGTCTTTCGCAGGTCGTCATCCCGTCGGATAACGGGATATTAACCATGAATTGATTTTTGAGTTTTCCAATATTTCGTCACAGTTTCAGCACTCGCAATGCCTTCAGTTATTCTGTGATCATGGCGCATGAAACTGTGCCGAAATATTGGACAACACAAAAATCAAATCATAGTTCATATCCCGTTTTAAATTACCAACTTTTGTGTTATTAGTACATATTTGTCCATTGCCACATGCTACACTTGATGTCGTTAAGTTTTATAAATTCTAAATTGTTATATTATAATTATCACACACACAAAAAATACTCTGCAGATGTTTTATTACAATTATCATACATCTTGTTGAAATAGAAAACACCGTATGGGAATGTGTATAGAAAAAACTGACAGGCATGCCTAATAACCTAACGATGATATTTATAGGTTCATTTCATTTCATTTTAAACCTTTTATTCAGAAAATATGTACATATATGGTTTTACTTAGATACCAATGCTTAAACTACATCTATATTATCTGTTTGCCCTCTTTTGGCAAAGGCCTCCTCCAGCCCCTTCCACTTTACCCTATCTCTCGCCAACCTTATCCACTTTTTCCCTGCTACGTCTCTTAGCTCGTCCTCCCATCTTTTGGACTGTCTCCCTTTATTTCGCTTCTTGTATCTTGGAAACCAATCCATCAGCGTTTTGCTCCATTTGTCTCTTCCTCTTGCTGTATGACCAGTCCAACTCCATTTCAGTTTCCTTATTTTTACTGTAACATCTTTTATTTTAGTTCTTTTTCTGAGGGATTGGTTTCTGTCTTTATCTAGTTTCCTTTTTCCTAGCATGCTTCGCTCCATAGCCGATTGGCACACTTCTAACTTTTTGGTATGAGCTTTTGTTAGGGCCCAGGTCTGGCACCCGTACGTCAGGACCGGGATTTGTAGGGTTTTAATAGGTTAGTTGCTTAAAAATCTTACCTAATGTATAATATTTTGGGTATTTGACAAAATAATGGAGTCGCAAAATATGTAGTTGTGTTTTATAAAATCTGCTATAAAATAAAACGAGCCAATAAGTGCAAAGGGCACGTTCTAAAGAGCAAAGTGGGAGATACTCAAAACATTTCCGTTTATTACTCGACGTAATTGCTAAAGTTTTGAGTTATTTTTCGGATGTTTCAGAATTTCCAGGTTATTTAACTGTATGCCTTTGAAGATTAGACTGGACCTAGATGATTTAGCCCAGATATGTGTATTTCGGTAATGTGTATTTACCTAACAACACCAAAAAAATACTCTTTATTAACAAAGAAAGTTACAATCAAATAATAGAAACTAATTGGAACTAGTATTTACAAATGAAACGATTGAGCAAACTGCAGACTATTGCAAACAATCTACAGGTAGCTCTGCTCTCTCTACTGATCCATATCAATACCAGTCGGCGCGCGTCCTCAAGACGCTGCCTGCATTGCCCCACTCTGTATGACAATGCTGATGCGTTGCGCCAGATACTCACCAGCTCTCGGGTCTCGCGTCGCAAGTTTGGATGCTTGGTTTGATTTTTGGATGTATTTATGGATATTTGTTACTCCTTCAAACCAAAACTACGTACAAACGTGGTACAAATATAGTCGATAAGTTGGGTAGCGCATTTTTTTGTGTCTTGCTTGATCTTCATTATATTTCAAACTCTGAAATGAACATCGCATAAAATCTTTTACCTCTTACAACGATGCTACTTAACCTAAATGTCAAGCTTAGTACCCACTGCAGAAAGGTATGTTTAGTACACATGTACCGAGATTAACACTTTGACTGCGATTTTTTTTCGACGACTGCGATCTTTTTTTTAACCTAAAAAATTCGTGCTGCCGCTCTACACAGCGGTTGTGTTGCACCGCACATGCGTTTCGTTCGAAAAATATTACGGCTGTGCTGAGTCACAAAGATCTGTATTTTCTCTGCGCTAGTGTGGATTTACGCATATTAGTCACTTGTAGAAAACACATACCGTGTGATTTCAGCACTCAAAGTGTTAAAATCACTGTCCCATCAACACGCACGCTGTGCTTTGTTTGTTTGATATCACGGGTCTTCGTGTCCACTGCAGCATACACTATAACGCACGATTTGCACGGCCACGCACGCAGCGCATGTTGTCTGATTGGCTGACTGGATTTAGCCAGTTTTGAAAGAGCAAGTGCTTTGGATTTGACTGAGTTTGATCCGAAAGTCGTATTTGTGTCCACTTTTTCACCGACTTATGTTTGACAACGACAACGTGGGTCGTCGTTACTGGTTTACGTATTCCCCGTACATAGAGCCACATTAAATATGACTTGTCTAAGTGCTCATTTGTAAGCCTAAAGAAATAAACATTCATTTCATTTCATTTCATTAGTGTGCCATATTCAAGCAACCCACGCGTGTAGTAATCAAGTTTTCAATCTCGTATTCGTGCGTAGCGTGTCCGTAGATTGCAGTGGACGTTATTACAAACATCACTACATAGTAAAAAGCAAAGTCGCTTCCCGCTGTCTGTCTGTCCCTCTAGGTATGCTTAGATCTTAAAACTAAGCAACGGAATTTTATGCGGTTTGTAATAGATAGAGTGATTCAAGAAAAAGGTTTATAAACCATTTGACACATAGATTTCCACACGGGCGAGGCCGCGGGGCGCAGCTAGTTTCTTTACAAAGTGAAGCTAGACAACGTCCGCAGTGGGAGATCGGCTTTACTCCCGGCATCTACGTCAGCGGTGACGTCACGGCGCCTTTGCTTACGTCACGGGCTGGCTCTTCAAATAAAATGTGGTAATTTCTTGGTAAACCGAACGTGATTCTATTTGATTCATCGTGATTAGAGTTATTGAGTTCTTGATCTGAATTATTAAGGTCACGGGGACATAAAATATTTAAGGGTCGATTAACATTCGTAATGTGTCTGTATCTCATCATCATCATCAGCCTATATTAGTCTACTGCTGGACATAGGCCTCCCCCAATGAGCGCCATAGCGCCCTGTCTTCAGCTTGACGCATCCAGCATCTACCTGCAGTCTTTCGCAGGTCGTCATCCCACCGGAGGGCGTCCTACACTACGTTTACCGAGTCGTCCGCGTCCACGTCCGGTCTGTATCTACCTTTTATATTTTATAAAACTATAATTACTACCTTTGAGATGTAGTAACTATGTATGTAATCTTGTATCATGTACCTAATCTGTTGTATGAGTGTATAACGTATCCTAATAAAGAATAGTCATCATCTAAACTTCAGTGGTTTCACTCGCCTCCGACGTCCATCCTTACATGGCGACCCTGCCAGCTCCATACATGGCGACCCGTGCCATGTTTGGAACGCGTCACACGAATAATTAGTGTTGTGTGCCTTCAAACATATTGAACAATGATTTAAAATCTGACACTATTTCAATTAAAAATAAAAATCCGTAAAATTAAAAACAAAAATAAAAATGTGTCGTTCAAATATCGAAAAAGAAACCGTGTTTCTAAACCAAAATGCAGCTGGTTCCAACAATGGGCATTTGGAAGAAATAAAAAGTCATCTCTCGATGATGAGCGTAGCGATGATCGTCGTTTGCACTCTCCTGTTGATCGCTGCGATATACTTCCTCTTTAAGCAGTATAAGAAATGTCACATGCGTTGGGCGCAACAGCAGTTGGACATGACGAATCGGGGATCGTTTCTTCAGCGCCGTCGTCGTCAACAGCAACAGCTGTACCCTGACTTGAAGATCGAAGAAAATAAATAATAAAATTAGTGTTGTGATAGTGTTAAAATATTGATCGAAATCGCGCGTGATAGGTACGAGTATGAGCGATATGGTGATATGTGCGGTACGTGTAGATGAAAGTGTAAGTAAGACGTATAGAACTGAAACCTGATAATGTGAATGAACTTGTGCGGATCTTATTGATACTTACCTAAACTGGACGATGAACAATAATCAGCGGAGTGTTTATTACGGTAAAATTAGAATAGAATAAGAGGTATGTGTATTATATTTATCTCAAATCGGTAATTTTAATTTTAAAGACAATTAATGGCAGAATATTTAAATGAACTTTATAATGAACTTTTAGAGATTAGGAAATATTTAATTAAAATAGGACCTTCTCGTAGACAAGATACTATAATTTCAAAGAAAAAATTAGATGAATGTAATGTTATTATTAATCAGTATAATACTTATTTAGAAAATATAAATAAAATTGAAAGAAGTAAAGAAGAAAAAGAGTGTATTGTGAAACACTGTGAGAATATTAATACTTTGTATACAGAGATAAAATTAATAACACAAAAGGTAAAAGATACTTGTGTAAAAATGGAATTTGACCTGAAAGTTGCTTTGAACTTATTACCCGTTATATCGGATGATATTTTTAACACACAAAAATTAATTGATGGCATTGATTATTACAGTTCGCTTATTGCAAACGAATCGCATTGTAATTTGATCAATTTTGTTCTGAGAACTAGGTTGTCTCAAGGTGCAAAACTAAAATTAGCATCTAAATATGACAGTGTAAAGTTACTTTTGAGTGACATGCGAAGATTCTTATTGCCCCAAAAATCAGCAAGTGCCTTGCAAAAACAAATGCTCAGCTGTAAGCAGAATGATTTATCGGTTGATGATTTTGGTAAGAAACGTTCAGAAATGTTAGTGAGCTTGACAATTGCTCAATCTGGAGGTGATTCGACGAAGTATGATGTTTTAAAAACGATAAACGAAAAACAGGCTGTAAGACAGTTTAGTGAGGGGTTACGAAACCGTAGAATAAGTACCATCATTTCAGCTCAGAGGTTCGAGTGCCTAAAAGATGCGGTTCAAGCTGCGATAGATGAGGACACGTCATCAATGACGTCTTCTGGAGACATTTTGTCAATATCCCGAAACAATAATAACGCGTTTTACAAACCAATTCCAGGCAGCCGGCGTACAACGGTCATAGAGGCTACAACAGAGGTGCGTATAGAGGTGGTTTTCGAGGCTACAGAGGTGGTTTTCGTGGCTACAACCGAGGTGGTTTTCAGCAGCGTGGCTCGGGAGTATCTCGTGGATATCAACCCCGCGGCAGAGGTTGGCAGCCGAATGTAGAAGCTTCATCCAGGGGTAAGTCATTTCAAAATAATTATAGAGGAAATAAACCATCCCGAGGACAAGTTCGCCTTGCCACAGAACAGCAGCCCAAGGCATCTGAAGAAGAGCTACTTTCTTTCGAAAATGAGTTTTTTCGAGGCTAAAGAATATAATATTTTAGCTAGTAACAGTAGTTATTGCATTAAATTATTTGTGAATCATTATGAATCATTTAGTTGGCTATTAGATACAGGCGCATCGATTTCAGCCCTAAAATATAAGTACGTGCAAGAGTTCAACATCCCAATTTGTAAGGAGAACATAATCATAAATGGAATCGGAGGTAGAGTACAAGCAATAGGATATGTTGATTTACAATTATCGACTCATAACCAAATAATTGGTCATAGGTTTTATGTTTTTGCCTCACTACCGTGTAAGGCACATGGAATTTTAGGCCAAGACTTTTTAAGCAAGTACAAGTCGGTCATTGACTTAAATAACAACGTATTATCATTACGGTTGAATGGAAATGGGATTGTTCTTAATATATACAATTCTAAACATTTAATGCAATTACCTGCTAGATCGGAATCTATTCATTATGTAAGTACGAATTTGACAGAGGAATGTGTGGTATGTACGAAAGAGATTTCGGAAGGTATTTTTGTAGCAAGTACGCTAGCAGCTCCAATTAACGGTAAGATACCTATTCGTATTTTGAATACAACTGCTAATGACATAGAATTATCACAGATAAAGCTTGATATTCAAAGCTCAAAAGATTTTGATGTTTGTGTTTTTGACACAAAGGTCAAAAATGCTGAACGTGTTAAATCGTTATTTTCTAAATTGAATTTGAATCATTTAAATAGGGAAGAGAAAATAAATATCGAAAGTTTATGTGCGAAATATTCAGATATTTTTTATTTAGATGGCGATACTTTAACAACTACAGATATTTATCAACATTCGATTGAAGTAAGACAAGGAACTCAACCAATATATTCAAAACCTTATAGATTACCTCATTCTTTAAAAAATGAAATTAAAAATCAAATTGATTATTTGTTGAAAGATGGAATTATAGAGCCATGTCAAAGTGAATGGTCTAGCCCAATTTTACTTGTTCCCAAAAAATCGGACAGTAATGGAAATAAAAAATGGCGTTTAGTTATTGATTATAGAAAACTTAACAACAGCATTCATAATGATAAATTTCCGCTTCCGAATATTACGGAAATATTAGACTCTTTATCGGGTTGTATGTATTTTTCGCATTTAGATTTACATCAAGGATACTACAATGTTAGCTTACATCCAGACAGTCGTAAGTACACAGCGTTTGATTCAGGGAGATATCAAATGACAAGACTTCCTCAAGGTCTTAAGACAAGTCCAAGTTCTTTCTCGCGTATGATGACAATGGCTATGACAGGTTTAACGTATGACAAATGTTTAGTTTACCAAGACGATGTGGTTTGTTTCAGCCGTGATTTACCGTCTCATATAAAAAATTTGCAAGATATTTTTGAAAGGTTAAAGAAAGTTAATCTTAAATTAAATCCCAATAAATGCAATTTTTTGCAAAAGGAATTACTTTTCTTAGGACATGTGGTTACGTCCGAAGGAGTAATACCTGACCCAAATAAAATAAATGTAGTAAAAAATTACCCAATCCCTAGAAATTCAGACGAGGTTAAACGATTTGTTGCTTTTGCAAAATTACTATAGAAAATTTATTTCAAATTTTGCAGAAAAGGCATATCCATTAAATAACTTAGCTAGAAAAAATATAAAGTTTGATTGGAATAAAGATTGTCAAAAAGCATTTGAATTACTCAAACAATGTGTTATTTCTCATCCTGTACTTCAATATCCTAATTTTTCAGAGAAAAATGAATTTATTTTGCAAACAGATGCTTCCGGATTTGCTATCGGCTCGGTATTGTGTAATGGTGATGGTAAACCAGTAGCATTTGCCAGTAGAAGTTTAAATAAAGCAGAAAAAAGATATCCAACAATAGAGAAAGAGTTGTTAGCTATTGTTTGGTCAGTAAAACATTTTAGACCGTATCTTTATGGACGAAGGTTTAAGGTTCAATCCGACCATAAACCACTTTTAGCCTTATTCAGTATGCGAGATCCTTCGAGTAGATTAATGAAATTTAGACTTATTTTAGAGGAATATGATTTTGTTGTGGAGTATGTAACAGGAAAAAATAACTCAGCAGCTGACGCAATGTCACGCTTGCGTATTACATCAGAGGAATTAAAGGAAATGAATGTATGCAGCATGAATGTAATGACGAGAGGACAGAAAGCAAGAATGCAACAACAACAGCAACAAGATGTTGTAATTTCTCACGACGATTGGCTTGATCACCCGAAAGTTGTGGAAATGCTACGTAAGCCTAAACAATTTATTGAATTACGTTTTATAAGAGCGCATGAATTAAAACGATACCGTAATTTAAATAAGATAAGGTATGAAAGTAAAGTATTGTGTTATGTACCATGTGTAAGTACCATTTTTATCAATCCAACATCTCAATCGCAACTATCGCCAGGCGAATTTGTGAGAGATTTGGAAAGATTTTGTGGAAAGTGTGAAATAAAAGAAATATATTTTATAAAAAATAATAATAATAATATTTTTACAAAAAAAGTAATTAAAGAGGTACAGAAAATAAATAATTGGACCGGTCCACGACTATGTATTTTAAAAGATGTAGAAAGGATAGATAATAAAGATGACCAACGTGTAATAATAAATGACTTTCATCTTTTGCCCACTAGTGGCCACGCGGGCATTAGAAGAATGGTAAATAATATCAAAAAATATTATTTTTGGCCAGGTCTAGAAGTTGATGTTACAGAATTCATAAAAAGATGTGACAAATGTCAAAAACAAAAATATTCATCGCATCATACAAAGGAACCAATGGTTATTACATCAACGGCAACATCAGCGTTAGATAAAATATTTTTAGATTTGATAGGACCTTTAGACAAAGATAATTATAATTATACCTATATATTGACAATACAATGTGAACTAAGTAAGTACATCGAAGCTTATCCTTTACTATCAAAAACTTCAGTAGAAGTAGCTAGAAGTTTTGTTAATAATTTTATTCTTAGATATGGAATTCCAAGGTGTATAGCAACAGATATGGGCTCCGAGTTTCTATCAGCTACAATGAAAGAGGTATGTACACTTTTACATATAAAACAGTTACAGTCAACAGCATATCATCATCAGAGTATTGGCGCATTGGAGAATTCACACAAGCATTTAGGTAACTATTTGCGAATACAAACTGAAAATCATTCTGATTCATGGAGCACATGGCTTCCTTTTTGGTGTTTCTCGTATAATACATCGGTACACACTGAGACGAAATTCACTCCATTTGAACTAGTTTTCGGCAAAAAGAGTAATTTACCATCGAATTTAAATTCAAAAAAGATAGATCCTCTTTATAATTACGATAACTATCCCTTAGAATTGCGTTACAGAATCCAAACTTCACAGAAAGAGGCAAGAGATAATCTTATTTCAAGTAAAATCAATAGGAAAATAAGATATGATCAAAATATTAATCCAATAACATATATGCCAAATGATTTAATTTTAATAAAAAATGAGACAGGAAATAAATTTAAATGCATTTATTCAGGTCCATATTCTGTTATTAAAGATTGTTCACCAAATGTTGAAATTATTAAGGACAATAAAATGTATGTAGTACACAAGAACAGGACTAAGCGCTATGTACCGCCTGACTCTACAATGTACTCATAGTAAGTAAGATATTTCATTAACGTATTATAAACGAACATTATACGATATTTAATCAAGTAAAAATTATTCCTAATAATATTAATTCATGTAATCATTATGTTTATCGATTTGCTTAAGAAAATGTAATTAGATTTAAAATAAAATAAACTGTCATTTATTTTATTTTCTTTATTGCGGTGGAAATGAGATGTAGTAACTATGTATGTAATCTTGTATCATGTACCTAATCTGTTGTATGAGTGTATAACGTATCCTAATAAAGAATAGTCATCATCTAAACTTCAGTGGTTTCACTCGCCTCCGACGTCCATCCTTACACCTTCAGGACTACTATTATAACTACCTAGGTACATAAGATAAAAGGTAGATTCCGAATGTTAATCGACCCTTGAAAATGTTCTGTCCCGGTTACCTTCATAATTTAGATCAAGACCAAAATAAAATAAATAATGCTGGACAATTCACACAGCATTATCTAGCCCCATGGTAAGCAGAGCTCGTGTTATGGGTACTAGATAACTGATATTTATTTATTTATTTTAAGGAAGGCCTACAGCATAGGTAACATTAACCTAGCAACAGAAAATCTAATAAATGGCCTTCACGGCTAAATGACATTATGAAAATTAAATATACGCTATGCAATTAGATTAGAAAAAAGAAATCTATTGTTAACAATCGTCGAAATTGTGATAATTTAAATGAAATAAAGGGCTAAACAAAATTTTCGAAACAAACAATGACTTAATTAAATGAAATCTAAAGTACCTATTACTATTAACACAACAAGTGAGAAAATACAATATTTTTGTTTTAGTAAATAAGATCGTTTAAAAGTTTAACATGATAATGAATAGTACAGATAATTAACAGTAGGTACTATTAATTATCTGTACTATCAATAATCTGCAAAGAATTGACCGCTAAGCAGCCGCCTTGCCGAATGCACACTCGTACAATGCAAGTCAATATCATCGTTATTTTTGCACACTTTATTGAGAACCGAGCAAGCTCTAATCATAAACGAGTTTTGTCTATAATTAGTGTTAGTCGATGGAAGATTAAGGGGTGGACTATATCGCACACGCTTAGAGGGGACGTTTAAGTTGATTTTACCTAGTAGCTCTGGACAGTCAACTGAGTTGTTTAATAGTTTTAAGATGAATGTTATGTCGGCTATGTCGCGTCTAGTGGATAGTGGAAGAAGGTGGAAACGTTTACAATTATACAAGTAACTATCAGAGTGATAGGGGGATATGGAGTTTGAAGCATAAGAACTTGATGAATTTATTTTGAATTCGCTCCACTCGAGAAATATAGATGTCGTACTTCGGGTTCCATATTTGACTCGCGTATTCTAAAATACTACGGACAAATGTGCAATAGAGTATCTTTAGCGTTTTGGCTTTTTTGAAACCAGTAGAACTTCTCATAATAAATCCTAATGCTTTATTAGCTTTTTTTACAACGTGTGCAATGTGATCATCAAATAGTAGTTTAGAATCATGTACGACTCCTAGATCTCGTGTGGTGTGAGTGTGCTGTAGGGTTTGATTTTTAAGAGTGTAAGACGTGGGTATAGGTTTATTCTTGCGAGTAAATGTGGTTATAGAGCACTTGGATGGATTAAGGTCTAGTTTATTCTCAATGCAGTAAGTGTCCAACCGTCTTAAATCCTCTTGAAGCTCATCAGCGTCAGTGATTTTATTTATCTTTCTAAAAATTTTCATATCGTCAGCGAAACATAGTAGCTTAGATGTTTGGAAACATACAGAAATATCGTTGACAAATATCCCGAAAAGGAGTGGTCCCAGCAGGGATCCCTGAGGAACACCGCTAGGGATTGTAACCCAGCTGGATATGTAGTTGTTAGCAACGACAGCTTGAGAACGCCTGTCAATATATGACGAAAACCATCTTAATAAGTCTCCATGGATTCCGATGTTCTGGAGTTTAGCAATCAGGGTGATGTGGTCTATCCTGTCAAAAGCTTTGCTATAGTCAGTATACACCACATCCACCTGACTACCATTGTCCATTGAATCCGTAATGTAATCGTTGAAAAGACCAAGGTTGGATACTGTGGACCGTCCCCTCAGGAAACCGTGCTGTGATAGGCTAAATGAGTTCTTTAAGGCGGCATAAACTTGATCGTACACAACACGTTCAAAGACCTTGGCTACGACACATAGAGATTGGACGATAGTTTGTAACATCCATCCTAGATCCCTTCTTGTGAATTGGGGTAATAAAAGCAGACCTCCAAAGTACTGGAAAGTAACTTTCGGAAATGGATCGTTCAAATAATATCGATAATGGTTCAGCAATAGTCTCTGCGCATCTTATCAAGATAGTGGAATGCAAAAGATCTGGTCCTGCAGACTTGGAAGGATCTAACTTGGTAAGGATTGCAGAAATCTGTGATTTGTCTATTGAGATAGTGCTTATACTTGCTGCCGTATTATATACATAATACAATACATTAAATAGATATTTTTTATTATACATAGAAAACGACCAGAACACCCGGAACAAATATCTGCAGATCGTACACACAATCGTTCCGAGGCGGGAATCGAACCCGCAACCTCCTGCGTCGCAAGCGGACCTCCGCCCACCGCGCCATATGCATTCATAGATAGGTATCACATAGTTATTTCAGGGCATGGCAAATCATGCATGTCAGTCTTAATTACAATGTAAAAATAAAAGTCATGTTAAAACATAGTCAAAGAATTTATTTGATTACAGAGTCACGCCATGTTTGGTTGTAGTCAACACGAATAACGCTTTCGTTTTATTTAGGTATGTTATGGTAAAATAAATTGTTTTTTATGGCTTATTTGTCTAATCAAAGTACCTATATATGACCTATATATACAATAAAGCAAATATGAATAAAGCCTCCCACGTATAAACCTCGTTGGTTTCGTGGGTGAGTTGACCGATGTCGTTAAATATTTACCACCAATATTCCTCGGGTTTTGTAACCCCATTGTAACATTGTACAAAAAATATCCAGGTTGTTATCATGTAATGTTGGATTTCGATGTCAGTTTTTATTTATTTAATGTGAAAGGCTACAAAATTTAATTTTTGATATAATTAGTATAAAATTTATTAGATATGTATGTATATTTAGAATGTATTCATCAGATGTTATTATTTTGTGTTTATGACTTGAATTTCATTGTTTAATATTAAAAATTGACTTGATTTAGTTTAGAAAATAGAATGTTTGTCGTTTTAGTATGTTACTGTAAGTCAAATGTAAATAAATGAATACTTAAATAAATAAAATAAGTTACATGAAGCATCAAAAAGCTAATAAAATGGCCTTCACGGCTAAATGACAGAGTGTATATTAAATAACTACGGAATGCAATCAGATTAGAAGTTGATAAGAAAAGAAAAATAAATGTTAAACAATGATCGAAATTTTCGGAGATTCAAATACAAATAAAACTTTGTACATTTTATTAAAACCTTCTTTCGTAAAAACTTACGAGTTATTATTTTTTTAATGACGTAATCAAAGTACCTATATATGACCTATATATACAATAAAGCAAATATGAATAAAGCCTCCCACGTAAAAACCTCGTTGGTTTCGTGGGTGAGTTAGTTTATGTTTTTCGGTTGATATTTCGTTCATGAACAGTGTTATTTCCATGGAACCCAAAAATAAGCCCTCTTCATGTAAACCGCCAAATACATTATATTTAAAAACATACAATATGTAAATTAAATTTATTACCAACAACCTTGTATTTCGAACAAACATCGCCTCTGAAAATTACTTCGTAAATTTTGCGGCTTCTTTGAATACCTTTCAACTGAAAAGCAGGTTTTTCGGGGAATTTTATGAAAAGAAAAATTAGGATGATACTTCATAGCATTTATTTTTTTATCGACGAAACGAAAAACAAAAGAGGAGGAGGTTCTATGTTATGCTTTATGTTTTTCTCAATTATAGACTGGTTTGGAAAATTATTTCACTATTGTATGGAGAATAATCCCGAGATGTTCCCATAAAATTTTAAAACGATTTGGAATTCTAGTTATTTTATGTCAACAAAGACATTTATGCATGAAAACTTAACAAAAATCGATAATAATAACAGAAAGCGACAAGATGACAGCAAGGGTATCACTAAAAACTGCAACACAAACACACATGTGGAGCGAAATAGATTTAAAGTATTTGAAAATGAAATAGAGATTAATTAAATGATGAATGAAACTTTTCAAAATAAAAATAAAATCGTTAAATATTTGCCACCAATATTCCTCGGGTTTTGTAACCCCATTGTATATCAGTTTATTTATTTCCACCGTAGGTACACAATGTTACACTTGATGTCGTTAAATACTATTTTAAAAGATAAATTACATTTTTATTATAACACATACTAACTTATGACAAAGGAAACACCATAGGGCATTGTGCAAAAAAAAGCAGACAGACATGCCTTCTTATACAATAAATATCCAGGTATTTGAATGAGTATACGTATCTATGTAGCTATATCATTCATACATTCAAAAAATCTTATTTTTAAATCGAAAATTAGGATGGGCAATTGGATTAATAGTTGCGTAGATGTTTTAAGCCCCTTCACGGCAAAACTACTGAACGAATCGGGTTGAAATTTAGCATTTACCTGAATGCTAAATTTCAGTCAGTTCTGGAATAAAACAGGCTACTTTTTAAGTAATATTATATACAGTTTTTCTTCTTCTTTATCTATCATTTATTACAATTATTATTCTACTTCTATGTACTAAGTTGATTGTTATCTTTTAGGTTATCTGTTTTCTTTGCTTGTATCTATTATTCTTCTCAAAACCTCTTAATAGCCTTCTGTTTCTATTTTCTTGTTTTTTTTAATTTACTGTATGTGCTGCTGGTTTTCCTTGTAATAAATAAATAAATCAATTCCCATGAGATAGAAATAGCCTTAAAACTTTTCCAATGCGTGCGAAGCCACAAGCAGAAACTAGTTTTTAATAAAACATGAGAAAATACCTTAGCTAAACGAAAAGCAATTCAACGAGAAATAAGGCTCAAGAGCTATTGAATATTTTATACCAATTTAAATTACCTTCAAACAATATTTGAGTCGGTGGGAAAGTCTACATTGTTTTAATATTGAAACCCCTAGAGCGAAGCAAGCTCCGAGTTTGAATAAGTGCTTACGGACTGGAGGACTAGAATTTGAGTTTTTAGTATTTTCTATATATTTTAGTCATTTTAAAGCATCCCATAACCTGCTAAATTACTTTATCAAATAAATTATTTACTTATAGTTTCAGTTTTGCGTACATTGTTAACCTTCTTGTTAATTCGATTGAATCCTACTAATATTATAAACGCGAAAGTTTATAAGAATGGATGTATGTTTGTTACTCTTTTACGTAAAAACTACTGAATGGATTTTAATGAAACTTTATAATAATATGGCTCAGAATAACACATAGGCTACAATGTATAAAGATATATTGTATATTATCCAAAATATTTATCACACGGTGAAACCAAGGGGCGCAGCTAGTACTAAATAATCTATTAACCCAATATTATAAATGCGAAAGATTGGATGTTTCGATGGATGGATGGATATTTGTTAATTCTTTACGCAAAAACGACTGAATGGATCGGGCTGACATTTTGCACATGTTCTACAAGTACTTCTAAGCCTAGGATAAAACATAGTTCTGCTGATTGATGTAAAACTTATAAATACAATATATTTACTTACGTATATTGTATCTTATGGGGCTACTTCGGAACCATTATATATTTAATTTAATTTATTCAGTTCCACCGTACGTACACATGTTACACTTGATGTCGTTCAGTTCTACATAAAAATTATATATCAATTTTATTATAAAACACACATTAATTTTGATATAGGAAACACCATAAGGGATTGTGTTTTAGAAAAAGCAGACAGACATGCCTTCTTTCATCCTTCTTTATATACAACTAGCTGCTCCCCGCGGCTTCGCCCCCGTGGAAATCTATGTGTCAAATTGTTTAAATGATAAAAAGTATCCTATGTTAGACTCCTGGTTCTAAGCCTCTCCACCAATTTTCAGCTAAATCGGTCCAGCCGTTCTCGAGTTATAAGTGTTGTAACAAACACGACTTTCTTTTATATATATAGATAATATACGTCATCATCATCTAAGAATATTATATAAGAATATTCTTATAAATAAAGAACTGAACTGAACATCAGCATCAATCTATGTTAGCCCACTGCTATTGCCCCAGCGGTTGTTGGTAGTAATATACGTATGTACTTACATATACTATATTTATACGAAATACTTTTTTATATCATATTATATTTAGACTTAAATAGGCAAATAACCATGTATTAGACATATAAGAGATGAACATGCTAGTGGTTTCTTTTTTACTTCTTCCACTAGTGGACAAAAAATTGAAGAGAACAATAAAATAATTTTATTTGATAATAATTTAATGTATAAAATATGACTTGTGCTTATTTTGTAAGCCTAAAGAAATAAATGATTTTTTACTTTACATTACTTTACTTTATTACGCTACAACAAATTAAAAATTACGCTTGTTTGCCCTCAGTCAGACAAGAAAAAAGTGAAAAGAAAGTGAAGTAGGGCGTCGGGCGTCCTACGAAATATCGTGGCCCGTAGGGCGTCTACGAAGCTACGAAATGTTGGGATAACGGCACGAATTTTTCTTTGGTTTTTATTTCGTTTCGTTGTTTCTTTCTCTCCTGTTACAGTTATACGGCTTTATTTTATTTGGGAGTAATATTATTGTGACAATTTTCTAGAAACAGAACATTCTTCTTGTGGTTTTTATTTGTTTGTCTTCAGCTTCTTTCTTTTAAAAAGTTTTCATTCTTTTTTCATTTCTTCAGTTTTCAATTAAAAATATACAATTTTCTTCTAAATTAGAGTTCTATGATACTAAAAAAACCAGTAAGTACTTTTTTCACTGTAGTGTGTGTAGTGAAGGTGAGAATGTGTAGTGTGGCAATATTTCACAAAGGTATACGCAAAGCGATTTCATATTCTATTTCGACGACCGATGTGGCGCGGTGGGCGAAGGTCCGCCTGCGACGCAGAAGGTTGCGGGTTCTATTCCCGCCTCGGAGCAATTGTGTGTACGATCTGCAGATATTTGTTCCGGGTGTTCTGGTCGTTTTCTATGTATAATAAAAAATATCTATCTATATAATATACAGTATTATGTATATCAGTTATCTAGTACCCATAACACGAGCTCTGCTTACCATGGGGCTAGATAATGCTGTGTGGATTGTCCAGCAATAAAATCCAAAAAAAAATTACTATTTCCTTGGGGTCGGTTTTCCTTGTCATTGTACAACAGTAGTGAAATAATTTTCCCAATCAATTAATCAATTTTCTTACAAGTAATTGCAATTGTCGGAGAAAACGACGATTATACATCAATTCTGATATTAATCCCATTTGCTACTAGGTCATGTTGCCAATAGGCCGTTATGCTAATATGCCGTTTTGCTTTTATGATGTTTTGTTAAAAGGACGTTTTGCTTAAATTTCCGGGTATTTTCGAATCGAAAAAGAATACCTACATAGAGACAAAATTGACTTTAGTTTAATATACAACACTCTTTTGTTTTTCGTCGGCAAAAAAAAAGATCTAATTTTAAATCCGATAATTATAACCTTTTCTTAGCCTGTAGAGACTTTCAACAAAATCTGTTATACAAAAGCAACATTCACCCAATTCCCACCGAATTAATATTGTATCCAGCGTTCCATTTTACAAGCAACCCCTAGCCAGCCTCACTTGACCTACCCCACCCCTCTGTTGCCCCAAACAACTTGTACCTCGACGGAACTACCTCCGGTTCCAGAGCTCAAGACATACTGGCTGGTACATCGATCAATACTCTGCATACGGAATTCTCTGTGCATTTGGGGATTATAATAATTATGGTAAAGTAAGCTTTGGGACGTGGACACTCACGGTAGGGCTGGTCCATCAGCTCAAAGTCGCTCAGCGAACTATGGAAAGAGCTATGCTCGGAGTTTCTCTGAAGGATAGGATTTGTAACGAATACATCCGACAGAGAACCAAAGCTATCGACATAGCAAGAATTAGTAAGCTGAAGTGGCAGTGGGCCGGCCATATCTCGCGAAGAACCGACGGCCGATGGGGCAAACGTATTCTTGAGAGCAGACCACGACTCTGTAAACGTAGTGTAGGATGCCCTCCGACCAGGGATGACGACCTGCGAAGGACTGCAGGTAGATGCTGGATGCGGCAAGCTGAAGACAGGGTGCTATGGCGCTCATTGGCGGAGGCCTATGTCCAGCAGTGGACTGCTATAGGCTGATAATGATGATGATAAAGCTTTGGGACGTGGGAAGTAGAGTTTTAAATGCTTTGTAACTATTGTACGAACGGTCATATTACTACTCCATTTTAAACGCTCAACGAAAGCATTCAAATACGATTCAAATATGTATAATATATGTTTTTGCGTTTTCAACCATATGTTTGTTTGTCGTAATCGTCTACTGTAGGCTTCTGGCAAATACACTTAGCTAAAAGTCATACCGTGTGTGCAGCAGGCGAAAGTAGCTGTCTACGCAGGAGGTCGCGGCTTCGATTCTCGGCTCGGGAAAAGTATTTTTACGATCTGCAGATATTTGTTGCGGGAATCTAGGTGTTTTCTATGTATTGTAAAAAAATAGAAATTTATGTAAAGTATGGTATTAAGTATATCAGTTATCTGGTACCCATAACACAAGCTCTGCTTAGCTTGGGGCTAGATAATGCTGAGTGAATGGTATAGCATTCTTTATTTAGTTTTTAATAACTCATTCACTGCCCAGCATCTATTCTATTCTATCCAATGCGCAGCAGAACCACCGTATTCATCCCGAGGCGGGAATCGAAACCGCAATCACCTGCGTCACAGGTGGACTTTACCCCACCGCGCCACAGAGGTCGTCATTAATGTTCAAGAAATCAACTAAACATTCCGAGTTTCCACAAAAACCAATAAATAAACTTCCATCCTCAACAACTCTATTATCTGAAAGCAAATCGCCGTTTGACAGCCCACCCTGGTTCACCCTCGGGCCCATTTCCATCACACTCTTCAAATGCGGTCGACGCTCTTAATCTCAGTTAAACCGTTGGAGTGACAGCTGCGTAGGTAACGTCAAAACGTTTAAAACGTTGTATTCTTCAGCTGAACTTCTTAACTAAAGAATAGAAACAAATAATACTAGTATTCATAAATATCCTTTCCCATATCTTTAGTCGTACCTCGAGCACGATTCAACCTTTGCTCAAACTCCAAACGCGTTTCGGTATCGATCGTAAAAAATCACTTCGCAAGTGAAGAAATGAACTGTCATCTCAAGGTAACATCTCCCATAACACAAGCTCTGCTTACCTTGGGGTGATGATGATCCTAGATGATGCTGTGTGGATTGTCCAGCATTATTTATTTATTTAAGGTACCTCACGACCTACCATGACACTTCAGACGAGTTTGAGCTGCGATCATAAATACTAGCTACTCGTAGATTTGGGTGCGCTTTTATATACGGAGACGGATTTTTTGCGCTGACCCGACATCTAGATAGTATTTGTGATCGCAGAGGTAGAGTGAAGGATTTGTTCAAGATTTATCTTAAAAATGTGTATTTAATACACCTAGGTGAATTAGCTCGGGTGAATTAAGTTTACGGAGCCTAAATATGAGGGTACGTTTTTGGTGGAGGTCACCCCTCGCAAGCCATCGAGTGGCATCAATTATGCAGCACGCACTCGACTCCCGAGGATGCCTCCGAGAGTCTCTCGACTCCATTCAATGCTGTCATTGAATTTTATAGATTTAAGTTTTTGTGTCATTGGTCATGAAAGTGTTAATGATTTGTGGTAGTTATGGTATTAATAGAAGGGACGATTTTTTTGTGAAATCTAAGAACTAACATGTTTTTTATGCAACCTCGACAAAGCTTTTACTAGGTAGAATAGAATACACATTTTTCTCTATTCTGCCTAATAACTGAGAAATTGGACATTCCTGATTCTGATGACGAATCGTTCTTACAATACTTACGAAGCATTTAAAACTCCAAGACTAACTTAACTAAGTGTTTGGTGGAGGTCACCCCTCGCAAGCCATCGAGTGGCATCAATTATGCAGCGCGCACTCGACTCCCGAGGATGCCTCCGAGAGTCTCTCGTTTCCATTCAATGCTGTCATTTGATTTTATAGATACATATTTACGTTTTTGTGTGATATCTTTACGATTATGGAAAAGTAAATAAAACTGATTAAATTATTATAAATGAATATAAATAACGCTGTACAATCCACACAAAATCATCTAGCCCTAAGGTAAGCAGAGCTTGTGTTATGGGTACTGCATGACTGATATACTTAATACAACAGGTAACAATATTTTTTTATTATACATAGACCAGAACACTCGGAACAAATATCTGCAGATCGTACACACAATTGTTCCGAGGCGGGAATCGAACCCGCAACCTCCAATTGTGGTAAAATGATATGAGAAAGAAAGTACTTAATGTTATTGCTAATCATAATACTCGCAGTTTCGGTTTAAAGATGTTTATTTCTCATAAAACATAAATTTTCACTTATAATGAGATACAATATATAATAAAATTAATGCTTAATATAAATATTACAACTCCGTTTAATCATTGGACCAGAGCTACACCTACCATAACTAATTATTATGCAAGTGGTGTTTACATATGAGAAGTTTGTGCACATATCAATAATTCTTAATTAATCTTTAATAATACAACATATTATGTTAACCAATCGCGAAAGTTTAAAAAGTTGCATCTACAAAATATTCATGACCAGCATATATATCGAAAATAATTAGGGCACGCGGCAGCGTGTCCGTGGCCAAGTCAAATCTAACCTACATAGATTTGACTTGGCACTCATTTAGATCTCTATTCTTTTTGCCGCGAAGCCCACAGCCAATCATAATTTTTGTATTGAACTTGGCTCTCCTATTTTACATTTATGTTTTTGGTGGGATAAATAATAAGTAGGCACACCCTAAACGCGTGGGTGGTTGTTTGAGACTTCTCAGTGGCCACTGAGTGGTCACATCGACCTTTAAATTTTAATTTAAAGTTGCCTGAAACCTTTCGCACCCTTATATCAATGAGGGTGCAAAATAATTACCAACTGTATTAGGGCCTGTGGCGAAAGTTCCACTCATGTCGGTATCTCGATAAAACGGATGAATAACTAACCTGGATCAAAGTTATAATGAACGTTTTGACAGTTTGAGGTCTTTGAGGATAAATAGGCTAAATATATAGATAGATAGAAAATAGTTACGTTGATGATGATAATCCACTTTAAGTTAGACTCGGCATATAAATAAATAAATAAATAATGCTGGACAATTCACACAGCATTATCTAGCCCCATGGTAAGCAGAGCTTGTGTTATGGGTACTAGATAACTGATATACATAATACAATATATTACATAGATAGATATTTTTTATTATACATAGAAAACGACCAGAACACCTGGAACAAATATCCGCAGATCGTACACACATTTGTTCCGAGGCGGGAATCGAACCCGCAACCTCATGCGTCGCAGGCGGACCTTCGCCCTCCGCGCCACATCGGTCGTCAAGGGCAATAAGGCCAGCAATCAAATAAACTTAATATCTCCCATACCGATAGCCCATCTAAGTATTCAATAGAAGAATATGAATAAGAATACTTATATGTTTACCGCGGTTTCATTCGCGTTAAATTCTAATTTCTAAATTTTAATACAGCCTATGTTCACCGCGGATGGGGTAGCTTCCCAACAACGGTGAAAGAATTTTTCAAATCGGTTCAGTAGTTTCCGAGCCTATTCAATACAAACAAACAATAAATCAAACCTTTATAATATTAGTATAGATGTATTTACAAACTTATAAATCATTGTTTAAGTAGGTACCTAGTGAATAAATACAAAGTTATCGATGTAGGTGAAATGGAACAAATAAATCCAGTGAAATGGAAAATGAACCATGCTCAAACTCACGGATTCCAATAATCCGGCAAAATAGTAAAGATGAAAATCCTTTTTGATTTGTTGAAAATCGAATTGTAATTAATTTCCAATCTGTTTCCAATTATAATTATTTGACGACCTTAAACTATTGTCCGTTATTTAAATGATTTAAATAAATAATAATAAATAATGCTGGACAATTCATACAGCATTATCTAGCCTCTAGCCCCATGGTAAGCAGAGCTTGTGTTATGGGTGCTAGATAACTGATATACATAATATAATACATAACATATGTAGATAGATATCTTTTATTATACATAGAAAACGACCAGAACGCCCGGAACAAATATCTGCAGATCGTACACACAATTGTTCCGAGGCGGGAATCGAACCCGGAACCTCCTGCGTCGCAGGCGGACCGTCGCCAACCGCGCCACATCGGTCGTCGATTGTTGAAGTAGCAATTCTATTGTCAAAGATAGACTTTCAAGTGGCCAGCGCCTATGATTAAAGAATACCTTTGATTGGGTTTAAAAAAGGTTTGAAAACATTAAAACTGCTACATAATGTTTCGTTGTACGAATGTGTCATTGTGAGAATCAGAATGTATTGGTAATTTTTAAATCCATCTAAATACTCATGTGTCAATTTGCTAATGGGTTATTATGCTGTTTTATCATTTTACAAATGCGTCGCTATGCGATAAAAAACCAGATAACATTGATCAGATGGAACGCGCGCTCGACAAATATTACGTGAAAACGACACAATGCGAGCACTATTGTACACGGCTGTACCTGTACCGACAGCAACAAAATTTATTTCTATTGCTTAATTTACAATAATATTATAACAGTGTTTGAGATTCCCTTTTAAGTAAAAGAAATACCTGTGTTAGGGTTATCTCGGTCTTCCAAAATAAATCAAATATTAAAAGTAGATTAAGTTACGTAATTTAGTTTTTAATGTAGTATCACAGAACTATAATAACACTGTGGATAGTACAAACCTATTTAAAAAAAAAAAGCTTATCTGAAAACGCTCGTTTTTAAACGGAAGGATGAGGATGAGAAGAGCGTGTTTGTGTCCTTTTTCAAACCATGATTAAGAACAATGAATGAATGAATGAATGAAAACTTTATTGCACTCAAAATAACGCCTTATATCCAAATATTACATAATAACAATATTGTAACATTACTATACACTTAATTTTAGCCTGCGTTCATTGTACATAGTAATATTGTAGGATAAAACCATCTCTCCTAGGTTTCTATGTTAATAATAAAAATTACAATGGCCAAACCTAAACTAAACAAATTTGACAGTTCCAAAAATTCATGTTTTTCCTGTATTTATGTACATATATACGAAATAAAAATTTGACAGCGATATTTTGATTGCTGTCAAAGTAATTTAGTATTGGTAGTATCAACCGAACTAAATTACTAACAAAGTAACTAAGTTTTAAACGAATGAAAGACGATTTTGAAATTCTGCAACAGTCACTTTTCATGCTGGCTCTACTTACGCCCCTCGTGTACTGTCATACAGAAAAGTGTATTGGACAGTGAAGTAGACAACGAAATTACAATGGGAACGATAAAACTAGACTGCGACAAATTTGTTAAAGGCTTAAAGGTTTTTAGCTTAAAGGTTTTGGGCTGTGGTTTTTCTGATGAGAATTTATGTATGTGTGTGTGTTATATAGATACTCCAGATTTTGATCTACATTATTGCATATTTCAGTTTGAACCGTTCGGTAATTTTGGCATTGATTACGAACAAATAAATCTTTACATATTTTCTTCTTTTAGGACATTAGGATTGGGAAGGAATTGTTAGAATAAATAAATGAATAATGCTGGACATTCCACACAGCATCGGCTAGCACAGCACCAAGCTAAGCACTTACAGACAAGCAAATCAAATGTAATAGACACATCAGTTATGAATATACTAGTGGTTTCTTCTCACTTCTTCCTCTGGTGGACAAAAAATTTAAGTGAACTATAAAATATGACCTGTCTAAGTGCTTATTTGTAAGCTTAAAGAAATAAATAAACTTTTCATTTTCATTTTTCAGAGCTTGTGTTATAGGTGCTTGATGACTGATATACTAAATTTATCAATTTATTGAATAATATAATAATCATTTTTATTAAAATATTTAATACGTAGCCTAGTATCCGTAGTACTTAAAACAAACAAATATTTTTTTCATTCCTCATTGTGTCCTCTTGTCATTTGTATGTATTGCGTGATCTTTCTAAAAAATATATTTTATCTATATATATAAAAGAAATATATATATATGTATATAATAATAATATAGTTGCACTATTTATATTAAAGAACCGATTTAGCTGAAAATTGGTTGGCGTTTTATCATTTACACCATTTGACACATACATATATTTGCACGGGAGCGAAGCTGCGGGGCGCAGCTAGTTATACATATTATATAGTAAACCTATAACAAAACAAATTGTAGATCTTTGTGTAGGTATAAATTTTTAGCCCTAACCTAAAAAGAGGTTTGATAAGTTTGACGTAGGTCTGTTGTGGCCTCCTTACAGCTTGTTTGATAACAGCGACGCTGTTAATGTTGTGATGCTTCAAAATGAAATCCCCTTCAGTTTTTAGAATTTTTGAATTAATTTTAGCTTTTTTGAGTTGACGCCGATGCTTTTTCGTGTTTTACATAAGTAGCACGAAATATGTGTCTAATCCGAAAGGGATCAGAGGGGGTGGGGGGTATTCATTCTGGACTCCGAGGCGATCCACATTTTGTTCTACGATTTTTAATTTTTTTTTCGTTTTTTTTTGGACTTTTTTTCTTTATATTCGTGTTCTCTTACGTGTGTTCTTACATTATTATTATTGTTTTGAAATGTCAAAGAATTGTCAATTTTATTGTAGTTAGTTCATGACAAAACAAGGTTTTGCTTAAAAAACAAGTAAACATTTTTTTTTCTTTATTTACAATTTGATCCCCTCGGGGTTCAGAATCCTTTCAGCTCTAGTCATACCTGCTGTCTAGTCGTATTGAGATGTAGTCCTAAAGCGTACATATAACCCCTTAGTACATTACACTGTTACGCGACGTATTTCACCAATAAATTATAATAAAATCCACAATTATTGACAGCAAGTGTACTCAACGCCGCGAATCCCTTTTCAAGAGCCATTCCAAAGGCGTCGAAAGGTGAATTTATTTCCAATCTTAAACCAACCATTCAAGGTTCAAAATAGGCTTTTCTGTTAGCAAAAACTGAATCATTGATCCTATTTTCGAAGTTAAAGCTATCTTAAATCCCAGGGGGTAAAGTCGAAAATGGTCTGCAGATGTGGCTTGAGGAAAATCCGGGTGATTTGATGTCTTGAATGTTGGAAGATACAAGAAATAAAGCCCTTTTTATCGCGAAAGGGCAGATAGGGCTCGGTGCAGGGTTTGGATTTATGGGATGAAAGAAGTACGATCTTTATGTTGCTACAAGTAAAGGTTTTTATATAATTTTGCATAAGCTGAAATTAAACGGAGACTAGTGTTTATAACATTAATTTTAGTCTTTTCTTAAAGATTTTTTTAATTTTTATGTATATAGTTCGTTGTGGTATGGATCGGACACGGGGTGAATGCTGTATACTATATGTAAGAATTTTTGCATTAGTAATCGCGAGTTTTATTGCGCACAATTGCGTAGGTATAGGTACCTACATATTTTCTGAAAATCGTCTAATTGTCAATTGCGTCTAACATTTTAAAAACCTGCAATGGTTCCTGATTATTGGCAATTACTTTTTGTTATCGATTAATTAAAAATCCTCATTTACTAATCGATAAAAAAATTGCCATGGTTGGAATGTAATCATTCCAATTTAATTTGTATGCATGTTAATGCAAAGTATTATATTTTATTATCATAGGTTTTGCTTTTTTATCGTCAGGTCAGAAGGGCAAATAAATAAAAAAAGTTCAATGAGGTTAATTCATATCAGTTAACAAGTTTATGCTCGTGACTCAATGATATTGATACTCATTTGATAGTATCTCCTTTCATTATACATATTATTGAATGTTTCATGTTCTATTTAGCATAGATAAGGATGTATATCAAGTTGTCCTGTCAACTGTCATTTGTCTCATTTTGCGGCAAAATCTTCAAAACAAAAACAGAATAAAAACATAAAAATTGAAAAGTTTCAAACCAGACACATATTGGCTCATATTGCCAAATAAAAGAAGTCAAGTGAAGACAGATATGGGGTGCTAGAAGGACTCCAACATCTCGTCTCTCAAGCATAGGTGGATGACTAAGCAAGCTATAACACGGGCCTAAATGCTTAAGGTGAAATACGTCCCAAAACCCACGTTTTGACTGAACGGATAAATTTTTAAGGGAAAACACCTACATATTTATCGAATATATTTTGATGAGGATCAAAATATATTAGTTATATAGTTAAAATATTAGTTAGTATGTTATGAGAGTCGAAACACGCAAGATTAACTAAACTTGACTCGATACAAAAAAATCGCTAAGTTTCCTTTAAATCTTCATTTTACAGAGATATCTCTACGGAAAAACCAGTTTTATTTGCTAGTTATTTAACATTATTGTAATGAAATTTCTTCTACGTGTTCCCTAATAAATACTTTAGACGATTATGGTTTTAGTTTTTTGCGAAACAGTATTATTTTAGAGCAATAACAAATTTAAAAATAAAAATCAATGAAATTGCACGCGGGCCGGCCATTCCGCGGCTCTCGACTTCCCTTTCTTACCTTCCCCGCGTGGCGTTCGTTCGTCCTTGTCTCGCAAAAGCGAGCCAACTTCATCTTATGTTATTAAAACCTGCAATGTATTCGTCCACAGAGAATGAGGCGGCCCCGGCGGCACCGCTGGCTCACAGTCTCCGTGTTCTTCATCACCTACTCTATATTCCAAGCCGTGTTCAGCGCCACCATCACGCCAGAGCCCGCTGATGAAACTTCTCCCAGTTATGAATACACATCGTTGAGGTCCAAGACGGAGGGCTCTACAGGTATGTTGGTGAATATACTAAGATGGATTTGAACTTCCCATTAAATCCCATATATTATATGTGGAATGCTAAAAACTGTAATTGTAAATTGATATATCCTATCCTACTAATAATTACAAACGCGAAAGTTTGTGAGGATGTTTGTATGAACTGATATGATACTGAATGGATATTGATGAAACTTCACAATAATATAGTTTACATATCAGAATAACACGTAGGCTACAATTCAGAATATTGTATATTATCCAAAATGTCTATCACCACGCGGATGAAACCGCGGGGAGCAGCTCGTTATATGTGACATATACCTATCAATTAATAATTATAGTTTTTAGTATACTTTACTAAATACAGGATAGTAAATAAATAAATAAATAATGCTGGACAATTCACACAGCATTATCTAGCCCCATGGTAAGCAGAGCTTGTGTTATGGGTACTAGATAACTGATATACATAATACAATACATTACATAGATAGATATTTTTTATTATACATAGAAAACGACCAGAACACCTGGAACAAATATCTGCAGATCGTACACACAATTGTTCCGAGGCGGGAATCGAACCCGGAACCTCTTGCATCGCCCACCGCGCCACATCGGTCGTCGTAGTAGCCATAACATAAGCTCTGCTTAGCTATTTTGAGATTGAAGCACCCGTTTTTAACTCCCGAGCGTTGCGACTGTTGCAAGGGAGGATGACAAGACCGAGTAATGGTAGATGGTTATGGCCTGATTGTAAAACTTTACTTTTTTCACTACTTACTTTACTCATTTCGATTGCGAGAAAATAAAACAATTAAACTTACCTTCAATAAAACATTGCGCACTATTTTGAATTCGTCGTGAATATTTCGTAAGCCGTTGTATTTATTTCACGTGATTTCATCTGCAGAATCATACTAATTACTTCTTTTTAGCATAAATTTAGCTTAAAGACATTTTCCGTAAGCCACCTTCAATTTGTAATAAAAAAAAAACAATGTTTTCGCGCTTTTTGAGCAAGAGAAGTGAAAATCCCGTTTTATTATCTTCCAGAAGAGCTCAAAGGGACCACTCCAGCGGGAATGAGTGAAGACAGCGACGAGACGAGCTCCGAAGGTAACAAGAAGAAGATGAAAGGACTGCTGGATGAAGAAGATGATAAGAAGAGTCAGAAGGATGCTGGATACACAGAGGTTCGATACTAAAATAAACACAAACAAGTATGGTCCGCCATGCAATTTAATATTTTTCCGACGTCGATTGATGATTGATGTGATTTTTAATCTGCTATTCTGGACGGAGAGATATAACCAAAAATCATGAAAATTTGTCCAGCAGTTCTCGAGTACCCGAACAAACCCGACTTTGTGTTATACAGATACTAGCGATCCGTCCCAGATTCGCACGGGGTGCAAATGCATATAAACCTTCCTCTTTAATCATTCTATATATTAAGAAAAACCGCATCAAAATCCATTGCGTAGTTTTAAAGATCTAAGCATACATAGGGAGGGATAGACAGACAGCGGGAAGGGAGTTTGTTTTATACTATGTAGTGATTACGTGACCTACATTAATGGTGTTATTCTGATCGTGATTCCAGGATTCGGAGATGACGAAGCTGCGTGAAGGTGAGAAGAGTGTGCTGATGAGGTCGGCCATCCCCACGGTCCACCCGCTTCGGGACAACTGCACCCCGCCTGCCATTGAACAGGTTAGTCATTTCTACCGGAATTAAAAAAAAATAGAATGTTCTGAGTTCGGCTGTACGTACCTATGTTTTTTTTTATAAATAAATAAATAATGCTGGACAATTCACACATAGATCTGTGTGAATTGTCCAGCATTATTTATTTAGCCCCAAGCTAAGCAGAGCTTGTGTTATGGGTACTATATAACTGATATACATAATACAATACATTACATAGTTAGATATTTTTACTATACATAAATGACCAGAACACCCGGAATAAATATCTGTAGATCGTACACGGCGGCATTAGCATTATTTAATTTTTTAATGTATGTTTGTCCATTTCACCGGTAATTGTGAACCGATTTTAGAAATTCTTTCGATATTGTAGATAATTGTGCAATAAAAGGTAATGAAAACATTAAAAAAAAATTCTAGGACTAAGTTTATATTTGTCCCGCAAATCTGAAAAACAGCGTCAATAAAAAGGTATTTGATGTCAGTTTTTAATTCATCAAAACAATCAAATAGTTTTATTATTACATTGTTTTATTTATTTATCACTTAGGTACACCATGTTTATCTGAATACAGGGTTTGCATATCACTTTTATCACATCTTTCGTCATTTGATAAAATTTTGTTAAACGGGTTTTTATTATTATGCCCTCGACCTCGTACTCGTTTTATTCAGTATTATTATTTAACTTTAGCTTAAAGGCTAAAAATAAAGAATTTTAGTAGAAATAGATGTTGGTACTGCCATTAATTAACAAATACATCTATCTATGTATATTTTTATATATGTATGATATAAAAATGAATGTTTTGCTAAGCGCAAATCTCGAGAGCAGCTGAACCGATTTCGCTAGTTCTTTTTTTAGAATATTCTTTGAAGTACGAGAATGGTTCTTACGGAGAGAAAAAAGAGAAAATTAAAAAAAAAAACCTGATACAAATGGCGCTCACCCGGGCGAAGCAAGAAGGGACTGGCCGCTAGTAATATATAAAACCATTCTTGATTTTGGAATTAGTAAAATGTTACATACATTGTAAACCAGGGTATCCTGGATTTCTTTCAGCCTTGGATAAATCCTTTTTGGCTATACAGCCAAAAAGGATTTATCCAAGGCTGAAAGAAAACCCAAGAATTTGGCAAGCTTGAGCAATTCTGTATAGGATTCTATATTATACGTAGATTCTATATAGGAGAGGCGATGGAACAGATAGAGGAAGTGTACAAAGATATAAATTAGACTAATAGTATAATAAAATATCTATGCGATGAGATTATAATATACATACATAAATTAAAATAATAATAACTTAATAAACCTAATAAATAACTTCGGTTTTAATATAAATTAATCAATTTATTTCATTCATTCTTTTATGTTATTATTTCACATATAATTATTACATTATGTCAGAAATCGCAAAATGACACTAGAACTATAGACATTTGATACAGACATATAATATAGCATTTATAATTTGATTCGTGTGTATGACATTGTATACATTATCCGATTACTATGTACATTTAAATAGTAGATACTATTGTTATATTTATAAATAAATTGCTGAGCCCTTACAGGGTACATTACATACACCTAAGCTGAAATTATGTGACAATGACAATGTATAAATAAATGAATATATAGAAATAAATATATTTCGTTTCAGTTCCCTCGCCCCCTGATGGGTCAGAACGCGCGGAAGCACGGGGGTCTGATCATCCACATCCTGGTCTGCGTGTTCACCTTCATCGGCCTCGCCATCGTCTGTGACGAGTACTTTGTGTCCAGTCTCGACCGCATCTGTGAAGGTATGTTTATCACATACCTTTACCATATTTATTATTTATTTATTTACAAAATTTTGGAGAAACTCACAGCTAGGTTTACAAATGAGGTACATACATTATATAGAACATGCCTGGAAAGACCCAGTGCATGTTTGCTGACGGCTAATTAAAAGTTTCCGCTGATAGAAACTTTATATCCCACCCATAACACTAAAGGAGCATCCTGTAGCTGAACTCAGGCGCAGTGGAGTCGCTGCTCGCTCGTGATTGGTGGATCGCCTGTGTGCGGCTGCCAAGCCATGCAGCGGACAGCGAAGTCACTGTGCTTGTTGCGTTACTGCCTACCCCGCTAACGACCGATGATGCTACCATTAATTTTAATTTTAACCGTATTATTGTTAAGAGAACTCTAGTGTTAGGACCTATGTTAGGATTTAAGATGCTATCTATATATAAACTGTAACAAATTTGTATCTATCTTACCATTTATGACATAATTGGCATCCATGCGAAATCCATTTAAAAAATTAAAAGTCTTAAAATTACATTTTGTATGTGCGCAACAAATGGACGAACAACTCAATATCACGCAAAACTATTTCGATGATTATTTTTTTAAACTAAGTTTTAAGCCCATTTTTATTATTTAGGAATTTGGAGTCGTTTTATAGGTTTTTAAAACACGCCAAATGATGTGTTACAGAGTTCAAGCTGGCTCCTGACGTGGCCGGAGCTACGTTCATGGCAGCCGGCAGCTCGGCGCCTGAGCTGGCCACTGTCGTTATTGGAGTCTTTTGCGCTCAAGATGACATCGGTAATGCTCCTTTCAATTGTTTCTTTAGATGTTTTAATGTACAAGGTGTTCTCTAAATTCAGGGCTGAGTTTTCGGTAAATAGCGAGAATTTTAAATAATTCTTTACAAAACTTTACGCTATAATTCCTATAACTTATACTCTTATAAACTAATTAATTACTCAAAAAAAATTACGTAAAATAAAATTATTTTCATACTCGAGTACTAATATCTTAGAAAGGCCGATGTTATAAGTTTGTTTGTATAGAAGTTAAAAAAAGAAACAAATTAGATTAATTATTAATAATTTATTGATTTATAGATCTAGTATTTACAGTTGAAACAATTGAGCTAACTGCAGACAGCTACAAACAATGTACAGCTATCAAAAAATGTATATTCAATATTTTTTTACTGTAACAAAATTTAAATGAAAAAAATATCGGTGATGGGTACTTTTTAATAACCTTGAGTGCTATGTTAATCGTAAAAAAAGTGTGTAATAAAAAAACACACATCCTACAGTAAGTATTGACGATCTCTGTGGCGCGGTGGGCGAAGGTCAGCCTGCTTGGAGCTTGTGGGTTCGATTCCCGCCGTATGTACGATCTACAGATATTTGTTCCGCGTGTTCTGGTCGATATCTACTATGTATAATAAAGTAAAGTAAAGGATATTTATGCATTAAATACATGTGTATAAAGGTGTTTTAGGTGTTTTAGACATCCATACTAAAACATCCATATAAATATATTGTATTATGTATATCAGTCATCAAGTACCCATAACACAAACTCTGCTTAGCTTGGGGCTAGATGATGCTGTGTGGAGTGTCCAGCATTATTTATTTATTAGCACGTGTTTTCCAGGTGTATCCGGCGTGATAGGCTCCGCCGTGTTCAACATAATGTTCGTGATCTCTGTCTGCGCGCTCTGCGCCGGCACCGTGTCGCATCTCAACTGGTGGCCTCTCTGTCGCGACTGCTTCTTCTACGCTATCTCCATCCTTGTCATGCTCTGCACCATCTGCAATGGATACGTGTCTTGGTAAGTCTCCAACCTCAACTAGAATGGTCCCATGACTTCTGTCTTTCTCTCTCTACTGTTATCTCAACTGGTGGCCTCTCTGTCGCGACTGCTTCTTCTACGCTATCTCCATCCTTGTCATGCTCTGCCCCATCTGCAATGGATACGTGTCTTGGTAAGTCTCCAACCTCAACTAGAATGGTCCCATGACTTCTGTCTTTCTCTCTCTACTGTTATCTCAACTGGTGGCCTCTTTGTCGCGACTGCTTCTTCTACGCTATCTCCATCCTTGTCATGCTCTGCACCATCTGCAATGGATACGTGTCTTGGTAAGTCTCCAACCTCAACTAGAATGGTCCCATGACTTCTGTCTTTCTCTCTCTACTGTTATCTCAACTGGTGGCCTCTCTGTCGCGACTGCTTCTTCTACGCTATCTCCATCCTTGTCATGCTCTGCACCATCTGCAATGGATACGTGTCTTGGTAAGTCTCCAACCTCAACTAGAATGGTCCCATGACTTCTGTCTTTCTCTCTCTACTGTTATCTCAACTGGTGGCCTCTCTGTCGCGACTGCTTCTTGTACGCTATCTCCATCCTCGTCATGTTTTGCACCATCTGCGATGTAGTAGTAGCAAGGAATGTTTTTTTCCTTAGGGTCAGCTAAACGCAACGCATAGCTACACTCACCTTGATTCAAAATATAACTTTATTTAGTACGCAAAAGGGTACAAATGTTATTGATATAGTATGACATTTCATTTCATTTCCTGTGACGTCTCGCTGAGGTGCACTAGCGCAAATTTGTGTCTTTTTGCTTTGTAAATAAAGTTATATTTTGAATCAAAGTGCGCGCATCTTTAGCTTCATTGGAAACGAATACGGGTGAATGATGAAACAAAAACCACTGTTGTTTTTGTGAAGTCTCCAAAAGTCCTCAAAGGACTAAAGAATGTTGCATACCTAGGTACTCATATTTCAAAGATACCAAGACTTCTCTCCGTCTTTCCATCTTTGTCTACAGAGTTTCGTTGGTATACCTACTTAGATGATTATTTAAAACATCACTGTTTCTGACTTGAAATCCTTCATTCCAGGCCCGAAGCCCTGTTCATGTTGATAATGTACGGCGTGTACTGCGTCGCGCTACGTTTCAACACGCAGTTGGAGCGGTGGGCGATGACCCTACCGCTGCCCATCAAACTGCCCACCAGAGAGGAACAAGCGGCTTTAGTCACTTACAAGTACGTATAATATGCGCCGCTGGGCAGCGCGCTATTAACGTTTACTGATAAGCGTTTACTGAACGGCGCTGCACTAGCGCGCGACTTTGAAACGCAACTACTACCTCCATACATCTCCGAACGAGCGCGCTCCAACGGCGGCGCTGCCGTAACGCGTAACAATAAAACCAGCCTTATGTATAGGGTTCCCGTTTCGTCCCATGCGGGTAGGGAAACCTATGCAGTGGTGTACAGTAAAGTAAAAAAGTAAAGTAAAAAATCATTTATTTCTTTAGGCTTACAAAATAAGCACTTAGACATATTTTATACACTTGCGAGCTATATGGAATCACTTCATCGCTGGTTTCTGCAGACCATATTTTACAGTTTCCATGGAATAAACTGTAGGTTGTGGTATATTATTTTAAAGATAATTGTATTAGCTTTCAAACTCTTTCGATATCATAGCGAAAAAAATGTTCATCATATGTCATGGAACGTGAAAACAATAGACATAAATTTTTGGAACGAAACATCAATTTTTTCAAACTCCTGAATCCCTATAAAAACTGGGAATTTATACAATTTTGTCATCAGTCCAATATATCACGTCACTCAAAATACTGTGATTGAATACTGAATTACAAGAAAATGGAAACCACACCAATAGAAGCCGCTCAAATCGTCACCCTAATCCAGCAAGGGTTCTCTCAGCGTACTATCGCTCGACAGCTTCATCTGAGCCAGTCCTGTGTCTCCAAAGTATACAAGAGGTTTAGAGAGACTGGAAACTTAGTCCGAAGACCAGGATCTGGACGACAGCGATGCACTTCGGCGAGAGATGACCGATTTATTATCAGCACTTCTCTCCGAAATCGACATCTAACCGGCGTTGACGTCCAGCGGGAGCTTGGAGAAGTTCGAGGGAGAACTGTCAGCGAGTGGACAGTGAGGCGAAGACTCAAAGAAGCTAACTTGACCCCAAAAAGGCCAGCAACGGGACCCAAATTGTCTACAGCCCACCGACAAGCCCGACTTCAGTTTGCTCATGATCACTTAGATTGGGATATACAGCAATGGAGCCTATGGATATGGGGGTGGGTCTTGTATGATGTGTTTTCAAATGGTATACACCAATCTGCAGTTTATTCCATGGAAACTGTAAAATATGGTCTGCAGAAACCAGCGATGAAGTGATTCCAGTTTATAGCTCGCAAGTGTATATAAATTATTATCAAATAAAATTATTTTACTGTTCACTTCAATTTTTTGTACACTAGTGGAAGGTGTTGCATTGTATTCCATTTTCGTCCGTAAACACAGCAAACTTGTAACAAATGTGCGTTCCTGCGCAGGAGTGGCGTGCCGGCCGCGCCGCCCGCCGGGAGCGGGGACTACGCGCAGGTGGACGGACAGACCAAGGAGACGCCCATGGGAGGAGATGCTGGTGAGTCATTATCTACCCTCTGCAGTTCAATTAGCCAAGTTTTAAAAGTAAAAGAAAAGTTATTGCTTAATTAAATGTTAGAAGATGGTTCACAAAATAATAGTGTAACAATTTTATTTGCCCATTATGGGCGTGCAATTATTAATTTACATGCATTTTAACAACTAGATTATGATAATATGACGACCGATGTGGCGCGGTGGGCGAAGGTCCGCCTGCGACGAAGGCGGTTGCGGGTTCGATTTCCGCCTCGGAACAATTGTGTGTACGATCTGCAGATATTTGTTCCGGGTGTTCTGGTCGTTTTCTATGTATAATAAAATATATCTATCTATGTAATGTATTATGTATATCAGTTATCTAGTACCCATAACACAAGCTCTGCTTAGCTTGGGGCTAGATAATGCTGTGTGAATTGTCCAGCATTATTTATTTATTTATATAAAAAGCACACAAAGGTACATGCTGAAAATCAGCGTTGTGGGGCTACTCGCAACATACAGCTGAGCATGAACCTATTCTAATAGCGCAGCAACACGGCATGGCTTGATCTACACTAAATTAATTTAGTCTATTAATATGTCTATTAATAATAAAATATATTTATATAAATCAATGCATATTATCAATTATATACTTTAAGTCTTTTTAAGTCGTGTGCTGTATTCCTTTACTATAGTTAGATAATTACGTTTTTTTGCTCTATCAGAATAAATATATTTTTATTTCATTTCATTTTTCATTTCACTTTTAAAAATAACGTGTAAAGTTTTGTTTTGAACATAAGCCATTGTGTTCAGTCTTCAGTTATTTTATTGATACCGTTTATATGTTACATTCTTATCATCTTTAACAGCTCAGCTTATAGTGAGTGCTCCTTTAACTATGTTCGTGGTATTTTCGACTCGCCTGATTTGGTGAATGAGTCACTTCGACTGTATGTACCCGAAAACTACCTGCGGGGCAGGAATCATAGGCTCTTCGCTCCGCCTCACTGCCACACGGTCGCGCGCGCCCGCTCTCCCATACCTAGGACCCTCGAAGCCCTAAACAGACTCCTGGTGGCCTTTCCGGATACCGACATTTTTGCGGACGAGTGGAGAAGTCTAATGCTTATATGTTTAACTTTTTGTGAAAGCTATTTTTGACATTGTTTTAATCTCTAAAAATTTATTTTGACCTATTCTTGACTTACCTATATTTCATTCTTAATTTTATGTTGACTCTTCAATAATTTGAATTTATAATTGACATTATTGATTATTTGATTTTATTTTAACTGTATTTATAACATGTGTTCTTTACTTTTATATTATACCTCTGTAATTAGTATAATTGGCCTAAGGTCGTTCTGATTACATTAAATAAATAAATAAATGTTAAAGGAGCACTATTTGTCCTGCTGTCACTAACGTATAACTGAGTCCCTATATAAGTAGTATATGTATATATATTTTATGATATGTATGTAGTATATTTCCATGTAAGTATTATAAGCAGGGGTCGGAATAGGTAGAGTTTTTAAGTACCTAATGACGAAAAATACCTAGGATAACATAACATGGATACGCCTTTTTAATCCCTGGATTGGGTACTGATTAAATGTTTTCTAAATTTCAGGGATTGATATTATTGTCTTCTAAAACATTCCTTTGTATGTAAAACACAAATTAAGTAGCGTAAAACACCTGGCCTTCCTACAGTAGTTGGCCCCAAACTTTAATTATGTTAAATTAGTAAGATATTTTGGATAGGTACATAAAAAAATTAATTTTAGATACGAGATAAGCACACTCGTGCTAAAATGTTAATTTTAAGTACTTAGTATAAGTAATATGTTTTGTTTTTCTCATTTAAGTAAACTGTTTGTGTTCTTTGAAAAATAAAGATTCTTTAAACCGAGATTAGAACAGGGCTGGGGGAGGTGGGGGGTTGTAGGTTTTGGTTAGGCGTTAAGCGTTTAGGTTTTTACACTAAGACTTATTCAGGAGATCTGTGCTCATAAAGAAAATTACAATCGAATTATAAATAGTACAGTGGATTTCACATATTACGAAATTTGTTGTTGCGACCGTTTAGCAATAGCGACGTTAAATCTAAGTCACTTGAATATAAAGCATACTGTAGTACAAAATTTATGTGGCCATAGCGACTTTGGAAGCCGAGTTCGGGTGTAGCGGCTGTTTTTAATGAATAATTTGTAACAAGTTCCTAGAAATCCTATACAGATATGGCGACCGGAGTCAACCGCCTAAAATACAAAGATTTATTTATTTCACAAACATTTCTTATCTTTTGTTTACATCCACACTTATGATTAGCAACTGTGGAGACCTTTTCCTTTTGTTTATAGGTATTAACTAAGTAGGTAGGTAAGTGTGTACGTTTCGGAGTAAAATTTATGGGTTAGTTTCAAAGTGATATTCTGAGAAGCAACAGATTAAGTAAACTTGCAAATGTTTTTAATAATAAATGAACTATACACATCTAGATACGTGGCTTTATTTCTACTTTTGCTTGTAACAACATTCGGATATAACGACGAAATAAGAGTAATCCCTTCAACGTCGTTATACGCGAAATCCACTGTATTTACAATTCAAACAACCTACAAGTAGCTAAAACTGATACATATCAATACTAGTTGGGACTGTCCCCAAGCCGCTGACTGCATTGTACATTTTACCGCTGTTCAAAAAGAATAGAGACATAGATAAATGAAACGAAGTTTATTAATCAACTCAGTATCAACAAGACAATTAAATAAAATAACAAAAAATCAATCAGATTCTATTTCAACTATGTCAGAAATACTGGAGGAAGCTAAAGATTCATCGTCCACATCATTTACTAAATAATTAAAATATATTATCATAATTTTTTCAATATTTTCTACTTTTAATCTGTTTCGATATGGGTGCAACACCCACTTAAAAGTTGAAAATGATCTTTCAACATCAACCGATGTGAGCGGAGCAAATAAACATAGCCAAAATCGTCAAGTTATGCAGGTTCAATCCAAAAAACGTAAGCCAAGGTCAAAAATATAAAAATCCAATACCAAAACTAAACGCACGCACACTCAACGCATCGAAGCAGACGAGTGAACAAAAATGTATATCCATCCTCTCTTTGAACCATCCCCTCATCCCGCACCCCGCACCCCACCTTGTAGCGGTAGCAATTTGGACAATAGATATGGAAATAAATAAAATTTACGCGGTCTACACACTGTCTTGCGAAACAATAATTGCTTTCTGACTTACCGGGCAGGAATCAATTACTTTTATATTATTTTATAATATTAATATTCCTAAATATATTTTTTATGAAAGTAATGTTTCGAGTTCGAAGTACGTAAATAAGTTTTAGCAGATTATCGGGATTGATATACTATATCAATCCCGAGATTAAAAGGCATATCCATATTAAACTAGCGTAGTAGCGTATATGACGTCATTTGGTACTTATAAACTCTACCTATTCCGACCCCTGATTATAAGTATTTGATTTCATAATATATAACCGCAAGCACACAGATCCCCTGGTACTGTCCACGATCCTATCCATCCATGGTTGTCTGGTTGAGATCGCTCTTAAGCGATAAGACCGCCAATTGTATCTAGTTTTTATTTTACATTGTCATTTTATACTTGTGAAATAAAGAATTATCTATCTATCTATCAATCTTTTGTAAGGTAAAATAAAGAAGCGAACAGTTATGTTTAATTATTTATTGATGTATTATTTATGTTTAATTATTCATTGTAATTAATCATAAATGTAACATTACAGCAATTTAAATCTAAGTCGTTACATTATGCACATAATAAAATAAAAAAATTACATCACAAAAAAACCGATAATGGCAATAGTTAGTAAAAACAGAATAAAAACAAAATCAAATATGATGATGAATCAAACAAGAAACCTTTACCTTGTTAGAGTGTCAGTTTGACAGTGTTTTCACAATCGATTTCAGGGTACAATCCGGACGGTGCGTACGTGAACGCAGCGTACAACGCGGAGCCTGTTCCCGTTTGGGACCCCACGCGCGCCTGGGACCCCAACCAGAGCTGGGACGAATCGGTAAATACACAATACATATTTTGAAGTGTAAACTTCTTTAGGGTCGGTACATATCTGCGTCGCGTTACGCCTGAACAGGCAAATGTAGGTATTTATTAAATTATTATTATTAATTTATTATTTAATAAAACATTCAACCTTTGACACTCAATCGATGATGCGTTAAAGCGTCCAGCGTACAGCGTCTGTTACGATTCCGTCAACGCATAGTCGATCGACGTCATGCGCGGTCCCAGGGGGGGGGAGGTCAAGGGGGTCATGAGAACCACAAAATATTCTCTATCTACATTTTCGGGGATCGCTTTGTTCCCTGTTCATTCTTTTGTCATAGTCGTAGGTAGTTTCGTAATTTCACCCCCTTCAACCCCCCCGCCGTCCCTGACCCTATGACCCCCCCTGACCCTATGACCCCCACTGACCCGATGACCCCCCTGACCCTATGACCCCCCCTGACCCTATGACCCCCCCTGACCCTATGACCCCCCCTGACCCTATGACCACCCCCTGACCCTATGACCCCCCCCTCCCAAAGTCTTGGGCTGGGACCACGCCTGTCGACGTAACCATGTCGCAAACGCAATACGTGTATTTTGTATGATGCATTCAGATTGGACGTAATATCAGCCGAGATCGTTTGTGTGCAGGCCGCTTCAACTGACTAGACGCGTAATGTGGCAGGTCTAATTTGACCGAATAGACGCGACCGATGATACGCTCGAAGCATTTCCCGTCAGATATGTACCGTACCGACCCTGAGGCGCGTTGGGCACTTTTTTATTTGGCTTTATTTGCATATACTGGCAACCTTACATCTTTTTGTATTATAATAAAGCAGGGACAACAGCAGCAGCAATCGTGGGGTGCTCCGCCCCCGGCCGCAGCCGCGCCCGCCACGCAGGCCTCCACCCCCGCCACCCCCGCCGTCACACAGGCGCCCCCGCAACAGGTAAAGCATTATTATTATTAACTGACTTTTATACAATAAAAAAATACTTTATCGTAACCAGATACAGATCATTACAAAAGACATTACATGCAACAAGTACAATGGGCGGCCTTATCGCTTAGAAGGGATCTCTTCCAGGCAACCTTTGGATGGCTTTTATTTCAGATTTAAAATCTATAAAACATTTACAAAATAATAAAAATGTCATTGACATAATTTTTTTATGTAAATTTTAATTATTTTGATAATTTTTAATTTAATAGGATATAAACATAATAAATATATTGATTACATACTAGGGTAACTTAAAGTAATGAATGACAAATTAAATGGCCCCATTAATCCTATTCTATTCATATCAAATTAAATCACATCTATTTCAGACATATTACAAACTTAACATATACATAGATAGGTACACAGTCCATAGTAACGAGACACATTTTGAAACATAGGTACCTTACACAGAAAACGGTGGTAAATCGTTCTGCAGGAGGCGCTGCCCGACCCCGGCGGATATCCCTTTTATCCTCTCTTATCCTCTTACAACACCTGCGAGACGAATTCACACCACCTTATGGTTGCATTTTTGGCTAAAATCAAGTTCCAATTAATATATAATTGAAGAAAGCTACGTCAATGTTAACTAAACTGACCTAAGCCACAACCTGACCTTTACATTCCAGCCCGCGGCGCCGGAGTACTACAAGGCGAAAGAATACAACCCCGAGACTGCCATCGACCCGCTCGTCAAGCCCATCGGAGCCAGTAAGTCACACATTTGAACGGATTTATTTAACATTCTCCGTCTTGTCGCGGCGGGCGAAGGTCGGCCTTGCGACATGTGTTTGTACGATCTGCAAAGACATTTTTCCATAGTGCATCACCATCGGTATTGACCGTTGTATTATGTGTAACTAGCGGCCCGTCGCGGCTTCGCCCGGGTGGTCGATTTTTAAATTTTTTCTCTTTTGTTCTCTCCGTAAGAACCATCCTCGTACTTCAAGGAATATTCTAAAAGAATTAGCGAAATCGGTTCAGCTGTTCCCGAGATTTGCGCTTAGCAACACATTCAGCGATTCATTTTTATATTATAGATATCTCCCGCATCAGTTGTCCGCATTTTTACATACAGTTTATGTCTGTATGATGAACGCGGCCAGGTAGGATGGCGAGCTGCGAAGGAGTGTACTGCCTTCAGCCTGACGCTTTAGATGGAAGTTATATATCTGTTTGCATAAGTTCCTTCTCGAAGCCAATAATTAAAATGAGTTGATAACCTTCCAGACCACCTCCAGCTCGCGTGCTGGTACGTGGCGTTCCCCGTGCACTGGACGTGCCGGCACACGATGCCAGACTGCCGCGGGCGCTGGTACCCCGTCACCTTCCTCATCAGCATGCTGTGGATCTCCTTCTATTCGTACTTCATGGTCTGGATGATTACTATTATCGGTGAGGAAACCTTCTTGCTTAGTGCATCTTTTTTGTTTTTAGGTTGGAAACTTTTTTGTTAGCCTGTTTTAAACTCTATGGTGGGGTTTTGTTTAGAACCTCCTTTTTGATTACGTTAGATCGTTCGCTCTCCGCGAATAAATACGAAATAATAGGTACTTAACAAAAGAGTCTTTGAATAACATTGTTTTGAGATAGTTATAATATAACTAATTGATTACATATACATGATATATAATTATCAGTAAATATTAGTTGGAGAAGCCAATGGTGAGACAAAAGATTGTTGGGAAAAATGTGTTTCAGGAGTAATACATTACACATTTTTCCCACCATGTTATTTTATGTTTATTCGAACCTCCTTTGTTTGAACGATGATATTCTGCAGGCTACACGCTCGGCATTCCTGACACGGTGATGGGCCTGACGTTCGTGGCGGCCGGCGTGTCGGTCCCTGACGCGCTGTCTTCGCTCGCCGTCATCAAGGAAGGGTGAGTCACATGCTCTGTCAGATAACCGCGAGACAAGCCGTCAAGCCGGCAAGTCTCTACATGGTGCAATTCGTAAAGTCACGTAGTGCGAACGAACGCCGGAATCGTCATAAAGAAAGAAAGAAAGAAAGAAAGAAAGAAAGAAAGAAAGAAAGAAAGAAAGAAAATATTTTTATTCACCTTAAAACTACTATACACAACAAACTTAAACTACGCAAATTATTACTACCTACATATATTACAAATTATTGTGCGTAGCAGTGTTCATGGCAAATATGGCCTTCACTCAGCATTGTGCTGGGTGCCCACCAATGTGTCCACCCAGCGCTGATTTTCAGTGAAGACCAGAGGGATAGTGTCACGTCACGGTCGTCAGGAGCGTGATGTTGACATCAAAATGTAAACAGGATTGCATTATAATTATACATTACCAATACTTACATAAATATATTCTATTCATTCTAACAAATAAGACGTCTCGAGTGTAGAATGCCGGCTACGGGTAAACCTCAGAATACAGAAAGTCCAGAAACCGTGAGCGCGCCTAATACTGACGCTACAAAAACTACTCTTAAATAGAGTAGTTTGACGCGCAACTGATCAGTTACTTTGTGAACGTCGTATCGCGTGACTTTTATTCGTTGTAGAATATTAATAAGTTGTGACGACCTCTGTGGCGCGGTGGGCGATATGGTGGGTGAGATTTCATCATTTATCTAAATGTAATTTTTTTTTTTTTTTATTTGTTAATTAGTTCAAACTCCAAGAGACAGTATTTTAGAAAGCTTACTCAGGAAAAAGGAAATTAAATGTTTTTTCTTTAATCTTAACCGTGTTTTATTTGATAAACCTATCTATTTCTTGAGATAATCACGTAGGTACATAGTTATATAGAAAAGGAAAATTTTTATTCTATTATTATCTTAATTCCAATACTCCCAAAATTTACCCCAGAAACGGGCAAATAATTCCTGAGCTAACAACATTACGCGGGTGGGAGGTGAAGCGGGCGGGGGACGTTGTTTTGTTTTTGGACACAGCGTGTAGCTTGCAATTACAGTTGAACGCGGTTTCTGGACTTTCTGTATTCTGAGGGGTAAACCAACCACGCAGCAGATATAATAATTTAGCTGCGCTTGTAATTGAATGCCTAAAATTACCTCAGTCTGCGATCGACCTTCGTCGCGGGCTTAACTATTTCTACCATAATTTGGCGGCAGTAGCTTATAACCAGTTTAGTGCCTTGCGAATATAGTCCGTACCGTACCATACCAGTGATTTTCCTTGACAACTAACAAAACACCATCGTCAAGCCTGACGATGTTTATCTGTTATCTGTTTATCAAATATACCAATCTCTTAGGGCTGTTTGGGGATAAACCAGCACCATCTACCACCCCCACCCATAATCCTGTTCACAATCAGTTTCTAATAGCCAGTACACACTCGTCGGTTTTACTTTTTAATCGCAGCTTGTAATGTAGAAATTATTATAATTCGTATGCTCCAATAGCAGAATACGATGAAACATTATATTTTACGACCATCTGTATTATTCATCTCATACTCATGTTCGAAACGAATAAAGAATTTTGATTGTTAAAATTGAAAGTTTAAAAAGTCAAACTGTCACTATGTTCTTCAGTTACGGTGACATGGAAAGCTGTATGATTAATACTGTCACTATGTTCTTCAGTTACGGTGACATGGAAAGCTGTATGATTAATACTGTCACTATGTTCTTCAGTTACGGTGACATGGAAAGCTGTATGATTAATACTGTCACTATGTTCTTCAGTTACGGTGACATGGAAAGCTGTATGATTAATACTGTCACTATGTTCTTCAGTTACGGTGACATGGAAAGCTGTATGATTAATACTATCACTATGTTCTTCAGTTACGGTGACATGGAAAGCTGTATAATTAATACTGTCACTATGTTCTTCAGTTACAGTGACATGGAAAGCTGTATGATTAATACTGTCACTATGTTCCTCAGTTACGGTGACATGGCGGTCTCGAATGCAGTCGGCTCCAACGTGTTCGACATCCTGGTGTGCCTGGGGCTGCCCTGGTTCATACAGACCGCCATCATCCAGCCCGGCTCGCACGTCAATGTCATCAGCAAAGGTAAATAAATAAATAATGTTGGACAACTCACACAGCATTATCTAGCCCCATGGTTAACAGAGCTTGTGTTATGGGTACTAGATAACTAATATACATAATACAATATTTTAAATAGATAGATATTTTTTTATTATACATAGAAAACGACCAGAACACCCGGAACAAATATCTGCAGATCGTACACACAATTGTTCCGAGGCGGGAATCGAACCCGCAACCTCCTGCGTCGCAGGCGGACCTTCACCCACCGCGCCACATCGGTCGTCAAAATTGTTCCGAGGCGGGAATCGAACGTTTTTCGACATCGAAAGTTTATTTATTTATTTATAATTCCAGGTCTAATCTACTCCACTCTCTCTCTCTTCTCCACGGTCGTCTTCCTGGTGGTAGCGACCCACGCGAACGGCTGGAAGCTGGACCGGAAGTACGGGGTGGTGCTCATGATCTGGTACATCCTCTTCATCACCCTCGCCAGCCTCTACGAGCTGAACGTCTTCGGGGAGTTCAACCACCCCGATTGTATCTCCATCTATTGAGGCGCACCTTTTTTTGTTTCTCTTCTGTAGATTGTAGCTCCGTCTATTGAGGAGGACCTTCGTGACACGCATACTTAAATATCTCTGTTGGTTATTCTTAAGTTGCTGAGACTTTTTCAGGCTTTAGTGAGAAAAATCTAGTACATTCCCGCAGCATTCCTTGCGCATAACATTCATATATAATCTTGTAACAAGCGCGTAGCCACCTACGAGTGTCGTAGTAACTTTAAAGTTTCGTAGCAAATTTGTAAAAACCTACGAGTTTTGTAGCAAGCGCGTAACAATCTACCAGTATCGTAGTAACCTACAAGTTCCGTAGCAAATTTGTAGCAACCTACGAGTTTCGTAGTAACCTACAAGTTCCGTAGCAAATTTGTAGCAACCTACGAGTTTCGTAGTAACCTACAAGTTCCGTAGCAAATTTGTAGCAACCTACGAGTTTCGTAGTAACCTACAAGTTCCGTAGCAAATTTGTAGCAACCTACGAGTTTCGTAGTAACCTACAAGTTCCGTAGCAAATTTTTAGCAACCTACGAGTTTCGTAGTAACCTACAAGTTCCGTAGCAAATTTTTAGCAACCTACGAGTTTCGTAGCAAGCGCGTAACAACCTACGAGTTTCGTAGTAACCTACAAGTTCCGTAGCAAATTTGTAGCAACCTACGAGTTTCGTAGTAACCTACAAGTTCCGTAGCAAATTTGTAGCAACCTACGAGTTTCGTAGCAAGCGTGTAACAACCTACGAGTTTCGTAGTAACCTACAAGTTCCGTAGCAAATTTGTAGCAACCTACGAGTTTCGTAGTAACCTACAAGTTCCGTAGCAAATTTGTAGCAACCTACGAGTTTCGTAGTAACCTACAAGTTCCGTAGCAAATTTGTAGCAACCTACGAGTTTCGTAGCAAGCGTGGAGATTTGAAATAGTCACAACGCATTATGCCTCTAACTATATCATATCAAGGATTGCTTTATGACACGCAAGAATCATACCAAACTTCGCTTCACGAATCCCAATGCATAGTTGTAGCATTTAGGTTAAGTTCTAGTCACTTATTATAGTTACCTTTTATTGTTTTGTAAAGAACTCGTTACTTACTGCACTTGCGTACTCTGTACGACTGTCATTACTATACACCAGCCAAACTCGATGTAGCCTCCTACATCGAGTTTGTAAACATACAAAAAACTCAAGCTCACTTGCTTGTCGATATTATTGTCAGCAATATTTACTGAAGAATGGATCTCAAATCGACAAGTAATGTAATTTGGGGTATAAAAAGACGCGGCAACAGAGTAAATTGTAGAGTAAGTACCGGCGGTTGGTTTACGAACATTCTACATCAAGTTTGGCTGGTGTATAGAAAGAACAGTTTTGTAGAATTACCTATTACTGGATTCAAAGGACTCGGTAGGGTTAAATCGTAGATTTGTAACTAAGTTATTCCCTGTTATAAAAATCTATCAACTTTAAGCAGACAACTTTTTAGCATCATTTGTTTTGTTATGTTGATTTAAGTCAGAAGTAAAAACACTGCTAAGATAAAATTACTTAAAGTTGGCAGAGGTTTATTATCAAGGGGATTAAGCCACTGTCCCATCTCTGCGCACGGAGAGGCTACGCACGTCTTGCTTCCCTTTGCAAGAAAATGTATATGACATGCTACTCGATGAATGAATCATCGATTAGCTTGTCATCAACAGAAAATCGACATTGTTACACGCGTGGCTTGAATATGAAGCTCGAATACGGCAGCTTAACGATATCAATGCTAAAATAATAACGCCTTTACACGCGTTATTCACGCTAAAATTAGCGTAATAACGCTGATAACGCGCGGTACGTGCAGCGTGGCAGTGCTAATTTTCATTTATAGTGTGCGCTGCAGTGGAAACGTTGACCCACGTTGTCAAACAAAAGAACCAACGCAGCTGAAAATGCGTCGCGTTGCCGTGGCAAAGCGTGCGCAGCAGTGGGAAAGCAGCTTTAATCTGGACGATTTAAATAAATGTTATTCCTTGCTTAGCTTTGATTGTTAATAATAATAATGAAAGTGGGAGAGTTAGTTTTCCGGCCTACGTGTAATTGTTGAGGTTTATCTTTGACAGTATTATTAGATTATAAGTTCAACTATACTCCGATTTAGAATCCATGATATTTTATATGAATAGAGATATTAAAATACTGATAACAATTGATAACAATTACAGAAAACAAGATTAATTACGAAAAAATAAAACATAATCGCGCAATCTTCAAAAGACGACCGACGTGGCGCGGTGGGCGAAGGTCCGCCTGCGACGCAGGAGGTTGCGGGTTCGATTCCCGCCTCGGAACAAATGAGTGTACAATCTGCAGACATTTGTTCCGGGTGTTCTGGTCGTTTTCTATGTATAATAAAAAATATCTATCTATGTAATGTATTGTTATTATGTATATCAGTTATCTAATACCCATAACACAAGCTCTGCTTACCATGGGGCTAGATAATGCTGTGTGAATTGCCCAGCATTATTTATTTATTTATTTCCCATGTGAAAATGAAAATGTTTAAATTTAAATTCGAAAACGAATGAGAGATCAATTATTATGATGAATGAATGAAAGCTTTCAAAACAAAAATTGTTTCGAACTTCTGTCTGTTGCCTCGATGATATCAGTATCGTTTAATATTTTCAACCAATATTTCTTGTTTTTTTTTTAACTCCTTTGTATACAAAAATATCCAAGTTTTTGAATGGGAGTATAGTAAATGCTGTTATCTTATGATTGGTATTGATGTTAGGATATCTTTAAATCTGTATTGAGCACGTGAGTTATTTGATGGCTTAGCTATAGCTGCTGATCGATTCAGATGTATTCGTGAGTGTGTCACTCATATTCTTTTTACCGATTATTGACTGTATTTTGATTTCGAATAAAAAACAACAGAAATTAACTAATAAGCGCTGAAAATACAGGTACGTAGCATATGTAGTGTACTAAGCCGAATGGGGGTGATTGTGGACACCGATCAACATTTTGTTTCACAACATTCAAATTTTTATTTTATTATTTAAAAAAATTGTAATTTTTCCTCCCATTCGTGTTTTTACATTGTGTGTTCTGATATTATTATGATTGTGATCAAATTTTATAGGAAATTTATAAATTTTAAATGTTATAACATTTAGCACAGTGGTACGAGTATGAGGGATACACTCATAAATACATTTGAATCGAACAGCTGTTGTGCTCAGTATAGAGCTTAATTGTAATTCACAGTTCACAATAGAAATGCTAGGTTAGATTGTATAGTAAGTGATGCATGCTTTCACACAATAATGTAAGTGTTCAAACGTTGGGGGATTATCTACTCTTTGTCCGTCGCGTACAGATTGATTAATTAAACATCGTTTTTTTTTACATTAAATTTAAAATTAAAGGTATGTGAAAAAAATATGACGGTAGGTACTGATAATTAATATCAAAATTACTTCCGTTTTTTAGTAACTTACATAGTAATTTACATAGGTATGTTTTTATAAATAGTATATATTTTTTACCTATTGGAAAGGTAAATATTATTTTTCTCTAAAATACGCGTCGAATAAAGGGACGGTAAGGGAAGATATTTGTAAATAGCTTTTTTGAGACCAGCTTGCGCACAATCCTAACTGTTTGTTCTATAAACAAGAATCTTCTACGCACTGTGTGTACTTATCAGTATTGAGCAAGTAGCCATTTTATTAAAAAGAACAAACGTCAAGAGCCCCCGCTTAACGTTCTAGGGGCGGCCCTGGATTTCGTGCCATGATAAATCAACTTAGGAATATAAATAGTTCTAGCAAGTGTTTATAAAACATTTTGAACAATAATAGGTTTTTTAATAAAATTGTGAAATTAAGTAGCTGAATTCATAATTATCAGACATTTGTCGATTAGTTTTAATAAGTTAATTTATTTTTACTGTAAGTTGGTTTGGAGTTTGTGTTTAAATTTTAGTTGTGCTTCTATATAAAACATCGAGAAATTACGAATTACCTACACTGTAGTTTAGCATTTTGAAGAGCGTAGAGTAGACGATTACTTCCTAAAGTAAGAAGCCTACAAAATAATAATAGTACCTACCTATGTATGTAAATATGTATACATTTACCTTTTCAGCTCCTTTACCTTCCGTGAAATCTTCCAAGAACGAGCTAAATCTGTATCTTCCCATATTTTCGACTAAAAACATAATCGTTGATGTTTTCCAGAATATAGCAACTGAAATACCTCGTTTAAACCATTATTTTTATTTCATTCTCAACCCCTATATTCTGTGATCTATTTAAATATTTATTAGTAGTTGGTTCATTTATCCCTATAAGAAGTAAAAATCATGGGCAATGTAATTATGTTTCTCCTTATAACGTAAGTAAATGTTTGTAAAATTTATATGAAATGAATAATGTTCACTGTTGTAAACAATTCTTACCTACATAAACCTAGATAAGTCACAGATACTTTGATTGCAGTGGATGTAAAAAGGCACTGTTAAGATTTCATCTGTTATGGTATAACACTGTCTTTTTACCTCCATTGCAACATACATTAGTTAGGTATAGATACCAAAATCTGGGCAACATTTAGCTTTGAAAAAAGTAGGTAAGACATTTATAGTAAATGTTCCTTAGCAAATATAAAAGACAAAGTCGAATAATGTAGAAAATTTAAGTGTTCTAAAAGTTACGTACTTATTCTATCCATATTATTTTTAGAATGTAGTGTTTTGAAAGCTTCAGTCATGTTTAAAATATTATATGAGCCTTGATATCGCTCAATGTGCGGTCGCTATTTTATATGTGTAACTATTTATAAAATATATACCCATAATCATATTCATATAATAAATTGTTCATCATTCATACTACTATTTACTTAATACTACATTTTAATCATACCGCCTCAACTCATTAAATCCAAAGGTTAAAAAAAACTACTGTAATTTGCCTTAGCTGACTGTGCAAGATGAAGTCAATTTCAATATTTCAAACGACGTATTTTCAATTTGAAAAATATTTAAAAGTTTCCATACTAACCTACATACAAAGCACATTATAAAAAATGTTACAATATAACTATTTGCCCCTTCCTTCGTTCTTAATCCGAGTCTGTACGGATAAAGTAAACACGTAACTAAATTAAATGTGCATCAATTAATATTGTCAATTTGATGTTTATTCAAGTAGATATTAAGATTTTACATAGAGTGAAGTAATTTAACCAATTTAAAAGTACCAAACTACCTACGGGTGCCCTAGTATAATTAATGCTCGTAAAATGCCTAACTCCTTTGTACCCCTAAGTTATCGATAATGATACGATAAGTAACTCCTGCTAGGGCCTTTGCTAAGGTCTTGTGTATAATGTAGACACTTTTAGAACGCGTCTTCTGTATACCTACTGCCTACTTTCTGGATGTTGTTGTTGAATCAATTTTAACCCATTCACTGACCAGCCCCTGCGATGCCCCGTAGCTCTACTAGCTGGAACTTAGAGATGGCATGGGCAATAAAGTGTAGGTTGAAATTGATAAGAATTGTCTCGAATCGTAGTGATAAAAAGCACTAACATTTTATCCAAAGACAATCATTGGAGAAATTATGTTTTCCAGCGCCATTTTGCAAGCACTTTCAAATCAATTCCCCCAGCTTTAACTGTGAAAAGTGCAGAGTTAGGTGCCTAAAGCGAGGGCCGCGGAACTGCGGGGCAGGGGGGAAAATGCCCCTTCAATCAAACGGGGTGGGCCCGAGCCCCAAAAATTATAAAAGACTTATAACTTCAGTAAATTGACCAGAGGAAGCCGGAGCTTGGAGGAAGTTGACCGACAAAGTTAGCCCCCGCCACGCAGTACTTCCGCGGTCCCTGGCCGAAAGCCAAATCTATTTTCCGCTTTTCTCAATGTAAATGTAGAGGACCATTTATTATAAAAAATGTTTCGAAATTTGTGTCAACAAAAACAAAAAACCACCCAACAAAATACTCGGATCCTCACACTCACACCCATGGATCGAATGGTACCATACATGGGTGTGAGTGAGAGTCATTACTGGTTAAAGAATGAGGGTACCTAGGTAAAAGATGCAAAAACGTAGAAAAAAAATTATTAGCACGCAAGTCAGGTGCCGTTATTCTAACTTAGGGCCCATTCACACAGCATCCATTTTACAGGATTAGTTTTTTTGCCGTGAGTTCACACAAACGACAGTATTCTGCATCCATTTAATATCCATAAATTAAACGATGGTTTCCAGCGAAGGGTCCGTAAAAACCGGTCCTGTAAATACGGATCCGCTGAATGCGCCCTAATTAGGCCTTAGTATCAATTCAGAAGTCACAACTAAACGAAACTAATCAGAACTAAAAGTGATGCCATCCTTTTTATTTCGATCGGTTTGAAAGAGACGGCACTATTTTTACTGCCACAGAAAAGTTAAGGTTTACTCAAAACATATCAAGTCAATCAGGACCTTTCAACCTTCATCGTGGCCATGGAGGTTACATTGAAGAACACACCTCACATCAGTAAACATAATTACCGCCGAATTCACAAAACAATAGAGCTAAAAAACAAGCCAGAATCAAGGGCTTTACATTTCGAAAACTCATCATCATCCACTAATCCACTGATCTGACCCTAACCACTGCTGGATAATTAAGTCCCTATCAGCTGAATTCGATGTGAACTGTTTGTAAACAAACCACCCATACTTAACCTAAAATTATATTTATTGCTGTGTATTTGTACACGCGACACATTCCTTGTGGATTTCAATAAATAATGCTAATAATTATGTCTGTAAACTCTACTCCAAGCTTGTGAATTTATTACAAATTACAAACAGTAAATACTGAATTTGCCTTGAGTAAAAAAAAAGTAATGTTACAGTTGAACTTGGTTTCGATAAAACTCGTATTATAATAAAAACTACCAGAAATTAGGGTCCTCATGATCTCCCTCAATGTCATAGATTCCGAAAAGTTCGCAAAATAACATTTAGAGCTAGGTGTTCCGTAAGCCTTGCGGGCAGTACGTGAGGTTATTGTTAATTACTGTTTTAAGTTATATGACAATGTTGAATAAAGTGTAAAAATAATCTTTTGTTTTATTATACCTAACCTACATCTCGCCATCCACTCATCAGTCTAACATGAGTCTAACATTAATCTTTTGAGGCATGACTATTGCAGAGTATTTTTTACTTGGTTAAATAAAAATACCTCTGCAATACCTACTTATCGGCTATGAGGATGTTTGTCCTCGTAGCCAAATCAGTTAGGCGAAATAGTTATTCCATTAGGACAAAGCCAAAAAACCCCTCACGACCAAGTGAGCCCCAGAAACCAGGTACCCGCCTGGGAAGGGAACCCTGCCTTCCGGCCTAAAACCCTTAAAGTGACATCTTTTTTTTAAATTGTGAGACCTTTAGTATCCAGCTGGATTGGAAGTAGGTAAATATTGTACGGTAATGGGTGTTTGTGAATCGAAATTTCCGATTTCCTTTGACCCATAGCACCACGTGACCCTGGCTAATCAAATCATGTAGCAGCTGATGTGTAGCTAATAAGTTAATTTGCATGTGAAAACTCAATTTTGGAATAGGTAACAAGAAAAGAAACGAAACGTTTATTATTATCGTTTATTAATTTTATCATTTAAGTGCAGTACATTCTATTATCGTGAAAACAGAATGCTAAGAAAAACCTTCCATTCTCTGTCGACGGGTGAGATCAATTTTTAGTTCTGAAAAATTAAAAGTGTTTTTAAGTTGACTTTAATTAATTGAATTATAAAACCATATGAAATTATCATGAAACTGATAATTATTCAGTTTTACTGTATAATTTACTTTTTAAAGAAAACAATATAAAAAAAAAATACTAATTGAAACATTTTCTCACAATGCTCAGAAAAAAATATCTATCCCGTTGTAGATTTTGCCTTCAAAAAGCAAAGTCCGCGGTATTCCAGAGTTTATCTATCACGATAAAGCGAAGGCATCCTCCTAGCGTTCTGTATCCATTCGATACACTCAACTCTCATCACGCTCCACACAATATGCATTCATTTCTTATATTTATTTACTCTTGTGGCTTCTCTCATCACAATTTGTCTTCTACAGTTTTCTAGGCGAAACAATGCTGTGTTTTAGTCGATGGTAATATACAATTAGGCAGTAACACAGTGCGCGCCAAATGACTGAAACTTTGCGACCGAGTCTATTTGACGACAGTACCGAGACGTGTTCGTAAATCCTTTTTCCATACGTTTTGGTACAGCGCCTCCTATCGTGCGGATAGGGAACTACACAAATCCCATACAATTACGAAACATCGCGATCACATCTCGATATTATCGTCGAATGAACTCTGGGTTTAGTCGTCTATCTAACTAAACATAAATGAAGACTGCGTTGGGACAGTTCCCGTCGCAAAAACTTGATTTCAGTTATTTGGCGTTTTCAAACCTTTGTATTCGCTTTGGAATCTGCATTCAGCGATTAGAAGCACTTTTAACCCAAATTAAGTTGATAATTATAAACTGCAGCAACAGCTAATATAACTTTAGTTAGAAATAATGAGTAACCACAAGAAGTGATGAGATTGGCCCTTAGATTATATCCTGCCTTGTTACACTGAACCTGAAGGCTAGCAACTAGTTAAGGAAGCATAGGGTTAAGTGATTTATATATCACCGGTCAATATGGAATTTCTGGTCTAACTGTGGTACAAGACAGGAACAAACAAAATTAGCGTGTCCTTAAAAAAATAACAGTTTAAAATGAACACTCTCTCATATTTACATTTTCCGAAATTATTTTAAAATATATGATACGGTCCGTACCGAGTTTCTTTGCGACGCACCGCCATCGACAAATCTATGTACAATTTGGAAGAGACGAACGCAAATTATAGCAAAAATAAAAAAAACTAACTATCCGAAGGATGCGCCGCAATGAAAAGGGAATCAATTTTATTCTCTTACCTAAGCATATTTTTTTATACTTTTTCTTTGTTTTTTTTTTCATACAGAATCCTACTTACATTATTAGTAAATAAATCAGTAATTTTAATGAACATTTTTAGCCAATATGTTAACATCTCGTCCTCTGGGGCCATAGTATTTCAAATATCCGCACGTATTTACAATATCTACATTTACTTATAAAACCTACTGCACATTTTAGTTCTACCCAAAATTAAATAGTTTTTATAAGTATGCTATAGAAACTCGAAACACTTGACTTCTATCAATAAATTTAATGTAAACAACTAGCTAAAATTGAGAAAAAACTAACGTCGAAAAACGAAGTAAATATTGAGTTTTAACTAACAAAACACTTTGGCTACCTACGCCACGTAGCCTTCGGGCCTTGAACAATCGGAACCTCTTCTACATTTCAAGTTTAGATATCAGACAATAACTCTTAAAGACAACGGAAAGGTTTTATCACTACCTCCTTTAATTTAAATTGTAAGGACTTGAAAGATCCATTCTTAATAAGCTTTGGATTTTCTTTTACAAAGACACAAAATAAGACTATAATATCTTTCAATGATAGAAGAGGCCCAAACTGCCAACTGTCTCTTTCTTTTGTAAGAAAGGAATGAGACACAAGTACAGTTTCAATAAATGAATGACCCATTTTATAATGAACATTGTCAGAGGCAAGTCATAAACGCTACAAAACACATCCAGCAATTCGTTCGATTCACATGTTTTGTAACGTTTATAAAATGCAGGAAAATTATGCCCAAACTAATAAAGCTGACAAGATTCGTCGCATACGCAGCCGAACGGCGATGGCTTAGAATAGTTGCACCAGGGAATATGAAATAGGCAAATAATCGCGTTCGGATATATTTAGTGTAATACAAAGCTGTACGGCGCGGACAAAATCTTGGTCTTTTTTAGGAATGGGCTTACATCAGAAGACTTTCCTAGACAAGGTTTTAAAACGGGGGTTTCCCCTACATATACGTAGACGCGCACAGTTAATTTCAAAATGCACACCGTCGGTCACACGCCCATTCACGTGAAGGCGAATTAAAAATATACAATACGATTCGTATTCAGTTTGTACACAAGTTTCACATTGTCTCTTGCACAAACACTCTGCCGTCTCCGTTTTATTTGCACTAATATTTGGTAGCCGCAGCTGAGCCATTGTAAGGCTTATTTATCTTTGAAAGAGGTTTTTACTGTTTAATTATAGAAAAAGAAAATGTATTGTCAAAACTAGCATTTTACAGTCGCATACAACGTGGATAGAGGAATAAGAAAGTAGTGTTTAGGCGAATACTTCAAATATTAGTACAAATTCCACGAAGAACCAGCATTAGAAGGCCTCTAGAGTGAAAGCTGTAGTCCTTATCGAAATATGTCCAGCGCGTAAGGACGGTCAGAAAACGGGGTTTCGCAGGCCACAGTGAAAACGCACACCAGCTCAGATAGATTACATTAAATGCAACCCGATTCAACTATTTTTGAGAAATTAAAACTTGATCAAGAACTATTCACATCACTTTGACACGTCATATAGTAACAAAAGGTATTTGTTAGCTGTCGCGTATCACTGTGGATGGTCCGTTTATCACGCATTCAGAGAGTGCTTCCGTTTCTTCGCAGGACCATCCTTCACCGCCGAACGACTTAATCTCTTTCACTGAAAAGAAAAACACAGAATTAGACATTGACATTTATGTTTACACAATCGTCTACACTAGCAATACTTTGTTTATTGATCGGAACTTAGTGATCTATGAATCTAATTTATAATTATTTGCTGTGAGATATACAGATGATATCTACAGGTTACGGTCAGCTCACAACGAAACAGGACGCGACGCGACGCGACGCTGCTTGAAGAGGCCAGTGGTTTCACGCAGCGCAATAGGACGCTGCGCAGTGGAGTCTCAACTTTTAAAGTATAAGTCCGATTATATCAAGATTCCAGTGTAATATTATAACGCTGCCAGCGATGTCGCGCTGCGCCGAGGAGCATTTTCGTATTATCTCAAAGAAATGTATCTTTTCGTAGTGGTTTGTCGTAGTAAATAAAGTTGTATTTTGAATCACTATCTTAAAAAGTGCTCGCGTCTTCGTGTGAGCCGACCCTTACATTCGTAAATAATGATATAAGGTAATTTGACTTTGCGTAACGAAAACGAGTGACGAAAAAATGATTTTAGTGCTTCAGTTGTCTGAATAGTAAAAGTACATTGAACGATAATTCTAATAATGATAAATACAGATCAGAAAATGTTTCTAAAATGACTTACAGAGCACAACAAGCGTGAACCGGATTACCTTTCTCATAAAGTTTAGTTTCAAGTGAAAGTAATAGGGGTAACACAAAAATGCTTGTTTTTATTCTGTTTATATAAAATTCACATTCCTGTCTGTAAAAAATGCTGCTTAACTCACGCATAACACTATTTTTAAGAGTTTATACCACTCATTTTTTAAATTTATACAATTTTTTGATATTTTACCATTGCTAAATGCTTTATCGAAATATAGAACTCAAGTTAGGCACATCTTGTCGCTGTCTCCAACGGTGCTGGAGACGCCACGTGGCCATTTCAACAAATATGTTTATTTAACAGTAAAATAATCTTAAGTCTTAAGTAATTTACATAGAAATGTAGACACAAGACAAACGCCCAATTCCATTAATACTGGAAGCGTCCAACAAAACAATACAACTTAATTTCTTCTATCATCCAGACCGATTTTCAATACCCACCGCAAAGTTGGCCCTTACTAAATTTTACAAGAAAACTTAAAAATTAATAAAAAGACCCTAGAATAAAGTATTTCTCAGAGGTTGTTTCTCAGAGCGCCTACTAAAACCCAAGGACATATAATTTTCGCACATTCGCCTCCAAATAGCTATCAAAAATTATTCATGTCATTCGATCCTGGAATCGTGTCAACGCGCAATTTTCCTAAGATACTTTGTCATCAAGTTAAAGACCTAAAACGATTCATAGTTGAAGTTAGGAGATTGTGGTTAGTTTCTTCTTGAGCTGACTAACGGACTGATGACCTTTCACCGCCTGCTTTGACTCGTTGGTTGCATGGACGGACTTCACCTAGAATAGGAGAGGGGATGGTGAGGTATGGGAGAACAAAGGGGAGGATAGGTATACCTGCGGCGGTGTATGATGATGACGATCCTAACTATCTGTTGCTAAGTACTTGTTCGCTTCTTTACTTTACCTTAAAAAGATTGAAGTGAACAAAAATCATCTTCACTTTATTTCCTAGTTTAACTTATGCTATTTGAAATTTGACGTGTCCAATAGTCCTGTAAGGGCTAAAGGAAATAAAGCGCTTTGATGTTTGAACACGTCTCTTTACGGGTACCAGGGGCACGGAAGGAAGCTGCGCAGGCGACTCTTTTTAAAGTGGCTTGTGGTGTCAGCCGCTCCTCGGTGTGGGAGCGTTTGTGACGGATCAGTGACGATATTAGAGCAAACTTTTCCTAGCAGTACGGGCACAAAGAAAGCTTCTCTCCTGTGTGTTCGTAGAAGAGGGAATTGAAAACGGGGGAAGTATGCCTGTTAGGTATTAACGAGGCACTCTCGCTTGCCCTGTATTCAGCTCGCCGCATCCAGCATCTGCTAGAAGTCTTCCGTAAATCTTCGTTCCCGACGGCCGTGGATATCGTATGGTGTTAAATAGGAACCTACCAAAACAAGGGCAGTGGCTTCCTGTGTATTATTTAACACCTCCACAGCACCAATCCACCTCCAGCTGCGCGTTGAATTAAGCGTGGTGATTAGGGCAAAACATCCTTGGGGGAAGCATGTTTAGCGGTGGAGGTATGATGGTGCTTGCGTTGTGCAGTACATACCTCGTTGTTAGGCGGAGGCTGCGGCTGCGGCGGGTTGGCGGCGCGGCGCTGGACAGAGGGCGAGCGGCGGTCGGCGGGCGCGGCGCCGCCCTCCATGTGCTGCTTGCGTTGCCGCAGGATGGTCCAGTCGAATGTGTAGTCATACTGGTAGTTCATTGTGCGGAAGAGGATCCGGAACAACTGTAAACAACAAACCATTCACATTAGACCCATTAATAAATAATGTTGGACGATTCACACAGCGTTATTTAGCCCCAAGCCAAGCAGAGCTTGTGGGGTACTAGATAACTTATATACATCAGACAATATATAACATAGAAAGATATTATTTACATACATACAAAACGACCAAAACACCCGGAACGAACAAACATTTACCAAATTTTTTTTTGGTTTCCTGGAAGAGATCGCTCTAAGCGATAAGGCCGCCCTTTATATCTTTTATCTAAGTTTTATCTCTGTTTTGTGTGGTGTAATAAAATGTTATCTATCTATCTATCTATTTGTCCTGAGGCGGGATCGAACCTGCAACTTCCTGGGTCGCAGGCGGACCTTCGCCCACCGCGCCACAGAGGTCGTCAAATATCATGTGATAGCAGCAGTACTCGGTTCGTGCGACATCGCATCGGTAGTGGTTAACTTACCTGTCTAAGATACATGTAGTCGGGCGCCTCGTCGAAGGTCAGCCCACGGCAGTAATTTAAATACATCGCAAACTCGGCCGGGAAACCCTGCGTACAAACAAAACCTATAATACATTGATACATAAGAGAATCTCGGGTCACGGAAATTCAATATTTTCATCTAAAGTAAAGAAAAAGGAAATACATTTTATATTTCCAGAACAAAGCCGAATAGTATAAGGTACATACTCGTATAAATTTACAGAAATGTTATAAAAATTATATTAACAGAATTCAGAAGCATCTCTATTGAAATGTTTCGGAGTTCTCATTAGCACAAAGCCGTAGCTCCCCGGACGTATCCATCCAAAACAGACGTATCTGATTGGGACCTACGCCTCAGACAAACACAGATACTCGCGACAACCTCATAAAGCTCTGCGCACTCAATCCGACGCCGCTACGACGCAGCACAAAAATGTCTATTGAAAAAGAGCTTACTACTTGCACTCGTTACATTTAGATACATTTTACAGTGAATTTTGTCACAGTCTTCCCACAAGATTCAAACGCCCGCTAGGTATCGTCATCCAATACCGTCAATATGCTATGCATCTTGATGTTACGATTTAAAGCTCATATTTGAATGCAAATTTATGAGCTGAGCGGTAAGCAGTGCGCTTCTGATCTGCTAAAACCTTAACACTCCTCTTTTCGTCAGGGTTTCAATGAAATAGCATAATGCTCGCCTATATACAACATGTAAATAGGAGGACCGTATATGTAATATATAAAATTATAAAGTATATGTAAATAGTTTTTAGAACACTTTACCTTGGTTAGCACCTCGACGGGAGTAGACATCTTCTTCTCACTGATCCTTTCGTATTTCTGCTTCTTGGTGATCGCTTTCAGACCTTGCCACGGTAATGACCCCCTGGAAATAAGATCACAACATTTTAATTGGTTTACTAACTTTAGTTGTATATAGAATTTACAATAACGCCTATTTCGCGGGATATCGATGAATATTGTCTGTTTGTCATGATTATTGTTCGTTTACCCACCAGTTGAAATTGCTCTATACCATTTAGAGATGTATAGGAAGTATTTACCTGTTGAAATACATAAGTACATAGCCGAGTGATTCCATGTCGTCCCGCCGCGATTGTTCGATCCCCAGGTGAGCGTTGATGGACGCGTATCTTGCGGTACCTGGAAACATGTGAAGTTAAATTTTTCTGAGTGGACCTGGGCCAGACATTAGTACATTACCAGTCTTCTGACACGGAATATCTTTATTTATTTATTTAAACTTTATTACACTACTAAAGGTACAAAGGGTGGGCTTAATACCGAGGCATTTCTCATCTTTGCACTAGGAAAGAGTGCGACTCGTCTTGAACCTTCACTTTTCCTCAGGACAAGCTTATGTCTAGTTTAAAAATTTCATACAATGCGTAATTTGATAGAATGATGGAATTCATTCTATCATATTCAGTAAATTACTTTATACACTATACATATTTTACGAATTCGAGATGACATGATGAGATGCCTTTGTATAAATTTTCTAGAATTGTCAATTCTATCCTAGACAAGGCCTTGCCTAGGCAGTCTAGTCCATGCTTAGCACACTGGTGATCAGTCTTACCAGTAAGGTTCTTATCCTCGCGATAAGCGATGTGCGACCGGGAGCGTAGGTCGCGGAACTTCTTGGCCAGTCCGAAGTCGATCATGTACAGCTTGTTGCAGTGCCGGCCGATGCCCATCAGGAAGTTGTCCGGCTTTATGTCGCGGTGGATGAAACACTTGCAGTGGATAAACTCGACGCGCCCGAGCATCTGATCTGGAACGGAACGTTTCATTATAAAACGTTTGAAACTATCATGGTTATAATTATAACACAAAAGTCATTTCTCTGGTGTGTTTTTGAATTCAAATGTTACACCCTTTTCGCTTCACATGTTAGATATGCGTTGAAGTATGTGTTTTGAGTGATAACCTTAATGTTACGTTGTGGTTTTCTGTTATTGTTATCAGTTTTTGTTCAGTTTTCTATACTAATATTATAAAGAGGAAATGTTTGATTTTTTGTAATGCTCCGAAACTACTGGACCGGTTTGAAAAATTCTTTCACCGTTGGGAAGCTACATTATCCGCGGTGAACATAGGCTATTATTATATTTTCAAAAAAGTTAGGGATCCGTACTAAAACCGTGCGTAGCCGGGAAGGTCCGCTAGTCATTCATAAATGGATTATTTGACAAAAAAAGAAGAAAATATCTTAAATTCTAAATCGAAGTATAGTTCAATAAATAAATAGTACTATCAGCCCAAAAAACACCCTGTTATACAAAGGTCCTTCCATACAACGCCACAAACAGCAGTCCTGGCCTGGGGCAGCCATGAGTGGTGCGTTTCGGGCTCATTGTTTATGCTCATTGTTTGGCCTTTACGTAAACTTAGGTCAATCAGTCTTTGATACACCAACTATTGCATACACGAGATAAGATAGACAATCAAATTGCAATAATAGTTATCAGTTATCAAACTTGTCAATTACCATTATCACATTCAATATAAAGCGTCATGTTTTTAATATAGAAAAATCGCGCAATTTTAACGATTGTTAGTTACCAAAGTATTTACTTGTAAAATAGAGAAACCAACCAAAAAACTTACATTTTCATTTTTACAGCTATTTGCATTTTTTTATGTGTGGCATGACGTATACTCTATACGTAATTATTTATATTTATTTTTGTTCCCAATATTCCTTAGTGGCTCGATCGATCGATTTATCAACAACAGCCGTGTTCGTAAATAGCAACACCAAACGATTCGTGCCCTATATGCGTGAAACTGGTTCAACATAAGAACTGGAACACTCGAAACTAATTGTGCGAGTTTATTGCAGTCGATGCTGGCTTCAGAATCCGGATGCCACCAACAACTGACTGCCTGACTAGAACTGAGGCATCACTATAGGATCATGCAATTTTATGACCCCTTTAGAGCTCAAAAGCTTAAACTTTTTAACAAAAATAATACGTTTAAATATGTTAAACCATGATTTGATTTTTGAGTTGTGTGATTTTAGTTTAATGCCTATGATCACGGATGTGCGTTTGTTAAAAGTTTTAGCGGTTAACGATGTACCGCGTTAAGTTTAGGAATCCTTATTATAGTGTTTTTCATGATGCCGCAAACTCTACTTTCTTTAGCAGAGCCGACATGAATGGCACTAGTTACGGGAGGCTTATACCCAGATGACGTATACGATGACATATTGACGTAGCATAACAGACTATTGCAAGATCCTTACCTGCCAGCATGAGAACAGTCTTGATGGTGAACTGGCGCGAGCAAAAGTTGAAGAGATCCTCTAGCGATGGACCAAGCAGATCCATCACCAGGATATTGTGGTCTTTCTCGTAGCCATACCATCTGGAACAAATAGAGTGATTTATTTAGTGGGCATTACATAAGCTCGGCTTACTTTAGGACAAGATGATGCTGTGGAGGTTGTACAATAACATACTAATATTATAAATGCGAAAGTTGGGATGTGTGCTATTCCTTTCTACCGAACGGATAGTTGTGAAATTTTGCATAGATGTAGCTATAAGCCTGGAATCAAAAGGCTATTTATCCCCAATACCAGTTCCCATGGGAAAGAAATAACACAGCATGCGAAGCCACGGGCAAAACTGGTTAGTTAATGTTTGGTTCAAAATATAGACGTTATTTCAAAATATAGACGTTATTTCTGAAGATAAAAATATACCTTTGTTTCAATATAATAATACAAAATCGGAAGCAAATACGTATGTGGTAAACCAGGCCTTAAGAAATAGAATAAAGATACAATCAAACACGTAATAGAATACTGCATTACCAATTTATGTAAGTAACAACGGTCAAGGTTGAAGGATGAGCCACCTTGCCAACTTTGAATATAAAATAGAGCTCAATCCTGGAATGCCTTCCTCGTCTTCGCAGCGACGAGTTACGAAATAAGCTTCCCTACTTCCGTGTCTTTATTTGATTTTCGAGGTCATTGGCATTATGTACTGCTAAAATGATGCACAGTATGCCTAAATAGATGGTGTGTAGTGCGACCCTACTTATAGATTTTCTTACGTTTTAATATATGACGGCTATTTTTGGATTTTTCGTAGGATATTAATTTATTGAAGTGAATTATGGACTTGTTTTTCTAAGAATGCTATGCGCGAATTAGCATTTGGTGAAGTGAAGAAGACTGCTAATCCATTAGTAGTCTTCTTCACGCCAAAACTAACATAGTAGTTTTGGCGTGAAGAAGTAACAAACATACATCCAATCAAACTTTCGCATTTATGTATAATAAAAATTAGTGTGATATAATAAGGCATGGTATCACGGGAAAGGAACTATTTTCATCCAGGAAAACGCGTCCGAAAGCTACTAAGGAAATTGAAACCGAATTAATTTGGGAATTTGACGACCGATGTGGCGCGGTGGGCGAAGGTCCGCCAAATTAAAAAAAAACTATCTATGTAATGTATTGTATTATGTATATCAGTTATCTAGTATCCATAACACAAGCTCTGCTTACCATGGGGCTAGATAATGCTGTGTGTATTGTCGAGCATTATTTATTTATTAAATATTTACACTACACAAGAACTGTATTCAAAAGTATAATTTTACAAAAATTATGAGTATTAATACAACGGGTATTTATCGCGATTATTTACCTATTTATCCCGACGTTTCAACAGGTTTACAAAGGTTTACGTTGTATTAATACTAATAATTATGTGTTCATATCGCGTAAGTTTAAAAATATTTATTTTACCAAGCTCAAAATCACTCGCAACAAGCCGCCTGTAACAAAGCACCGATGCTTATTGCGTCACAAGGTAGAAATCGCGGCAAAGCATGCCAGCAGACGTTATCAACTTGATGCTTGACGCGCCGCGGTCGTGACGTCGATTTCATGCTAGTTCTAAGCCTGTGCCACTGTTTCCTAAGGCCTTCGTCAAGATACGGGGACCACGTAAAATCTGTCGCAACTGAAGCCCACACAACACTGCCACTGCTGAGCATAGACTTCTAATGCCGAGCCGCCGCCGGTAGCCTATTTGTGTTTTCGTAGTTATTTTTTTTTATTAATTCCTAATTCGTTATTTTTATTAGTTCCTAGTATATTTTGAAACACAAATAATATCTACCTCCCTGATAAGCGCCTTATTGGATTTTTACCCGACTACCAACGGAGGAGGGTAATGTTATAAGGTTGACACCCTATGTATGTGTGTATATAGCCAATTTTTATGTTCTTCCAGTGTTTCGCTGAAACTACTGGTCAACGAATGGGGTGTCGTATGATTCGTCTCAATACCCCGATAGTTCTTAGTTATGTGACATCAGATAAAATAGGGACCTCACGAGATAGCGGAACTAAATAAGGGTCGAAAAACCCACCTCTCATATGGTGTAGGGTACAAATAGGAAGCAAAGTCTCCGACTAAAAAATTATCAAAAGAAAATGACAAGGACAATCGATGAACGCTTGTTTAAAGACTTGTTCGTAGTCAGGTTTTAATATATTTTATCACTAGCATGCCCAGCTTGAAGGAGTAACCGTGAGGATTATGACATCACCCTCTAATGATAGAAGCCAATGAGTAGTTTACATAATCCTAATTCTTAACTGTCGTTACAAAGCTATCGTCAATTTCGCACTTAGTCTGCTTTCTCTTACAGCAAAACGCCATTTTTTGCTAAGATTTTTAGCCAGTTTCAGTACCAAACCTATTAGTGTTTGCAGATTGCAAATGCCATACATTTTCTGCACAAGTTGGTTACCAAAGTGAAAGTCTGTTGAATAGTAACTGTAATTAATTCTGTGATCCTGGTGGCGCGGGCAGCGACGCGTGACCGTTCGGTTTCAAACTTTTTCTCGCTATCAAATAATCACCGTGCGTTTGTGCTGTATGCGCTGTTTGAATAAAACATAGGATGGATGTGAGCTGTCTTTTCAACTACTGCTAGTTTCTGTTGCCTTGGTAATGTTTTAGTTAAAAATACTTATTGAAATAAAATATTTTATTTACTAAGAAGCCTTATCCGAAGGCGATCTAGCGAGGATACCTCTACCTATATTTAATAATTTGTACAGCTACTAACAGCTAGGTTAGTTTTACTTGTTTTTTTGTGTGCGATCCTAACACTATGGATTTGAAATTGTCCGAAATAAATTCCGAATTTTATTTGATTTAATACCGCCAGGCGTGGTAAAGGAAACTAATTGTTGACACTAATTCTAAAGCTGATGCAATGTGGAGCATTATGTGTACGTGGGACATTGAGTGCTGCACATTTAGGTCAGACATAAAATCGACGTTTTATATAGAGCTCCTGTATAATTTACATTTTCTAGACAATGTATATGCCAGTTCATATCGAAGTTAACGGAAAATACAACGCTTGTTTATCGAAAGGTACTGTGCATATTTACCGTGTTAATAATCACGTACGTATCACACGCAACCACATTTATTTGTTTACTTTTTTCTAAGTATAGAATTAATTGTTATACATTTAATATCCTGTCGATTCGCAGTGATTCTCAGAGTCTAAAGTCTGGACGAAGGCTTCCCCCTGATAAGAACCTTATTCGCTTTTATCTCATGATAATGCCCATAATCCCCACGCTGAACATGCGCGTTGGGGATCGCAGTTCGGTGATAAATAAATAAATAATGCTGGACAATTCACACAGCATTACCTAGCCCCATGTTAAGCAGAGCTTGTGTTATGGGTACTAGATAACTGATATACATAATACAATACATTACATAGATAGATATTTTTTATTATACATAGAAAACGACCAGAACACCCGGAACAATTATCTGCAGATCGTACACACAATTGTTCCGAGGCGGGAATCGAACCCGCAACCTCCTGCGTCGCAGGCGGACCTTCGCCCACCGCGCCACATCGGTCGTCAATAAGTATAATATAATATAGTGATAAATTGTTTTGCAAGAGGCGCTGCTGCCCTCCGGCGGATTCCTGCTGCCCTTAGTCGGCTCTTACGAGTTTATAAAAAGTTAAACCTAAATCAAAATTGTATTCACGTAAAGGACTGTTGTGATTTCGTCACGACGAACTGTGACTAATATCGGCTTTAGAACCGGTTTTATGTAGACTGTTAATCGGACATAAATAGGCCGAGACGGGTCCAAACCTGTACAGCCTCGGTTGGCCGAGACACAACGCAGATGAGTTCGAACTTTCGAAGCCTATCGATTGATACCCATAATAATCTCCAGGGTGTTATGAGATACCCAACGGAACCACCGCTGCACCGTTAGATATTTCGAGGGAGAAGTGATTACCAAAATAAATCACACTAATATTATAAATGCGAAAGTTTGGATGTTACTACTTCACGCCAAAACTACTAAACGGATCGAGCTGCAGATTTGCATACAGGTAGTTCTTGGCCTACTTTATATACCATAAATCAGTTCCCATTGGGATAAAAATAACCTTTGAACGTTTCCATAGAAACAGCGCGTGCGAAACAGAAACTAGTAATAAATAATTCTGGACAATTTAACAGTTTCGCGAAGTAAAACATAAATCTAACCACAAAGTAAACAGAACTTGTATTATGGGTAAATAGCTACCTGAACACAGTTAAAATAATTTATATTTATCCAAAAACATAACGACTCGGGCGGGACTTGAAGCGGCTACCATCATTTTGTATTGTATTGTATCATATGCCGACAAAAGCAAGATTCATAGCTAGCCTACAGTTGTTGCTTGCAGCGCGCGTCGATCTGACGTCCACTCCAGGTTTAGATATCAACTTTCTAAAAGACTTGCTTATGCTAGGTAGAGATACGTTATGCACCAGCTCAACTTCTATACCGTCAAACAACACAAACCGAGCTGTTTTTTACTTTACATCAATAAATCTTAGCAAAACAGGTTCCTTAAACGACCACTGTCTCAATTAAAAACCTGCAGCAATTACAAGTGGTCAGGACAGTGAAAACACAATTCTCATCACATTTCCGTACAAACAGCCTCGTCGCGCCCCAAAGCCGGTTCTTATAACGGTCCCGTCCGGGCATAGCTGTCCCATTTAGAAGGTAATTTTCGTTAGCAGATGTGCATTCATAGAAGCAATCTTTGAGGCCACGTCTTGTTACTTGACAGAGCAGGTTTGGTTTCCTGAGGAACACATGGCTTTTTATAAAAAACCTCCCTCCTTGCGCAGTCGGGTTATTGGCATAACCTTGTTAGCCTACAGTCGAAGTTATTTTGATTTGCTGATGAGGCTCAAGTCGATATAAGGCTGCTACGAAAATGTTTTATGCGTATGGTAGATTTTTTACGTAGTGATAATCTGTATTCGCGTGATTCTGTTTTTTTTTTATAAAATCCTTTCCTTCCTTGCGCAGTTGGGTTATTGGATGGGGCTCAAGCTCAACTCGGCTCAAGATTCAAGGCAGCTAAACGTAAATGTTTTTTATCTATGGTAGATTGTTTATTTGCTGGTTGCCTGGGAGAGATCGCCTGTACTCGCGTGATTCTCAATATTTTCTTTTTATGTTGTTTACATTATATTTTGTGTGGTTGAACAAAAAATATTTATCTACCTATTAATCGCACTATCCTCGTATTTTGCACATAAGATGACAATGTCGCCAAAAGTTGGACTCTAGGTTACTTTATTTACGTTGATACGACTACAAGGAATAGAGTAGGAAGTCTCAAAACAGCTTTACATAGATTAAAGTCTCCGTGGCCTTTCCGAGCGCTATTTATCACGATTCGAAATAGAATTAAGTCCGACATTGTCGCATCGGTGTCACATTACTGGCACTTAGATTGGATTAGTTCTTTACTTTACTGCTTGCATAAAAGGAGGTAACAGGATCTCTCAGGGCGAATATAATATTTTAATGTTATACGAATATACGATTAAGAAAGAATTTTCATAATCGGGTCCATATTTCAAGGAAAAATCGATATACATACATAAAAAACCATTCAGTCTAAAAAAGAACCTCCTCGTTTTTTTTTGAAGTCTTTTAAAATAGGTTCGTTATTTATTTAAATGTTATATTTTAAAAGGGCTTTTAGCCAAACGCCGACTACGTCAGCCCTAAAAAAGGTGAGCAATCCTGTACAACTTTATCACATATCTCAACTATCTTTATTGTGATAACTGTAATAATGAGTCGCAGCCCTTAACATCAGTCGCCCTTTTCACGGAAAAACGTGCTACTGTCTGAGAAGTCATATAAAAGTTGCGTCAAAATTTTTCAGTAGTTCATAGTTTTTGAGCGATTGGTGCTTTCACAATGGTGACGGTGACTCACAGAAAACGGTACTTTACACGTCTTTCTTTACATGAACCATTAGTCAACTTCTGATAACTCAACCCCACCTAGCAAAATATTGATCAAATTAATTCCATAAACAGTGAATCATCAAATATAAAATTAAGCCTTTTTGCACGAAGCAACGCGCATGACCTTGATGTTACAGACGAATTTTCACTTTCATATGGCCGTTATTTAACAGTTGTATAAATTTAACGACGGATTAATACAAACTGTAGGTAACTAACAGTTGTGTTATAGTGAAATTTAATACATACACAATAATAGCTCAAGGTAGCGACCGCAATGCCGCGAAGATCTTGATTCCTTGGCTTTTATAAAGCATAGATATGTAGTTGGTAACATGTTGAATAGACTCGGTAACCAACCACTGGATTGAGCTACATGACCCTTAAGTACAGTGAAGAGGGTTTTGTCTCTGTTTTCGTCTCCTCTTGGAATCCTAAGAGGAAGATAGACAAAAACCCTTTTCACAATTAGTGTTTCTTGATTTGAATCGCCTCTTTAACTAGGTATCCTTTTGTAGTAAGTTAGGAACGCCACTACAAAAGTACAAAAGGATGGTTCGAGAGGTGTTTGTCGAGAGTCACACGACGCACACTCTTTCAATGTTAATTGAAATGAAATGAAATGAATAACCGTAAAACGTTACCATAGAAACAAAACGTGCGAAGCCGCGGGCGGAAAAAATAATATTTCTATACAGTTCGGGCTTAACTTTTCGTTCAGTAACCTTGTCCGATATTTACGATTGCAGGTCAAACTTGTTTTCAGTGTGCGTGAGATTAGTTCCGTAAACCAAGGACTTTCCTGCAAAATTTACTAGATATTTTTTTAAGCTGAAGGGCTCCGAAAGAAATGTTTGTGAAAAATCTTGTACGACACCGCACCACGCACTCTATCATCGTAGCAATAGGTCCGGGTTTAAAATTTATTTTTTGTTTTCAAAGCTTTTGTTTGTCTCTCCTCTGTTATACGATTTCGAATTTGAACCTTTTTCGCTGCGCGCGGGCAATTATCCGTTATTGGAGTTTGTGTTTTTAGCGATTACCTTGCGATTTAATATTTTTCTATTTTATTTATCGCGAATACGCTTGTTTTAGTATGCTAAAATATGGTTCATAATTTTATTGTGTATGGTACCCCTACAGTAAGGCTAGTTTGAATAATAATGAAAACGGCATTTCTAGCCTCTACCGAAATAGGCGATCTCAGACGAGTAGGCGTCGTTATAAGACAGAGTTGGCCTTGCCTGCGCGCTGTGTAGGTTAGGTCTAAGAGTCTTGCGAAATGCAGACAAAGGATTTGATAGCTTTGAAAATCATGTTTTAGAGGTTCTTTGGCTTTTGTTCATGAGAATAAAAATAAGTCAGCTTTGTTTACAGCCTTTTTGCTAACTTGTTTCTGCACACGATTTCGCATGCGTTATTGCTATGGAAACTTCAGGTTATCGTTGTTGTTGTCCCATGAGAACTGAATTATGGGATTAAGAGTAGACTTTTTTATTCCCGGCTTAAAACTGTGCAAATCACACCTGTGCCAAATTTCAGCTCAATCTGTTCAGTAGCTTTGGCGTGAAGAAGTAATAAACATCCATCCATACAAACTTTCACTTTATAAAGTGTGATTATGATAAAAAAATAGATGCATTTCTAAGAATATTAAATACATGATTAAGCAATAGCAATCTGATATTGAAAGCAAATTATGCATTTTGTACAAACTTGTATAGCTTGCATTCTCAAATCTCAATACAAATAAAATATAATGTCAACTTAACAATATAACAGATAAGAACATGTTTGGTTGGATGGATTTTACTTCAGCAAATCACACCTACCGCGTGGATTCAAGTTACATTTTCTTGGAATAACAAATGGCCACAACATTCGTGGGAGTAATTTCGAGCATGGCGCGCTCCATAGAACTTTGTGCTATGTACTCTCTCGTTTTTCCGTTGTGATGCCATATCACAGAAGCTAACATATGGGCAGGACAGGACACATTAGTTGAACACCTTTATACTTAAAAAGAAAACTAATGTATAATTATGTTACTCTTCTATCGTATGGGCGTTCATTTTCATTTTCTTTAGCCATGTTTGCCCTGAGGGAAGGTCTCAGTAGAGTGCCTTGTGGTACAAGGGATAGTTGACGGCACCGGAGCTTGCAACAGATAACCTATAATTATGCTTGAAATACCAAATCATAGCTGCACTAACCGGTCTCTAGTCACTCATATGCACTAGGAAGGCAGCAGTATGACAGGAATAGCTTCGGATTGTACTCTTATTATATATATTGTGTTCTTACCTTATATGCGGAATTCCAATGCCCCCTTGGAGCATTTTATAAACCCTGCTCTCATAGAGGAGTTGGGGGTGCCGCGCCTTTATCGACTCAACCTTTACTGCAACTTCCTGCAACAAACAGAAGAAGTTTGCACTGATTACTATATGACATGTTATATGAATCGACCACTAAAACTAGCCTAAGAGAGAAAGGCCAGCATATTCCTTAAACTTTAACTGCAATCATACCAAGCATGGTGATTATGGCAAAAGTCCCTTTCAATTGAGATCAGAATTTTTACCTACCTTTGTTTTTTTTTTATATGTACATTGTTATTATGTACTCACAAACTCAAACAATAAGCCAGGGAAGAGGCTAGAAAGCTTCCAATAATAACCAGTTTGAGCTCTCGTTGCTATATCAGCAATCTCAGTTGGGACACCTTTGAACTTAGTAGTTTTAAACTTTTCTTGTTAGCTATTTATTTATTGCAAAATTTCTTGTTTGCTATGATCCAGAATAAATAACTCACTCTTATTAAAACACTATGCATGGTATTACATGAAGCAAACATAAAGAGATAAAGCTAAAGGAAATAAATAACAATACAAGATAAGGCACCAGCTGTACAAATATCAGCAACAGCTGTTTTGAAACAACAAATCAAATGAAGTATGTCACAGTAAGACTTGTAGAAGATCCAAGAGGTGGTTGACCTTTGAAACGGAGATGATCCCAGGCGAGCCATGTCATTGACAGGACAGGAGTTGTGAATGATAAAAAACCATTGGTAATGAACACAAATTTATCATACAGATACTCAAGTTATGGGTCCAGAATAATGAGGTTTGTCGCTTGGACAGGAGTATACAGTTAGAGATCATTAGTGACCCATTTCCATAGATAGCATAATGGCAAGGAAATTGGATAGGAAAATGCTCAATTAAATTATATACCTACCTACATATTTAACTGTGCATTACAAACACAATGTTGACAAGGAGCCAAAGGTCTAACAATGGTCTCCTTTCAGATTTCACATTTCAAGATGTGTAACTACCTATGTGCCTCTTACGAAATACACAATAGCAAGGCGTTGCAACGAGGAAACCTCAATGGAATTGAATAAAGCAGATCCCATTAGTTGTAATACAAGGAAGAAAACGCCCAGGCCGCCATCTTCGCGGCCAAAAATCCCGAAATACTTCACCGTCTTGCCAAGACGCGCTATCCTTCGGGGAATGTTTATTGAAGAATCAATAAAAAATAACATAAAATTACCTCGCCACCGCAAATATTGACTGCCAGATAGATGTCACCGAAACTACCTCCGCCAATTCTTCGGACAACATTATATTTATTGGCTATTACTATGTTTTTTCGGGCTATCAACATGTTTCCAAAGGTAGCCATTTTGCTTTAGTCGTTGTCACAGAAACTTTATTGATGTTCCATCGCACCGAGTGTAAACCTCACACAGCACTTTCACAATTTAGCGTCCAAAATATCCTAAATTACTTTACAGAAGTTTAGAACACAGGAAAAAACCTCTGAAAAGCATTTTATTCAGAGTTTCAAAAGATGTCGACAGCGACAGCCTTTTCGACGTGACGTCACAATGGCTGTGTAGCCAGCATTAACATATTCAAAAACTACCACAAAAATTACCACGATGTTGCCAGACAGTCAAAAGCCTCAGCGATATAAAAATAAAATGGTAGAAACACCAAGGACTAAGGATATGAAGAATTCAACCGGATTTGGCGTATAAAATTAAGACCTTGTCAATTTCCGTACTAATCGCCTTCAAGAGAATATAAAAATTCTGATGCTTTGCGATAATTGACGACGCGATTCTAGGAAATCAATCCTATTTCTATTTTCATTATTTTCTGTGGTACCCCACCAAAGAATTAGAGAATATTTAATTATAGTTTTCAGAGTTATACTCATTCAAAGAAATTGAGTTGTCAAGAAATACTGCAAATCAAAAACACATGTACCTAATCATTATGTGAACCTCTTTTCCAAATACAGAGAATTGCCCACAAAGTAAACATGTTATGATTGATTTAAGACAATTCCTGTTAATACAGAGTTATTTTCATTAAAACATTCTATCCCATCACTGTAAGATTGAGACTGTTTTTAAAAACAAAATTCAATAAAAATAAAAAAAACTAATGTCAGACTAGGAACCCTGTCATGGAGGTTCCTTATCAATGCAGTTCATTGTACATCGAGATGAGAACATACAACATTTTGTGATTATTTGATCAATTTTTTTTTTTAATTTTGGTTGTTAGCAAGGATTTGATTGCATTAGAATAAGAAATGCAATCAGGTTATGAAATGAGGTCACACTGGCTCCCAATTTGTAGGCAAAAAGATGGAGGAAGAACATTATTAGCTTCACTTCCAACCACAACTCCAGTTACAGGTATTTGAAATGGTTTGTGAAAGTTTACTGCAAACACCATTGTTGGATTATGTCAACAATTTTGTGAGTATGTTAGGAGTAAATCTGACTACTGAAGTCATTGTACTTCTTCGAGGACGAAGTAGCACAAGCTTAATTTAGCAACTTTGGTTTTACATAAGATTGTCAAAACAGAAGCCCTTTGGCGCACTTTCATTGTTAGTACCTATGAATAACATGAACGGCCACCATATGGAGCTATCAAGCTACTAAATTGATCATTAAGTATGAGAAGAGGGACTGCTATAATGATTTTGAAGAGGTTTGCTAAAAAAAGCCAGATAATGTTCTTTGACCTACAGTATTGATGTCAATTGGATTATTGATTTGATTATTCAATGCTAGAACTTGATGTTCATTCAGATATTATGTAGGTAGGTATCTACATGAACACAAAACAGTAAAAGTTTAATTATCACATATTATTTGTCAGACCCTCTTGGCCCACTAACCTCAATAGAACCCAATTGGAGAAAATGAACATCACATATTGTTTACATAATTTAACTTCAACAGACTGCATTAGCTAGCAGGTCAAATCTAACCAGTTTTAAAAATTATGGACCAAGAGGGTACTACTCAAGTGAGACCATTACATAAACGGGCCAGTGTAATAACTCAGAAACCAATACCCAGTGTTGATTTCTCATACAATCACCTACGACCCTGACGATATCATAATCTCTGATCTGAGTAGATGCTAAACTTGGGCATAACATATTGTAGTACGTCACGAGAAATCACATAGCGCTCCGCATGTCCTCGGAAAAAACGAGGTACAATCACGCAAGGGCTCTATCTAGGGTTTAAAATTAGAAATCAGATTAAATAGCAAGCGTTTTTACCTCGCCACTATCGATGTTGATGGCCAAATAAATGTCACCAAATGATCCTCCACCAATTTTTTTCTGCATCTTGTACTTTCCCGTGATCAGGATTTCATTTCGAATGAAGGTCGACATGATTGTAGATTATAACAAAATCGTCTCGTTATTATAAATATCAAACTATAAAGGGCACAAAATCACGCACTGAATAGAACAATGATAGAAATTCACGAACTACATTTTACGAAATACGAAACTGTGTGACTGACGGAACGAAAAAGAATGATGGACGACTGTCGTTCGGAAACATAGTTTGTAGAGAGTTTGACCTTTTTTCTTTCCATAAAACTTTTGAGCTTAAATATTTTTATATCCTTTTTTCTGTTTACATAAAAATTAAATAAATTTAAGTTGAAATGCTTTCAGACGAGGATTTTCTAACCAAAAATAATAATTACGACATACAAATGATTGGATGCCTACTTCCAGTTTTTGAACGAAATATCTTGCATGAATGTTGCCAGCTTAATAAATATTTCTATTTTGGCAGAATAGTTAAGTAGAGTTTAAAAAATAAGTATGATTCAATGTATTATTTCTTCTCTCAATAATTTATTTGTCTTTCGCCGATATATTTTCTACCATACGATTCAGTAATGTTTACAGTAATTTTTTGATAATAGTAAGAAAATAGTAAATAGGTCAACAAAGGTAAATAAAAAATTGACAGGATGCCAGAAAAATTGGCATAAGCCACTGATTGGCAACTACTGCTGAAATTGTCTTGCCAAGATTGTGGTGAATGGGCTCAATATTGAAAGACTACTTTACAACTATGATACAAGAGGCAAGGTTATGGAAAATTATTCACACAACTTAAAATAATGTTTTGTGTGATGCTCAAGTAGTTAATTTTCGAGGTGATATTCATTAGCTGGATTGTGGTGGATAATTTTAATTGTTAGCCATTATCAGATTAATCAGCTTACAATGGTCATGGGTCAGTGTTCATTAGACCGACAATTGTGTTTTGCTAACTTCTACCATGTTGATCAACTTTATCAATATAATTAGGATAAATAATATATATCACTCAGCCCATATCCAGTCAGTTGATTTAGTTCATAAATGGCAAAGTCAAACGTTTTGGCAGAGGTAATTTAACAGTTGCAATACCTTTAAATATTTGAAGTGGTAAAATTAGGAAAGATACATTTCTTTATTATTATTAACAATTTGAATTTAATTAAATTGTATAAAAAATTCAGTATTTTAACAATTATTTGTTCTTATGTTCTTAATATTGAGAGAATATACTAAGAAATAAGTGTAATGAATAACGGGGGCATACATTAATTAAATTGTTCTTGTAAGAACACCATGACTAACTGAAAAACTTACCTACACAGTTCAGTAACTGTGAGAGATAGAGTACAATTTAGTATAAAATTTCTTAAATAAAGTCAGATTTTGTACTAAGTACTACCTAATTGCTAAGAATGACTTCTGTTTTTTTATTATTATTTTTAGTATGCTCAGATTAATTAGGTAGTTTTATAAACATATGATAAGGCCCTGAAAATTTCTACCTAAAATTATTAAAGTTACCTATCATTATTCAGATAACTTAATTCATGAGTACACACACAAATAGAATAATTAGGTACCTATAAGGTTTCTTGTCATGAAACTCATGTTGATGTTCATGGTCATAGTTTTAATTACTGACAATAAAATAAAATTGCTGCTTTTAAAATGTAAGCTTAGGTTTTAACTCAAGATTAAACCTGTTGATAGTTTCTGAGGTACCTGTAAAGTCACCCAGTACCTATATTAGCTTATACTACTTCCAAATAGTGGGATTTTCTTTTATTTTGAAATTCCTGGCACAACATAACACAATGAGACAAAATTTTGTTAGTAATTAACATTATAGAATATCCTGGAATCAGCATCTAAGGCTGCCCTACTCAGGCAACAGAGGTATTGAGAATAATAAAGATTATTACAATGTAGGTTAACGTTTGGATGGCCTTAGCATGGAAATTTCACAATACTCAGCCCACTGAGGTGTTACTTCGTCATCGCGAATTCAGCTGTTCCTGACATCTTCAGTTCTACGATAACTTGGTGCTCGTATAGAACATTCAGATAGAGCTGAGAATACGTAGAAACAGGGCTACTTACTTCTCCATTCGCAATGTTTATCCCCAAATAGATGTCCCCGAACGATCCACCACCGATTTTTCTTAATATCCTGTATCTGGAGGCAATCTGCAACTCCCGTCGGTAAGCCAGCATTTGTTGAAACGACATTCTGCCGTTTTACTTTTATACGTTCACTGAATAATGGAAATTTTGTAAGATTTTGATAAATTTACTCAAACAAACACCTCGACACGCTACACTAACAGCTGCGTTGGTCTATGGTTTGTCAATCAAGAGAAGACTCGTAAGGGTTGCAAGCTGTCACATGTCAAAAATCTACCATTTGACGTTTCTACCATTGTCAACTGTCATTCCTTATGTCCAAACGCCATAGACTACGTAGCATTTTTTTTTTTTTTTTTTACTTGCTGCGTTAGAAACGAGTTACAAAATTAAGAGGTTTTTTAACGGAAATCTCTAGATGGCCGTTAAAAAACATAACTCACTTACTTTTCATGAAAGTCTCACGGCAATTAGTAGATCAAAATTTTTCCAACATTTCATTTCGCGTCATTTAATACGGAATTTCTTTCTTGAATTATGATAAAATGAATATTAAATAATGTTGGACAATACACAAGGCATCATCTAGCCCCAAGCTAAGCAGAGCTTGAGTTATGGGTTAGGAACCCATAACTCAAGCTCTGCTGCAAAAATGTAAGTATTAGAAAAAAGTCGCGTGGCTCACAACTCTCCTAACTATAACTATGCGAAATAGACGTCACTGGGGTACGGGTACGGGAAATAAACGGGCGCAAATAAATTAAAAATATTAAAAATAATAATACCCGTGCGAAGCCGGGACGGTCCGCTAGTCGCTTATAATTATAAGCGACTAGCGGACCGTAATATATCTTATAATCATTCCGTAATAATCATTCAGCAGACTAGACACCCAAAAATGACAAAAAAAGGCTGGATGATCGAAGCATGATCTCTATCAAAACAGAGGGGGGGTAATACTTAAAATGACAAATGCTACTAACACTAGTGAGTCCGAAAAAAATTAAATAAATTGACATGCAAATGAAAAAAAAAATCTTTTAAGTTAATACATTTATTACAACGAAAATGTTACACGTGGACATCGAACAAAATACTATTGTCTAAAAAAAAAAATCCAACACTACAATAAAGTCTCTAGTAAAATAAATTCGTGTTGCTCTTCGAAACCAAAAACACCAAAAATGTTTATACTATTTATTGTTGTTACCTTACTAATTAACAGTAATAAGGCGACTTCATTACATTTCACTTTTACACTAAGCGTTACTGTATTGAATTCAATACAAGCATTATTGATTATACTAATGTAATTTAACCTAATGGCGCATTCATATGTTAGTCGAATCTTTATAGGCCTTCATTAGGTCTTGATAGGCCGCACTTTGATGGTTGATGTTAGCAGTGTTCCATATTAAATAAATAAATAAATAAAATAAATAAATAATGCTGGACAATTCACACAGCATTATCTAGCCCCATGGTAAGCAGAGCTTGTGTTATGGGTACTAGATGACTGATATACATAATACAATACATTACATAGATATATATTTTTTATTATACATAGAAAACGACCAGAATACCCGGAACAAATATCTGCAGATCGTACACACAATTGTTCAGAGGCGGGAATCGAACCCGCAACCTCCTGCGTCGCAGGCGGACCTTCGCCCACCGCGCCACATCGGTCGTCGTATGAAAATAAAGTACGTATTTTATTTAAGGCGTAGAATTACGTACGTAAAATTTTGGGTATGCTACTGTAGGTATAGGCCTGCGATTAAAAATACTGTCTAGATTTCGGGTCACATACAAAATAAAAGCTTAAGCCGTCTCCGTAAATAAGAGCGCACTTGAGTTAAGTAAATGTAGAATAAAGTAATATTTTTAGCTTTAACACCTTGAGTGCTGAAATCACACGGTATGTGTTTTCTACAAGTGACTAATATGCGTAAATCCACACTAGCGCAGCGGCTGAGAAAATACAGATCTTTGTGACTCAGCACAGCCGTAATATTTTTCGAACGAAACGCATGTGCGGCGCAACACAACCGCTGTGTAGAGCGGCAGCACGAATTTTTTAGGTTAAAAAAAAATCGCAGTCGTCGAAAAAAAATCGCAGTCAAAGTGTTTATAACAAATAATATTTGATTTTTATTTTTGCAACGTTTAAATACACATTGCGGCATTGTGACACGTGTTTACGTTGGCTGTGTTTCAAATAACTAAACACAATAAGAGCTCACATTACAAGTGCGCTCTTATTTACAGAGACCGATTTTTTGCGCCGACACGACATCTATAAAGTTTTTGTATATATTATTAGTGATCGCAGGTATAGGCAGTTAAAAGGAAAACAGCTGACATTTCATCCGAGAAGACCAAACCATCTAAAGCGCCGAGTCTATAGTGATTAACAATAGGTTAAATTTTTTAGTATGTATCTACTACAATAATCCATAGATGAATTTACTTTAGGTTGGCGTTTCTATCTTAAGGGTGATCGTTACGTGTTAGCGTTTTTTGTGGTTTCACAGTTTTCGTAATTACAAATGGTTTTTGGATACATTATCTACTGCTATCGGCTTAATGCCTTTCGTAAAATGCACTTTACAGTACTTCCAAGTTATCTGTGGAGTTGGCAAAAACAATCCTCATTACACTCTCGGACAATAAATCAAAGTGATCACCTATTTCCTAGTTTTACTTACGCAATTTGAATTTTGTGACGTGTCAAGAGTCGTGCCTAAGGGAAATAAAGCACTTTTATCAAATATAAAATACACTACATATAATACTATACACTTTTATCGAATATTAGATTTTGAAAGTAAACTCTTAAACTGCTATAAGAATAAACCATTACATAAAAAAAAAAGCGAAAGTATGACCAGTAAGTTTCTTAGTAACTTTATAAATTAACAGTAATCAGATTAATTTTCATTTCTTTTATTTATTGCATCATATTATGGTACGTAATACGGGTAAACGTAGTGTAGGACGCCCTCCGGCCAGGTGGGATGACGACCTGCGAAAGACTGCAGGGAGATGCTGGATGCGGCAAGCCGAAGACCCCTGTCTTCAGCTACACATAGGACAGAGACCTATGACGGCTGACGATGAATGATGATATAATAAATCGACGTCGCATCCCAATTCTTTGCTTCAATAGAAGATTTCTAACCTGTTTTAACACAATTTTTTCCACGGTCGTAATAACGACCTTGAAATAGGGTTAGAATTAAAGCGGAATAGATTGTAGCTAGATTGTAACTGAACTTAAGAGATTTAACCAGTATATATGTATAATTAACTTCATGATAACTTGGTAGTACACACAGAAGACTTAAAACCTGTTCAAACACGGTATTTACAGACTAATAGCGAAATGCGAATAAGTATGCGGTACTCTATCACTAAAATATTCAGCGGAATACCGAGAACCGTGCAAAGCCGAGCGCGGATACCAAGCGAAACTTACCGAACTCGCACTTTTTGTGACACATCTCCGAATAATCAAACTTAACTCTGATTTAAGAACGTTTCAGTGATGAATTTTTACGCGAATTTTTACAAAAACTGTTAAATAATCGTGACATCGTCGTTAAACGTAATAAATTCCGCCGCGAATCATTTTTTTTTTTAATTTTGTAGTCTCTAGCTCTTCGTATGATCACAATCTTACATAATGGAAAGTGAAGCCGCAGTTGTTTCGTTGAAAAGCGGAACAGAGGCGAAACTGCCTGTTCTAACGCATATATTTGGCTATGATTCTATCTCTTTCCCGCGCGATTTAGTAAAACGACCAAGCGCGGATAACTGGCGTCCGACGTAACGGAGCAAAGTGGCAGTGGGCCGGCCATATCTCACGAAGAACCGATGGCCGCTGGGGCAAACGTGTTCTTGAGTGGAGACCACGACTCGGTAAACGTAGTGTAGGACGCCCTCCGACCAGGTGGGATGACGACCTGCGAAAGACTGCAGGTAGATGCTGGATGCGTCAAGCCGAAGACAGAGCGCTATGGCGCTCATTGGGGGAGGCCTATGTCCAGCAGTGGACTAATATAGGCTGATGATGATGACGTAACGGACTAGTTATGGCGAAAATACCGCGGTTCAGCTATGGTTTCGCGCTACGGCTAAATGAGAGTTGTGCTTGAGTAGGCTGTTTTGTTTTCGATGTTCGTTATCTTTTATATTGCAAATCTGGTTCAGTAAGGCTTCCACGCACATAGCGTAACGCGCATTATTACGATAATTTTAACGCGTGTTAAGGCGCATTTTAACGTGAATAACGCGTGAGTGTCTGAGTTACAAATAAAAGTTTCTTAGCTTTCTATGTTATCGTCTATTATTATATTGCGTGCCCTGACGAGGCAGATTATATGGGAGTAACCATCATTTACAAGCTATTGTACTGTATATTCCTGGTAATAAATTATTTGATTTGTTGCCGCTACCACTACGTACCGCGTAGGTTTGAACAGGCCGTTATTAGTAACGTTTTTAAGCGGCAGGCATGCACTTAAGCCGCTCGAAGGCAGCTTTCTCGAGCGCTTCTCTATGGTTGGGATGGGCGATCTTGATGAGTTCATATGCTCGCTGGCGCAGCGTCTTGCCGAAGAGATTCGCGATGCCTTGCTCTGTCACGACGTAGTTGACGTGAGCTCGGGTCGTGACCACTCCAGCGCCTGGAAAGGTTATTTATTAGATAAATAATTATTACTAGTTTCTGCCCGCGGCTTCGCACGCGTTGTTTCTATGGAAACGTTTAAGATTATTTCTATCCTATGGGAACTGATTTATGGGATAAAAAGGATATGTTTTATTCTGAGCCCAGAACTATCTGTATGCAACATTTCAGCTCGATCCGTTCAGTAGTTTTTGCGTCATAGAGTAACAAACATCCATCCATACATACAAACATTCACGTTTATAATATTAGTAGGATTATTATTTTTAAACTTATCGATCTGAACACATAATTGTCACATGGTATAAAGTAAAGTCGCTTCCCGCTGTCTGTCTGTCCATATGTATGCTTAGATCTTTAAAACTACGCAACGGATTTTGACGCGGTTTTTTTATAGATTGAGTGATTCAACTCCAACTTCTCCCTAGATGGCTCTGCGTCTGGATAGAGTGGTTCAAGAGGAAGGTTTACAAACCATTTGACACATATTTCCACGCGAGCGAAGTCGCGGGGCGCAGCTAGTACGTACTCAAATATGTACAGTAAAAACCGCGATTAATACCCGTTGTATTAGTACTCATAATTAGGTTGTTAAATTATTATGGAGGCTCGATTCACGATGGCCCAAATCAAATCTGCATCAGCATTATTTATCCATATGAAATATTGATAGCCTTATCTTATGTCTATGTAAGTTTATTATAATGTTTGTAATGTAGGTATTTAGTGTATTTGTTACCAATTATTTATTAAAGTGCCACCGTCTATATTGTTCGTTCATGTCCAGTCCATTCCAAGGTTGCCTGGAAGAGATCGCTCTCAGCGATAAGGCCGCCCTTTATACCTTTATTCTTAGTTTTTATCTCTGTATTATTTTCTGTTTTGTGTGGTGTAATAAAGTGTTATCTATCTATCTATCAAATATTTTCCCCATTCTACAAAAAATATAAAGCATAGGTTGGAGTTTGTAGCTGCCTTGCAGGATGTTTTCAATGATAAATCTTCGTTAAATTCAGGAGTTTATTCGGTTTTACAATTTCAATCATGGATAGACGCACGAGTTGGTGGCGTCGGTCGAGTCAGGAGAGGGAATTACAAAAATCTCAAAAAAAGGGTCAAGTGTGAGCACTAATCATTTTGACATTGACAATTATAAATTTTGAGACTTCTTGCAAGGTTGGAAGACATACGATCAATCACTACACGCGAGGCCGCCAGATACAAGACCTTCCTGGAGACCACTTCTCCGGGAACTGCTGGAACACCACGATGATGTCCAAACGCAAGAATACCATCGCAGCCAATCGGCTGCTGAACAGCAACTGAGAGGCCGGTAGGACTCTCATTGCTGTAAGTCAAGACTCGAGTGACGTCTCGCTCGACGTTGAAGCTAGAAGAAAGAACCTTAGTTCGATTCTAACCGCATTTCGCTCGACGACGAAGACGAACTGTTGAAGACCTTTGATGATGACATACGATCATAAAGCTAGTGGGGCTATGTAATAACAGTATACGTACATAGTAGTTCTTACACTATTTAGTACCTAATTATGTTAGATAGTTCTTTTATTGCACACTTTATTTTGGTTATTAAAATAAAACAAACAAGATAGAATAAAATACAAAATATGTAACTATTTGGCGGTCTTATCGCTCAAGAGCGCTCTCTACCAGACAACCATGGATGAATAGGATCGTTGGATTGTATATGGGGGATCTGTGTGCATTTTATTAAATTATAAAATATTGCATAAAAATACGTTCCTAATTAAAAAAAAAACAAATACATATAACCAATTATATAAATACATACCTATTCTTCATTTTATAAAGGGAAACAAGGGTGTGGTCAGTGACGTAAGGACAAATAGTGTTTCTGTGGCATACTCTTGAATATATATATATATATTGACGTATATTACCTATGTTTATTATAGCGCTGGTCTCCCGCGGAGGGCGAACAGCACTTGAGTGTATGACTTACCAGGTTTGAGGGTAGGAACAATCTTGCTGATTCCCTTCTTGGTTTGCGAGACGAAGGCTATGATGGGCTTGCCTCGCCCGTCGTACGCCTCCGCCGCGCCTCGGATGAAGTCCACCTGGCCTCCGAAACCGGAGAACATGCGGGTACCTGACGAGTTAACAGTAGGTAAGTAAACCAAAGTTATCGACATAGCTCTAAGAATTAGCAAGTTGAAGTGGCAGTGGGCCGGCCATATCTCGCGAAGAACCAACGGCCGCTGGGGCAAACGTGTTCTTGGGTGGAGACCACGACTCGGTAAACGTAGTGTAGGAATCCTTCCGACCAGGTGGGATGACGACCTGCGAAAGACTGCAGGTAGATGCTGGAAGTGGCGAGCTGAAGACAAGGCGCTATGGCGCTCATTGGGGGAGGCCTATGTCCAGCAGTGGACTCCTATAGGCTGATGATGATGTAAATGACATTAACATTGTTATTTTCTTTGTCTGTCAAGACAGGAAATAGACTTAATTATTTTTATTCTTATTTAAATTGTAGTTTATTATCCCTATAAAGCCGTATAAGTATTTTATTATTATTAGTGTAACCCTATTTTTTTTTTAATTATTACTACTTAAATTAATTACCCAATTAATTTACGTGGTAGTAATTAAAAAGTCCAATGCCAATGGTAATTTGTCATATATGGATATGAACAGAACTCTGTTCTGTTGTTAAACAGAATTCAGTACACACTTAGCCAATGGTAATTTGTCATATATGGATATGAACAGAACTCTGTTCTGTTGTTAAACAGAATTCAGTACACACTTAGCCAATGGTAATTTTTCATATAGGGATATGAACAGAACTCTGTTCTGTTGTTAAACAGAATTCAGTACACACTTAGCCAATGGTAATTTTTCATATAGGGATATGAACAGAACTCTGTTCTGTTGTTAAACAGAATTCAGTACACACTTAGCCAATGGTAATTTGTCATATATGGATATGAACAGAACTCTGTTCTGTTGTTAAACAGAATTCAGTACACACTTAGCCAATGGTAATTTGTCATATATGGATATGAACAGAACTCTGTTCTGTTGTTAAACAGAATTCAGTACACACTTAGCCAATGGTAATTTGTCATATATGTATATGAACAGAACTCTGTTCTGTTGTTAAACAGAAACCAGTTCTGTTGTTACAGTTTGGGTATGGAACTGTACTGTAAGCATTTTTATATCAATAAAGAACATTAAAATTAAATAATAGAACAAACTTACCAATGGAATCCGCACAGACTTGCCCCGTCAGGTCGATCTCTAGGCAAGAGTTGATAGCTGTCATCTTTGTCTGCTGCGATATAATGTGTGTGTTGTTTACGTAGTCAATCACCAGCAATTCTGAAAGAAATAACATGGCCCGTGAGCCTTTGCTCCTGCCAAAGTCAACCGACCTTTGGGCGTAACTATTTTCATAAAGAGTCGGTTCGAGTATAGCGTTTGAGTTACAAACGCATCTCAGATTTAAAAGAACGTCTCAATTAGCCATTTGCTGACAGTTTTCAATGAAAATCTATGGAAAGAGCTATGCTCGGAGTTTCTCTGAAGGATAGGATCCGTAACGAATACATACGACAGAGAACCAAATTTATCGACATAGCTCTGAGAATTAGCAAGCTGAAGTGGCAGTGGGCCGGCCATATTCGCGAAGAACCGACGGCTGCTGGGGCAAACTTGTTCTTGAGTGGAGATCACGACTCGGTAAACGTAGTGTAGGACGCCCTCCGGCCAGGTGGGATGACGACCGGCGAAAGACTGCAGGTAGATGCTGGATGCGTCAAGCTGAAGACAGGGCGCTATGGTGCTCATTGGGGGAGGCCTATGTCCAGCAGTGGACTAATATAGGCTGATGATGATGATGAATGAAAATCTGTCAGAAAATGGTCACTTGAGACAGGATCTAAGATGCGTTTGAGTATTCGGCGGTTAGTGTACCAGTAGTATAATTTCTTATTTATTCATTCAGTACGCTTGCAATGACGTACTTCTACCTTATGTTTGGAAAACGACGAGCTCTGTGGCGCGGTGGGCGAAGGTCCACCTGCAACGCAAGCAGTTGCGGGTTCGATTCTCGCCCTGGGACAATTTTTTGCAAGATCTGCAGATATTTGTTCCGGGTGTTCTGGTCGTTTTCTATGTATAATAAAAACGATCTATATAATGTATTGTATTATATATATCAGTCATCTAGTACCCATAACACAAGCTCTTCAGCTCCGAAGGATAATCAACATTCTTAGCAGGTGTTTTATAAATAATTATTAAGGCATCTTACCAACAAAAGGATTGTTGTCCACGTACTCGTAAAGTTCCTTATTCCCCACGAGGAAACTGGTCACAATGCGACCGGTCTGATTCTTCTTCCTGAAAAAAATAACGCATATGGTCAGGCTAGGCAAAAAAAAAAAAATTGCGAGATATTTTTACATAGCCACCTCCAGAGTCGGCAGCCGTTCCATTTTTAAAAGTTACAACTACCTACAATGACCTACATGTTGTAAAAAGAAATACATTTTTATTTACAAAGAAATCCAAGACAAACCAACAGCTAGTTACGCTAGCTGTTGGTTTGTCTTGGATTTCTTTGTAAATTAGTAATGGTTAATAAATAAATAAATTGCATAAAAATGTATTTCTTTTTACAACATGTAGGTCATGTTGCGAATATATGCATTAATATAAAAAAGTAGCAAGGTACACTACAAAGTTGGATCAAAATCTGGATAATGAATATGGAAACAAAATCTTAAGTCTCAAATAATTATTTACATAAAATAAGTACATCAACTCGTGTCGTCTGCACTATCAATAGTAGTAAAACTTACTGGGTGTTAGTAACACATCCCCGTTTGATCAGATCCATTACCCCGACGCTGAACATCTCTGAGTGAATCCCCAGGTCCTTGTGGTTCGTGAGCGCAGCCAGCACCGCGTCCGGGATACTGCCGATACCTGGGGAAGAATGAGTGAATGAACGAACGAATGAACACTTTATCGCACTATAGAGGAGAGCTAAATGTTGTACTCTTTAGAAAGAAATTAGAAATGTTGTTAATTTATTAATGTTACTTTATAATAAACTAGCTGCGCCCCGCGGCTTCGCCCCCGTGGAAATATATGTGTCAAATTGTTTAAATGATAAAAAGTATCCTATGTTAGACTCCTGGTTCTAAGCTACCTCTCCACCAATTATCAGCTAAATCGGTCCAGCCGTTCTCGAGTTATAAGTGTTGTAACAAACACGACTTTCTTTTATATATATAGATAATATTGACGATTTTTTCAATGATAAATTTTAGTTTAGCATAAAATAATTGCTCTCAAATATTTTTGCATACCGAAACGGTCAAGCATCCACAAAATGAATATACCATACATAACACATGTTTATGGCAAATATAAACATTTATCTTTGGATGTTTTATGTTTTGATGTGGCGTGTTGTCGCACACGCCGTAGTCTATGTGGGAACTAGACCGAGGGTAGACCTACCCATCTGCAGCGTAGCTCCATTCTCCACCAGGTTCTCTCCCACCAGCTTGCCGATAGCCTTCTCCTCCGCGCTGTGCGTGCCGCCGACGCCGTGCTCCGGCAGCGGAGTGCTGTCGCACACGCCGTAGTCTATGTGGGACGAGTGGATGATGGCGTCGCCGAACGTACGCGGCATGTTCGGGTTTATTTGGGCTGGCGAACAAAAATAAAAAAATATAAAATGCTGGACAATCCATACAGCATCATCTAGGCGCAAGCTAAGCAGAGCTTGTGTTATGGGTACTAGAAAACTGATAGATTACATAGATTGATATTATTTATTTTAGGAACAAATATCTGCAGATCGTAATTTGTCCCGAGGCGGCAATCGAACCTGCAACCTCCTGCATCACCGCGCCACAGAAGTACTTACTACAGAATACTTTATACAGTTTTATACGGAGGCTTATGCGAAGCCTCTCGTACATAAGCCTCCGTACAAAAACAGCCTATACAAGTCCACTGTTGGACGTACAAAGGTCTAAGGCTTTTTGTTTTTTTAATTTATGTATACTGTTGGTGTACCTTTTTATAAATAAATTACTTACTATAAATAAATAATTCTGGACAATTCACACAGCATTATCTAGCCCCATGGTAAGCAGAGCTTGTGTTATGGGTACTAGATAACTGATATACATAATACAATACATTACATAGATGACCAGAACACCCGGAACAAATATCTGCAGATCGTACACACAATTGTTCCGAGGCGGGAATCGAACCCGCAACCTCCTGCGTCGCAAGCGGACCTTCGCCCACCGCGCCACATCGGTCGTCTATACCTACTCATTGTATAGTAAGTACTCACAATTATTATTTTCGGCTGTTGCGTTGTTTAAACGATTTACACATTCCAAGGTTAATGCATTATGCATTCGAATTTGTAAATGCCCTACAATTGAACTTTTGGGCAACGGCCCGGGTTGATTTATTTTATTGCAAGTAAATTTTACAAAAGTTTTAACACTTTGACTGCGGTTTTTTTTCGACGACTGCGATCTTTTTTTTAACCTAAAAAATTCGTGCTGCCGCTCTACACAGCGGTTGTGTTGCGCCGCACATGCGTTTCGTTCGAAAAACATTACGGCTGTGCTGAGTCACATAGATCTGTATTTTCTCAGCCGCTGCGCTAGTGTGGATTTACGCATATTAGTCACTTGTAGAAAACACATACCGTGTCATTTCAGCAGTCAAAGTGTTAAAACACGGCCGATTTTACTTTGGGAAATCGAATACAGAGGCTTTATTCCGCTAAACTAATGGCTTCAATAGGACAATGGCAATGGTATGAGTATGGTCTCAGATTGACACATTTTGGCAAAAACCAATAATCAAAAAAAAAAAAAATGTTGAACCTTACATTAAGACACATTTAAAATATAATAATGCTGGACAATTCACACAGCATTATCTAGCCCCATGGTAAGCAGAGCTTGTGTTATGGGTACTAGATAACTGATATACATAATACAATACATTACATAGATAGATATTTTTTATTATACATAGAAAACGACCAGAACACCCGGAACAAATATCTGCAGATCGTACACACAATTGTTCCGAGGCGGGAATCGAACCCGCAACCTCCTGCGTCGCAAGCGGACCTTCGCCCACCGCGCCACATCGGTCGTCTATACCTACTCATTGTATAGTAAGTACTCACAATTATTATTTTCGGCTGTTGCGTTGTTTAAACGATTTACACATTCCAACAAGGTTAATGCATTATGCATTCGAATTTGTAAATGCCCTACAATTGAACTTTTGGGCAACGGCCCGGGTTGATTTATTTTATTGCAAGTAAATTTTACAAAAGTTTTAACACTTTGACTGCGGTTTTTTTCGACGACTGCGATCTTTTTTTTAACCTAAAAAATTCGTGCTGCCGCTCTACACAGCGGTTGTGTCGCGCCGCACATGCGTTTCGTTCGAAAAACATATTACGGCTGTGCTGAGTCACACAGATCTGTATTTTCTCAGCCGCTGCGCTAGTGTGGATTTACGCATATTAGTCACTTGTAGAAAACACATACCGTGTCATTTCAGCAGTCAAAGTGTTAAAACACGGCCGATTTTACTTTGGGAAATCGGATACAGAGGCTTTATTCCGCTAAACTAATGGCTTCAATAGGACAATGGCAATGGTATGAGTATGGTCTCAGATTGACACATTATGGCAAAAATCAATAATCAAAAAACATACAGCCGAACGTAGAACCAACTGCAGACTGTTGCAAGAATCTACAGGTAGCTCAACTGATTAATATCAATACTAGCCGGAAGCGTCCCGTCGTTAATACAGTCATCATCATCAGCCTATATTAGTCTACAACTTGACATAGGCCTCCCCCAATGAGCGCCATAGCGCCCTGTCTTCAGCTTGCCGCATCCAGCATCTACCTGCAGTCTTTCGCAGGTCGTCATCCCACCTGGTCGGAGGGCGTCCTAAACTGTTTACAGAGTCGTGGTCTCCACAAAAACCCCTTCGTTAATACAGTAATAGAGATTTAATCTTACCGATAATAACTTTAGAATTTGTTAGAGCGGCGCGCACGCAGTCCACGGATGTACCCAAGCTGCAGTATCCGTGCTCGTCTACGGGCGAGACCTGCCAGAAACGAACAGGATATCATCATTACCATTATTTTTGACGACCTCAGTGGCACGGTGAGATCAGCCTGCGACGCAGGAGATAGCGGGTTCGATTTCTGCCTCGGACAATTGTGTGTATGATCTGCAGATATTTGTTCCGGGTGTTCTGGTCGTGGTGTACGCCATACATACGAGTAAATTACGTCACACGAATTTCATGATTTTTGACCCCCCACCCGTCCTTGTCACAGCTGGTCACCCACCGCGCCACATCGGTCGTCAAACTAACATCAAACATTCATTTCAAGAAATTAACGTAACGAAATACGATTAATTATAACACGCGTAACACTAAAAGAGCGAGTGGCCGACAATGTTTTTGGCTTTTTTTTGATGAAAATAGATTTTCAAATGTGACGTCACGAAATTTAGGACCCCTCCCACCCCTTGTCACACAATTTCACACTTCGTCGACCCCTCCCTCCCCCTTAACATGTGACGTAATTTATGGATGGCCCTAAGTATAATAAAAATAATGAAGTTCCGCATACCTGAACAAGAGCGAGGTCTGGTTCGATGATTTTCCTCTTGAACAGCTTAGGGATGTCCTGTAGAAATATGGGGATACTGTCGGCCCTGCCATCCGCCACAGCTTTGCGCACGTTCCCGCCCATGAACAGGGAACTGGACCTGGTGGGAAACAGTGGAATAGAACTAGGTTCTCAAGGGGATTAAATTTAAGAATAAACTAAAAGAATACTTATTAAAGAAGTGCTACTATTCTTTGGAGGAGTTCTGTGCCGACAAATTTAAGTCTGAGAATCTGTGATAAATAATTTAACATTAACATATAGTATAAAGAAAAAATAATTTAATGAATATTTTTGACATTTTTATTCTTATTTGACATTGTTTACGTGTATTTTTTTTGTATACTCATCTTTTAACTGTCGATATTTATAAGCCTATGTACAATTTCCGACACAATTTAAATTGTTTGTGAAATAAATAAATGAAAAATGAAATGAAATGAAATTCATTAGTAGAGTTCGTCGCGGACCGCGGTCCGCCATTTAGCGACCAGGGCTTAGACCCTACAGGACTCTTGAACACGTCACAAAACTCAAATGACATAAAGTAAACTAGGAAATAAAGCGATCACTTTGATTTTTTATACCTAATATTGATCAATAAAATATTATTGGCACAGTAACCTGGCCCGAAAGTAAAAATATTTTATGTTAAGAGCACCAGACGACCAGATCTGGTGGTCTTAATCCAACATATTATGTACATATGTTCCAGGCTTTGACGCGGAACATTATATTTACTTGCAGATCATTTGTCCCGCGGCGGGAATCGAACCCGCAGCGGCACCGCAGGCGGACTTTCGCCTATTGAGGTCGTATCAAGTACAAACACTAGGTACATACGACTTGTAGGTAAGTCGGTCGACATTCGATCACCCTACAGTACCTCGATCTCAATTGTCAATTAACTGAGTAGCTGCATCCTGTGGCTTGTATATGGTTCTTTGTTTTCGTTACAAGTATAAAAAATTTACGCATTTATTGCAGTATAAGTAATAATAAAAATAATAATTGACTTGTTTATGGCAGACGTCCGCAATCTCCCCTATAGCCCGATTACCCAGTCCATCCATCCATCACAATAGCCTGGTTTTATTTCATTCATATTTCTTTGCAATAGTCTACAACTGACGGATACCATATTTGGGTGTATCATATTGTGCACCCGAGGATGATACCCGCTATGTATAGCCGTCGCGTCGTCGCCTTTAGATTAACTTTCTCAAAGGGCATCTGTGCTGTTGGCTTCGGCCCCACGCAAGCCTTCCAAAGGACCGGGTCACTTTATGGCCCGAGATCATGGTAAAAGAGACATAAAATCTTTTATTATCTTCACAAAATGAGCTTAGGTTTTAAACTAGAATAGTACGTACATATATTATAATAAGTTATAACTGTTACTATAAGAACAACATTGTGCAAGACTGGTGTCTGTGTTAGGTTAAGTAAACTATTTCACACAGAAAAGTTAACCGAAACGAATTATTATTATGTAGGAATAATGGCGGCGTGATAGCAACGGTCCTAGATCAACATCTGAAGAGACTCTCGCTAGGAAGTTGGATCATTGGTCAGATCTAAAAGGTGGTACCTACTCATGGAGTACTCCCTAGTCACCGGCCGCTCTTGAGTCTAGCTTCGCGGATCGATCGATCTAACCATTTTGATATGTTTTTACAGATTTATTATATTTTATTGTATTTTCTATAGTAAAAAAATATAACGAATTTGAATAAATGAAGTGGAATAAAAATCATTTTTCTTTCAGGCAACATACTCGTCTTCAACTAAGTCTAGTACAGCAAGGCTACCATGCTATTTACCCGCACGTTATCAGCGCGTTATTACGCTTATTTTAGCGTGAATAACGCGTGAAGAACTTGATGACTTTGCCACGGGCCTCGAACGGTATAGTTACGCCAATGATAGGACCCCAACTTAAAACCACACTCACCTAAAGATATCTTTACACTCAGGTGCCGTATACGCTGCTTCACCCTCTGTATGCATATGGATCACCCTGATGTCTCTCAACTTCGCTGCCTTGCCGACGTCAGTCATCGCATTGAGGAGGTGCACGGGTGTTGCCGCCGCTCCTTGGGCGAAAACTGTCGAATCTGGATAAAAAAATATAAAAAAAGGTTGGGTTGAATCGTCAGGGTGGTGGTTCGAGACCCAGGAAGGCGACAGGAAAGACTGAAAATAAAATTTAATAAATCCGTATAGAATAAACTCGCTGATGATCTTGCCACGGTGCTTTTATTACTGTAGAGTTACTGAATAAATTAGTTACTAATTTATAAGATAAAAAAGAGCTTTATTCTAAATCAAGTCATTATAGTAGGTAGTTACAATTATTATAAACAATAATAATACAAACAAATTTTTAATCAAGCACATTATAATTTAAGGATTAAATAGACATTTAATGAATAATAATAAATAAATAATGCTGGACAATTCACACAGCATTATCTAGCCACATGGTAAGAGAGAGAGCTTGTGTTATGGGTACCTACTAGATAACTGATATAGGTACATAATACAATACATTACATAGATAGATATTTTTTTTATTATTATACATAGAAAACAACCAGAACACCCGGAACAAATATCTGCAGATCGTACACACAAATATTCCGAGGCGGGAATCGAACCCGCAACCTCCTGCGTCGCAGGCGGACCTTCGCCGCCCACCGCGCCACATCGGTCGTCGTTGTGACCGTTACTCCCTGATATGGAGCGCCTTCGGCGTTGTATGCCTCCTCCAAAGATGATGCGAGGTGACATACACCGCCGAAATTATCTACAAAGGCGCTTTATAAGACGCCTAGAATATATTATGCGAAGGATTAGAAACACTTCATACTTTGCACATGCTTTCTGAAAATATTTCTTCAATCTCGCTACTCCTATCAGTATCTAGTTATGTTAAGCAAGTGTGCGCTGTTGGCAAGAGAACGCAAATCCATATATCCATGCACCCCACGCTTTTTTTACATTAAAATAATTTCTTTTATTTATCACTCTTATCCATAATTTGAATTATTTAAAAAAATATTTTCTACTTTTTACTTCGGTTTATTTATCAAAAGCGTGGTTTTTTAGTTTTTTAAACTATTATTTATTTGTAAGGATCTGAATCTGGTGTACAATAAAGTAAGTATTTTTGTATTAGGAGACCGCATTCGATTAGTTTGCATTGCATTTGATAAAACCTACACCTTTTTATAACAGCGCTATATTCACTTGCCATCGGATAGGTTCGCATTTTATGTCTTACATCTACAATACATAAATTCGGTACGAGCATAGCATAGAGTGCGAAAACAATATTAAATAGTTTTGAGAGTCGCAGATACCTACCTAAAATTAATTCTAGGAGACCTATAGGTACCTACTGTACTTAGGACAGTACTGAGAAGATTGACGTAGGCGAGGACCACAAACTCAATCTCTAGATTGAATCTATGTATGAATCTAGATTGTCAATGACCTCTGATAATGCCAACAACGGCAACAACCGATCGCAAGTTTATAAACAAGTGACATCAACTTTTATCATTGTTTACGTTCAAAATATGTATATAAAGTAATTATTATTAAATAAACAAGTTTCCGCCTGCATCTATCACTTTATTTATGTTATTCCAATCTAGGTCGTGGGAAACCAAAGCTGATAAATAGCAATGAGTAAGGGATGAGCTAAACTCGGACCAGAAAGATTGGACCTTAGGTAGTGCACCCATAAATCTTTTGAAACATACGCGATCTGAACACTTAATTATAAGTATTAATACAAGGGGTATTTATCGCATCGGGAATAATAGCTAAAAAAACGCGATAAATACCCGTTGTATTACTACTTGTAATTCTCAGTCGTGCAATTCAGCAAAAACCATTATCTTGAACAAGTTTTGGCATTCAGAATACCAAAACTTGTCCAAGATTGACACTAATAGAATACCGTATTCTAGTCACGGCCTCTTTGATCGCTTGTGATATAGAGAGTAGGTAAACATAGGAATTCTATTATTTTTCTGACTGCTAAATTAGTCTATGGTTAGCAATTATGACGAGTTATTGTATCATTGAGCAAAGGTAGTTCTCAGTGTTATTTTGCTCGTGAGAGAATCAAAAGTTCAAGTTTCTACCTACAATGAGTTCTTATTCGAGCGCGTCTTCAAGGCATAATAAACGCTGGTCGGCTTGTAGAGCGCCAAAACTATCGACGACTTAGAGCTCTTCAGCGAGAGACGCTGGACCCCTTGCAGGACCTTACGGAATGGGTTGCAAAAACCTATCGTCTTAGCAAGGGGACAGTCAAAACATAAGCGGAAGATCTCTCTCATCATACTCGTAAGGAACTCCGTACTGATGGCATTTTCATAATGACCAAGGTAAGTAAAACAAACTATCTTTGTTGATTAAATTACCTCTTGCTTAAGCTTTATAATGTTTATGTTATGTAACTAGATAGTACCTACTATATAAAACAATTTATTTTGCATATATTGACTGCACTAGCATTTATCACCACAGGATCTTACCAAAACGTTGGTTGGCCAGAGTGCTCGTCACAATATCTCACAGCCTGCTGTTTCCAGAGCTGTAAGGGAGGTAATGGAGGCACTTATTAAGGTCTATCTCAAATATGTTCCTTGGCCAACACGAAGAGATCAAAGGAACAAATAAAAGAGAGAGTGAGTTCATGAATATTATACCTATATACAAGCATTCCTGTGATTTTCTCTTTAGGACAAGATTAGAAACTGTCGAAATAATTGTAACCCTTAAATTCGAGATCTATTATTTACCGTATCGTCAATGTCATGATGAAAACAAAAGCAAGCTTAGCTGTTTAGTACCCCTCACATTTTGCACCTCAACCCTAATTCTATATACATTCATTGTAATATTTTTTTACAGATTGCAGAAGAATTGAAAGCCAGCTGAAAGTAGAATAATCCACACTCGAGCAAAACCGGAAATTCTAGCAGGTCTAGCATTGCAGCAGGCTCTCGTTGGCAGATTGTGGATGATAATTATCTTTTTTTGTTTTGGTTTAGTGTAAAAATAAATACCTCCCATTTTTATATACACATATTTTTGATTCATTAATTTACCTACACTTATGCTAATTAAAATAACACTTAAACTAATTAAAAGTATTTCAAGCTAACAATCGAACACTAGTCTATTTTTTTACGTAGAAAGTGTAGGTAACCCTTTTGTTATGTGTTGAAAGATCGAGCGGTAAAAATAATGCTCCGCAGACCTATTATGTAAAACTTTGTATTAGCAACAGCAACTGCAAAGCGACGACAGCATACAACAATTCCATATTTTGTATTAATTGTAGTACTGAAAAAGAACGGTAGATTACTTATTAGGTATTAGTAGGTACTAGTTTTTGCTTGTAGAAGTGTGAAACTATCTAGGAAGACGCATGGTTAATGCTCTCTGTACTTGTTTGCGATAAAAAATGCGAGTATTGAGTACAGGTTAATATAAAATAGTAGTTGCATTTCTTACCAATCTCCACTCGTCTCCCGTTTTTGCCGGCGAGTTTGAGCTAAATACCATTTCATATAGAGTTATCTATCTGTTTTTCTAACACAAAAAAACAAACATACGTAACAAAATACCAACTGTGTTCTCAGTGCTTGAATTCGAGTTACTTTGACATGACGTTCACATTGACAACTTAAACTCCTTTATCCATGCCATTAATTGTCCTTACCACACACTTTTATTAAAATCGTGATTTTGTTGCGTTTTATTTTAAGTATTTGAGAGCGATGTAAAAAAAATTCAGCAAGATCATTAGCCCGATAAAGGAACAAAGAGGCCATTTAGTTATGAAACTGAAATAAATTGTCTTTTCCGTAGCTACGTTTTTTTCACCTACTGCGCGCTACGTTCAGAAATCTCACTGCTTTACAAACTTTCAACTTCATAAAAATATGTGTAGTGTGATGTACCAACATAATGCCTACCTTCAATGAGGGCGACGAAAACAGTGTTATTATTGAACAATACTTTTGTATTGTATCAGCCAATTAAGGCCGTTTGCACTCGATCTGAACGAGTTACAATTACTGACGCAACTGATCTTTAACTTGCTCCTTCAATTACTCCTTTTAAAATAACAATTTCAGGTACAGCAAGGCTACCACGCTATTTCACACATAACGTAACGAGCGTTTTCAGCGTTATTAATTAGGTACGCTAATTTTAGCGTGAATAACGCGTGTAAAGGTGCATTATAGCGTGGATAATGCCGTTTCATGAGTTATTTACACGCTAAAATGCGCCTTTACTAGCGTGGTAGCCTTGCAGGTCTTTTGCATATTTCATATTTGTAGTGCCGGCTTAAGAGTTTGGACCACCCCAACTCTTTCCGCGGGTGTCACTAATAATTTCAGATATCTGTGGATATGATGCCTCATTACTGGCGGTCCCCATTATAAACTGTAATTTAATTTAATATTATTATTTTATTTTATTCTAATAATAGTCTGAATTGTATAAAACCTTATTTAACTAATCTTATTTACTGTTTTATTGTCTGTGTTATTTTGATTTTGTTTATATGTGAAATGGAATAATACATTTTCTGAAAAAAAAAAAATATAATACACTAGGGGGCGGGGCAGCAGCGTCTCCTGCAGTACAATTCTACCACGAAACTGCGATCCCCAATCCGCATGATTAATTAGTATGGACTCCCTACTAATTAATCATGCGGGGGGATGCGGCGGTAAAGCCCATACTCCCTACTAGGGAGCACAATAAGGTAATTATTCGTTTTAAAGACGACCTTTAAACCTGTTTACGTCCAATACAAAATTTGATAGCGCAATAGTGGTGATGTCAGGGGCAGGAGAATGAGAATTGAATTTTAAATTGAGGGAAACTTTTGCCTAATATTGCTTAGTGAACATTGAGAACGTAGGTACGAAATAGCTTTTGCAGCTTAACACTTTGACTGCGATCTTTTTTTTATCCTAAAAAATACGTGCTGCCGCTCTACACAGCGTTTGTGTTGCGCCGCACATGCGTTTCGTTTGAAAAATATTACGGCTGTGCTGAGGCACAAAGATCTGTATTTTCTCAGCCGCTGCGCTAGTGTGGATTTACGAATATTAGTCACTTATAGAAAACACATACCGTGTGATTTCAGCACTCAAAGTGTTAAGAAAAAAGTAACGCTTGAGCACGCATATTTTGATTTACGTAAGCTGCCAGTATTTTTCACGCGATCAGGATTTTAATGCGGGATTGGATTCCCTAGTTACCAGCATACTTTCACTCACATGTTTCATCTATCAAATTACCCTACACTACTGAAATTTGATATGTGTACGTACACACATATCAAATCACGCAAATCCCGCTAATCAGATAAACGGTAGTCTTTATGTCTGTAGATTAATCTTATCAAGAAGGCTTTCTACTCCATAGATGATTACATCAATGATGATAATGCTTGGCCAGATGCTGCTCAGTTCCGCACCAACAATAGTGTGTAAGAAATTCAATGTTGTGCTTCACTTTACATAAATTAATATTGACATGTATCGAAAATCGCATTATATTTAGATTTAGATAACCAAACACATGTATTTATGAAATGAAATGAAATGAATTTATTTGTTAAAAGACTTACACAGAACATAATAAACTTAAACTTAAATGTAAACTAAACGTGTCGGTAATCATGTAAGTCCAGTAACAAAATGGCTTTGCCTCAGCATGAGTTGGATGACTAGCATGCTAGCAACCGACGCTGCTGGTCTTCCGGCAAAGCAACTTGTTGGCGTTACGGACTGACTACTCACTACCGCTATACAAACAAACAAACAAAAACTCACTAATATAAATAAAATCAAACAAGAATACAAATAAAAATAGAATGTGAATAATAAAAAATAATATGTTAAGTACTGAATATTTTAACAATTTAGACATTTAAATGATATTATGAACGTAAGGTACTAGTGGTTTTTTGTCACTTCTTCCACTAGTGGACAAAAAAAATAACAGTAAAACGTTATTTGATAACAATTTATGGTATAAAATTTGACTTGTCTCAGAGCTTATTTTGTTTGTAAGCTTATAGAAATAGAAAAAAATTGTTTGAATTTGACATTTAAACTCGAAATGACTATTTCACCATACAGCCAAATCACACATACAAGCTGCCACTGAGAACTTTGATCGCTTCGCTCACTCCATTCAATAATAATAAGTCGTCTCTCGAGGGTATATATTATAATAAACCTATAGCATCTGGATGTAGGTAAAGCATTGAGGAAGGCCAAGCTAATAGCAATATAATCTGCTATTACAATGTTACTTATCTATAAGTACTATGTAGACAGACACATAGGTCAGCTGTTGGAATTTATAATGTAGGCCAACAGGTAAAAGTAGGTATTTTATTCAAATGAAACATCGGGCGCCTGCAAATGGCGATAAAGATAAAATTATTGGCGGGGCTAGTTTGCTATTTCATTTTAAAAAATAGAGCACCTAAAAATCATATATGAAATGTGTACAATGTACCTAAATGTCGCGTATCATATTCAATTTAATAATGCATTATGCTTTTCTATGTTGTTTGGTATATACCTACTTTGTCTATGTGTCAATGTCTCGCCTATGTAAATCACTTCTCATCCAGGCTCTACTGAAAACCGGTGTAGCATTGGGCTAGCCAAATGCTACACATGAACAAAAAGCCTAGCCTTTTTTACCCTATTTATTACGTTCATTACTCTATCTATTTACTTCTTTCGTTTTTGTACAGTTTTTCATTAACACTTACATGGCCCAAGATCCCACCACAGATACCCATCTGTCCACCCAAGCTGCTAACTAATAACTATGGGAAAAAGATTGTGAAATTTGGGCAAAATTTTTTTTTTTTCTTTTCAAAGATCACCACAATGACCGATCCATGGCTACCCACATCCATAGGTTTCCCACACCTGACCTGTCATCTGTCAACTTTGTGAGTTGGACAAGTCATACAAAATCGTACAAAACTCAGTTATGTTATCTTAAAGTGCTTGGAATTTATATTTGCGTGGACTATGAGTCAGGTCAGTTGAGCAAATTGGGCACACAGCCAACTGTTTGCATCTGATTATAAGAAACTTTTGAAACTGGTTTAGTATGGAAAGTACTTTGCATGTTTCTACATTTCTACATACTCTACAATTACTCTTTATTGCACACCAAATAAAAACAGATACACAAGACAGAAAAAAAATACAGATTATGTTGTACAATGGGTGGCCTTATCGCTATGAGCGATCTCTGCCAGGCAACCTTTGGATGGAACTGAAGTGATAGAACAAGTATAGACGGTGGCATGATAACCAGAATAATATTTAATTGGGGTACATTAATATAAAGAGATAGAATTTGTTTGTTTTTTAGTTTGTGTGGAGGGAGTTCTCTCTGGTACTACTGTGCTTATTTTGAACATTCTTTCATCATGTCCATCTAGCATCGAGGTGTATGTGTTGATGGCGCACACCTGCAGGTCGCAATGCCAGGGTGCGGCAGTAAATGTGTTAATAGAATAGTACATTAGCCCTGAGTGAATTATGAATATGCTATGTTTTATCCAGGTACCTCATGAGAGAAGCTGCAAGCAGGAGCTAGTTACAAATTTCTTACAAATCATTTGTATTGTTTTTAAAATAAGAATTTGTAGGATGCTTTGTAAAAACTGCAAGAAAATATATGAAATGTTAATCATGGTTGACTTATTCAAACTCTTCATGCAAATAAGGCATCTTTTTTATGAGTATTCAGCACTCATTGTTTGAAAATTTATGATTCAAAACAACCTGTAGGTACATAGAGTAGATTATAATCAAATAGGTATAATAAACAGGGCTTTTATCAGAAATCAGAAAAAAAAACCGTGTGCTTAATTGCTTGAATTTTATGATCTTGTGTAGGTAACCTACACAAACAATTGTGATAAAATACATTTACAGTTTTGGACTTTGAACCATACTATAACCACTTATCAATTACCTATTGATGTTTATTTATCACGCTAAAGGTTTTGAAGGACCTAAGCTTATCAGTATGGATATCAAAACTTTGGCAGGGGAGTGCCAAATGTAAAGGATTTTGCAAGTAATCTCTCATGCTCTCGTCTAAAATAAATACGAACTTTGTAGGTCCCACCTATTAGGTACTTTAACATGTTCTTTATGTGTAATATAATAATAAAAACCTTTTGCATTGTGCGGAGTTCTTGGAGAACCCAACTTGATAGAAATTACACAGTCAGCCTATTCCATCGAATCTTTTGGAAACATCTGTTAAGATTAATCGTAAATCAACATAAATTATATTCTAATTAAACTTGTTTTGATTGTATTTTTACCATTTTAAATCAGCAACTACGCATGACTATTTCTTCTTCTCTCTATAATTATTAGTAAGTATTGAACCTAATCAAGAAAGGGGGCCTCTAAGACTAAGAATAAACAAGAAAATAGCTAAAAAGTAGGCACCCGTTTTTGATCAGTTGTTTACGTTATGGAACTTACTTGATTTCAAACATTTTTCAAACACTTCTTTAGCAGTCAGGTAGTCTGGTTTCTTATTAGGTATGGGCATCGAAAGCTCGTTGGAGTACGTAAAATAGGTCCTGGATTTCCCGTAAGTTATCACGGTACTTATCCGCGCGAACCCATGTCCCACTCGAGAAATACACAAAAACTGTGACATTTTGAACGTTCGGAAGTTATTTTATTAATTATCCGGCTGACTGGCTGGTATGGTAAGTCGGCCGTTTTGTACGTGGGTAGATCAAATAAACACACTAAACTTTTGCGGAAAAATGGCACTGTACAAAATTGTCCAATATCTGTCGCGGACTTATAGACTGACGGACGACTGATTTCAGTTCAATCAGAACAGAATGAATGAAATGAATTAATCAAATCAAACAATGTTGAGCGAGAGGAAGTCTCTCGCCGTCTCATTCGTAAAAAAAAGAGAAAAAAGATACAATCGTTTGCTACACAGTCAATAACCATGTTCGCAGTCGCAGAGCTTGGTTGATTATACGTAATGTATTTTGTTTAACCCGTAAGATATATCTGTGGACCTCGTCAACTCGTACCTCGATGGAATGTGCGCGCTCCCCTCTCTCCCGCACGTCCCAATTCGTCCCTCTAACGCGCATCCGTAACCGTCGTCGCCAACCAACGCAAGCAAGCTTGCGCTAAGCTACATAATCTGTCTCCGTTATGTTAGCGTACAAATATTCGAATTCACGTTTGTTGATATGTTTAATCAATAGAGCATAAATAGAAAATAATCATAAATCATTTGCGAGAATAAGTGCATACCTATATAGATATAGGTACCTTACCTACCTAATAAGAGGACATAGAAATGAAAAAGTGAAAGCTGAGATGACGTGACGAGTGACAGGTAGGTAGGTTATCTCATAATAATCAAAAACGGGGAAAAAGGTTCTTTTTCTTCAAAAAATGCCAGTGATGAAAAATAATTACGAAAATAACTGTGATTTTTCTTTTAATTTTATTCATTTATATCTATAGTAACATCATAACAGGTTTTTTTATTAAGCCCTAAGGCGATGTTATAAGTACTTATACTAAAAATTACATATTTTTGTATATAAGTACACACAATATCTACTGAATTGATAATTTTTTTTTCAATATGTTTTGTGGAAATGGCTGAGAACATTAAGATCAAAGTTTGCATGTTCGTTCAAAATTATTTTATTACGCGGGCGCAGCAGTAATCCATTGCACGATGACGTCATCCTTCGACACAGTCGTAAGCCGCCCGTCGTCGTCACAGAGCCTGTCTTCGTCGACGAGGTAATTGACATTGTTTTTTTTTTCTACATAAAGATTCGGAAAAATATAATTCACATTTATTTTATAATACCCTATTTGCAATGTTGCATTGCACTTAACTCTGAATGCAGAGGTCACCGAGAACGTATTTAGGTACCTATTAAAAGTGTGGAAGGCCTTTTGACAACTAGAAACGATTGAATTTGATAGTGACAAATGACATAATTATAGATAATTTCGTGGTGTACTTATTCTGTGGAGTTCATGTTTGCCATAGAGAAACTAGACAAAATGATCATGAAAAAATGTTGCTACACCAAAGATCTCATTAGTCCCCAAACTAAAGTCCCCCCATCATAGAAGATTGATAGGTATTGATTGAATTTGATACTGACAAAATGACACATTGACAATTTCATTGTGTACTGTACTTATTCTGTGGAGTTCATGCTTCATCTTGCCATAGAGAAACTAGACAAAATGATGATGAAAAAAATGTTGCCACACCATAGAAATCATTAGTCCCCAGTCCCCACCCCATAGACGTAAGCGATAATGGCATAAAATGACATAATTTATCATTAGTGATAACTATTTTACTCGATTCGTTCTGTTTTAGGAAATTTAAACTTTAACATTGATTTAAATCGAAAATATTATATCCCGTTTATACTGAGTCGAGACCTATTTGCTGCTGTAACATACAGCTCCTCTCTCTAGCTTACTCTCTTAGAATAATATTTTATGCAATTGTTTTCTCGATATAAGTTAACTGTGATATTTTTATTCAAAATGTATTGCTATGTTTTTATTTGTACTACTGCAGCATCAAATAAATGAATAATTATTTATTGTGCTTATTATGTACTAAGAAACTAGGTTATACCAAAGCCCGATTTCTGCCCACCAAATGTTTTTTTAAATTTGCCCATTTTGTTCAAACCATTGTGATTAATGCTTACTACGCTGCTGGTGATCTTTATCAATAAGGTCACCATCAGTGGCTCTAAAGTAGACTGTTGAGCTAACGATGATGTCATGGATTTGAATGAACGAAATAAAATCATTTTGCCTTTGCGTGACATATTATGAACTACGTTTTGCCTCGAGAAAGTATTTTGTATTGAATAAAAGAGATTCATTTTAATAAACTAATTTTCGTCAACAACCAAGGAATGCTTTAAAAACCTTTTTCAAACCATGAACGAAATGAATAATAATTTTAAGAAAACTCATAAAATCGCCTTCGTTGCTATTATGCGCATTAGTTTTTTTATTTTTTTCATTTTATTTTTGTATTTGGTTAATTGTTAAGCAACGTTTTGGGAGCGTTGAAATATTTCTTTATCCAAAGTGCTGGCAACTATTTATCTTGTGATGATGATCACGTGACAGCACGTGAAGTGGCATAGACAAACCTTCCATTCGTCAGTTTTCGGGCGAGGAGGCAGCGTAGTTCTGTATTTTATTGAACGGCCTGCCAAAAAAGTGAAATTTCCAAAATGGCAAAGACCCTCTCCGCAGCTCAAGCCAGCAGGGAGCATGTCCTGGCCGTATCCCGGGACTTCATCTCCAAACCACGTCTGAGTGAGTACCCTAAAGTGAACACCTGATTTGCCTGTCTGGAGTAACGTCATAGATTTGGTCGTCTCCTGTAATATCGATTTTGGCATGAACTCCTTGTTTCAAGCCTTTTTGGTTGCTTAAGCATTTTCACGGAGCTATTCTTTTGTTTTCTGTTTCTGTTTTATCGATAGCTTTTATTTCCTTCTTGATTTGCAAGTACCATTTTTGAAGGTTGATTTCCATCCAATGTCTTAGATTACAGATTTACCTATGTAGAAAACTTAAGTATTAGTCCTGATACCTTTCCTTCCTTAATTCAGTAAGCTCTGATAAATATGAAAAAAAAAATCGACTTATTTTCTTAAAAGTGACCTAATCAACCAATCCTAGTCTGAATTAGGTACCTTACCTATGTACCTAACTAGATTTTGCTAGTAAAGTACAGTAGCACAGTAGGATTCGAATATCATTCAATTACTATTGGGTGTGCCCAACATTCTAGAAATTAGATTTTTTCTATTTTAGGTCAATATATGTATGTTTGAGTTTCCCAAATTGCACTATAATTAGGGAATAACTGAATTATTTTCTGCCATAATGGCAAAGAATGACAATATGTATGAACTACCCTCATGCTAGGATCATAGATGCATTCAAAGTATTTATCCCATAAAAAGAGCTTCAAAAATATCCTCTAGTTATTTAGTTTTCTAAAATTTCTATACCCTCAATCTAATTAGCAAGTCTAGTGTTGATAGTGAATATCTACTACAGTGGAATAAACAAAAGTATTTAGCTTTGAAGATAAGATTTTCTAACTCCGCTGATTAGTTGGAGGGATTTCGATGCAATATTTTCCCAATAAGATTCTCATTCTTACAAGTTGAAGTTCAATCAATAAATTAAATCATTGAGATGCTTTGTACTTGTATAATCAAAATCATCCAAAACCCAGAAACGGGTTATGAAAACCTAACTGAAGAATGTGTTAATCAGAAAGAAATATAGCTATATTGTGGATTGTAGCTAAAAACTTAGGAATTGGCTCAGCATGAATGCTCTGGGTATTGGTAGAATATGTACATAATCAAGATTTTTTTTTTACATATATTCCATTCATATTACTATTTAATATGGAAGGTGCAGCTACTATCATGAGATATATCCATACATTTACAGCCTGTGCTAGTCCATGGCTGGGCATAGGCATCCTCTGATAAGCGCTTTCAAAGGCTCTTATCATTAGATAATGGTTTTAATTTAGATGTTGCCAAAATGAAACTAATTTAATTTGACAGCCCAAACGATGATGCCATCATTTTTATTTGTATTGTTATTAAAGGGACTGTCATTATTAAATTTTAATTCTAATTATACAAAATTCTTAACACTGATTCTTAAAAATGTCATTATTATGCTTCTGCTGACTTTTTTTTGTACAACATTCCATTTTTAAATTGGTTATCTGCTAACCATGAAGGTTTATTGGTTTCTATACTTCTAAGTAGATTATGATCTCCTTTCACATAGACATAAAATTGGGAGTTTGGGCCAGGGTTACCCTTTCTCTCAAAAACTCCCATAACTCAAAAATATAAAACTCTGGGAAATGCGGATTTGCAATATTCTCGATCATAGAGGTAAGATAGAACCTCTTTATTATTTTCTTGGCATATAAAGAAATATACTGACTGAAGCTTCAGTACTCCTTGCTGTCTTCATAGCAGACAATTATATAAAACCCTGTAACGTTTTTGTAAACAGAGCTAATTGCAAAACCTAACAAGTAATTCCAAGCTCAATACAAAGAGTAAAGTAATTGATTCAGTGTTCACTGATTGTATTTTCTTGATATTCATTCAAATAAAGGTTTATTGGTAAAATGGCGGAGCGTGGGGAGACGAGAATGAGACGTCTGAATATACTAGCTGTGACCCAGGACTTTGTTTCGAAGCCGCGTTTGAGTATGTTTTTGTACTGTGTAGTTCATCATCATCATCATCAGCCTATATTAGTCCACAGCTGGACATACGCCTCCCCCAATGAGCACCATAGCGCCCTGTCTTCAGCTTGCCGCATCCAGCAACTACTAGCAGTATTTCGCAGGTCGTCATCCCACCTAGTCGGAGGGCGTCCTACACTACCATTACCGAGTCGTGGTCTTCACTCGAGAACACTTTTGCCCCAGCGGCCGTCGGTTCTACGCGAGATATGGCCGGCCCACTGCCACTTTAGAGCTATGTCGATAACTTTGGTTCACTGTCGGATGTATTCGTTACGAATCCTATCCTTTGGAGAAGAGTGTTATGTATATCATAGGGTTATGCATAAAACAAAAAACTGCGGAAGACCGCAGGCAGATGTGGCAATTATGGCGCTGAGTGGACTGGTTTCGGCTGATATAGAAATTAATTAATGTCGCTACCGCCCGAGGGCTCTAACGACGCTGATGTTCAGTCTGAACCTCTGGATGACGTCATAATATTAACATGTAATGAATAATGGATTGACGACCTCTATGGCGCGGTGGGCTAAGGTCCACCTGTGACGCAGGAGGTTTCGGGTTCGATTCCCGCCTCGGAACAACTGTGTGTACGATCTGCAGATATTTGTTCCGGGTGTTCTGATCGTTAACTCTTAACTACCTACCCTCTATTTTAGTCACGCAACTACCTACCCGCGGTCTGTGAGACGTCTGCGTTATATCGCTCCAGCAAAAGAAATCTATGGCAGTGGGAGATAATTGGAAATAAAACGTATATTTTAATAAGTTTTTATTTATATTAAAGTAACAAAAATATAAAAAATCAACATGGTTTCTTCACTAAACAAAAATCTCTTCTAAGACCTGAGAAATAACATAAAAAATCTACATATTTATAAAATGAGATCTACAACAAAAGTAAAAAAAATTACGAACTTCTCTTTAAAATTTCTATAAATTCAGGAATCAACTTATACAACAACACAGTAATATTAATATAAAAAAAGTTATTTTTATAAAATTGCATGTCATGAACTTTACAGTTTTTCGCGGCAGTAAATACACAACATGTTTGCGCATCCTAGGCAAATTGCTTTCTTGCAATGAAAACACAAGTATTGGGTCTTGCGTTTCTTCTTAGGGTCACAAACACAGCAGGTCTTGTGAGTTTCCAACCTATCTGCACCAGCATCACTTTCAGCAGCTGCAGGAAGCTGTTCTGCATTGAGCTGCAATACCCGACGAAGAGAAAGTTTGATATCCCGCTGTATGGACGAATTCAATTCTCTACGCTTCATGTGTGGTCTCAAAAGCTGTTTAGCCAGCTTTTTCATGAATTTGAATCTGCTTTCTTTTCATGTTCTCATGTTTTTGTCCGATAGGACGGTGGTAAAGACGACCAACAAAAGCGATTATTGTCAAAAAAAAAATCTTCCTTTGCCTGCAACTCAATTCTTTTAATGGGATATTGTCGTCATCATCTGATGAGGATTGCTTCGACAAGACCTTTGGGGCCGAAAATATTTACTTTCTTCCGCTAAAAATGCTTCATATTCACTATCAATTTCGGAATCCGACTCGCGAAACTCTTCCATCAGAAAATCATCTCCTATGTCTATCTCCACAATACTACAGTCTCCAATTGGTAATTCCTCATCATTGGAAGGGTCTTCCTCCAACCAGCGCACAATATTTTGATCGTCAGTAGCCAGTTGCACTAAAATAATAAAAAACATTTGATAAAAAAAAGTCACATAACTACCTACCCGCGGTCGCTCAGACCGCTGACAAATGTTTTTTACTCACCAAAAGCAAACGCGAGCAATTGTGACCTCGACAAGCGCAGGCGCGATGCTGCGGATAGCGGGGAAAAGGTACATAGACGCACGAGATGTTACAATGAGCACTCACTTCGTAATTCACAAAAATATTACAGCTGGTGTCTGTGAGACCGCGGGTAGGTAGTTAAGGGTTAACTATGTATACTAATAAAAATATATCTATGTAATCGATTTAAGTATATCAGTCATCTAGTACCCATAACACAAGCTCTGCTTACCCTGGGGCTGGATGATGCTGTGTGGATTGTCCAGCATTATTTATTTATTTATTTTATTTGTCCACCAGCATACAAGACGGTGTCAGGTGTCAACGGACCCCTGGTTATCCTCGATGAGGTCAAGTTCCCCAAGTTCAACGAGATCGTCCAGTTGAGACTTGCTGATGGCACCCTACGCTCAGGACAGGTAATTTACTTACAATTTCATTTAGGCACTAAGTAGTACATATATTTTTCATTTAGGCACTAAGCCCCACCCTTTGGACCATTTGTAGTGCAATAAAGTTTTTAAATAAATAAATAAATACATTATACAAATATTGAAATCCACATGGAGTGACTTTTTACCTTTTTATCTATTTAAAGCGAGATCAATGTTTCCGAGATTATGTTGAGACATAAGAAAAAAATTAAAGCCTTTGATCAACAATACAGTTGATCAAAGATATGATAACCTTACACCATGACGCGACGCGACGCTCAGCGCACTTTAATTAAAAATACAATTTCATTTAATACGTATAAAGATACAAATTGGCACAAGCGTGGTCCCCCGCGAGGAGTTTTCGTATTATGTCTATAATATTGGTAACTTTTTTTTATATTAGCCTGATTCGTCCAACCGGCACTGCTGGGCAAAGGCCAAAAGGATTTGTAACTGAAAAAAACTATTAACCTAAGCACTGGCTGTCGATAAAGTTCGACAAAAAAAGACCGTTCTTACCTTTCTACACGTGACAAAATCGGTGCTTAATGATGTCAGTGCAAGAAATGTTAAAATTGAACTACTAGGTCTAAAATATCTGTAATTTGTAACCTAGGTGCTGGAAGTCAGCGGCTCCAAAGCCGTGGTCCAGGTGTTCGAAGGCACATCGGGTATCGACGCTAAGAACACTCTCTGCGAGTTCACAGGAGACATTCTGCGCACGCCTGTGTCCGAGGACATGTTGGGTGAGTGCTTCTAGAATGTTCTGTGTCGAGCCTCAGTGAGGCAACAAAAATCCTACAGAGGTACGACAATGATTGCAGCTCTAATGTTAATTCTGTTGTATCTAGTACCGTATCATTTTTGACGATCCCGACGACGACGACGTTTTTGAGATGAAGACGTCGAACAGCAAAGCATAACGAAGTTGAACAACAAACCCGTCTAAACCTCATAGAAACGCTGATACGCAGCTGTCTAGGAAGGGCTTGCATTTCCATCTACATCTGCCGAGAAGAGTTTGACTTCGGCACTTTGATTAGACTAAGAAATCAAATAATATCCCAAAAATGCTTCGACTTCGTGTTGTTTCGACAAGTTATGAGACAAACATTATAAAGTCCCCAGTGAGGTGAGACCTAGGAAACCAAAAAGCATTTTTAGTTTTTTTGCTTACATCTCGTCAACAATGCGTCACAGAAAATTTTGTTATACTAAATAATGAAAGCTTTGCCATGCGCCGGTGTGTATCTCTTTACTTACCTAAACATTTTATAGACTAGACAACAACGCGACGTCTAAACGACACAAGAATCTAGAAATTTCCAGCATTATTAATTTGTTCCATATATTCCAGGTCGCGTATTCAACGGATCCGGCAAACCCATCGACAAGGGACCCCCGATTCTGGCCGAGGACTACCTGGACATCGACGGACAGCCCATCAACCCCTGGTCACGTATCTACCCAGAGGAGATGATCCAGACTGGTATGTACCTAATCCATGTATGGGGGGGCGCCCCCTTTGATTGATTCTTATCTGACCTATACATACAGGGCATAAGCATATATATTTTATGATATGTATGTAGTATATTGCCATGTAAGTATTATAAGTATTATATTTTATTTTATAATGTATGTATAACCTGCAAGCACACAGATCCCCTGGTACTGTCCACGATCCTATCCATCCATGGTTGTCTGGTAGAGAGTCTGGTAGAGGCGGTCTTATCGCTCTTGAGCGATAAGACCGCCAAATGTATCTAGTTTTTTTAAAGTTTTTATTTTACATTGTGATTTTAGTGTGCAATAAAGAATTATCTATCTATCTATCTACAGGATGGAATTTTCAGATAAAAACTATGCAGCTTTGTAAAAAAATATACCTATCCAAACAAATATTCATAAAGTTACATATTTCAAGAAAAATGTTCGCAGTACTGTTTTGATGCCTATCGAACCTGTCTATTTTATTCTGATTATATTAGTCAGTCGGTAGTTGGTCCCTAAGGAAAGTTCTTAGGGATCAACTATTGCGAGCAGCTTCTTTGAAATTTACTTACCCAAGAACAAAACAAACTACATTTCATAATTTGTATATTTTGTACTGCAGCAGCAAATATATGGATGTCTATGTCTATTGCGCTCGTAATGTGAACTTCTACTTAGTGGCCAAATGCCAGATCTTATTCAAGCGGAAACTCTCATGATTGATCGTAGCTGCATTGCAGACATACTGACTAGTCGTTTTATGATATAAGTGTGTTAAAATTAGTTAGGTATTAAACAGTTATAAAGTGGTTACAATATCAAATATCTATGAACATTGTAAGATGTTTTTTGAAACATTATGTCGTTCTTTTTGAATTATATGCTAAAGTCATTTAAAACGGGATATTTACATGATTTGATTTTTCCAATATTTAGGCACAGTTTGCGCCTTATTATCTGCTCTATCGAAGAGATAATTTATTTACCCAAAAAACTTACAACTTAATATCTTAGTAACAAAGTACTTATACATATTTTAGTAACATAAAAAAAGGGTAAAGGGTAAAATGGGTCTGGTAGGGCTTTAAGGCAGAGCCCGTGGTTTTCAGACAGAGCCCTTGGTTTTCAGACAGAGCCCGAGGTTTTCAGGCAGAGCTTGTGGTTTTCAGACAGAGCCCGTGGTTTTCAGACAGAGACCGTGGTTTTCAGACAGAGCCCGTGGTTTTCAGACAGAGCCCGTGGTTTTCAGACAGAGCCCGTGGCTTTCAGGCAGAGACCGTGGTTTTCAGACAGAGCCCGTGGTTTTCAGACAGAGCCCGTGGTTTTCAGACAGAGCCCGTGGTTTTCAGACAGAGCCCGTGGTTTTCAGACAGAGCCCGTGGTTTTCAGGCAGAGCTTGTGTTTTTCAGACAGAGCCCGTGGTTTTCAAGCAGAGCCCGTGGTTTTCAGGCAGAGCCCGTGTTTTTCAGGCAAAGCCCTAAGCAACTGCTACGTTCCATTAATTATTTATATGACCTATCTAAATTGTTGTTATTTGATCGCAGGTATCTCCGCTATCGACGTGATGAACTCGATCGCCCGTGGCCAGAAGATCCCCATCTTCTCCGCTGCTGGTCTGCCGCACAACGAGATCGCCGCTCAGATCTGTAGGCAAGCCGGTCTTGTCAAGGTACGATTATATATGTACATTACTTATTTACTACTATCACTACATAGTATAAAACAAAGTCGCTTCCCGCTGTCTGTCAGTCTCTATCTCCTCTTGAATCACTCTATTAAATAAAGCTGCATCAAATCCGTCACGTTAGTTTTAAAGATCTGAGCATACATAGGGACAGACAGACAGCGGGAAGCGACTTTGTTTTATACTATATAGTGATGTAGATCTAAATGAACAGAGTAATATAAAAGAAATTGACAATACATTCTAAACAAACCAAATATCAATTAAGTAGAAATAGCCTCGTCCGTAAAAACTTGAATGACTAAAATGTTGTATAATTATTTCCGCAGCTCCCCGGCAAGTCCGTGTTAGACGACCACGAAGACAACTTCGCCATCGTGTTCGCCGCCATGGGTGTGAACATGGAAACCGCCAGATTCTTCAAGCAGGTAATATATCTCCTAAGCAGTTATTACTCCCACCTGATGGACTATTTGCTTTAAACAGTTGACGACCTATGTGGTGCGTGGGCGAAGGTCCGCCTGCGACACAGGAGGTTGAGGGTTCGATTCGCGCCTCGGTACAAATGTTTGTACGATCTGCAGATATTTGTTTCCGGTGTTCTGGTCGCTTTGTGTCATCTAGTACCCAAAAAACAAGCTCTGGTTAGCTCGGGGCTTGATAAAGCTGTGTGGAACGGACCAACTGGAGGCCAAATGCGGATAAAGGAGTACCCCCACCTGAACCAGAACCTGAATGCCGTGTGGATTGTCCAGTATTATTATTATTACCCATGGGAATATAAAGTAAATTGTGGTAATCTAAATATGATATTAATTCCAGGACTTCGAAGAGAACGGTTCCATGGAGAACGTATGCCTGTTCTTGAACCTGGCCAACGACCCCACCATCGAGAGAATCATCACTCCGCGTCTAGCACTCACTTCCGCTGAGTTCCTGGCCTACCAGTGCGAGGTAATGTGCAAACAATATCAAATATCAAAGTGATTTATTTCCTTTACCCCGAAATACTCGAACGCTACTCAGATATAACCGATACTGACGGCCGCTGGGGCAAACGTTTTCTTGAGTGGAGACCACGACTCTGTAAAAGTAGTGTAGGATGTCCTCCGACCTGGTGGGATGACGACCTGCGAAAGACTGCAGGTAGATGCTGGATGCGTCAAGCTGAAGACAGAGCACTGTGGCGCACATTAGGGGAGGCCTATGTCCAGCCGTGGACTACTTGAAATGTTGTTGATGATGATGATGATGATTATCCAATGCAACCCAAACCCTCAAGCTCTACATACCTAAACTAAGAACTGCTGTTACAGAAACACGTGCTGGTCATCTTAACCGACATGTCTTCGTACGCGGAGGCGCTGCGTGAGGTGTCGGCTGCCCGCGAGGAGGTGCCCGGACGACGTGGTTTCCCAGGTACGATATTACCCCACCTTGTTTATAGTAATTGTTTAGGAACCTTACCAAGCGTGGTGACTATGGCAAAACACCCCTTGTTTGGGGAGGCATGTTTAGCAGAACATGTGTCTTATAGCAGAAATTCATCATTACACATGTTTATTTCATATTAATATAATTTATTGTGGTTTTATGCATACAGGTATATTGTTCTTATGTGTATTATCTTAGTGGATAGTTCAGTCCAGTTCTTTATTAATAAGAATATTCTTATATGTCAAACATAAATAAATACATAAAAAACAAAGAAAATACTTCATAATCTATCAATATTCAAAATCTAAGTACAGAAGTTTATAATAAATAATTTCTTTGGTAATTTTACCAATAGTGAATTATTCAAATCAAAGTTATGATAAATATTATAATATATTTATTATAACTTTGATGATACACAATGCATAAGAACACTATCAGGGTACAACAATTTTGGGGTTCCTTCATGTTGTTCTATATGTTTCATACATATTTTACGTTATAAATAAGTTTGAGCATTTTTTCAGGTTACATGTACACGGATTTGGCGACGATCTACGAGCGCGCCGGGCGAGTGGAGGGCCGCAACGGATCCATCACACAGATCCCCATCCTGACCATGCCTAACGATGACATCACTCATCCCATCCCCGATTTGACCGGTTATATTACTGAGGGACAGGTATGTAACACATAAACAGTAGTAGTTTAAAAAGAAGAAATATAATTTAGTACCCCCAGGTGTGCCTCGCCGCCACCTATTTTATATCTTTATTACGTTGAAAAAGAAAATATCAAAAATATAATTGGTAATTAATTTCGTTATACTTATTGTAAGCTTTTTAATGCCTCTGAAATAGTTTTATTTAGTAGTTTAATTAAGTTTAGAAGAAAGAGAAGATGGAGATGTGAAAATCGAGTTTATTTAGACGACCAATGTGGCGCGGTGGGCGAAGGTCCGTTTGCGACGCAGGAGGTTGCGGGCTCGATTCCCGCCTCGGAACAATTGTGTGTACGATCTGCAGATATTTGTTCCGGGTGTTCTGATCGTTTTCTATATATAATAAAAAATATCTATCTATGTAATGTATTGTATTATGTATATCAGTTATCTATTACCCATAACACAAGCTCTGCTTACCATGGGGCTAGATAATGCTGTGTGAATTGTCCAGCATTATTTATTATTATTATTTGCCACCAAGGGCACCTTCGTTCAACATAATAATAAGATAAAATACAATGGCAACGCTAGTTTCGCTCAGGGTTACCTTAATGAATCCAAGATATTTTATGTCGACCAAGACATTTACTAACAATAGTATTACAGGGCAATATAAAATTGTCTAGTGCTTTATTTTGTAAATTGTCAGATGTATATATTGTAATTATAAGACTGACGTGAAGAACTAACTGAAACGTTTTTAATTTCCAGATCTACGTAGACCGTCAACTCCACAACAGACAGATCTACCCTCCAGTAAACGTACTGCCCTCTCTGTCGCGTCTGATGAAGTCTGCCATCGGCGAGGGCATGACTCGCAAGGACCACTCCGACGTCTCCAACCAGCTGGTGAGTGTCGATGATGGTATACCACTACTACCACCTAAGTTGCCGTTGCATCAGAAGTGCTTCCATGCCGTATATTCGACGCAAAACCTCGAGTTAGGAATACTGTCCTGCCACTTGATCTTTAAGATTGATCTTAGACACCTAAGGTATGTGTCAAGCTTTTTGATGTCTGGCTTGTAGTGGCACCATATCTCTCCTTCGGACCATGTACGCCGTATAGGACGGGGATGATAAGCGCCTTAAAGAGCCTTTAAGGCTCATATCAAAATAAGTGTTTATACTATAATGTAGACACTTATTTTCGTCGCCAGCTTGAGATCATCGAAATTGATGAGGAGGACTATATTATATACCACTACCAACACGACACCTTACTCTATGAACGTACCCTATGTTTAGAAATAGACATCTTTATCTTAATCTATATTGTCGAGGTTATCGAAAACGATACCCATATTAGTGGGTGCCCATCACAAAGCGAGTAAAAACTCCGATGAAAAAATTTCAGCTATCTTTGATCTGGACATATTGAGAATACATGCTCTACATGGACATATTTTTCTACGAGTTCGAGTTGATCCAAAATGATACCCGTGTTAGTGGGTGTACAATCACACGGCGCGGCTCGCTTCGATCGCCTTGCTGTGTAACGCCGTTAAACACAGCGCCATCTAGGACGCTCATGTGGCACTACGTGCTCATCTTGCTTAGATCGATCACTACTTATGTAGTTCGGACAACCGCCGAGGCGGCGCTGTTGCACGGACTATATAAGGAGGCATGGACGGTGGCGCTGCCTCTTTCCCTCAACGAATCTTGTAAACACAAACTTCACATTGTCTGAATAAACCTTCTTTCTGTTATAGCTGGCTGGCTTTAATTCCCTGCAATTTACAAACTCCCTCTGTCGCGTTTCTGACGTTACGATGCCGATTGTTTAAAGAAAAATTATCCATTTTAAAAAGCCTATAATTATGTTTCCTTGTCTATTTCCAGTACGCGTGCTACGCCATCGGCAAGGACGTGCAAGCCATGAAGGCCGTCGTGGGAGAGGAGGCGCTGACTCCGGACGATCTGCTCTACCTAGAGTTCCTCACCAAGTTCGAGAAGAACTTCATCACGCAGGTATGTTCACAAATATATGTATACTGTAATGATAGATGTGTACGTTTTTTTATATGAAGACCGCTCAGAAGACTTTGTTATTTATTTGCATGAAAAAAACAATTTTGAAGATAAAAACAGAAGTAGTCTATGAGAGCAGAATTGATGATAGCGGGGGGTCCTTTCGACTCTTGTGATGATTCTTAGGTCTATGCTCAGCAGTGCCACTGGTGGACTAAGACCTCTAGGTCCTCAATCCTGAGGCAGCTGGACCTTGAGTTTTTTTTGCACTAGTGGAAAAAAATGGGGCGTAATGGTGTTATGTACCATTCACAGCGAAAAAGCTCTGATGAAAAGGCACTCTTTAAAGAATCTATTACGTCACGCCATCGCTTCCTCTACATCTAAATAATACAACCATTCAAACATCCAACATCCAAGTGCTTTATTTCCTTTATTTAGACCGTTGGTTTCTTAGACACGTCACAAATTTCTTTATTTACTGATATATTAATTTTATTATTACAGGTTTTTTTTAATTGTATCTATTATCTTCAACTCTATTATTTCTAACCTATAAGCACACGGATCCCCTGGTACTGTCCACGATCCTATCCATCCATGGTTGTCTGGTAGAGATTGAGCGATAACACCGCCAATTGTATCTAGTTTTTAAAGTTTTTATTTAACATTGTTCTAATAATCTAACTGCAATAAAGAATTATCTATCTATCTCCGCAGGGTAACTACGAGAACCGCACAGTGTTCGAATCCCTGGACATCGGCTGGCAGCTGCTCCGTATCTTCCCCAAGGAGA